>CM077151.1:130366119-130966119 GCA_039583875.1 Platanthera guangdongensis | reverse complement strand
AGGATAAAGCTGATAAGCAGTTGCGGAACAAACCAATCGGGATGGTCAAGGTCCGATGGGACAACTATGGCCGTGAAGAGCTAACATGGGAGCTGGAGCAGACCATGCGTGCTGAGTTTCCCGAATTATTTGTGTAAACTTATATCACAGTTTGTGTTGTACATAAAATGCTGTAACACATTTTTGGTTGAGAGTTTCCTGAGTACTGTGTGCAAATTTTGGGACGAAATTTCTTGTAAGGAGGGGAGGATTGTAACGCCCCAAATCTCAGTGATGACTGGGCTGAGGAGAGTGGGTAACACGGCCTGGGACACGGGCGTGTCCCCAAGCCATGTACTACTCTGTGTGAGGTACACGGCCGGGGACACGGGCATATCCATGGCCGTGTCCTGCACTCGAGTGTGGGCAGGGTGTTCTCGAGTGAGCTTGGCGAAATACGGTCAACGATCCTCGAGTGCGGTACATGTCCTGTGATACGGGTGTGTCTAGGGCCGTGTCCTGCTATGCACTCAATGAGTTCTCGAGTGAGTTCGACAAAATGCACTCTACGATCCTCGGGTGTCCACATAGCCTGTGATACGGTCGTGTCAAGGCTGTGCCCTTCTCTGTGCCTTGGGCAGACTAAGGAATACGGGCTGGACACGAGCCTGTCCGAAGCCTTGTCTGGGACACGGACGTGTCACACAGCCATGTCCTGGTCTGTTTAAGGCAGTTTCTTTTCTCTTAACGAACACGGACTATGACACGAGCATGTCACAAGCCATGTTCGGCCCAGAAAAGAGTTTTTCAGGGCTTTTCATGGTCGTCCATTCCTTTCAAAGGGGATCCAACGGTCCAGAATTCTCGCTGCTACTGATAAGGCTAAGAGTTGAGGATAAACTCTCTCATATTCTTAAGGCCTTTCTCTTTCTTCAAGTGTTAGAGATTGGGGAGAGCAAGGGAGAAGGAGGAGGAATCCGCTTGCTAGTGGAGTTGATGAGCCCCGAATTACGTGCCAGTCCAGATTTGCGGAGGCAAGGCCGTTGCGGTGCTTTTCATCCGGCTAGTTTTCCATGGCTCCAAAGCGATCATCAAGGGTAATAATCTTTCTTTATTGGACATGTGAAGTCCTTGATTTGGCATATGCATATGTTTCCCCCACCAAAAGGTGTCTTATTAAGTGATTTCCTTAGGTTGATTTTGGATAGCCCCAAGATGTCTTGCATGTAGCTCCGGAAATGTGAATTACGGAAGAGGCATACTGTGTGAAGCCCATCTAGACAGGTTGGTCTGGATTGGTGATGTTTATTTTGCACGCTGGAGAAGACTCCGCATATAAATGAATATGTTTGCGGATTCAGTGGGTTGTGCCTGTGAAGGATAGTAGCAGGAAGTACTGGAGTGAAATTCCATGAAAATACCCTATAAGTGTTTGTGTTGTATGCTATGAAAGACCAGTGTTATTGGTACTGCAGATGGTTGTAGGGATTGCTTGTAACGCCCCCGATTTTTCTGCAATTATTTAATTCTCGTTTGGCATTACATTGACGCGTTTCCGGCATGTGCCGTTTGTTAGAGCGTGGTCTTAGCTCTCTAGGTTCCTTGTGTGATTGTTAGTAGCCTTTTTGGCAAGATTACCTAGCAAGCCGGGTCTGTTTTGGTGACCGGTGAGGCCTCTCGGGGGATGCTTGTGTTTTGGCTTCGGGTAGTGATAACCCGAGTTTTGTTCGTCGAAAGTTGATTTTGACTTTGCCATTGCGTTCGTAGCATTGCTAATTAGCTATGGTGTGAATTTCGTCGGATTCCGAGGTGGTTCGGTTTTCACGTTGTTTTGATGTGTTAATAATAATGGATGCAAATAATTCATCAATAAAGCTTGAAATGAATCCAGTGGCTTTTAGGAGACAGTTAAGGCTGATTAGACGTGTCCATGCATATATATATATATAGCCTTAAGACAAAATCGAGACTTTTCATTGTCTCCTTTCGTGAGAGAATAACCGTCGCCTGTTCGAGAGGAAGAAAAAAATAACGCCAACCCTGCTACCCTTCAAACACCGATTCTGGGAGCGTTAGTGGACGGAATTCGATTCTGAAAGCGGATTTGGATTACTCCCGCCTAGACCTTCATTCCTACAGTAAGAGATTCAATTTTGTGGTGTTTCTAGGTGTCTCGGAATTTTTAGTTTGACCCTTTTCTACCATTAAAACTCTAGAATTCCTGTTTAGGTGTTGTTGCGGCTGGAACCGAGAGAGAGAGGAAGGGCTGTGCAAGATAAATCACTGGAATTTGAGGCAAGCGGTGCTCCTACCCTTGCCATGTTTTCTTCTCCTATTCATGTCATTTTTGTTGCTATCACTCTTGTTTCCTAAGATTATTATTTTGCTCTGATTTTCTGTAAAAATCATGAGGGCCTTGAACCAGGAATGCTCTTTTATGTTCTTTTTCATTTTTCTCAAGTTCTGAAACTCCAAGTCTTCAGTTGGATTGCTATAGTCTTGTCTTTTATCAAATTGTACCCTGTTGATCTCGGATTGGGTAGTATTTAGCCTTTCAGCCTTAGAACTAGTAGCAGTGGGTTTTCATACTTATATTACGAGTAATAGGATCGTATTAGGCTAAGAAGATTGGTCTGAAACGAAGTTGGAGGTACAGGATTGTAGTGCACTCAATGCAGCCAATTCGACGAAGATTGTCGATTTGGGTTCGACGATTATCGTCGAACTGAGCTCGACGATTTGCCTTAGTTCTAGGTCCGACGAAAATCGTCGAACGGAGTTCGACGATTCTCCCGTGGCCAGTGTTCGACGTAAGGAAAATTGTCGAACGGCGTTCGACGATTTTTCCCATGTCCAGTATTCAGCGAAAGGAAAATCGTCGAACGGCATTCAATGATTTTTCCCGTGGCTTGTGTTCGATAAAAGCAAATCGTCGAATGGAGTTCGACGATTTTCTGTGATTCGCGTTCGACGATTTTCCTGAGAGCCGAATTCGACGATTTTCCTGTGGCTGGAGATCGACGATTCCTGTAAGCTGGGATTTATTCCTTTTCAGTTTCTTTTCTTCCTGAGTGATTACCTCTTAGGTGGAATATCTTGTTGGCCTTTCGTTCTTCCTTTATTTTGAGGGTCGAATCGTGGGTTATGGCAGGTAGTGGTATTTTGACGCTCTAAAGGATAGAGATGTTTTGTGTGCGAGCCGTGGCCGCCACTTTTTAGTCCCAGGTACGGGCTGGGTATTGCAGTGGCCGCCACCCTTTTAATCCCAGGTACGGGCTGGGTTCGTGGTGGTTTTGTGCTGACACAGTGAAATTTTATTTTTAGTTGGAACTGTTTTGTTTGGGGGACTATTTTTGGTCACCAAATCAGGTCCATGTTGTTTACTACTGCCATTAACTCACAAATTAGGATTGTTAGGTGTTTATTCCTTGTAAGATGCAGCATATTGTGGCAAGTTTTCTTGTCTTTTGCCTTGTAGCCTCTGCAAGATTTGGGCAGGTCTTGTTGTTATTACCTGGTACTTGGTGTACTTTGGCTTACTTGGGATAGTGTTTGCTTTTACTGTCATGTTTACTTACTCTCTTTTGTCCCATTTTGATTTAACGCTCAAATTCTGATTTCCTTGTTTTACTTGCTGAGGTGTTCTTTTCTTTTCTGAATGCCTCAGGTTCGGATTAGTAGCTGGGTAGGAAGCTAGATTTGCTGTGGTGTTACTGGTGATCCCTTAAGTTGTAGGGACCTTTCTCTTACTGTTGTGAGGTAGTTTTTCTATTTTCTTATAGACATACATACTTTCCAGTAGGTTCGTGTCAGTTTGTTGGCGCCGCCTGGTAGTTTTACCTTATGATGCTAGATATGTTTCTTTTACTGCTAACTTTCTGGAGATAGTCTACTTGCTCTTGGGAAGATTTATGCTAGGTTGCTAGTTATTTTTAAACCTAAAAATACTATAATATGTAAATATCTTGATCAGCATGTTTATAAAGCTCATACACTACCTTCCAAGTAACTTAAAAAGATCGTTTTCCTACTTATAATATAAAATAAATCTAGAGTCTTGCATAGTATAAGTGGTCCTCGGGGGACACTTATGCGTTATCATAGGGTGTCAAATATAAATAAAGTATTTTCCACCGCGTATAAGTATAGTTTTTAAACTGTGGACTAAGTGATCCACTGAGCCGATGGATACGGCCTTTAAAATATAACTGATTTTTCTAATCATTAAACTTACGAATTTTCATAGTTTAGTTAGTTGGTGTTCGCCTGAGCGTCGACAATTATCCCCTGCTCGACGTGGCATCACGACGCGTGTTTCTCATACTCTGATACTTCTTAAATTCGGAGAAAATGCGGGTTGTGACAGTTGGTATCAGAGGAAGGTTGCTTGACAATTTGTCGGGCAACCTTTCCTTGTAGGTATTAGATGTTTAGCATCATATCATACACACACCGATATGTTATAAGCTAGTCTTGGCTGAAGCACGAACACTACACTCATAGCATAACATGAAGTATACATGACATATTATGTAGTATGGGATGCATAATATGTGTCTATATATGGATCGACCATAGGGGAAACATGTGAGGGTTATGTAGTATGGGATGTATAACCTCACCACATGAATGCGACTAGCACATTTCTTTTTCGTTGCATGAGAATGTTATGTAGTATGGGATGCATAACATTTTCATGCGTACGCCGCTCATGACATGCATTAGGGCTTTTTTAAAATGCATAGCACAACAATGCATAGCATAACATTGCATAAGCACAACGTGCCAAGCTAAAGATTTGCAGGATGACATATGTACACACATGGTTTTAAATCAGAAAAAGAATATAAATTCATGCATTCCGGATCTAGGCACAAGAGTTAGTTGATGGTGGTTAACCATCCTAGGTTAGGCATAGCATCACTTTTGTTAAACAAAATAAAATCCCAGAGTAAGTATAGCAGTTAAAAGTCCATATTTATGTATGTATTGTCTGTACTGGTAGTTTGTTCCAACTGTTGTACTAGGTTTTTGACCTCAGTTTCTATGGTTTTAGGATGGCGAGACGCCCTTCGACCAGGTTGATGAGTCCGATTTTTATAGGGTTTTTCAGACTCATCTGGGCTAGTTTTCACGCGTTTGCACTTCACTTTTAGTTATATATCGTTCATATTTCATCTTATCTCTATTTTAATAGGAAGTGCACACTTAGGCCCAGGGTTGTGTATTTTTGTACTTTTATTATTTGTACTCCTTATTGTGCTCGTCTGAAATGTCTGCACATATCAGTGCTTGGTACAGGGTTCGTGTGCGTGTTTCGGGGATGTTTGGAAGCAGGAATACTGCGCACGCTCACAGGATATAGTGCGCACGACCACTGGTCGTGCGCCACTGCTCGTGCGCAATGTTCCTTGATTTCCAAAATCTGCCTGGGGCAAACGCACTACCACTGGACATAGTGCGCACGACCACTGGTCGTGCACCACTGGTCGTGTGCACTATAATTTCTGTAATCTATAAATTCGCAGGTTCCGCCCTAATTCAGGATCGCTCGACTTTTCTCCGCCATTTTCGTCTCCGAGGAAGGGTTCCGCCGTTCCCCTTCATCTTCCATTATAGGGAGGTGCTTCGGGCAAGCTTTCACCGCTAAATCCAAGCCGAAGCTTCCTCTCGGCCTCCTCCTTCATCCTTGAGCTACAAGAAGAGCTTGACCTAGCTTTCTCCACCAAGCTAGGAGAAGTTGTGCCATCCTCCACCGGATTGTGACACGAAGAAGACGGGCCATTGGAAGGTGGTGACAGCCCTTCTCTACCACGTACGCAGTTGCGGACCGAACTTGGACGCGGATTGACAACCCGATGATTCCAACCGTGAATCCTCAGCAAAGCTTCGGATCCGGTCGATTTCACACTCTTTTCTTGATTGGTTGTTGAATAGTATAGTTGATCTCTTGTGTATGATGAAGTTGTACTTATTTTGATATACATTTGTATCAAATCATGTCTATGTGATTTCTTATTTTTGTTAATTTCTTGAGGTGCGCCATATTCCATCTACCACCATCCACCCTTGCCGCACTAGCATTGCTAGTGGCATGCGTAGCGAAGAGGTGCTTTCGACACTCATTCTGCCATTCTCATCACCTCATCCGCAAGCCTACTCGCCCATCCGCCTAGCGATTCGGTGCATAGCGGCCCGACTAGTCTTCCATCCCGCCTAGCGATTCGGTGCATAGCGGCCCGACTAGTCTTCCATTCCGCCTAGCGAAGCATCGCATAGCGGCGTTGCATAGGAGTAGTTGTTAGATTTTTACTTTCTTTTTATCGCAACAATCAAAGCCCCCATCGTTACCGCCGACCCTAAGGACTTCAATCTCAAGTCCTCCTCAAAAATTAACTCCACCTTAATGTGTTCCTTGTGAGATCGATACTTGGGAAAACTCCCATTTTATATTACTTGTGCGACCGGTTCACTGCCGTGATCTTTAGCATCACAGGTCGACTCCCCTGTTTGAGGTTGAGTCTTCAGGAGCGCAGAGTGATGCGGTGATCGAGAGCCTGCGATAAAGCAACGATTCCTTGCCAGGCAGATGGTGGAGATGCAGGCCCAGATCCAGTCTCTGGTGGCAGTGGTGGCAGGACAGACTCAGGGGGTGCAAGACCCTGCAGGGGGGTCACTGCCCCTCCCCCTCCTGCTCTCCTGAGACCTCCTGTGGTGGTGCCAGCATAGATGGCCTTTATTTCTTAGTTTCAGCGACTTAGCCCTCCTACATATGATGGGAAGGTAGATTTCATGGTCATAGATGATTGGCTGATCTCCATGGAGGAGATGTTCTCGTACTCCGGTATTGCATATTATTAGAGAGTGATGATAGCCTCCTATCAGCTAAAGGGTTTTGCTAAGAGCTGGTGGCTTAGGGAAAAGGAGAGCTTGGTGGCTGGTTGCTCTTGGGGACTGTTCAAGTAGATGCTGTTGAGGAAGTTCTTGCCTTCGGTCGAGCATGATAGACTAATGAACGACTTCCTTCACCTGAAGCAGAGGCAACTCACGGTCAGTGAGTACGAGATGGAGTTCAGCAAGTTGAGTCGGTTTGCCCCTGGGTTGGTGAGTGTTGAAGCAGATCGAGTCAAGCGGTTCCTTGGTGGCTTGAGGAACGAGGTTCAGCAATTAGCCCATGCTTATGGATCAGTGACTTATACAGGGGTAGTGGAGGCTTCTCTGAAAGTGGAGGCAATTGAGACCGCAAAGAACATAGGCCAACAAATGAGGAATGACAAGAGGAAGTCTGCTGAAGAGAAGAACCCCCAGGTACTCGATGCTGCTTTGGGAAAGAAGAGCAAGGTAGTGTGTAGCTTCTGTGGTCGGTCAGGCCACCCTGTTGAGAGGTGTTTAAGAAGGCGGGAGCTCAGAAGAAGGAGCAAGTTCATGCTATTCAAGGTGCTCCTAGGAAGGATGTTCCCTGTTCTGTTTGCAAGCAACCCGGGCATGATGCTGCCTAGTGCTGGTCCAAGGTTAAAGTCTGCTATCAGTGTGGCCAGAAGGGCCATATCAAGACTAGGTTTCCTCAGGTCCAGCCTGTTCTTCAAGCAGTTATACCATTAAGAACAGGTACCCTCTGCCGATGATCGATGACTTATTTGATCAGTTGCGTGACAGCACGGTGTTTTCTAAGATTGACCTTTGATCAGGCTATCATCAGCTCAAGATCCGTGAGTCGGATATTCTACGGACTGCGTTTAGATCAAGGCATGGACACTTCAAGTTTCTAGTGATGTCATTTGGTTTGACCAACGCACCATCAACTTTCATGGATATGATGAACCAGGTGTTTAAGGACTTTCTAGACAAGTTCGTGGTGGTATTTTTCGATGATGTGTTGATCTACTCTTGCAGTGCTGAGGAGCATGAGCAGCATCTGCGATTGGTTCTATCTGCTTTGAGAGACCATCAGTTATTCGCCAAGCTGAGTAAATCTGAATTCTGGTTGTCCCAGGATTCCTTCCTGGGTCATGTGGTGAACAAGGACGGCATCTCAGTTGACCCGGAAAAGATTTCTGCAGTGATGGATTGGAGCAGGCTGGGCACACCCAAGGAGATTAGAAGCTTCCTAGGGTTGGCCGGCTACTACAGGAGGTTTGTGGAGGGTTTCTCTACCCTGGCGGAACCTTTGACCAGGTTGACTCAGAAGAATGTGGCCTTCATTTGGAGCGAGAAATATGAGGAGGCCTTTTTAGAGCTAAAGAGGAGGTTTTGCACTGCTCCGGTTTTGACATTACCTACGGAGGGCATGGACTATGATGTGTATGTGGATGCCTCGCATGTTGGGCTCGGAGGTGTGTTGATGTAAGAAGGGAAGGTGATTGCGTATGGGTCGAGGAAATTGAAGACTCATGAGAGGAACTACCCCACGCATGATCTTGAGTTCGCAGCAGTGATATTTGCCCTGAAGCTGTGGAGACATTTACTTTATGGTGCGCAGTGCAAGATCTTCACAGATCATAAAAGCCTAAAGTACGTGTTCACACAGAAGGAGTTGAATCTGCGCCAACGACGGTGGCTAGAGTATGTGGCCGATTATGATGTGGACATACAGTATCATCCGGGCAAGGCCAATGTGGTGGCCGACGCCCTAAGCCGAAACACGGGGAAGATATTTAATCTCACCGCTGATCGTTTAGTGGAAGAGTTCCTCCTGATGGATATCTCTGTGGGACGCTGTGACATGCAGAGCAGTTTGGCAGTGGCAGAGCCGTCTTGGATTTCACTTAGCAGGTTTCACCAGAAGGATGATCCGGATCTTCTGCACTTATACCTCAGGACTGAGAGAGGGGAGTTACCGGATTTTTCTATCGATGATGCAGGTACTTTGAAGTACCGCGGCAGGTTTTGCATCCCCGCTATTGGAGACATCAGGGGTATGATTTGCAGAGAGGCTCATGGATCTAGTGTTGCCTACCATCCAGGATCTACAAAGATGTATCATGAATTGAAGCAGATTGTCTGGTGGTATGGGATGAAGGGTGATATAGCCATATTTGTTGCGGAGTGCCACACTTGCAAGCATGTGAAGGCCGATCATGGAAGTCCTGGTGGCAAGTTGACTCCATTGGAGATCCCTACTTGGAGGTGGGAAAGTATTTCTATGGACTTCATTACGGGCTTGCCGAGATCTCCAAGGGGATTTGATTCTGTTTGGGTTATAGTGGACAGACTAACGATGTGTGCTCACTTCGTGTCGTATAAGATTGACTATCCGATGAAAAAGATAGCAGAGCTGTATCTGAAAGAAGTCATCAGATTATACAGTGTGCTGGTTAGCATCATTTCGGATCGAGACTCCCGTTTTACATCTCGCTTCTGGAGGACTCTGCAAAAGGGTTTGGGTATAGATTTGAGGTATTCTACAGCTTACCACCCACAGACCAATGGCCAGACTGAGCGGGTGAACCAGATAGTTGAGGATATGATCAGGTGATACATCTTGGACCACGGTGGAGCGTGGGATGAGCATTTGTGGCTTATGGAATTTGCTTACAATAACAGTTACCATGAGAGCTTGCAAATGGCTCCGTTTGAAGCCTTGTATGGGAGGTGCTGCAGAACTCCCTTGTTTTGGACCGAGGTCAGTGAGAGGCCTGTGTTGGGTCCGAATGCGCTTGAGGAAATAGAAGTCGCAGTGAAGCTTATTCGGGAAAAGCTTCGTATAGCTCAGGAGAGATATGAGAAGAACGCCAACCGGCGTAGGTCTGACCTGGAGTTTTCTATAGGGGACCTTGTGTTTCTTAAGGTTTCCCCGATGGTTGGTGTTAAGAGGTTCGGTAAGAACCGAAAATTGGATCTGAGGTATGTGGGCCTGTTTAAGATTGTTGAGCGGATTGGCGTGTCAGCATATAGGCTGGATTTGCCAGCAAACTTCCCAGATGTTCATAATGTATTTCATGTAAGCCAACTAAAGAAGTGTGTATGAAGCAGTGGGAAAGTCTTGGATGCTGTGCCCCAGTTGGAGCCTAATCTTTCATATGTTGAGGTGCCGGTCCGCATCTTGGATACTCAAAATCGGATGTTGCGGACAAAGTCTATCCTGATGGTGAAAGTTCTATGGAAGAATCAGGAGTTGGAAAGTGCGACTTGGGAGCTAGAGTCGGCTATGAGGGAGGCTCACCCTCATCTGTTCCCTTGATTTGATTGGTACATTTTCCTTTTAGTAACTCTTGTTTTGTCACTTTCCTTCTATAGTAGAAGTTGTGTACGTAAAGTTTCGGGACGAAACTTTCTTTTAGGGGGAGTGACTGTAACGCCCCCGATTTTTCTGCGATTATTTAATTCTCGTTTGGCGTTACGTTGACGTGTTTCCGGCATGTGCCATTTGTTAGAGTGTGGTCTTAGCTCTCTAGGTTCCTTGTGTGGTTGTTAGTAGCCTTTTTGGCAAGATTCCCTAGCAAGCCGGGTCTGTTTTGGTGACTGGTGAGGCCTCTCAGGGGATGCTTGTGTTTTGGCTTCGGGTAGTGATAACCCGAGTTTTGTTCGTCGAAAGTTGATTTCGACTTCGTCGTTGCGTTCGTAGCGTGGGTAATTAGCTACGGTGTGAATTTCGTCGGATTCCGAGGTGGTTCGGTTTTCGCGTCGTTTTGATGTGTTAATAATAATGGATGCAAATAATTCATCAATAACGGTTGAAATGAATCCAGTGGCTTTTCGGTGGCAGTTAAGGCTGATTATACGTGTCCATGCATATATATATAGCCTTAAGACAAAATCGAGAGTTTTCATTGTCTCCTTCCGTGAGAGAATAACCGTCGCCTGTTTGAGAGGAAGAAAAAAAAATGCCAACCCTGCTACCCTTCAGACGCCGATTCTGGGAGCGTTAGTGGACAGAATTCGATTCCGAAAGCGGATTTTGATTACTCTCACCTAGACCTTCATTCCTACGGTAAGAGATTCAATTTTCGTGGTGTTTCTAGGGGTCTCAGAATTTTTAGTTTGACCCTTTTCCGCCATTAAAACTATAGAATTCCTGTTTAGGTGCTTTTGCGGCTGGAGCCGAGAGAGAGAGGAAGGGCTGTGCAAGATAAATCGCTGGAATTTGAGGCAAGTGGTGCTCCTACCCTTGCCAAGTTTTTCTGCTCCTATTCATGTCATTTTGGTTGCTATCACTCATGTTTTCTAAGATTATTATTTTGCTCTGATTTTCTGTAAAAATCATGAGGGCCTTGAACCAGGAATGCTCCTTTATGTTTTTTTTTCATTTTTCTCAAGTTCTGAAAATCCAAGTCTTTGGCTGGATTGCTGTAGTCTTGTCTTTTATCAAATTGTACCCTGTTGATCTCGGATTGGGTAGTATTTAGCCTTTCAGCCTTAGAACTAGTAGTTGTAACGCCACGAAACTCAAAGGAGCGACGGGGGATGTTTTGGGCCAGTTTTGGATTCTGGCTGCAGGCACACGGCCTGGGACACGGGCGTGTCCCAGGGCGTGTCAAGCCTGTGTCGACACTAAGCCGGGAAGTCGACACTTTGGTCTCGACATTGTGTCGAGACTGGGCACACGGCCTGCGACACGGGCGTATCGCAGGGCGTGTCAACCCGTGTCGACACTTAGCCGCGAAGTCGACACTCTGCGTTCGACGAAGTGTCGAGACATGGCACACGGCCTGCGACACGGGCATGTCGCAGGGCGTGTCAACCCGTGTCTACACTCGTCCCGGGAAGTCGACACTTTGGTCTCGACATTGTGTCGAGACAAGGCACACGGCCTAGGACACGGGTGTGTCCAAGGCCGTGTCAGTAGGTCGACGATCTTCGCTCGACGAAGTGTCGAGTGTCGAGACCGTGTACACGGCCTGGGGTCCAGGTGTGTTGAGGTGACACGGGTAAGGACACAGGCGTGTCCTAGAACCCGTGCAGTGCTCGGGTTGATTTCAGGGAAAAATGATGGGGGTACACGGCCGGCCACACGACCATGTCACATGGAACACGGGCGTGTCAGCTCGAACACGGGTGTGTTCGATACCCATGTGAGGTTCCAGGAGAGCCGATTTTGACGGCGAATGAGGCACACGACCCTGGACACGGGCGTGTGCCAGGCCGTGTTCGGTCCAGATTGGGCATTTCAGTCCCGAATCAAAGCCGTTCGTTTCCTTATTTTGAGATCCAACGGCTGGGGGTTGTTCCTGAAGGGATATACCCGGGATTGGACTTAGAAACCCTCACTTTTCATAAGTTATCTTCTTTCTAAACCTTAGAGAGAGAGGAGAGTCAAGGAAGGAAGAAGGAGTTAGATCCGGCCATTGGAGGAGCTTCGGAGCTCCGAATCGCGAGCCGACTCCGGATCCACGGAGGCAAAGCTAGTGCGGTGCTTTTCATCCGATTACTTTTCAATGGCGCCAAATAGGAACGCTAGGGTAACGATCCTCATCTTGAGCATGAGTAGCTCTCTTTCTTTGCATAGGAAGCCCACTCTCGCGAGTTTGCGGAGAGTTGGAGGCGTTCCTTCGGGTAGATATGTGAAGTCCCCGTTGTTTAGAGTCCGTAAGCGAGAACGGACAAAGGCATGATGTGTGAAGCCTACCCGGACATGTTGGTCTGGATCGGTGATGTTACATTGCATAATGCCGGAGAAGACTCCGTGCAATTGGTTGTTTTTCGGGTTTTCTACGCGATAGATTGCAGCAGGGAGCCTTGGGGACTAACCCAAAGGTGCACCCGGAAAACTGGGCGGATACGAGATCTTGCCAACTTGGTGGCCTGAGAGCCAACTTGAACATAACCGAGTTATGTGACTTGTGATGGAAATGGGACTCGGTGGAAGTTTGACCCGCATATATGGCTTAAATTGTCGTTGCGATGTGAGCACGGGTTAGATGGAACCGTACCCGTTCTATGTCGTTCGGTTAAAGAGACCTAAAGGCACGTGGCACTTACCGTTGGCATAGATTAGGGTCTTCGGTGGTCAATGGCTTAAATTGTCGTGACCCAGGACAAGAAGACAAATTGCTCATAGGTTTGGCCATCTTAATGGCGGTGGTGAGTCCGGAATGTCTATGGCTTTAATTGACGTGACATCGACCGGTTCACCAAGAATGTGCCCTGAGAGCACGGGGCGTGTGGCCGTGCGAGCCAACGTCTGTGATGGAATGGCTATATATATTGCTCGCTTATGCTAAGGAAATGCAGGGAAGGAGCATCGCCGCCCCGAGTTGGGGGCGGGATCGTTATAATTTGGTCATCATTGCTGACCGTTGCCTTGTTTTGCCACCGTGCGGTGGTTTGTTGCTTGCAGGTGCTGCTGGACCAAGCGGTCAATAGCGGGCTAAAGCACTTTTTGCGAAGCCGGCCCTCGAAGGCCCAAATGGAAGTGTTTATTGTTTTATTCATGTATGACCGGCCTGCGTGCCGTGGTTTGTAAATCATGTAATATCAAGTGAAACATTTTGTAAGGCCTTAAGGATTATATTGGTATTTGTATACATTCCTATTTTGGTTAGTGGACAATCATGCTTTAATGCTGGGTTCTTTGTTATAACTTTTATAAACTGCTTCCGCTAGAATGCTCTGTGTAGGACGTTGAGATTGGTTGGATGGTTTCCATAAGTAACCACCCGGTCTGTCTGTGACATACGGCGTCGGGCCCCGGCCGGACATACTGCTATATGCTATGTGACAGATAGGGGGTGTTACAGTAGCAGTGGGTTTTCATACTTATATTACGAGTAATAGGATCGTATTAGGCTAAGAAGATTGGTCGGAAACGAAGTTGGAGGTACAGGATTGCTGTGCACTCAATGCAGCCAGTTCGACGAAGATTGGAGGTACAGGATTGCGTTCGACGATTTTTCCCGTGGCCAGTATTCGACGAAAGGAAAATCGTCGAACGACGTTCGACGATTTTTCCAGTGGCTTGTGTTCGACAAAAGCAAATCGTCGAACGGAGTTCGACGATTTTTCGTGATCTACGTTCGACGATTTTCCTGAGAGCCGAGTTCAACGATTTCCCTGTGGCTGGAGATCGATGATTCCTGTAAGATGGGATTTATTCCTTTTTAGTTTCTTTTCTTCCCGAGTGATTACCTCCTATGGGGAATGTCTTGTCGGCCTTTCGTTCTTCCTTTGTTTTGAGGGCCGAATCGTGGGTTATGGTAGGTAGTGGTATTTTGACGCTCTAAAGGAGCGGGATGTTTTGTGTGCGAGCCGTGGCCGCCACTTTTTAGTCCCAGGTACGGGCTGGGTATTACTGTGGCCGCCGCCCTTTTAATCCCAGGTATGCGCTGGGTTTGTGGTGGTTTTTTGCTGACACAGTGAAATTTTATTTTTAGTTTGAAATGTTTTGTTTGGGGGACTGTTTTTGGTCACCAACTCAGGTCCATGTTGTTTACTACTGCCATTAACTAACAAATTAGGATTGTTAGGTGTTTCTTCCTTGTAGGATGCAGCATATTGTGGCAAGTTTTCTTGTCTTTTGTCTTGTAGCCTCTGCAGGATTTGGGCAGGGCTTGTTGTTGTTACCTGGTACTTGGTGTACTTTGGCTTACTTGGGACAGTGTTTGCTTTTACTGTCATGTTTACTTACTCTCTTTTGTCCCATTTTGATTTAACGCTCAAATTTTGATTTCCTTGTTTTAATTGTGAGGTGTTCTTTTCTTTTCTAAATGCCTCGGGTTCGGATTAGTAGCCGGGTAGGCGGCTAGATTTGCTGTGGTGTTGCTGGTGATCCCTTGAGTTGTAGGGACCTTTCTCTTGCTGTTGTGAGGTAGTTTTTCTGTTTTCTTATAGACATACGTACTTTCCAGTGGGTTCGTGTCAGTTTGTTGGCGCCCACTAGTAGTTTTACCTTATGATGCTAGATATGTTTCTTTTACTGCTACCTTTCTGGAGATAGTCTACTTTCTCTTGGGAAGATTTATGCTAGGTTGCTAGTTATTTTTAAACCTAAAAATACTATAATAAGTAAATCTCATGATCAGCATGTTTATAAAGGTCATACACTACTTTCCAAGTAACATAAAAAGATCGTTTTCCTACTTATAATATAAAATAAATCTAGAGTCTTGCATAGTATAAGTGGACCTCGGGGGACACTTATGCGCTCTCATAGGGTGTCAAATGTAAATAAAGTATTTTCCGTCGCGTATAAGTATAGTTTCTAAACTGTGGACTAAGTGATCCACTGAGCCGAGGCATACGGCCTTTAAAATATAACTGATTTTTCAAATCATTAAACTTACGAATTTTCATAGTTTAGTTAGTTAGTGTTCGCCTGAGCGTCGACAGTTATCCCCTGCTCGACGTGGCATCACAACGCGTGTTTTATCATACTCTGATACTTCTTAAATTCGGAGAAAGTTCAGGTTGTGACATTGCTGGATGGTTGGTCCAGATAAGGTAGGGCTTGGGATGGAAAGTGAGTTCTGCCGCTAACGTCGGGCAAGAGTGAGTGTCGTTGACGATGAATCCGAGTTAACCTGTAATTGGCTTACACCTGCACGCTACGATGCCATGGGGGGCTACGGGCCAATCCCGAGTCGTTATTCTAGGACTAAAGTCTGCAGCTGAAGGTTGTGGAGCAAAATGCTCTAGTTTGTCGTTGTGCTTCGGGCCTTGAATGGCAGTGGGCGACTGGTTTACCTAGTACACCAAGAATGTGACCTGAGTGCACGGAGCGTCGGGCCGTGTGGGCGACTTTTGTGATATATTGATTATGCGTGAGTGCACATTATGTAATATATATTTTCTTGTGATATGCTATGCCAGCAGGGAAGGAATACTACTGCCTCGGGTAAGGGATAGGGTCATTATATATTGGTCAGCTGAATGCTGACCATTGCCTTATTTACCACCATGTGGTGGATTGTCCCATGCAGGTGTAGGAGAGCCGAGCGGAAAATAGGGGGCTGAAGCCCTTATTGTTGTTGTTGCTGCTACTATGCTGGCACTCGAAGGTCAAAGAAGTTTGTATGATAGTATTTTCATGTGTTGCCGGCCTGCATGCCGATGTATGGAAGTCATATGTATAAAGCTTAACTATAAGGCCATAAGGCGAGACATGTGTATTTGGCGAACATTCCTTTGTATTGATATATATAAATATTGGTTTATATATTATGGACATTCAGATGAGTTGAGTTCGAAGAACTTAAAAGCTTCCGCTAGAATGCTCTAAGTTGGGATGCACAACTCTGATATTAACTCGTAACTTCGCCGCTTGTTTGTGGCATATGGTGTAGGGTCCCGGCCGGACCTTCTATTATATGTCATGCAACAGATAGTGGTGTTACAAGCTTACTGTCTCAATGCCAGATAACATAAATTTTGTTAAGTAGTTTGGTGTTGAGTGGAGCTTACTCTCTCAATGACAAGGCAAAAGGCTTTGAGTGTAGCTTACTCTCTCAACACCAGATAATAGAAATTCTGTTAAGTAGTTTGGCATTGAGTGGAGCTTACTCTCTCAACGCCAAGGCACGAAAATTTTTGCTAAGGCAAAAAAAAAGCGTTGAGTGAGGCAAGCTCTCTCAATGCTCATGACGGTCTCAATGCCATGAAGCAGAATTTTGGCTAAGTCTAGAGACGTGGTTAGCTTGGCTTTGGTCGAGCTAAGATTCGTCGACCTGAGCCCAACGTTCGTCGAACTAAGCCTGATGTTCGTCGAACTGAGTTTAACAAAACGTCGAGCTAAGTCTACAGTTCATCGAACTGACTTTATGATTTCATCCAGCTCAGCTTCGTCGAACTGAACTCGACGTTTGTCGAACTGAGCCCGCAGTTCGTCGAAGTGATTTTTATAGCTCTTGTCGAGCTAAGCTTGCCATTTGTCGAAGGAGCTCAGAGTTCATCGAGCTTAATACCTAGACAGATAGAATTTTATCTAAGTGTTGTGGTGTTGAGTGATTCCTACTCACTCAACGCCTTTGGTACTAATGATTGAATTTTGGCTAAGTCCACAGATGCTGAATCATGCTGACGTCAACAAAGTCAAATGTCAACCAAAATTCAAATGTTGCAGAAATGCTACCAGAGATGTCGACGGGCCAGCTGTTGCTATCTTCTGCAATTACCAAGTATTACTTCATCATTAAGTGTTGGGGCCCACTCAAAGCAAAGAGCCGTTGAATCAGGAATGAATGGAAAGTGTGGGCTGATTGGCTAAATCTCGGACATCAATCCTAGTGGTGGGACCCACTGCTCAATCGGCCAGAGATATAAAGAATCAGATCATCGAATCAAGAAGTGAATTCCTTGTCTAGGTTTTCTGAAAATGAAATTGCGGCTGAACGTCATCTTCTTCCTCGCCATTTTCGTCGAGCCTGAAGAAGTTGTTCTGCACAGAGAACTTTGTTAGGAAAGAGATAGCTGAAGCAATCCCCATCTGCAATAACAGGATCTGAAGATAGCAGACCTGCAAGTTCTACAGGGAAAAAGGAAGATGTTTGAAGAAAGATTCTACTGTCTACATATTGTCTTCAATAGTAATATCTTGGATCTGATATCTGCTCAATCCACGAAGAAGGAGACACAGAGCTTGCTCTGGTGTCTAAATATCACATTCTTTATTTTTGTTTTCGATAAAGATTCTTAGTGAATCAGAAGTTGTGATCCTATTCTATAAAGGCTGAGGTCTTAGTGACCTGTGTGTTTGGCTTTGTGCCAAGTGATAGGTATTTGTGACCTGGGTTGGCTTAGGGCCTAAGTTGTTACTTTGTGTGACCTGTGTGTGGTCCTGTGGGATCGGTGTTGTAAGCTATTAAGAAACTGAGTTCTGGATGGAGAGCCAAATCTAACACACTGTTCGATAGGCGTACAGGAATAGTGGATGTACCCAAGATTGGGGAACCACTATAAATTTGCGGTGTCGTCTGTGAATGTTCTTGAAAGCTGATAAACTCTAATCAACAGACACAGTAATCTAATAAACATATTAGAAAAGTTTAATAATGACAAAAACCTATTCACCCCTAGGTGTAAAGCTAGCCTTGAAAACAAGACTTTTAAGTGGTATTAGAGGTAGGTTGCTTTTTAAAGGCTTAACAGTCTGAGTAGATCTACAAGGTTAGCAAGAAGTCTGTCTCCATGGGTTCAGGAATGACAAATAGGGAGCTGAGTGCTGTAATACTTCCAATCTATAGGAAGGAAGACTTTGGAATCTAGAAAGCAAGGGTGAGGCAGTTTATGGAAGCTGCTGACCATAGAATGTACATTATAGTTGAAGAAGGACCATTCATCCCTATGAAGGTCTAAGTACTAGATGCCAATGTCAAGACCCTCAAAACATATGATGAGATGACCAAGAATGAGTTGGCCATGGCCTCAATAGACAAGAGGGTAAAGAATATCATTATGAGTGCTATTGATGATTCTACACTCCAGAATTTGATCGATTGCAAAACAACAAAGAAAATGTGGGAAACACTTGTGATCTACATGGAGGGGACAAATGAGGTCAGAGATGATAGGAAGTCCATGCTCAATCAAGAGTATGAGGTGTTCAGGCAATCCAAGGGGGACAACATAATCATATGTTATGAAAAGATCTTTAGGATTGTGAATGAGCTGAAGACTTATGGAAGAGTTTTCAGTCACTATGAACTAAATGACAAGTTCCTTAGATCTCTCTCTATAGAGTAGGACACAAAACTCTGTGCCATAAGATAAGTGTAACACCCCCTATCCGTCGCATAGCATATAGCAGTAGGTCCGGCCGGAGCCCGACGCCATATACCACAGACTGACTGAGTGGTTACTCAATGGAAACCATCCAACCAATCCAACATCCTACACAGAGCTTTCTTGCTGAAAAAATTAAAATTGTTGCATTAATAAAGAACCCAACACTAGCATGAATGTCCACTAATAAGCCAAAAGAAATGAAGTACAAATACACAAGTACAGGCTTTATGGACTTACATTTGTTTTCCTCAAATTACATATCTTTCAAACCTCGGCACGCAGGCCGGCCATACATGAATAAAAGAAAACACTCAAAATTAGGCCTTCGAGAGCCGGCTCAGCAACTTGGGCTTTAGCCCACTATTTAATGCTCGGATCCGCAGCACCTGCAAGCACAATCCACCACAATGGTGGCAAACCAAAGCAACGGTCAGCAATGCTGACTAAATTATAACGATCCCGCCCCTAATTCGGGGCTGCGATGCCCCTTCCCTGCACTTTATTAGCATAACCAAGCAGTATATAAATACATTGCATCACAGGCGTTGACACGCACGGCCACACTCCCCGTGCTCTCAGGGCTAATTCTTGGTGATCACGGTCAAAGTCCACCGACTCACCACCGCCCACAGGACGGCAATATCTCGTGAGCATCTGGTCTTTTTGGCCACTGCCTAAGACCCTCCATCGATGCCAACGGTAAGTGCCAAGTAACTTTAGGTCTCTTTAACCAAACGACATAGATCGAGTACGGTTCCTGTTGAAATTTGTGAAGTGGAAGTGGGTGACGGGACAGGCCGGGCGGCCTGGGGTGGACAGTTTTGGCGGACTAGGCGGACTGGGCAGACTGTGATATGCGGCCTGGTGGAAGGTCTAGTGAAAAGCCGGTTGTTCTTCTGAGCGGTTTGCACGGGTTGAGTCCGCGGACTATGCGGCCTGGTTTCTGCGGATAGGGGGTTTGCTGAATTGGCTTTGCCAAGGAGCGGCCTGAGCGGATAAAGGCTTGCGAACTGGTGCATTGCTCAGTAGCCGAGGGTGCAAGCTTGTGCTGATAGGCAGTTTGGCTCGTGTCCGCGGGTAGCTTGCGGACTGGATTGTCCGTGGTGTGGGCTGTTGCGGACTGGGCTTAGAGCTTGGCTGAGGCCTTGTCGAGCTCTGGTGGCACAGCAGGCGATTTGCTGTGGAGATCGATTGGCGAACTGGTTTTTTTTAGAGTCCGGGGTTGGCTGCGGCGTTGGACAGGAGTGCGAGGAGCTCGCGGACTGATGGCGGTCTGTGCTAGGGTGTTTGGCGGACGGGAATTTCAGTCCGCCATGCTCGCATTGGCCCTTGATGGTTTTGGACTTGGTCACACCTTGTGCCAAGGCCATGGTGTCCGCGGTATCCACCAAGTCCGTTGTGACCGGGCGGACTGTTGCTGTCTTCCTTTGGTCGTGGACTTGTGGCGGATTGAGGTGTGAGTCTTGCAGACTGCCTCGGGTTGGTGCGGACTGCCATTGAAGGGGGTTGCTATCCTGCAGTGGTTGGAGCTGTGCGGGCTGATGCCTTGTCCGCATAGCTTGGGCGGACTGGAGAGGGTTCGCCAATGTTTGCCTTGCTCCTGGCGGTTTTCCTTGGTATCCGGCTAAGTCCTTGTGGACTCAGCGGACGGTGTTTTTGCTATCGCGCGAGCTGGGCGGTGTCGCTATCTCCTGGGCGGTGACCACACTCCTCACCTTGCCTATAAATAGGACCCCCTGGCAAACCTAAGTAACTAGAGTGAACAGTAAGTTGGGTTGAGCGAAGTGCTGCGGTCTGTGTTTGTCAGTCCACGCAGATTGTTTCAGGCTGACGGTTTGCTGTGTGCAGGTCGCGCGAGTAGCTTCAAGGAGCCAGGAGTTTGGCTGTGACTTCGGTCAAGTACTTGGAAGTGTGCGGTCTCTGCGGACTCAGCAGGAGGTCGCTCTGCGGATTGTCAGTTCTGTTTCATCTTTGCCAGCTTCAATAACCTGTCCGCTGGCTTCAAGCGGGTAGGGGTGTTCCTCAGTTCAGGTTCAGCAGGAGGCGAATAACGGTGTGTCTGCGCGGCCTCGCGGCTTCGGAGGACTTCGTGTCTATTCGGCTGATTGCAGCTTAGCTCGGGCGATCTCAGCGGTCTCGACGACCTCAGCGACCTCGCGGTCTCGGCGGACTCCGGTGCTGTCCGCCCGACTTGTTTTTGGTGCTTTCTGTTTACAGCTGTTATACTAGGGAAATCATGTCTCGCTATGTATGCCTCGTATTGTAAAGAAGTGAATGTATAAAAGTCCTGCTTGTGCTTTCATTGTTTGTTGGGATTAACCTCTTTTCCTTGGTTCTGCTAGTTCAACATGAGAACTGGGTAGTTCTGAAGATATTAATTTGACGTTTGGGCTATCTTGCTGACCACGTTGAGAAAATTTAACAGTTCCACCTGACTCGTTGCTCACACCGCAACGTCAAATTAAGTCGTCTGCGCGGGTCAAGCATCCCCGAGTCCCGTATCTCCCATACATATCACATAACTCAGTTATGTTCAGGTTGGCTCCTAGGCCACAATGATGGCAGAACCACGCGTCTGCCCAGTATTCCGGGTGCACCTTGGAGTTAATCCCCAAGGTTCCTTATTGCAATCTACCTCGTAGAAAACCCAAAAAACAAACATTCGCACGGAGTCTTCTCCGGCCACTTATGCAATGTAACATCACCGATCCAGACCAACTTGTCCGGGTAGGCTTCACACATCATGCCTATATCCGTTCTCGATTACATACTCTACATGTACACAATGGGGACTATTCATGTCTACCCGAAGGAACGCCTCAAACTCACAGCAAACTTGCGAGAGCGGGCTTCCTTATGCAAAAGAAGGAGAGCTTCATATGCTCATGTAGAGAATCATTACCCTAGCGTTCTTCCTTGGAGCCATGGAAATATAAGAGGATGAAAAGCACCGCACTCTCCTTGCCTCCGTAGATCCGAAGTCGGTTCGCAATTTGGAGCTCCGAAGCTCCGACGGTGACCGGATCAAGGCTTCTTATTCCTCCTTTGCTCTCCCGTCTCTCTAGACTTTGAAAGAGAACCACTCAAGTGAAATGGGGGTTTCAAAGGCCCAATCCCGGGTATATCCCAGTAGGAACAACCCCCAACCACCGGATCCCAAAATAAGGAAATGAACGGCTATAATACGTAGCTGAAATGTAAAACCTATGACGAACACTGCCTTTGATACGCCCGTGTCTAGGGTCGTGTCCCTCACTCACCATCAAAATCGACACGTCTCGAAAAACACATGGGCATCTGACACGCCCGTGTTCGACCTAACACGCCCGTGTCAGCCAGTACATGTCCATGTTCCCGGGCGTGTTCCCCCATCAACACAGGACCAACACCAACCCGAGACTCACACAGGTCTTGGACACGCCCATGTCCTATTTGACACGCCCATGTCAAACCCGAACACGCCTGGGCTCCAGTCTGTGTTCACTGTCTCGACACTTCGTCGAGCACAGTTCGTCGACCACCAGATACGGCCTTGTACATGCCCTTGTCCTAAGCCGTGTTCCCTACCTCGACACATTGTCGAGCGAAAATGTCGAATTCCCGGGCCTATCGTCGACACGATCTCGACACGCCCTGAGACACGACCGTGTCTAAGGCCATGTTCACTGCTCGACGATCGTCCACTCCAAAATTCGTCGACCTCACGGCCAAATCATCGAATCGAGCCTGACATGCCCTGGTCACGCCCGTGTCCCAGGCCGTGTGCCCCCTGCCAAATTCCAAATTTAGCCCAAAACGCCTCCCGTCGCACTTTCGAGTTTCGGGGCGTTACAACTCTCCCCCTCTTAAAAGAATTTCATCCTCGAAATTACATATAGGAAAGAAACATAAAACTTAAACGGTACCTGAGTGAAACAACTCCGGGTACTCCTCAAGCATGGTCTGCTCTCTCTCCGAAGAGAGCTCCTCTCGACCGCAATTATCTCAACGGACCTTGACCATCCTGATCTCTTTATTGCATAGCCGCTTGACTTCTGAGTCCTCAATACGTACGGGCTTGACCTTTGTCATTAACCCACTATCAACCGGCACTTGATCGACCACGATCACTTGTGTAGGCTCTTGCACTGCCTTCCGTAGCACCGATATATGGAATACATCATGTAGACCACTAATCTTCACTGACAGCTTCAACCCGTACGCTTCTTCACCAATCCGCTCCAGAACCTCAAACGGTCCAAGGTACCTCGGGCTTAGCTTCTTCAAACGCCACACCCGCGAGATACCTTTGAATGGCTTGATCTTCAAGTACACCCAATCGCGAACAGCGAACTCCATGTTCCTGTGCTTGGCATTATAGTACTTAGCCTGGCGGTCCTGAGCGATTAGTAACCTCTCCCGAATGGTTCTCACCAAAGAAGTAGCATCCTCCACCTCTAGTCGCTTATACAACTTTGATTCACCCATTTCCAACCAAGACAACGGCGTGCGACATTTTCTACCATTAAGGGCCTCGAAGGGCGCCATTTGAATGCTCGCCTGGTAGCTATTGTTGTAAGCGAATTCCACCAAATATAGGTGATCTCCAATTGCTTTCCAAAGTCCAGGACACACATGCGAATCATGTCTTCCATTGTCCTATTGACCCTCTCGGTCTGCCCATCCGTTTGCGGATGAAAGGCTGTGCTAAAACTCAGCTTTGTTCCCAACATCTGCTGCACCAGCCTCCAATCATTGGACGTGAACCGCCCATCTCGGTCACTCACGATGCTGCGGGGCACACCATGAAGCCGTACAATATTATCCACATATAGCTTTGCCAATTTCTCAACCGGATCATACTTCCTATGCGGAATGAAATGCGACACCTTCGTTAGACAATCTAAGACCACCCAAATGGCGTCGTTCCCCTTTTGCGACCTTTGCAACTCATGCACAAAGTCCATAGTAATGTCGTCGAACTTCCACTCTGGAATAGGTAAGGATTTCAAGAATCTGCCCGGCTTTTGGCATTCTGCCTTCACCAAGGCGCAAGTTTGACACTTCGCCATGTAGAGCGCCACATCCTTTTTCAGTCCTGGCCACCAAAACAATTTCTTAACATCGTGGTACATCTTCGTGCTCCCCGGGTGAATTGAGTACTTGGTATGATGCGCCGCGTACAACAATTCCACCCATAAATTGCCCACGCTTGGGACGCACAGATGACCGTCTTTCCAAAGTAATCCGTCATCCACAACGAATTGGGAATTTGACCCATCCAGAGCCTCTATCATGATCTGCTTCATGTGGACATCCATATCCAACGCCTGTCGAATCCGATCATCCAGGTCATATTGGACTTCAGACCAATACAACACTGCTTCAGCACTTGATTGCTTATCAACGCAAAAGATCTACAACATCTCCAACTCCCGAACCAATAGCTCGTCATGGACCGACAGCCAATTGGCTTGGGCTGGGGCCCGGCGACTCAACGCATCCGCCACTGCATTGCCCTTACCAGGAACATAATGGATCTTGAATGTATAGTCCCCCAGGAACTCCATCCATCTACGATGTCGCATGTTCAGATCTTTCTGATCAATCAAATACTTCAGGCTATTATGGTCGGTATAGATATCGACCCTTACCCCATACAACTAGTGCCTCCACAGTTTCAAGGCAAAAATCACGGCCGCTAACTCCAATTCATGGACCGGATAATTCCTCTCGTGCACTTTCATTTGTCTCGAGCCATACGCTATAACGCTTCCATGTTGCAGTAGCACGCAACCCAAACCACTTCCTGAAGAATCGCTATAAATCTCATAACCTTCAGTCCCACTCGGCGAACTCAACACAGGCGTCGTGGTCAACCGACATTTCAACTCATCAAAAGCTCACGCGCACTCCGGTGTCCAAACGAACTTCGGCTCCTTCCTCGTCAAAGTAGTGAGAGGTAACGCTATCCGCGAGAAGCTCTCTACGAAGCGCCTATAATAGCCGGCAAGCCCCAGAAAGCTCCGGACTTCCGCTACCGTAGAAAGCTCAGGCCACTCTCGTATCGAAACAATCTTCGTCAGATCCACTGCAATACCTTCCCCACTCACTATATGATCGAGGAACGCCACTGAGGACAACCAAAACTCTCACTTCGAGAACTTGGCGTACAATTGATTCCTCCTTAGCGTCTCCAAAACCAAATGAAGATGCCTGAAGTGATCTTCCTCACTCTGCGAGTACACCAAAATATCGTCGATGAAGACGATCACAAAATGGTCCAAGTACTCCCTGAAGGTCCTGTTCATCAAATCCATGAACACTGACGGCGCATTCGTCAGCTCAAATGGCATGATCGTAAACTCGTAATGCCCATATCTTGTACTGAACGCTGTCTTAGGGATATCACTCTCCCTTATCCTCAGCCGATAGTAATCAGACTTGAGATCCAACTAAGAGTACACCGTCGACCCGACCAAATGATCAAAAAGATCATCGATCCTTGGGATTGGGTACTTGTTCTTTTTCGTTAGCTTGTTTAACTCCCGATAATCAATACAAAGTCTCAAGCTCTCGTCCTTCTTATTTATAAAGAGGACTGTGCGCTCCAAGGCGACGAACTTGGACGTACAAACCCTTGCTCCAACAACTCTTGAAGTTGCACCTTCAGCTCCACCATTTCCTTAAGCGCTAGCCGATACGGAGATCGTGACACAGGCTTTGCACCTGGCACTAGCTCAATAGTAAAATCTATCTCCCGTTGAGGCGGGGCTCCAGGAAGATCGGCGAGGAACACATCAGGGTACTCAGCTACCACTGAAATACTATCCAACGAAGGCTTTGGCTTTGCAACCTCCACTAGTGTAAAGAATAGCTCTGCACCAGCACGAACCGCCTTCACCACCTGAAGAGCAGACATCACCGTCTTGCTAGACCCTTTCAAGCCCGTAAAAGTCATCTCACGACTTGCTCCCAACTTGACTTCCTTGTGACCGCAATCAATATAGGCTTGCTGCTCCGAGATCCAGTCCATGCCAAATATAACGTCGAACTCCACCAACGGTAGTAACGATGCTTGCAGATCGAACTCTTGATTCCCAATGCGAATCTTAACACTGCAGATTTTATCCGCGTGCATCAAACACCCATTCGGTAACAAAACATCCAACTTGTCCTTCGCCATCAAAGAAGGTACTCTGATGCGTGATATGAATCCTTCGGACAAGAAGGAGTGTGAAGCTCCCGTATCAAAGAGTGCTCTCGCCGGAAAATCACAAATCAAAACAAATCCTAAACAAGCAGTGGTAAGGTAACATACGCATAACAAGTATTTAAAGAAACTTAACTTGCTACAAATTAAACCATACCTATCACCACATCCGCTTGTTTGATGGCCTCCTGTTGGCCAAGATTATAAACCCTTGGTTGATCCGGAGGATAATGGTATGCTGTTGACTCCACCTCCTTGCCCTTCTCTTCATAAGTTGCTCCCGGCTTCCTCTCGGACTTGGAATGTCCGCTCCAACAGTCACGGGCAAAGTGCCCCGGCTTCCCACAAGTAAAACATGCACCCGGCGTCCGACCCGTGGTTGCCCCAGAAGCACTGAAAGAAGGAGCTGGACCCAAAGTCCTAGCCTTCTTAAAGAACTTACGGTGCCCGGACTTTGAGTTAGCAGGCACCTTGAACTCAGTCCTCTTATCACCCAAGCTCTTCTTCGCTTGAACATTCTTCATGTCCTTCTCCAAGGACCGGGCCGTGTTGACCAAGGTCAAGAAACCCTGCGTCATCGGCCCCGAAAGTAGTAGCCTCAAGTCATCTTTTAGACCTTCATAAAAACAGTTGGTCTTACGCTCCTCATCCGCGATGGTGGAGCTAGCATACCGACCCAACCGAGTAAACTCGTGGAGATACTCATCCATGCTACTCTCTTCTTGTACCAACCTCTAGAACTCATTCTCCAAAGTTATCCTCTGAGTCGAAGGGAGGTACCTAGCCAAGAATAGTCTCGAGTAATCCTCCATCGAGACGTCTGTAAGTTGCCTTCCTCTCAATAGATGCAGCTCCAAACCCTCCCACCACAGCGTAGCGTCTCAATCCAACAGGAACGTAGCTATAGTGGTCATCTGCCACTCCTCTGTCTCTGTTGCTGTCAAGACTCTCTTCACACGGGAGAGCCAGTCTTCAGCTTGAGATGGGGTTCCCAACCCCTAGAAAACCGGAGGATTAAAGCTCATGACATGTTTGAGCTGTCTCTCGGTTGCCCTTCTTTGGCACCAACGGCTCCACTACTACCAGCTCCACTCTTCTCGGCTCAACCTCTGCAAGAGGTACCTGCTCCATCGTAGGAGCGGGCTGCTGTATTTGCCTTGCAGGTTGCGCATTGATCATGGCAAACACTGCTTCGACCACCAATCGTATGGTCTCAGCCGATGGAGGTGTTGTAGGAGCATCATTTGGTGCACTACTAGCCTCAGAACCTCGTCGTTCCGATGGCCCAACACGGCTTCTGGTTACCTATAGTGGTACAAAACACCATTAAGCGACCAAACAAAATTGCAAAACGCAATTATAAGAATGCGCAGGTTCCTCAAACACGTGTATTTTTCATTCTTAAGTGGACATTCATGAGTTCTTTTGCTGTTATAATGATGACGCACACACATGTGCTCAACACCCCTTAAAAGAATTCGCCCACAAATTCATTTTAAACCTGACCGAAACCAGTAGTTTGATACCAAATTATAACACCCCATATCCGTCGCATAACATATAGCAGTAGGTCCCGCCGGGGCCCGACGCCATATACCACAGACAGACCGGGTGGTTACTCAATGGAAACCATCCAACCAATACAACGTCCTACACAGAGCATTCTAGCGGAAGCAATTAAAATTGTTGCATTAATAAAGAACCCAACACTAGAATGAATGTCCACTAATAAGCCAAAAGGAATGAAGTACAAATACACAAGTACAGGCCTTATGGCCTTACATTTGCTTTCCTCAAATTACATGTCTTTCAAACCTCGGTACGCAGGCCGGCCATACATGAATAAAAGAAAACACTCAAAATTAGGCCTTCGAGGGCCAGCTCAGCAACTTGGGCTTTAGCCCGCTATTTACCGCTCGGCTCCGCAGCACCTGCAAGCACAATCCACCGCAATGGTTGCAAACCAAAGCAACGGTCAGCAATGCTGACCAAATTATAACGATCCCGCCCCCAATTCGGGGCGGCGATGCTCCTTCCCAGCACTATATTAGCATAACCAAGCAATATATAAATACATTGCATCATAGGCGTTGGCACGCACGGCCACACGCCCCGTGCTCTCAGGGCAAATTCTCGGTGATCACGGTCAAAGTCCGCCGACTCACCACCGCCCCCAGGACGGCAATATCTCGTGAGCATCTGGTCTTTATGGCCACTGCCTAAGACCCTCCATCTATGCCAACAGTAAGTGCCAAGTAAATTTAGGTCACTTTAACCGAACGACATAGATCGGGTACGGTTCCACCTGACCCGTTGCTCACACCGCAACGTCAAATTAAGTCGTCTGTGCCGGTCAAGCTTCCCTGAGTCCCATATCTCCCATACATATCACATAACCCAGTTATGTTCAGGTTGGCTCCCAGGCCACCATGATGGCAGAACCACGCGTCCGCCCAGTTTTCCAGGTGCACCTTGTAGTTAATCCCCAAGGCTCCCTGTTGCAATCTACCTCGTAGAAAACCCGAAAAACAAACATTCGCACGGAGGCTTCTCCGGCCACTTATGCAATGCAACATCACCAATCCAGACCAACTTGTCCGAGTAAGCTTCACACATCATACCTATATCTGTTATCGATTACTGACTGTACATGTACACAACGGGGACTATTCATGTCTACCTGAAGGAACGCCTCAAACTCACCGCAAACACACGAGAGCGGGCTTCCTTATGGAAAAGAAGGAGAGATTCACATACTCAAGTAGAGAATCGTTACACTAGCATTCTTCCATGGCGCCTTGGAAATGTAAGCAGATGAAAAGAACCGCACTCTCCTTGCCTCCGTAGATCCGAAGTCGGTTCGTGATTTGGAGCTCCGAAGCTCCGTCGGTGACCGGATCTAGGCTTCTTCTTCCTCCTTTGCTTTCCCCTCTCTCTAGAGTTAGAAAGAGAACCAATCAAGTGAAATGAGGGTTTCAAAGGCCCAATCCGAGGTATATCCCAGTAGGAACAACCCCCAACCATTGGATCCCAAAATAAGGAAACGAACGGCTACGATCCGTAGCTGAAATGTAAAACCTGGGACGAACACGGCCTGCGACACGCCCGTGTCCAGGGCCGTGTCCCTCATTCGCCATCAAAATCGACGCATCTCGAAAAACACACGGTCATCCGACACGCCCGTGTTCGACATGACACGCCCGTGTCAGCCAGTACATGCCCGTGTTCCCGGGCGTGTTCCTCCATCAACACAGGACCAACACCAACCCGAGACTCACACGGGTCTTAGAAACGCCTGTGTCCTATTTGACACGCCCGTGTCAAACCCGAACACGCCTGGGCTCCAGGTCGTGTTCACTGTCTCGACACTTCGTCTAGAGTAATTCGTCGACCACCCGACACGGCCTTGGACACGCCCGTGTCCTAGGCTATGTTCCCTGTCTCGACACATCATCGAGCAAAAATGTCGACTTCTCGGCCTGATCGTCGACACGAGCTCGACACGCCCTGAGACATGCCCGTGTCTCAGGCCGTGTTCACTGCACGACGATTGTCGACTCCAAAATACGTCGGTCTCACGGCCAAATCGTCGACTCGAGCCTGACACGCCCTGGGACACGCCCGTGTCCCAAGCCGTGTGCCCCTTGCCAAATTCCAAATTTGTCCCAAAACACCTCTCGTTGCTCTTTTGAGTTTCGGGGCATTACAAGAAGTGGCAAAGCTGGGTGAAACAGCTCCTCACACCCTTTTTGGAAAGTTGCTTTCATGTGAGCTGCAGTTGGCTGCCAAGAAAGATGAGGAGAACAACAGCAATCCTCAGGCAAGGGACAAGTCTATGACATTCAAAGCTGAAGGCTACAGCAGACGCAGAACGAAGTCTCCCTCTCTACTAAGGAGAGATGCTGAGTCTGAGTCTGGAAAATCAGAGGAAAGCACGTCATACTTCCAATGGTCTGATGAAGACTTTGCTGCCTTCACCATGCAATTTCAGAAGTTCTTGAAGAAGAAGTACTGGAGAGGCAGGCTTTCCTCCTCCTCCTCTCATCCTAATGATGACTACTACATGGGCAAGAGAAAATCCTCTAAGGAGGACAAGTATGGTTCCAAATCTGGTAAACATGTTTCCTCTAACATGACTTGCTATCATTGTAAAAAACCTGAACATGTGATAGCCGACTGCCCAGTTAAAAGGAAGGAATATGGTGAGAAAAAGGATCAACAACAAAAAGGCAAGAAGGTGAAATCCCTCATTGCCAAAAAGCAAAGAGCTGGACTGACTCCTCCTCATCAGAGTCAGAAGAAGAAGAAGATGACTACATTAGGCTGTACTCTACTAAAGAAGGAGATGTTGAAGCAGAATGCATGAAAAGGTTGGCTTCTTTAGAAGAAGAAGCTGAGGAGGTGCATCCTGCTGTCAGGATTGAAGACAGGGCCCCTCTATCACAATCAGATTGTTATTCAGAGGTGGATTCTGAAGAAGACAGCTGCTGCCTTGAAGCAAGGTAAATTCTGTCACTAGCTCTGCATGTTCAGATTATGAATCTGTTCCAGATTCCTGTGCCTCTGCATCAAGTGATGATGATGGCTCAGGATCTGAGAGAGACATCAATCAATTGATTGATCATTATGGTGCACTTCTGCAAGCTTTTAAGAAGAGCAAGCTCCTGGTCAAACAGCAGGCTCAGGAAATTGCCTCTTTAAATCTTGCTGCTTTAGATTCAGCAAAATTGCTGAATTTGAAGACTCAAGAAGTCAGCATACTGAAGAATGTTACAATCCTTCAGATGAGCACCTTAACTTTCAAGAACAACCATATCAAGAATCTTGAGGGAAGGCTCCAAAAGGAGAGGGAACTAGTGGCTAGCTACTAAAAGCCTAGCACAGTGTTGCCCTTAATAGACTCATTCTCCTCCCAAAAGGGAAAGAAAGGGTACAGATTCAAGGTAAAGATAAGAGCTGCTAATCCTAAGGGATAGGGCAAAGCTCAAGTGGAGCCACTTGCCTCCAAGGCTCCTGTAAAGTTTAATAAAGTTTAGTTTCCTTCAAACATCCATGACCATTAGAGTATTTATGGTCACTGGAATCATGCTAAACCATCTTGTGTGAACAAAGATATTCCACAAAATGGCGGCTTTTACAGCAAAGGTGCTAGTGCCCATGAGAAAATACAAATGGCCCATCCTGGACCATTTGTGTTTGGTGCTACAGCCCCTTCAGTCAAGGGTAAAGCTGCAGTCTATTCTCAAATTCCTCCAGCCCACTCTAAGACAAAGGGCAAGTGTCACAACCCGCATTTTCTCCGTATTCAAAAATACATCAGAGTAGAGAAAATATGTGCTGTGATGTCACACAGTGTAGGGGACAACTGCAGACGCTCAGGCTACTCGTCCTCACATTTACTTAATGTAAAAGATTTATGAAATTACCTTTAAAAGAAAATAATACATATAAGTTATTTGAGTTACTGGCCGTTTCCCTCGATCGGGTGGATCACTAGTCTATAGGTGAGAAGATATATAAGTTTTTCACCGCAGAAAATATTGAGTTGATTCATTTGTTATCATATATGAGCATGAATGTCTAGCATATTATAATTATGATATGGTTTCTATATTTAATATATATAAAAAAAGACTTTTATAGCGCTTAATTGTAGTAGATTTTGTAGTTAAAAGTCATGCCATGTCAATACTCCACAATGCAGTTTTGTATACTTTAAAATAACTAAATGCATCCTAATATAAAACCTTCCCAGAGAGTAAGTATAAATAGGTAAAAAGTAATAGCAGTAAAAGCAGCAAGTAGTCTATCACAAAAAAGTCAAAGACTATGGGCGTCAATAATTGACACGAACACATAGTAAAATCTGACAAGTCTAAACAAAGTCAACTACCTCAAAGCTCTGATGTGGAAACAAACAAAAGCAGTAACCCACAGCACAAGAAGCACAACACGGTCAGCTAAACCTGCTACTGCTCTGATCCTGAGGTATTCAAAAGAAGAACACCTCAGAAGCAAGCTATAAATGGTGCAAAAAGTAAAGGCTGACCAAACAAACCTCAAAGTGAAGGAAATCTATAAAACAACTACAACAAAAGGTTAGCAACAAAGTAAAAGTAAGCCACAGTAAATCTAGTCGAGCAGAAATGGCTAATCACATCAACAGAAAGAACAGAGTACCAAACATCAGAAGTTCAAACTTTCATCTTTCATTAATATTCATGTTATTCATCAATAAAAAAAATGAGACTGATCAGCTCAACAATAAAGAGTACTGTGCCGGGGAAAAAGGTCCACAATGCGCACAAACCCTGCCAACAGGCACCACGCCGAGGGAGAAACCCCAACGCGCACAGACCAAGATAAGGTAATGTGTCAGGGATGAAAGTCCACAATGCGCACAGACTCAACCATAAGGCACTATGCCGAGGGAGAAACCCCAACACGCAGAGTCCATCTGTGTTTCTTTAGTTACATAATCATACATCTAGAGTTTCTTTTATTCATCACAGACTCACGGTTAACAAACAATGCAGACTGCATAAGGACATTTCAAGGTCAAACAAAGTGAAGTTTAATCAAAAAAATGAGACGCACAAGGTGTCACAATGATAAACATGACTCGATAGTTAAAATGGCACGACAACCAAATATGTTTACCAATTCTACGGAATAAAAATTGGGAGTATGGTTCTAGGGGAAACAAGTTACAATTCAAGGAAAAAAAATATTAGAATTTAAGGACAAGTTTCTATGAAGTTGAAACATGATAAACTCAATAAAATGTGGCAAAAAAATTAGAAGAAAGGAGCAAGAGGGAGAGCAAGAACACCATTTGCCTCGGTTTTACTGGAAAGATCCTCCGAACAAATCCTTGTCGCAGATCGGGCTAAATAAGACGACGGAAGTCAAAATCTAACAAGAAATAGCCGAAATAGAGGTTAGGGCCAAAAAAGCTAACGAGAAAATCTCAAGTAAAGGGGAAGATTTTACAACGATGGCGAAGCTCTCGCTGAGAGCTTTCCACATCTATGATCGGTTCAAAATTTCGAGCACCGGAGCTCCGTCGGCGGCCACCGGAAGATTCACGAATGCGAGGGAGTCGCCGCTCTGGTTTCGGTTCGGTCTAATCGTGAGGAAGAAGATGAAATTTTTTTTATCTTTCCAGATATCCTTAAGTATCATAGTATAAACTTATATATATATATACACGTGTTTATAAATTATTTTATCTAAATAGGAAAAAAACTGACGATTTAGGTGCGGACGCACGGAGAACGAAAATAGAGCTTTACAATAGCTTCAAATCGAAAAGTGCTCAACATAAAAGTTGTAGATCTCGTCGAGACAAATAAATTTCATGTTAACCATTTCATATACGACATCATTTTATCCCTCAAAACAGCGCCCGAACGCCAATTGGAATGAAATTCTCGAGAAGGGTTGCAGACTACTCTAGAACAAGTATAGAAGTACTCGAGAAGAGGAAAACATACACTCGAGAACAAGAAATATTTTACTCGAGAAGAATGCTGCTGTACTCGAGAAAAATGCTGCTGTACTTGAGAAGAATAATGTTGTACTCGAGAAGAATACTGCTGTACTCGAGAAGAATGTTGTTGTACTCGAGAAGAATATTGCTTGAATAGTGAAATTTACAAATATATCAAAAAAATCAAACTATAGAGATGAATTGTAAATGACATTTTTGAATATTGCTTTAATATAAAAATAATCATATTTATATATTTTTGAATAAGGAAACACGAGTTCAAAATGGAGGCCCAAACGCATGTCGAATGAAACGAAACTCGCACCGTAGGTGAACACCGATGCTACGAACCCAACGGCGAAGTAAAAAACAAAATCCTACAAGCCGTTCTTGTGATTTAAATTTTCAAAGTCTACGAGGAACATAAATTGCACAAAACTTCGGAAAATCGCCGAGCCTCGAATATCACTCGGATCACGACAAAACTTGACGAGCAAGTCCAAAATTATTTAACTTAATTTCCAAATGCAAAATTTTCCAATTACAACAAGAATTCGAGAATTTGGGCGACTCGACCGAACGGACGCGAAAATGCCTTAACGGCGTCGCGCCGTCAATTCAACATTAAAAGTAACGCAAAGATGTCATAAATATGACGATATCAAATCAAATAAAATCATCGAACAAAATCGGGGGCGTTACAGTCACTCCCCCTAAAGAGAAGTTTCGTCCCGAAACTTAACACAACTCCAAAACCAAACTTAAAATGAGAAAATCAAATACCACCAAAAACATATAGACATTCCAGGACTAAGAGAAGAGGTGCGGATGAGATTCCCTCATTGCCAACTCCAATTCCCACGTCCCGCTCTCGACATCTTGATTTCGCCAGAGAACCTTAACAATAGGGATGGTCTTTCTCCGCAACGCTCTATCTTGAGAATCTAGAATACGAAAAAGTTCTTCCACATACGTAAGGTTGGGCTGAATCTGGGGCACCGAGTTGAGGAATTGATTATCATTATGAATACACTTCCACAATTGGCTCACATGGAACACATCATGGACACCAGAGAAGGTAGCAGGCAACTACAGCCTATACGCTGAAACTCCGACACTTTTAAGAATCTGAAAAGGTCTCACGTATCGGGGGTCTAACTTGTAGTTTCTTCCAAACCTTTTAACACCAGACATTGGAGAAAGTTTCAGAAAAATAAAGTCACCAATAGCGAACTCTAGATCAACCCTTCGTTGATTAGCATATTTCTCATAGCGATCTTGAGCCACATGGAGCTTCTCCCGAATATGAGTCATGACACAATTCATCTCTTCAAGGGCTTCCGGTCCGAGCAACGACTTCTCACCAACTTCTAGCCAAAATAGGGGAGTTCGACAACGCCTTCCAAATAAAGCTTCAAAGGGTGCCATATGCAAACTCTTCTGATAGCTATTGTTGTACGCGAATTCCATCAGTCCGAGGCGTTTATCCCAAGCCCCGCCATGGTCATATTCTCCAAGATCTGGTTCACTCTCTCTGTCTGACCATTTTTCTGAGGATGATAGGCGGTAGAATACCTAAGGTCAGTACCTACAGTTCCTTGCAAGCTCTGCCATAAATGAGACATGAGCTGGGAGTCTTGGCCTGACACAATACTCGTAGGTACACCATGCAGTCTGATAACTTCAACCAGATAAAGCTCAGCTATCATTTCCATAGAATAATCAATTTTGAATGGCACAAAGTGGGCACACTTGGTTGGTCTATCCGCAATAACCCACACTGCATCATGCCCGCGGGGAGATCTCAGCAAACCGGTTATGAAATCTATGGATAAACTCTCCCATTTACAACTCAGTATGTCTAAAGTCGTTAACTTATCATCCAGCCTTTTATGATCATCTTTGACATGCTGACAGGTATAATATTCAGATACAAATCTTGCGATGTCGTTCTTCATACCTGCCCACCAAACAATCTGCTTCAAATCTCTGTACATTTTCATGGAACCAGGATGATAAGCAACTCTTGAACCATGCGCTTCACTGCATAACCTTGCTCGGATGTCCCCAACAACGGGAATACAATATTTGTCGCGGTACTTTAGGGTACCAACGTCATCAATTGAAAAGTCAGGTAATTCCCCTTTCTCAGCCCTATGGCGGAGGTGCTGCAAATCAGGATCGTGTTTCTGATGTAGCCTTGTGAGAGTAATCCACGAAGGCTCCCACCTCCAAGCTACTCGGTGAAGCACTATTCCCCACGGTAATGTCCATGAGCAAAAACTCTTCAACAATGGATTGCACCGAGAGGTTAAAGATATGTACGGGTTTCCGGCTTAATGCATCCGCTACTACATTAGCCTTGTTGGGATGATAAAGGATATCGATTTCGTAGTCCGCAACATACTCTAGCCATCTACGCTATCGCAAATTCAATACCTTCTGAGTGAAGACATATTTCAAACTTTAGTGGTTCAAATAAATTTTGCACGACACTCTATACAAAAGATGTCTCCACAACTTCAAGGCATAAATGACAGCAGCAAATTCCAGGTCATGCGTAGGATAATTCTTTTCATGCACCTTCAATTGTCTCGATCCATACGCAATCACCTTGCCATCCTGCATCAACACGAAACCGAGTCCAACTTGTGAGGCGTCCACATAAACAACATACTCTACTCCTTCCACCGGCAATGCCAAAACTGGAGCAGAACATAATCTCATCTTGAGCCCTTAAAAAGCTTCCTTACAGGCATCACTCCAAACAAAAGCTACGCTCTTTTGTGTAAGATGGTCAACGGCTCAGAGAGCACAGAGAATCCTTTCACAAATCTTCTGTAGTATCCTGCCAACCCTAAGAAGCTCCTTATCTCCTTAGGTGATGAAGGTCTCTTTCAATCCAAGACTGCGACTATCTTCGCGGGGTCCACTGAGATACCGTCCTTGCTTACAATGTGTCCTAGGAATGACACCTGAGATAACCAGAACTCGCACGTGCTAAGCTTCGCATACAGCTTGTGCTCCCTCAGAGTAGCCAATACCAAGCGCAAGTGCATGTCATGCTCTTCTGTATTTCTGGAATAAACCAGGACATCGTCAATGAATACAACTACGAACTTATCCAGAAAATCCTTGATCACCCTATTCATCATGCTCATAAAAGCTGACGGTGCATTCGTTAATCCAAATGACAATAGCAGAAATTCAAAGTGACCATATCGAGAATGAAAAGCAGTTCACGGAATGTCTGACTCACGGATTCTTAACAGATGGTAATGTGAACAGACGTCAATCTTCGAGAACACGGAACTACCTCGCCACTGATTGAACAAGTAATCGATCCTAGGCAATAGATATCTATTCTTAATGGTAACCTTGTTTAGCTCTCGATAGTCTATGCATAGCCTCATCGTTACATCCTTTTTCTTCACGAAGAGCACTGGTGCACCCCAGGGGGAAGAACTTGGTCTAATAAAATCGCACTGCAATAACTCATCCAGTTGAGTACGCAGCTCCTCTAACTCACGTGGTGCCATGCGGTACGGTGCCTTTGCAATAGGGCGAGTGCCTGGCTCAAGGTCTATAATAAACTCCATCTCTATCTCAGGAGGAAGTCCAGGAAGAATAACAGGAAAGACATCCGAAAACTTATGCACCATAGAAACGTCGTCAACCTGAGGCACAACCAGTGTACCTTCCAAAATAGAAATGAAGACAAGGAAAGAATCACAGCCAAACTGTAAACATTTGCGAGCACGTACCGCAGAAATTATCGGAGATTCCTGGTCGAGAGCCCAGCGATGTCTGTCTACAAAACTCCTCGCCACAAAGGAGTGAGTAGAACCCGAATCGAACAAAACGCGCACCCACTTATTCTTCACCTTAAATTCACTTAAACACAAAATGTGTGCAACTAAAATGCGGAAACTATAAATCTACCAAAAGAGATTACTAGTTGAGTCAGAGACTAACCTAAGATCACTTGAGTCGAAGATTGGCTTCCTCCTTGGTTAGCACATTCAACTTTCCTTTTCCCTTGTCCACGAGAGGCGGCGGCGGCGGTAGAGTCTGCAACGGAACTGCATGCAGTGCAACCTGGCTATGATAGCAATTAACCTTCATATGCCCTTTCTGGCAGCAGAGAAAACAAGATCCAACCTTCTTGCGACAACGAGCCACATCGTGCCCACTCCTCTGACAATAAGTACAGACAAGGCCTCCCTTTGGTGCATCTTGGATCGCGTGTTCCTGAGACATCTTCTGCGCATCCAGTCTCTTAAAGCACTTCTTAAAAGGGTGTACTGGCTTACCACAGAAGCTACATGCTTCCCTTCTATCCTTCTTCGCTGCAGGGCCAGATGCCTTAGCTCTTCCTCCATCGTCAGATTTCCTCTAGTCCTTGAAAAAGTTTTAAGTTGTCTTACCTAAATCACCTAGAGTGGAGTGAATAGGTGATTTGTGCGTCTTTTTGCGGAATAAAAAATTTAGCAAACTATGCACAAAAAATCAAACCAAGCAATCACAGACGACAACAAGAATTATAGTGGTTCCCCAACCTTGGGTACATCCACTTTCCACTCACGGATCTAGCAAAGCACTAGACTCGGCTACTCCACTAATCTCAGATTGAAACAAATCCTACACCTCGGAACAACGTTCCTACAACTCGATCCGAAAACTGGATCTACACACGGAAGATAATCACTTCCTACAATAACACGGAGAAAACAACTCCTACAACTCAGAGAAATATATCCTACAAGAATAAAATGAAATAATATATACAAACAGTGATATATTCTTAGATCTGAAATCCTTCTCCCTATTTTTCTTCCTTGGAACTTTGCGGCTTTATCAGAATTTGTTGAAGAATCAGCAATCTCTGGATCTGAAAATTTCTGGACTCACACGATCAAGTAGAGGATTTGTCGTTGACAGTAATCTCGATTCGTGAATCAATATTCTCTAAATCTGTCTGGGTCGAAAGCCCTTAGACGATGAAGAAGAGGATCTGCGCCTCTCGATTTGGAAATAAAGAACGGATTCAGAAACCTTAGAATTTCTGCTTGCGGCTGCTGAAATTCTTCCTAAAATCTTCTTGAAAATTTCTTAGGGTTTGTCGAAAATGACAAACATTTTATTGGATTACCCTAACGGTCATAATTGTCATTAATGACATCCACGCGGACCAATCACGCGTTAATTATTTTTGAAATAAACGTCTGTCTGGACTTAGCAAATTTCGGAAAAAAATAGACCAGGGTGTTCTCGAGAATAATGTTTTTACTCGAGAACTAATGAGTTCTATTACTCGAGAACAATAAGGAAGTTATCAAGAAGAAGACTTAGAGAAAAATAATATGGAGGAAGAAAAGAGCTTTCTCAGGAAAGAAGAAAATTACTCGAGAAAAATTGTTTTTAGTTCTCGAGAAGAATAATCTTGATAGTCAAGAACAAAAGGCTATCTCAAGAAAAATATTTAGAAAAATATGTGGAGGTGGAATTCTGCATTCTCGAGAATGTCAGGAAGTACTTGAGAAAAATAATATTTTATTCTCGAGAAGAAACATTCCGGTTCTCGAGAACAAATAACTATCTAGAGAACAAACAACTAGCTCTCAAGAAAAACACTCTGGTTCTCGACAAATGACTTCTGCATCTCGAGAACAAACTATAGTCTTCTCGAGAATAACTTTATTCTTCTCGAGAAAAAGACTTAGAAAAAAATTTTATCTAGAAAACAAATATCCCGAGAAGAAATGCCATATATTGCTCGAGAACAAAAGTTCTTCTCGAGAACATCAAGAAGCTTTCTCGAGAACAACTTCTGTTACTCGAAATGAAGACAAGTCTTACTCAAGAATAGCCATAAGTCCTTCTCGAGTACAACTTATAGTACTCGAGAAAAAGACTGACACTTTTTCTGAAAAACTTAAAATCTTCATTCTTCATAAAATTCAACATCCATCTTTTCTCTTGCCCTTAGTGCTTGAGAATGAAGTGTGTCCCAATAGAGAGGCTACACATAAGTCAACATCATGGATCACACAATGAGGGATTATATTGTATGGTCCTGTGTTTGGTGACTCATTATAGACTGACATTGGTCTACACTTAGCAATTAATTCATGTAAACACTTAACAAAAAGAGCATCAAATACAAACTTAATTCATCTTAGTTTGAGGGTGACTTCATACCAATCTGCTATTGTGTATGTTGTAACGCCCCGAAAGTTGTGTGCGAGTCGGTCGCGAAAAAAAGAGTTTTTGGTGCCTGTAGGGGTACACGGCCTAGGACACGGGCGTGTCCAAGGCCGTGTCTGGCTGGTGATTTTTTTGGCCGTTTTCAACCCGAGAAGGACACGGCCAGGAACACGGCCAGATGACACGGGCGTGTCATCCGACACGGGCGTGTCATCCGACACGGGCGTGTGCCAACCCGTGTCCCTACCCGTGTCCTGATGGGTCGTGTCCGTTGCCGTGGCGGTTATGCGTGACACGCCCACGAACACGGGCGTGTCGAGGAACCCGACACGGGCGTGTCAGGTCAGACACGGGCGTGTCTTGGCCCGTGCGCGTTTCTCAGTTCGACGATCGTGCCTGGATCGAGGCACACAGCCATGGACACGGCCGTGTGCCAAGCCGTGTGCGGCCCAGGTCTGGGGAATTTTGTGCAGATCCGAGCCGTTCATTTTCTTTAATTAGGATCCGACGGCCCAGATGAAATCCTGCTCTGTTAAGGCCGGGAATAGGGAGTTATTCCCTCATTTTCTCTCCAAAGTTCTCCCCTTCCAAAGTGAGAGAGGAGAGGAAGAAGAAGGAGGTTTCCGACCGTCGGCGGAGCATCGGAGCACCGTTTCGAAATCGGAGAGCGGATCCGTGGAGGGAAGGTCATTGCGAGGAGTTCTAACCGCGTAGTTTTTCCATGGCGCCAAAACGGACTACAAGGGTAATGATTCTCAACTCGAGCGCTTGAAGCTCTTTCTTTCTGCATAGGGAATCCCACTCCCGCGAGTATGCGGTGAGTGCGTGGTGTTCCTTGAGGTTGACGGGAATAGTCCCCCTTGTGTTGCATGTAGAGCCCGGAATCGTAAGTACGGGCATAGGCATTGTGTGTGAAGCCTACCCGGACGTGTTTTGTCTGGATCGGTGATGTTGCATTTGATGTGGTTTTACCGGAGAAGACTCCGCGCTTTGGATTTTTCGGGTTTCCACGCGGTAGATTGCAGCAGGGATCCTTGAAGGTTAGCTTCAAGGCGCACCCGAAAAATTGAGCGGAAACGTGTTCTGCTAACTTGGCGGTCTGGGAACCGGCCTTGATCATAACTGGGTTATGAGATTGTTTTGGAAAATTTGGGATCCGAGAGAAGCTTGGCCCGCGCAAAGTTCCTTAAATTGGACATGCGGCGTGAGCAACGGGCAAGTGGAATTGGACCTAGGCTATGTGGTTCGGTGCGAGAGACCCGAAGACGGGGACTGGCCGTTGGCATAGTCGGAGCCTTAGACAGTGGTCAGAAAGGCTAAATGCTCACATGTTATTGCCATCCTGGGGGTGGTGGTGAATGCACTGATGGGTCAGGGTTCACCATGAATGTGCCCTGAGTGCACGGGGTGTTTGGTCGTGCGAGCCTACACCTATGGCGAATTATAATTGCGCTATATATATATTGTTGGGCTAATGTTATGCAGGGAAAGAGCACCGCCGTCCCGAGTAAGGGGCGGGGTCGTTATAATTTGGTCGGCTTTTAGCTGACCGTTGCTTTATTTGCCACCGTGCAGTGGTATGTGCTTGCAGGTGCTGCGGAGCCGAGCGCCAAATAGCGGGCTGGAGCCCATGTTGCTGTGCTGGCCCTAGAAGGCCGTAGAATAGTTTTATTTATATATTTCATGTGTGGCCGGCCTGCGAGCCGATGTATGTAAAACACTATTTATGAAGTGAACATTTGTAAGGCCATAAGGCCATGTACCTGTTTCTGTGTATTTGGGGTTTCATTCCTGTTGTTGTAGCTGTGGACATTCATTTTGATGGATTTATTTTTGGGTTCTTTCAACTTTAAAATCTTCCGCTAGAATGCTCTGTGATTAGGACGAGTAGTCTTAATTTGTTGATTTGATTATTCATTTAGTAACCCTTCCGACTGTCTGTGGTATATGGCGTCAGGTTCCAGCTGGACCTTCTGTTATATGTCATGCGACGGATGGGGGTGTTATAATTTGGTATCAGACTTCTGGTTACTGTCAAGCTTAAATGAATTCGTGGGCGAATTCTTTTAAGGGCTGGTGAGCACATGTGTGCGTCATCGTTATAACATCAAAAAGAACCCATGAATGCCCACTTAGGAATGAAAATACACTTGTTTGGTGGAACCTGAGTGTTCCAATGATTGCTTTTAGCAATTTGTTTGTTGTCTAATCGTGTGTCTTTGCTAATTTAGGCAGCTGGGAGCGGTGCTGGTCAGTCAGAGCGTCCGCAATCAGCGGAAAGTAGTGCACTAAGGGACGTGCCTGCTACACCTCCTTCAGTGGAAACCATCAGGATGGTGGCTGAAGCCGTGTTCGCAATGATAAATGCCCAACCTGCAGGGCAAATGCATCGCGCACCTCCTGCGAATGAGCAAGAACCGGTTAGGGCGGCAGAGCCGAGAGTGGTGGAACGCGCGGCAGTTGAGTTAGTAGAGCCGAGGAGAACTACGGAGAGGCAGCTAAAGCATGTGATGGGCTTTAATCCTCCGAGGTTTAATGGGGTTGGAACACCAACTCAAGCTGAGGACTGGCTCTCTTCCATAAAGAGGGTGTTGACGGCCACAATGACTGAGGAGTGGCATAAGACCACCATAGCGACTTTTCTTTTGGAAGGAGAAGCGAGGATGTGGTGGGACGAGTTGGAGTTTCATCTTCTAGAGGGAAGGCGGTGGAGTCAACCGCATCCCATCATGCTCCAGCCCAGCCTAGAGTCTACAACCTTGGCCTACAGGAGGCCATTAAGCAAGCAGACGTGGTGACAGGTATGAGTTAAATTACAGTGGTTTAACTTTTATAGTTGTTACCTTCGTATTTGTTAGCTTACGTTTGTTGTGCTAGGCTTTGTATTGATCTTTGGGTTTCCGGCGAGAGCCCTTTTTGATACGGGGGCATCACATTCCTTCTTGTCTGAAAAGTTTTTATCGTGCATCGGAGTTCCGTTCTCGATGGCAGAAAACAAGTTGGATGTGTTGTTGCCTAATGGGTGCTCAATGCGTGCGGATAGGATTTGTATTATGAAGATTCGGATTGGAGACCGGGAGTTTGATTTGCGGGCGTTGGTTCTACCATTAGTGGAGTTCGACGTAATTTTCGGTATGGATTGGCTCTCGGAGCAGAGTGCATGTATTGATTGCAACCATAAAGAAGTCAAGTTGGGTCTGGACACTGGTGTAGAGGCTACTTTTGCGGGCATGAAGGGGTCAGGGAAAGTTCTGATATCGGCCCTTCAGGTGTTCAAGGCAGTTCGGTCTGGGGCAGAAATGTATGTCACTCTAGTGCAGACTGCGACGCCTAAACCTAGTTTGGGCAACATCCCAGTTGTGTCCGAGTATCCTGATGTGTTTCCAGATGATCTCCCAGGAGCCCCTCCTCAGCGGGAGATAGACTTTACTATAGAGCTGGTACCGGGTGCCAAACCGGTGTCACGCTCCCCCTATAGGATAGCCCCAAGAGAAATGGCAGAGTTGAAGGTGCAACTGCAAGAGTTGCTAGAGCAAGGTTATGTGCGTCCAAGTTCGTCGTCTTGGAGCGCACCAGTTCTCTTTGTTAAGAAGAAAGATGGGATCTTGCAGCTTTGTATCGATTATCGGGAATTGAACAAACTTACGGAGAAGAACAAATATCCAATCCCGAGGATTGATGATCTATTTGATCAGCTGGTTGGATCAACTGTATATTCGAAGTTAGATTTGAAGTCCGGTTACTATCAGTTGAGGATAAGGGAGAGCGACATCCCAAAGACAGCATTCAGTATGCGGTTTGGGCATTACGAGTTCACGGTTATGCCGTTTGGGTTGACGAATGCGCCATCCGTGTTTATGGATCTAATGAATAGTACGTTCAGAGAATACCTGGATCAGTTTGTGATAGTATTTATCGATGATATCCTGGTGTATTCGCGGTGCGAGGAGGATCATTACAAGCATTTACACATGGTGTTGGAGACATTGAGGAAAAGTCAGTTGTATGCAAAGTTCTCCAAGTGTGAGTTCTGGTTATCCTCGATAGCGTTCCTTGGTCATGTTGTCAGTGGAGAAGGAATAGCTGTGGATCCGGCGAAGATAGTGGCGATACGGGAGTGGCCTACTTTGACTACGGTGGCAGAGGTCCGGAGTTTTCTGGGGCTTGCTGGCTACTACAGGCGCTTCGTAGAAAACTTCTTGCGGATAGCACTACCACTCACGACGTTGACAAGAAAGGATCAGAAATTTGTGTGGTCTCCGGAGTGCGAACAGGATTTTGAAGAATTGAAGAGGCGGTTGACCACGGCGCCCATTTTATGTTCGCCAAGTGGAACCGAAGGGTTCGAGATCTATAGTGATGCTTCGGGCAGTGGTTTGGGCTGTGTTCTGCTACAGCATGGGAGAGTGATAGCTTTTGGTTCACGACAACTGAAGGTTCATGAGAGGAATTATCCGGTCCACGACTTAGAGTTAGCGGCCGTGATATTTGCTCTTAAGCTTTGGAGGCACTATCTGTACGGTGTGAAGGTCGATATTTACACCGATCATAAGAGTTTGAAGTACCTATTGGACCAAAAGGATTTGAACATGAGGCAGAGGAGGTGGATGGAGTTCTTAGGGGACTACACCTTCAAGATACACTATGTGCCTGGGAAGGGAAATGCAGTGGCGGACGCGTTGAGTCGTAAGATTCCCGCACAAGCCAATTGGTTATCAGTACATGATGAGAGATTGGTCCAAGAGTTGGAGGCATTGGAAATATCTTGCGTCGATAAGCAGTCAAGTGACGAGGCAAAACTGTTTTGGACAGAGGTGCAATGTGACCTAGCGGATAGAGTTCGGCGGGCTTTGGTTCTGGATGGCAGCATGAAGCAAATCTTGGATGAAGCTTTGGATGGGTCAAATTCCCAGTTTGTGGTTGAAGATGGGTTGCTAAGGAAGGACAGTCGTCTATGCGTTCCTAGTGCGGATAATATTCGGGAGGAGTTGATGTATGATGCTCATCATACCAAGTACTCAATCCACCCGGGAAGCACTAAGATGTATAGAGACATGAAGAAATTATTCTGGTGGCCGGGTTTGAAGAAGGATGTGGCACTTTATGTGGCCAAGTGTCGTACTTGTGCATTGGTGAAGGCGGAATGCCAGAAGCCCGGAGGTTTCTTGAAATCGCTTCCTATCCCAGAATGGAAGTTCGACGATATATCTATGGATTTTGTGCACGGTTTGCCGAAGTCGCAGAAATGAAATGACGCCATTTGGGTGGTCGTTGATAGATTGACAAAGGTGTCGCACTTTATCCCGGTGAGAAAGGAGGATCCAGTGGAAAAGTTAGCCAAACTCTACGTGGATAATATTGTACGATTGCATGGTGTGCCTAGAAGTATTGTTAGTGATCAAGATGGACGCTTCACGTCAAATGACTGGAGGTTAGTGCATGGTCTGTTGGGTACTAAGCTAAAGTTCAGCACAGCCTTTCACCGCAGACGGATGGCCAAACCGAGAGAGTCAACAGGACTATGGAGGACATGCTTCGCATGTGCGTCCTAGATTTCGGGAAGCATTGGGAGGATCACCTGTACATGGTGGAGTTTGCTTACAACAACAGCTTTCAGGCAAGCATTGAAATGGCGCCTTTCGAAGCCTTGTACGGAAGGAAGTGTCGTACGTCGTTGTCTTGGTTGGAGGCAGGCGAATCAAAGTTGTATAAACATCAAGCGGTGGAAGATGCCACTTCAATGATACGGACAATTCAGGAAAGGCTGAAGATTGCTCAGGATAGACAGTCAAAGTATTACAATGCCAAACATAGAAATGTGGAATTCAACGTTGGCGACATGGTATATTTGAAGATCAAGCCGTTCAAGGGTGTATCGCGGGTTCGACGCTTGAAGAAGCTGAGTCCGAGATACCTTGGACCATTTGAAATCCTGGAGCGTGTTGGCGAGGCGGCGTATAGATTAAAGCTGTCGACGGAGTTGAGTGGGCTGCATGATGTATTCCACGTATCGGTGTTGCGTAAGGCAGTGCAAGAGCCTTCGCAGATCGTTGCGGACAATCAGGTACCGGTTGACTATGAGTTAACAACAAGAGTCAAGCCAGTGCGAATTGAAGATGTTGCAGTCAAACGACTCCGCAACAAGGAGGTCCGAATGGTTAAAGTCCGTTGGATTAATTGCGGACGTGAGGAGCTTTCTTGGGAGCGAGAGCAAGCTATGTTGGAGGAATACCCCGAGTTATTCCACTCAGGTATCATTTAGCTTTTGTGTACCTTTGCTTAATTTCGGGACGAAATTCCTTAAGTGGGGGAGATTTTTAACGCCCCGAAAGTTGTGTGCGAGTCGGTCCCGAAAAAAAGAGTTTTTGGTGCCTGTAGGGGTACACGGCCTAGGACACGGGCGTGTCCAAGGCCGTGTCTGGATGGTGATTTTTTTGGCCGTTTTCAACCCGAGAAGGACACGGCCAGGAACACGGCCAGATGACACGGGCGTGTCATCCGACACGGGCGTGTGCCAACCCGTGTCCCTACCCGTGTCCTGATGGGTCGTGTCCGTTGCCGTGGCGGTTATGCGTGACACGCCCACGAACACGGGCGTGTCGAGGAACCCGACACGGGCGTGTCAGGTCAGACACGGGCGTGTCTTGGCCCGTGCGCGTTTCTCAGTTCGACGATCGTGCCTGGATCGAGGCACACGGCCATGGACACGGCCGTGTGCCAAGCCGTGTGCAGCCCAGGTCTGGGGAATTTTGTGCAGATCCGAGCCGTTCATTTTCTTTAATTAGGATCCGACGGCCCAGATGAAATCCTGCTCTGTTAAGGCCGGGAATAGGGAGTTATTCCCTCATTTTCTCTCCAAAGTTCTCCCCTTCCAAAGTGAGAGAGGAGAGGAAGAAGAAGGAGGTTTCCGGCCGCCGGCGGAGCATCGGAGCACCGTTTCGAAATCGGAGAGCGGATCCGTGGAGGGAAGGTCATTGCGAAGAGTTCTAACCGTGTAGTTTTTCCATGGCGCCAAAACGGACTATAAGGGTAACGATTCTCAACTCGAGCGCTTGAAGCTCTTTCTTTCTGCATAGGGAATCCCGCTCCCGCGAGTATGTGGTGAGTGCGTGGTGTTCCTTGAGGTTGACGGGAATAGTCCCCCTTGTGTTGCATGCAGAGCCCGGAATCGTAAGTATGGGCATAGGCATTGTGTGTGAAGCCTACCCGGACGTGTTTTGTCTGGATCGGTGATGTTGCATTTGATGTCGTTTTGCCGGAGAAGACTCCGCGCTTTGGATTTTTCGGGTTTCCACGCGGTAGATTACAGCAGGGATCCTTGAAGGTTAGCTTCAAGGTGCACCCGGAAAATTGAGCGGAAACGTGTTCTGCTAACTTGGCGGTCTGGGAACCGGCCTTGATCATAACTGGGTTATGAGATTGTTTTGGAAAATTTGGGATCCGAGAGAAGCTTGGCCCGCGCAAAGTTCCTTAAATTGGACATGCGGCGTGAGCAATGGGCAAGTGGAATTGGACCTAGGCTATGTGGTTCGGTGCGAGAGACCCGAAGACGGGGACTGGCCGTTGGCATAGTCGGAGCCTTAGACGGTGGTCAGAAAGGCTAAATGCTCACATGTTGTTGCCATCCTGGGGGTGGTGGTGAATGCACTGATGGGTCAGGGTTCACCATGAATGTGCCCTGAGTGCACGGGGTGTTTGGCCGTGCGAGCCTACACCTGTGGAGAATTATAATTGCGCTATATATATTGTTGGGCTAATGTTATGCAGGGAAAGAGCACCGCCGTCCCGAGTAAGGGGCGGGGTCGTTATAATTTGGTCGGCTTTTAGCTGACCGTTGCTTTATTTGCCACCGTGCGGTGGTATGTGCTTGCAGGTGCTGCGGAGCCGAGCGCCAAATAGCGGGCTGGAGCCCATGTTGCTGTGCTGGCCCTAGAAGGCCGTAGAATAGTTTTATTTATATATTTCATGTGTGGCCGGCCTGCGAGCCGATGTATGTAAACCACTATTTATGAAGTGAACATTTGTAAGGCCATAAGACCATGTACTTGTTTCTGTGTATTTGGGGTTTCATTCCTGTTGTTGTAGCTGTGGACATTCATTTTGATGGATTTATTTTTGTGTTCTTTCAACTTTAAAATCTTCCGCTAGAATGCTCTGTGATTAGGACGAGTAGTCTTAATTGGTTGATTTGATTATTCATTTAGTAACCCTTCCGACTGTCTGTGGTATATGGCGTCGGGTTCCAGCTGGACCTTCTGTTATATGCCATGCTACGGATGGGGGTGTTACATATGCAATACCCAACAATCTCCCCCTATTTGTAGAAGTCAGAACCCTTTACACTAAGGTGAATTACATTTAGAGAAAAAACACATAAAGATAATAATAACATGATAATTTAGAGAAAAGCAGTAATATGTAAAAATCATTTCAAAATTAAAGGTTCATATAAGTAGAAAATTATCCAAGAGAATTAAATTTTACAATTTTAAAAATGAACTTATATCATCTTCAGTTTACTGATCCTGTGAAGGTTGCCTTCCTTGTCTTTCAAGCTTCTCTTGTTGTATCTTCTGTTAACTATATGGCTTGGGGAAGTACCTTGGTGGTCTAGGTGGAGCCTTAGGGTTGTTTATGCCATATTCCCTGTCATAGATTCTTCTCTTGGTAAGGAACTTCTCGTACAACTCCCATTCCTGAGGGCTATAGTGAAGGTTCCTGTCTTCATTAAAATTAATCACTAACTTCAGAGTTTCCAAAATAAGGGATTTGGAGGTTGGACTCTAGACTTCAGTATATTCTTGAGTTCTCTTCCCTTGGCCGTCTGGATATGGAGTAGATCTGCTTGCACAGGCTCCATCACCATACTTTCTTCTCTTAGCTTTTTGAATTCCTGGAGGATGAGGAGGTAGTCCTGTTTTCTCAGATTCCCATACCTGTTCATAGATATCAGGAGGAGGTCCTTCAAAATAATCTGGAGGAGGTCCTTCATAGTGTGCTGGAGGAGGTCCTTCAAAATTCTATGGAGGAGGAGAGAAAGTAGGCCTGTTGACATCTAAATTTACAGGAGGAGGTGCTTTGTGATCCATAGCAAGTTCAGGGAACAACTGGTTGTGCATCCAAATAGAAGTATCATAGTTATATAACTTAGTACTGTTGATTTCTTTGAGAACAGATGTCTAAATTTCTTTTAATTGATCTTCCCACTGATTTTTCATAGTTGCAGCTTGTTTTTCTAGCAGTTGCTTCACTTTGTCCTCCCCCTTTCTGACTTCTACAGAGAGGGTGTTGATGACATCTTCTTTGAATTTACCCACTTCTTCACAAGTTTTGAAATTTTTTTCATCACCTCTTTTGTCCAGGAGAATTTGATTATTGGCAAGAGTAACAGATTGCTCCATGATTGTGCCAATGCTAGTAATAGTGTAGTCAATGGCTTTGCCACCAATTTGCAGAAGCTTTTTAAACTCATCTGTATTGTCTTGGATTTCAACAAATCCTCGACTCATTTCTTTTTCTAAAGCTGTGACTTTATTAGTGACAACTTTCAGTGAATCTTCAAAGTACTTCCTCTGTTTAGCAAGCATAGTTTCAATTTTTTGAAGAATTGAACCTTCAGGGAAGACTTCTTTTTGAGAAGATGGAAGAGGCTAAGCAGGAACAGTCCATGGAAGGATTTCTTCAATCACAACAGTAGAGGTAGAAGCATTCCTTCTATTGACTGTGCTAGTTTCATCTTTATTGATTGTTGGTAGCAGGGTTGGAATCTGGAAATGAAGACTGGTTAGTCTTTATTAAGTAGGTTCAACTGGAGTTTCGTCATCTGAGTCATGCATTGAGACTACATCATCAGCATGTGCATCTTCATGAGACTTTTCGTGTTCTTGTACTGGAGATTGATCAGCTGGGGGAGAGGATTCTTGATGTACTGGAGACTAGGCAGGGGCTGGAGATTTTTCTGGTTGTGTTGGAGACTTAGGAGAAGTTACTGTAGAAGGAGTATTATATCCAGGAATATGAAAAGGAGCTTCTTTAGAGGTAAGTTCCTCAATCATCTTGTTGATATATTCTTCAGTATACAGAAGCTGAGCTTCAGTCTGGGCATCTATTAGGTTGTCAATAAGAGGAATGTATTCAACAGCAGTAGGAAATTCTGTGTCAGAGTGCAGTAAGGAGGAGGAAGCAGCAGCAGCAGAGGGAATAGAGGCTGGTATTTCTGAAATAACATCAGGTTGAAGCTCTTCTGAAACTAAATTTACAGCAGCAGTAGTAACTGGAGGAGGGAATACTATGGCAGCAGTTGGAACATCTTGAGAAGGTATGGCTAAAATAGTAGGAGCTGGAGGAACTGAGGAAGATGGAGCAGGCTCCACCTCAATAACTAAATCAGTTATTTGATGTGAAGGAGGAGATGAGGTCCTATCCACATCTTCTATGTCCTTTGGAGCTATGTCACTCTTATTTAACATGACTTCTCATCTTTGGATGGAGTGTATAGACACCTTCTTCATGTGATGGAGGGCTGTGCCCTTTTTCAAGGGAAAACAAGTTGGATCCATTTGATTTAGATATAAAGAAATTATCCTTCCATAATTAGGGCTCTTAATGCATCCCTTTGTCTTTTCAAATAGCATCATTCCCCATTGGAATTTCTTTCTACATATAACAACTGTCATGAGATCAAAGAATTCTGGAGTAATATAACTGATTGAACTTGTTTTACATAGGAGAACTTTTCCTAGGATATCAGACAGTAATTTGCTCTCTGCATTCATATATTGCCTTCTGATGGTGTTAGAAGACTGAGGAATTCCACAGAAACTATAGGTTCTCTCATAATCACTGCCTATTAAATCATCCTCTATATATATGACTGGATGTTGTAGAAACTGCGAAATAGACTGAGCAGACATCTTAACCTTAAAATTCTGAACCTTAGACTTAATGATTTTGCCATTCCTCTTAACCATGGCATTCTGGAAGAATTCTTCTACTTCATAAGTGAAAATTCTGCAAGGGTGTTCAAGAACAAATGACAAAACGGCTGTGTCGAGCAGAAGAACATTTCTGAAATCGTCTGATATCTCTAAAATCCCAGAAGAATAGAGTTCACTCCCAATCCCTAGCATTGAGTACGACGCCATTGTAGACATGAAAATGATCTAGGGCTGGCCGACGAATGAGAAAATGGACTGCCGGCAGACGGCGGAGACGGAGAAGACGAAACGGTTTTTCTCGAGAAGGATATTGAAATCGAGAGTAAAATTTTCTTGGACTTACTTATATTTATATTTACCTCTAATTATGACGAGTAAGTACATAAATAATCATTAAAAATACCTGGAAGAGGCGGCTAAGTGCTTGGGTGTCGATATGAAAACTTGACCTTGAAGAGGAAAAAGACACCACATTTTTCGAGAGGAACGGTTGTTCTCGAGAAGAGGTCCAGTAGCACTGGAGTATAAGAAGCCTTTGTCTCGAGTAGAAATTAGTCTTGTTCTCGAGAAGAGATGTCCTGTTCTCGAGTAGAATACTTCTCGAGAAATAATTTCTTTGTACTCGGGAGAGAATTTTACTGTTCTCGAGAGGAAGTTGCTATTCTCGAGTAGAATACTTGTACTCGAGAAGTGAAGTCCAGAATATGAAATTTTCTGATTTTTTGAAGTAAAATTAGATCTTGACCTTGGTTGTTGCCTTTGTCTTCATTCTCCTTCATCCTTGTTGAGTATGCCAAGTTCTTGTTTGAAGAATGAGAACTTGGCCTCGTCCAGCGGCTTCGTGAAAATATCTGCAATTTGCATGTCTGTTGGGACATATTGTAGATCTATTTCCCCATGCTCCACATGCTCCCGGATTAAATGATATCGCAGCTCTATGTGCTTTTTGGCTATGAGAGACTGGATTGTTGGCTATTGCAATCGCACTGGATGAGTCGCAAAACAACGGGATGTCTTGGACTTTGAGATTGTAATCTTCCAGCTGATTCTTTATCCATAGCAATTGTGCACAACAACTTCCGGCAGAAATGTATTCTGACTCGGCCGTCGAAATTGCGACACAATTCTGCTTTTTGCTACTCCAAGAAATGAGCCTCCTTCCAAGGAATTGACATGTCCCGTAAGTGCTCTTTCTATCATCTTTACTACCTGCAAAGTCTGCATCTGAAAAACAAATTAGTTCGCAATCATTACTTCTTGGGTACCATAAGCCAAGATTTGGTGTACCTTTAAGGTATCTCAAAATCCGCTTTGCAACAGCGTAGTGAGATTCCTTAGAGTTCACTTGAAATCTAGCACACACACATGTTGAAAACATTATATCAGGTCTACTAGGAGTAAGGTAAAGCAAGGATCCGATTATGCTTCTGTACTTGCTTTCATCAAAAGGTTTCCCTTTCTCATCCTTGTCCAGAGACATAGTCGAACCTATTGAAGTCCTCATACAGGTTGCGTTCTCCATTCCGAGTTTCTTAATCAACTCCTTTGTGAACTTCATCTAAGAGATGAAAATTTCATCTTCAGATTGTTTCACTTGAAGTCTTAAGAAATACTTCAACTCTCTCATACTGCTCATTTCGAACTTCCCTTGCATAAGTTTGGAAAACGTTTTGCAGAGATTGTCGTCAGTAGAGCCAAATATAATATCATCAACATAGATTTAAACTAGTAAAATCTTGCCTTTTATTTCCCTAAGAAATAATATCTTATCTATTTTTTCTCTTGTGAACTTGTTCTCAAGAAAAAGTTAGATAGCGTCTCATACCAAGCTCGAGGACCTTGTTTCAGACCATATAAAGCTTTAAACAAGAGATAGACATGATCAGGAAAGTTAGAATCAACGAAACCTTGACGTTGTTCCACATACACTTCTTCCATTAAGGAAGGCAGACTTCACGTCCATCTGATAGACGGTGAAGCCCTTAAGTGCAGCATATGCTAGGAATAACCTAATTGCCTCCAGCCTTGCCACTAGAGCATATGTCTGGTCGAAGTCGATTCCTTCTTCTTGTCGGTATCCTTTGGAGACGAGTATGGACTTGTTCTTTAAGATAGTTTCATCCTCGTCCATCTTGTTTCTGTAGACCCATTTTGTCCCGATGACATTTTTACCTTTGGGCCTTGGAACATGCTTCCAAACTTGGCAACGCTGGAACAGATTCAATTCTTCTTCCATTTCCATTATCCATGATGCATCTCAGTTTGCTTCCTCAAACTTCTTCGGTTCAACATGTGATAGAAAACTCTTAAATAAATTCTCATTAGTTGTACCTCTACGAGTTCTGACACCATCATAGGGATCTCCTATGATTTGGTCCATTGGGTGATCCTTCAAGTGTTTGAGCTCTAAGGTCCTTTCATCTAGAGCATCTTCCATTATAGGAGTGACTTCATTAACTTGAATGGTCTCTTCATCTTGATCATCACCCTCTCTAATTGGGGTTAGAGTGGTGATCTTGATGAACTTTTCTCATTTTTCTTCAATTGGCTCATCCAAGTTTAATTTGTTCAGCTTTGAACCTGCATCTTCAACAAACACACCAGAAGAGTTTCCCTGCAGCAAGTCGTCTCATCAAATACAATATGAATAGATTCCTCCACAACTAGAGTTTTTCTATTAAATATCCTATATGCCTTACTATGGCTACTATACCCTACAAAAATACCTTCAAAACTCTTTTCACTAAATTTGGTAGTGTGATACTTGCCATTGTTAAGGACGAAGCACTTACAGCCAAAGATTATAAAATATGCAACAGTCAGTTTCCTGTCCTTTAGAAGTTTGTAAGGAGTCTTATTGTGGTTCTTGTTTATAAGTGCTCGATTTTGCACGTGACATGCAGTGTTGACGGCTTCAGCCCAGAAGTATTCTGGTAGTGAGGCATCACTCAATATGGTCGTGCGGGCCTCTATGAGTGTTCTATTCCTTCTCTCAACTACTCCGTTCTGTTGAGGAGTATGAGGAGAGAAAAACTCATGAAAGATACCTAAGATTTCACAAAATTCTGTCATTGCCCAGACTTGAACTCTGTTCCATTATCACTTCTGATTTTGACTACAGAACAGTTGTATTCATTCTGGACTTGCCTGATAAAATTAGTAAAGATGTCAAAGGTATCTGACTTGTGTTTTAGAAAGAATACCCATGCAAAGTGCGAGTAATCATCAACAATGACCAATGTATAATCCTTACCTCCCAAACTTCAAACTTGCAGTGGACCGAACAAGTCCATATGAAGTAGATGTAAACATCTATTAGAATCTTTGCCAATAACACTTTTAAAGGTAGCCCTTGTTTGCTTGCCTTTTACACATGCGTGATAAGGTCTATCTTTAGCGCACTTGACATTTGGGGCATCACGTACTAAATTAAGTGAAAATAATTTATTAATAGTTTTGAAATTAATAGGTGCTAGTCTCTTGTGCCAATGGTCACCAAGAGACGCACTATCTTTAGCCAAAAAGCACACTGGTGTAGAAGAGTCTATGCAAATGAAATTCAAACAAAATATATTTCTGCTTCGAGTGCCTGATAGAATTGTCTTCATACTATCAACCAATTTTATCAAGCACTTATCTGCATTAAATTCTACTACATATCCTTTATCATAGAGCTGGCTTATGCTTAAAAGATTGTGTTCCAATCCTTCAACATAAGCCACATCTGAGAAGGTTACACTACCGTTAGTGATCATATCGTAGCCTTTAGTAATTCCTTGGTCTGAACCTCCAAAGATGACCTTTGGCCTGTTCAAGACTAGAGAATAGTTTTGAAGAAGGCTTCTTGTCACAGTCATATGCCGAGAGCATCCACTGTCCAAGTATCAGATAGGAGTTTTGGTGGCCTTTGTACATACCTATAATCACAAATTAATTTACCTTAGGAACTCAAACATATTTGGGTCCTTGGTCTCTAGTTAGAACACTCCCCCTACGAGTATTAACATTATGAGTGGTCTATCTCACATTGCTAACTTGAGGAGTTACAAAATTTTTGGAATTAAACCAACAATCAATTATAAAGTGACCAATTTTTCCACAGCACCGACAGTCAAACTTATTGTATCTTTGCCTGAAATTCTCCTGCTTGACCTTTTGAGATTATGGTCTAGAAGGGGCAACAGTCTTGGAGGAAGAAGCATCATGGTGATGGCAATTACATGTCTTCTTCTCCTTGAGTGGATTTTCTACAATAGGCTTTACTTTTGGTGCATTCTTGATGTTATGACCATGATTATAAGGGTTATAACTCTGAAGAGTAATCTCTTCATAAGGTGCCTTAAAGACACTTTCACCGAAATTTCGGAAATGAGTCCATCCTTGGTAACGAGACTTGGGCTCTACATAAGTAGGCCTAGCAAAGTGACCGTAGGACGAGTCAAGATCAAACTCGTTTGTTGGAAATATAACTTTCTTAAAAGATGTCTGATCTTGAGGAGCTTTCCCTTTCTCATTGGCCAAAGCCTTCTTGGCCACCTTATTCTTTCTCTGAGCCTTATTTTTCCTAGAAGATTTACTAGGAGGTTCAACGTGGCCTAGGACAGCACCTTTGGCCGTAGCTGAGAATTCAGCAACGAAAGGAAGGATAGTCTTGGGCTTTGAAAAACTTTCAACAAGTTTGTTTTCTACTGCAAGTTGTTCTTCCAGTTCTTTTATGATCTTCTCCTTCAGATCTAGGTGCTCGAGAACCTTGTTATATTCTTTAATAGCAACATTGAAGTTCTCTCTGGGTGAGTCCGTCTTGGCAACTTCCTCTCTCAGATTGCTCTCTTCAGCTTTGAGAGACTTTATCTCTTTGGCTTGAGTTTTCACGGCTCTTTGACATTTGTTGTAAGCCTTGATAAACTCGTATTTGTCCATGAGTTCAGACTCATTGTCATAAGAGTTGTCCTCATGATCATGTTCAGAAGCATCAGATTCAGAAAGAGGAGTATGAGAATTTACCTTCCCAGTGAACTGGGGTTCTTATTCATCGTCAGTTTGTGTCATAAGCCCAAAGTAGGCTTCCTCTTCTTCACTTGACTCAGATGAGTCAGAGTCGCTAAGAGTTTTGACGTTCTTGGTTACAAGGCTTCTTTCTGTCCGCTTCTTATTATATGAGGATTTATTTTCCTCTCTCTTTCCACCCTCCTCCTTCTTGTGAGGGCAATCAGCGATGATATGACCTGGCTTATTGCAGCAGTAGAAAACGATGTCAGTAGAAATATGTTTATTCTGTTTAGTATTATACCTGTCATGGCTACTTGAGCCTTTTCTGTATCGATAACCATCATGACGTAATCTTCTGTGCGAGGCATCCTTGCCTCTCCGTTGCTTCTTCTTGTTCAAGAATTTCTTGAACTGCCTTGAGAGTGGAGAAAACTCTCCTTCAGATAATTCCGAGCCTTGTGTTTGGCTCTGAAGTTTCTTCTTCACTGTCTTCTTGTGCAGGAGCAAGTGTAGCAGCTTTAACCTTCCTTGAGCTTTCTGCCTTCAATGCGACAGACTTCTCCTTGGAAAACGACCGAATCTTCTCTTCTTCATCTTTTCTAGAATTTATCTGCAGCTCATATGACATCAGTTTTCCGAAGAGGTTCTGAGGGTTAGTCTCAGCCAACTTCCCAAACTCCATGATAGCACAGACTTTATTGTCTCACTCCTTAGTCAAGGACCTTAGGAACTTATCATTCAGCACACCATTTGTGAAAACCCGGCCATAAACTCTTAGGTCGCTAACAATCTTGAAGAAATTCTCAAAGGTACCTGCAATTGAGTCCTTTGATCCTTGTCGGAAAGCTTCATACTTTTGATTCAATAGGGATCTTCTGTCATCCCTAACTTCTTCAGTGCCTTCCATCAAGGTGACAAGAGACTGCCACATCTCCTTTGTAGATTTGCAGTGAATCAGATTCTACAACATAGAATCATCGACTGCACTTGCTATAATAGTTTTGGCTTTCTTGTCCAACGAGACAAGTGCAATCTCATCTTTTTCTAGATCCATCAATTTCTTAGGAACCTTTTTGGCAGGATATATAGTGGAGATAGTCATTGGAACACGAGGACCTTCTTCAACAATCATGAAGATTCTTGGATCCACAGCTTCCATGAAGAACTTAATCCTTTCTTTCCACATAGGAAAGTTAGTCTTCGTGCATAGAGGAAGCTTGGCAAAATCCTTGGCCTTGTCCATGCTTGGATAACTCTAAAGACAACTTTGTGGCAGATCTGTTCAAAGTGTTAAACTTTTTATCAACAACCTCCCTCTGATACCAATTGAAAATGTTTTAAGTTGTCTTACCTAAATCACCTAGAGGGGGTGAATAGGTGATTTGTGCATCTTTTTGCGGAATACAAAATTTAGCGAACTATGCACAAAAAATCAAACCAAGCAATCACAGATGATAGCAAGAATTATAGTGATTCCATAACCTTAGGTACATCCACTCTCCACTCACCGATCTAGCAAAGCACTAGACTCGGCTACTCCACTAATCTCGGATTATAACCAATCCTACACCTCGGAACAACATTCCTACAACTCGATCCAAAAACTGGATCTACACTTGGAAGCTAAAAACTTTGAAAGTGTTTAGTTGTCTGCCTAAATCACCTGGAGGGGGGTGAATAGGTGAGATGTGCGTCTTTTTGCGGAATAAAAATTTTAGATCTATGCACAGAACTATCTACCAATCAATCACAGACGAAGCAAGATTTATAGTGGTTCCCCAACCTTGGGTACATCCACTTTCCCTCACCGATCTAGCAATAAACTAGACTCGGCTACTCCACTATCTCGGATTGAAAACCAATCCTACGCCTCGGAACAAAGTTCCTACAATCTCGATCCACAGAACGGATCTACACTCGGAAGATAAAACTTCCTACAATCTCGGAGACAAAGGCTCCTACACTCGGAGAAAATTCTCCTACAAGAATGAAATTGATCATATATAGAAATACAAACAATGAATCTTTATCAGATCTGCAAACAATTGGCCTGGATCTTCCTCTTGTAGACTTTGTGGATTTATTAAAGAAGTGAAGAAAATCTTGGCAAAAACAGATCTGGACTTCCTTGGCTTCACACGATCGGATAGAAAATCAGGAATTAAGTGGTGATCTCGATCTGTAAGCCTTCTTGATCTGAATCCTCTGAAAACAAAAACCCTAGCCAGATGTGAACGATGAAGATCGACGATGGCGGCTTTTGCTTCTTGGAGAGAGGGAGATTCATAGAACTTAGAAAATAATCGGCTGCAAAAATTATTCTTAGGGTTTGTCGGTTTGACAAGACCTTATATAGGATTTGTGATAACTGTCATGATTAAATATTAATGAGGTTCACATGGACCAATCATGTAAAGGTTCATTAAGAAATCAGTCAAATCTGGACTTAACGAATCTTTCAGAAAAACTGAAGCTGATATACTCGAGTGAAGAAATTAATACTTGAGTAATATATAGAACTACTCGATTGGGTGCAAGATAACTACTCGAGTACTAAAGAAAATTACTCGAGTTAAATGAAGATTACTACTCGAGTAAATAGTTGAAGAAAATCTGAGAAAGGAAGATCAACTACTCGAGTACCAAAATGAAAGATATAGTACCTAAACACCTAGAGGGGGGGTGAATAGGTGACCTAATCCTTTTTAAACTTTAATGACAACAAATAGTTATATCATAGAATCTACTCTACTTTTGCACAGCAATCAAACAAGCATTCACAATCACAGCACAATCACAGCAGACACAGAGTTTTATAGTGGTTCCCCAAGCATTGGGTACATCCACTTTCCCCCTTCGCCTATCTAGCAGTGTACTAGATTCGGCCAAACTCCACCACTGTCTCAGAACCCAAATTGGTTCCTACACCTCAGGCCCAAGGCCCTACAACTCAGCTTTATCCCAAATCCTACACTCAGCCACAAAGGCCTACACTCAGCCAATAAGGCCTACACTCAGCCAACAAGGCCTACACTCAGAGATTTCAATCTCCTACACTCAGGCTCTCAAGCCCTACCCTCAGCCTTTATAATTTCAGGCTTACAATTCACTCAGATCCAAAGGATCCTACAAGATAAAAATGTTTATAGAAATAATAACTCAACAACTCAGAAAGAGGAGAGGGGAGTTGAGAGTTTCTTGATGAGTTCTTGGAAGAACTCAGCTGGATTCAATCTGACTTAGCTTTCTTCAAAGCTTCTTGAAAGTAGAACTGAATAAGACTGATTTCTTCTGCAGTTGATCCTTGACCTCTGCTTCTTAAGATCCAGAATGAATCTGAATCCTTCTTCTCAGCCTAGTTCCAATGGCTGATTTCTTGGATGGAGTCCTCTCTCTCCAACTTCTTAGATCTGCACTTGGACAGCTAGATCTTCTTGATTTGATACTTGATCAATAACTCTGTGTACCACTTTAATAACTTGTTCAACAACAATCTGAACCACCTTAACCACAACAGTTTCTGTAAACTGTATGAGCCTATTTATAGGCCTTCTTCATGGTAACCGGCTGGTCCGGTCCATAACTGAATTCTGACATCTCTGACAGGTGCTGTAGACCGGCTGGAACGACAGCTGTCAAGTCATCCAGTTAATTCTTGAAAGTTCTCTAACTGTCTGAAAGTGTCGAGACTTTCTGTCTTTAAGTGTCGACACTTATAGACTAAGTGTCGACACAAGTTGTGTAAGTGTCGACACAAGTCTACAAGGTGTCGACACAACTCCTTGTGTTATAGATACTATGTCTCGACACAGATTCTTCTTTAGGTGTCGACACTAAAATTGAGTGTCGACACAAGTACTTGATCTTCTATCTTTTGCTGAATTCTTCTAAGTGTCGACACATCTCCTTTGTGTCGACACATCTTCATGTGTTGAATCTGTTAAGTGTCGACACTGCTTCTTGGTGTCGACACATAGTCTTCTATGTTGATACTTGCTGAGTGTCGACACAGCTCCTTGTGTCGACACTCGATTCTTCTGTTGAGACTTCAGCTGAGTGTCGACACATTCCCTTAGTGTCGACACTTGTACTTAGAATATTTTGTTGATCTTGCTGTTCTTTGCTAAGTGTCGACACAGCTCCATGTGTCGACACTTTCTTCAAGTGTAGAGTCTTCAGCTGAGTGTCGACACATTGTTCTAGGTGTCGACACTTACTTCATGTGTTGACTCTTCTGTTGAGTGTCGACACATTGTTCTTGGTGTCGACACTTTAACTTAGTCTCTGCTGACTTTTTCTGAGTGTCGACACATCTCCAAGTGTCGACACTTTCTGGTGTAGACACAGCTTCACTGGGTGTCGACACAGCTCCTTGTGTCGACACTTTCTGTCTGCACTTTTCTTCATTGAGTGTCGACACAGCTCCTTGTGTCGACACTTTCTGTCTGGTGTCGACTCTGCATCCTAGGTGTCGACACAATGACTCCAAGTGTCGACACTGCTTGTCTGGGTGTCGACACAAGTCTTCTTAAGTGTCGACACTTTCCCTCTGGGTGTGGACACATGGACTTAGAAACTTTTTGCTTCAGTCCTGCAAATACTTAACCTGCACAAGTAAATCAAAAACACATCAAATACATTTTGATGTATATCATTGAGTTGGGTGAGGCTTCTTCAAATCAGGTACATTTAACTAATGTACCCAACAATATCCCCCTATTTGGAGAAGTCATAACCCTTAGTCAATGATATACACCATTCATAATTAAAACTACAAAAGGATGTAAAGCAGGATTATATTCAGCAGGGTAAACATAAACATGTATAAATCACACATGTATACACATATATCAACACAGAACAAATAAAAAATAGACATATTCACAGAACAAACATGAAATATATTAATCATATATTGTTCTAATATCTGTCTTATACATTTTCAGTAGGTCACAAAAATGTTTTACATCCAAAAGAATACAAAGTAATCTTCAAGTAAATTCTTAATCTATTTCTGTTCTGGTTCCTTGATAACTATTCCTTTGCCAGCTTGGACTTTAGCTTGGACAGGAGCATCAGCAGTTTCAGCATCAACAGACTTCTTGCCTTTCAGATCTTTCTTTTTAAGCTCTTCAGCTTTGATCTTTTGCCTCTCAAAATAGTGGTATGGCTTTGGAAAGTACTTGCTAGGCTCCTGAGCTGTAGGAGGTAGCTTTCTAATCTTTGCCTTCCTTCTGTATTGAACAATGGCCTCCTGTCTAGATTCATGCTTTCTCCATTCAGCTTCGGAGAACCATTTATCCTGTCATGAGTGTTATCCTTGGCAGCTTTCCAGGCAGTTAATATTATGTTTCTAGAGGTAGGGCTCCACTGTTCAAAGTCTGGCCTTTGTTCTGCTTGTTCCCTAAACCTCTTCTTAGACAACCTTATCTCTTCCTCTTTCTGCAATGCCTCTTGCATGGCTTCTGATATAGGCTGAACAACCTTTTCAATATGGACATTGTCCTTGCCCCCAGATGGGCTGTACATGGTCTGTACCTCAGCATGAATCATTTCAAAATCTGGAGGTGGATAAATGACTTGAGCTACTTCTGTTGCTCACCTCCAAGATAGGCAGGGTTAATTCCAGATTCAGCAACATCATTGTCATCACACAGAGGAGGATACCCAAGTGTAGCTCTAATGGAATTTGATATCCACTTAGCATGGTCAGAGCTTGCCTTGACTAACACTCTCTCCCCCTTTATGACTTCTCTAGCCATATGATCTCTGACATCATCCTTTTGAAATCTGATTTGACTATCCAAGTATCTGATTCCATCTTTAAAGAATGGTTTGAGCTTTTGAAGTTGTTCAGATATGACCTTCTGGGATGCTTGGATAGCAGTTTTAACAGCAGAGATTTCTTCCTGGAATACTTTGTCAAAATCAGCTTTAATAGCAGCAGTGGAAGTAGAAGGTTCAGCAGCCTTGTTCTTCAATTTAGTGACAATAGCATTATGTGAAGCAGTTAAATTGTCATTCATCCTTAGTTGATTTTCAAGAACATATCCTTGCTTCAATGCTATGTCATCCACTTGTGCTTTGATCTTTTCCTGGTGTGTTGCCAAGTACACCACTATATTTCCACCCTTGTGGAAGCATTCTGTCATCTCTTTCTTGTTAAGGTTCATTTCAAACCTTATAGACTTGATATCTTGGGCTAGATCAAATTGTAAAGATTTCTGCCCTTCATCTACATACTTCTCTATTGCCTTCCTGTACTCATCCAGTTTTATCTGCAGTGCAACCATTAAAGCACTATAATCAACAGTTGGAGCTTGCTGAACTATAGGCTGTGGTGCAATGGATTGTAAAGCCTTTTTATAACTTTGACTCCTTCTCTTGAAGACATAAAGTTTCTTTTGCTTAGCCCTTGCAGTCTCCTCATCTTCAGACTCTGAGGAGCTGGCTATGTCAACCCTCTCCTTAGGGCTAGGGGGCCTCTCTGTCTGCACTTCAAGTGCCTTCTCAGATTCCTGCCTTACAGGCTCTTCCATAATATGCACTTGCTCCCCCTCAGCAGTAGCATTATCTCTTTCAGCAGCATCTTTGTCCATGTCAAAATCTTGTTGGCCTAGATTTAAAAATAAATCTTCCATGGTGTATTCTGGTGGTGAATGAACTGGAGACATTCTTTGCTCTTCAACCACTGGATCAGGAACCACTGCTTGTACAACAGATGTGTCTTTTATAACAACATCTGGATCTTGACTACCCAGCTGAGTTTGCTGATAAACATCAGACAAATCAGCATCTTCTATAAGATATTCTAAAGTATTTAGGTCAGTGAGTACCTCTAGTATGGTGTTGGTGGCTTGTTCACTTTCCAGTGTAGAGGGTTCGTCTACAACTGGAAGCTCCCCCTGGCTGTGATCCTTGTGGATGGGGCTAGCTTGAGGTAGCTCCCCCTGGATCTCAGCAACCTCTTGAGGAGCAGGAGTCTTCACTGCAGGCTCTTCCTCATGGTCATCTAGAGTGAAAACAACCTGTTCTTCACTTTCAGAACTGCTAGTGGACTCTTGTGCCACTGGAGCAGTCTTCCTTTTCTTCTTGGGAGGAATCTATTTCTCAGAAACTGTCTTCTCAGGGGTTAGCATTTCCTTTGACAACACCCTGTCCCATCTAGAAAAGATCCTCAGATCCATCCTTCTCATATGATGTATCTTGCTTCCTGCAGCTTGTTGCATTACCTCTGGTATGGCACCTGCTAGGTATAGACTAATGATTCTGCCCAGATTTGGCTTCTTCAAGCTTTCCCTAATCTTCGCAAAGACTACTATAGACCAGTCTGTTTTTAGTGAGAAGATAATCCTTGTCATTATACTAAACATAGAGGCAGACACTCTGTCATGCCCTCCTGGCTTGCTTAGGATGACCTTTCCAACAATTTCAGACATGAATTTGCCTTGGCTGTTCATGCCTTTCCTGTTAAACACAGATCCCAGCTTCATCTTACGATCAAGTCCACACCAGGTTAGAGCTTCCCTGATCCTGGATGCAGTAACTTCATCTTCCTCTTGAGTTTTTGGAAGCTGTAGAATCTTCCTCAGACTCTTTGGTGATACCTTGACCTTCGTTCCATGAACTCGGGATTTGATTCTGTATCCAGATTCATCCACTTCAGCTCCATTTAGGAATTCAAGAACCGCTTTCTTCCATATTTTAGTAGGTTCTGAAACTAAATATTCTAATCCAGAATCGGCGACTAGGGTTACGACTGCCTGGATTTCTTGATCAGCATCAGTGAAAGCACCGCGCACCATCTCATATCCTTCATTGGCATTCTCCTCTAGCTTAGGCGCCATTAGGGTTTGTAGAATTTGTCTTGAGAGAAGAGAGGTGTCGACACAGAAGTTTTAGTCTCGAAACTTTGAAAGCGTGTCGACCAACAAGGACAAAACCTTATTTATACCTTTCTGATTTTGAAGATGAACAGGCGGGACAGCTAACTTAAATTGTGTCGACACTGGCAATAAGTGTCGACACTGACTTATAATGTCTCGACACATATGTGTCGACACAAGTTTAGTCAACAGATTTTATGTGTCGACACTTGTTTATGTGTCGACACAACATAACTCGACACATTGTCGAGACTTTACTTAGAAAATTCTGAGTAAATACTAAGTGTCGACACCACTATGGATGTGTCGACACCTACTTGGCATGTGTCGACACTAACATTCTGAAGTGTCGACACCAACTTCCTAGATGTGACGACACCTATTTCCTGAAGTGTCGACACCAACTATGTTGTGTCGACATAGACTTGTCTATGTGTCGACACCTTTTTACTTAGGCATTTTCAATTCTGTAAACTTACTCTAAGTTTATCATTCCTACTTCAATTTTGAATCTATTGAACTTAGCTTCTTCCAGGGGCTTAGTAAACATATCAGCTACTTGATTATCAGTTTTAACATATTCTAATAAAATATCTTCTCTTTCTACATGCTCCCTAAGAAAATGATATTTAATTTCAATATGTTTTGTTCTACTATGGGATACAGGGTTATTAGCTATTGAAATAACACTAGTAGAATCACAGAAAAGTGGAGTTCTACTTACCTGAAATCCATAGTCCTCTAGCTGATGTTGTATCCACAAAAGTTGAGCACAGCAACTTCCTGCAGCCACATACTCTGACTCTGTAGTGGAGATAGCCACACTGGTTTGCTTTTTGCTACTCCATGAAATTAGTCTCCCACCTAGGAATTGACAGGTTCCAGTAGTGCTTTTTCTATCTTCTTTGCATCCTGCAAAGTCTGCATCTAAATAACCTGTTAGATCAAAATCTCCATTCCTAGGGTACTAGAGGCCTAGATAGGGAGTGCCCTTTAGATATCTCAATATTCTTTTGACTGCTGTCAAATGAGACTCTTTAGGGCAGGCTTGATACATTGCACAGACACATGTAGCATATATGATATCTGGTCTACTAGCAGTCAAGTATAATAGGGAGCCAACTATCCCTCTATACAAGGTTTCATCTACAGGTTTCCCTGCATCATCCTTGCTGAGAGACATACTTGACCCCAAAGGAGTCTTCATGGTCCTGGATGAATCCATACCATACTTCCTTATGAGTTCTAGGGTGAACTTGGACTGACATATGGATAAACCACTTTCAGTCTGTTTAACTTGGAGACCCAAGAAAAACTTTAGCTCTCCCATACTACTCATCTCAAATTGACCTTGCATCAGTTTTGCAAACTTTTTGCAAAGGCTGCTTTCAGTAGACCCAAATATAATGTCATCTACATATATTTGGACTAGTATAACTTTGCCTCTAGATTCCCTAAGGAATAGAGTCTTATCTATTTTCCTCCTTGAGAACTTGTTCTCAATGAGGAAACTAGATAGGATTTCATACCAAGCCCTAGGGGCTTGCTTTAACCCATATAAAGCTTTCCTAAGTCTATAGACATGATGAGGTAGAGTTGGATCAACAAAACCTGAAGGCTGTTCCACATAGACTTCTTCCTTAAGATTACCATTCAGGAATGTTGACTTGACATCCATTTGGTAAACCTTGAATCCTTGATAGGTTGCATAGGCCAAAAACATCCTTATGGCTTCCAGTCTGGCTACTGGAGCAAAGGTTTGATCAAAATAAATACCTTCTTCTTGCCTATATCCTTTAGCAACCAATCTTGCCTTATTCTTAATGATGACCCCTTGTTCATCCATCTTATTCCTGTAGATCCACTTAGTTCGTATTATATTGTGGTCTTTAGGTTTAGGAACAAGTTCCCAGACCTTGCACCTCTTGAACTGATTAAGCTCTTCTTGCATTGCTTCAGTCCATTGTGGATCCAGTATTGCTTCTTCAAACTTCTTAGGTTCAACTTGAGACAGAAAACTGGAGTAGATTGCTGCATTCATGTATCTGCTCCTTGTTTGTACTCCTTGTCTTGGATCTCCAATAATCTGCTCTACTGGATGATCTCTAAGATGCCTATTGGCTGGAGGCATCCTAACTTCTGGTTGAACCTCTTCAGCATCTCCATCATGCTGTACTCCTTGTACTTCTTCTGCAATTGGCACATGTAGTTCTCCCCCTGGACAACAGCCACTGACATCTACTTGCTGTCTTGCAGCAGGTATTTCTTCTATAGTAAGCTTGTTCATCTTCTTTGTTAAACCTGTGGGGCTGCATACAGTACTAGACAACTCATTGTTAATAAGTTTAGTCTCATCAAAAACTACATGCACAGATTCTTCTACAACTTGTGTAGACAAGTTGTAGACTCTATAAGCCTTACTATTATTGCTGTACCCAACAAAAATTCCCTCTTGGGACTTGGCTGTAAACTTAGTCAAGTAAGACTTCCCATTGTTAAGTATGAAGCATTTGCAACCAAAGATCCTGAAGTAGGATAGGTTTCGTTTCCTGCCTTTCACAACTTCATAGGGGGTCTTGTTGAGCCCTTTAGTGATGGTAGCCCTATTTATAACATGGCATGCAGTATTAACTGCTTCAGCCCAGAAATACTATGGTAGTGATGTATCACTTAATAGGGTCCTACCAGCCTCTATCAAGGTTCTATTCATCCTCTCAGCAAGGCCATTTTGCTGAGGTATTCTAGGTGAAGAGAATTCTTGAAATATCCCAAAGTCTTCACAAAGTTTTGTCATGCTATCAGACTGAAACTCAGTACCATGGTCACTTCTAATCTTGACCACTGTACTGTTTTGTTCATTCTGAATTTGCTTGACAAAGCTATAGAAGACACTAGGTGTTTCAGATTTCTGTCTTAAGAAGAACACCCAGGAAAACCTTGAGTAGTCATTTACAACTACAAGGGTATAGACCTTCCTACCTAAGCTGTGAACTGGCATTCGACCAAAGAGATCCATATGCAAGAGGTACAAACACCTCACAGCATCTTTGTTTTCTATGCTTCTAAAGGTGGATTTAGTCTGCTTGCCCTTTTGACAAGCTGAGCAAATACCATCTTTAACACACTTAACTTGAGGACCATTCCTCACTAACTCTTTGCTAAAGAGTTTGCTAATAGTCTTGTAGTTAAGATGGGCAAGCCTCTTGTGCCATTTGACACAATGAGAGACTGTCTCATCAGCTACAAGACAAACTGGAGAACCATTGTTCTCAACCATAATGTCTAAGCAGTAGACATTTCTTTTCCTATAACCAGTCAAAATGATCTCTTGATCAGTTGACCTCTTGATATGACAACCATTTTTAACAAATGAGATGGCATACCCTACATTACTTAATTGACTTATACTTATTAGGTTGTGTTTCAACCCTTTAACATAAGCCACTTGAGTAATGGTAACCAATTTGCTATAAATGTTACCAAATCCTTTGATGATTCCTTTTTCAGAACCACCAAAGGTTACTTTTGGACCATCTTTGATTGGAATGTAGTCCTTTAGTAGTCCCCTAGTTCCAGTCATATGTCTGGAACATCCACTGTCCAAGTACCATGTTGGGGTATGGCCACTTGGACTCACCTGCAAAACAGATTAATGAACCTTAGAACCCAAAGAATTCTTGGGTCCTTGGTACTTGTTAGTTTGCAATCTGACAAAACTACCTACTGGATTTCCAACAGGTAGTTTGGTACTCATTTTGGCACTAGCATTGTGCCAACAGTCCACTGCAAAATGGCCAACTTTGCCACAGCACCAGCATTCAAACTTATTGTACCTTTGCTTAGGTACTGTCTTTGCTGTCTTATCTATAGCAGACTTGTTGAAAGTTGGGGCTTTGCCCTTGGACTTGGGCTTGGACTGCTCAGTCCTTGCAGGTCTAATAAAACCCAGTCCAGCCTTGCCTTTATGATGAACAAATTCATCAATTAAAGGTAGCACTGACTTAGGTTTAGAAAACCTAGCAACAAGCTCTCTCTCTTTCTGAAGATTGATCTCCAGACTCTTGATTTGATCATTCTTAAAGGTGATAGTCCCCATCTGAATCACTGTTATGTGTTTCAGCCTGACTATCTCATTAAGCTTTTGATCAAATTGCTTCTCAGAATCTGTTGCAGCAGCTTTAAGATCAGCAATTTCCTTTTCCTGACTTTTGGCTAGGGACTTGCTTTTCTTGTAAGCTTGCAATAGTACTTTATATTCATCTATAAGCTGATGAATATCATCCTCAGACTCAGATACACTTTCATCACTTGATGAAGATGAATCTGATTCTGTACTGGTACAAGAAACTGAATTTAAAGTTGAACTTTGTACCTTACTGGGTCCTGGCTGCTCCAGGATTTTGTCACTCTCAGTCAAAGCCATTAGCCCTTGGCATTGACAGTCTTCTTGTTCATAAATAGACTCCATAATATGCATGAATTCTTCTTCTTCTTCAGCAAACAGCCCTAAGTAGGCCTCAGCATCAGACTCAGTTTCTGAAGAAGAGATATCTGATAGAGTCTTCTCCTTCTTGGCAACAAAAGATTTTTCTTTCTTGCCTTTGAAATAAGTCTTTTTCCTGTCACTACATTCTTTCCTCTTTTCAGGACAATCTACAATAACATGACCCTGTCTATTGCAGCAATAGCACACTATCTTAGAAATAGTTGCCTTGCTAGATTTTGTCCTCTTCCTGTCCTTCTTTGAAGACTTTTTGTTCTGATAGAAGTCTTCTTTTCCTTGTGAAGTAGAGGGCCTTGTCCTCCACTGTTTCTTCTTCAAGAATTTCTGAAAGTGTCTAGTGAAGGCAGCAAAGTCTTCATCACTTTCACTGCTTTCAGATTTTGTGATGACTGACTCATCTGACTCTGATTCAACTACCTTTGGAGGTGGAGTTGGTGACTTATTCCTGCACTTTCTGGAAGCTTCAGTCTTGAAAGCTACTGTCCTTTCCTTGTATTCATTTCTTGTTGATTTCTCCTCATCTTTCCTTACTGTCAGCTGCATCTCATATGACAACAATTTGCCAAACAATGTAGGTGGAGGAATTTCTCCCAACTTAGCCATTTCTCTTATGGCACAGATCTTGGTGTCCCAATCTTTAGTTAGGGACCTTAGGAACTTGTCATTTAGTTCATAGTTACTGAACTCTCTTCCATAAGACATGAGTTCATTCACTATTCTGTAGAACTTCTTATAGTACTCAATTATGCTATCACCCTTTCCTTGTCTAAAACTTTCATACTCCTGATTTAGCAAGGATTTTCTATCTTGTCTAACTTCTTCAGATCCTTCCATATACACAATAAGAGTGTCCCACATCTCTTTGGCTGTCTTATAGTGTATAAGATTCTGAAATGTTGCATCATCTATGGCACTCACTATAATGTTTTGTGCCCTCTTGTCCATGGTGGCTAGGACAATCTCATCCTTAGTCATCTCAGAGAAATCCTTTGGGGTTCTCTGATTTGTATCTAGAACAGATATCTTCATGGGCACATATGGCCCTTCCTTTACTGTGATGTATATCCTATGATCTGAGGCCTCCATAAACAGCCATACCCTTTCCTTCCAGATCCCAAAGATTTCCTTTCTGCATATAGGTAATTTCATGGAACCCAATTCCTTGTGATTTTCAGAGGAACCCATGTTTCTTGATTTTCTTGAATCTGTACTTTTCCTTAGACTGAATCTGCCAATCTGGATCTCCTCAGACTGTTAGTCCTTTTTGAGGAACCTGGCTCTGATACCACTTGAAAGATATAGTACCTAAACACCTAGAGGGGGGGGGGGGTGAATAGGTGACCTAATCCTTTTTAAACTTTAATGGCAGCAAACAGTTATATCACAGAATCTACTCTACTTTTGCACAACAATCACACAAGCATTCACAATCACAGCACAATCACAGCAGACACAGAGTTTTATAGTAGTTCCCCAAGCATTGGGTACATCCACTTTCCCCCTTCGCCTATCTAGCAGTGTACTAGATTCGGCCAAACTCCACCACTGTCTCAGAACCCAAATTGGTTCCAAGCCTACACTCAGAGATTTCAATCTCCTACACTCAGGCTCTCAAGCCCTACCCTCAGCCTTTATAATTTCAGGCTTACAATTCACTCATATCCAAAGGATCCTACAAGATAAAAATGTTTATAAAAATAATAACTCAACAACTCAGAAACAGGAGAGGGGAGTTGAGAGTTTCTTGATGAGTTCTTGGAAGAACTCAGCTGGATTCAATCTGACTTAGCTTTCTTCAAAGCTTCTTGAAAGTAGAACTGAATAAGACTGATTCCTTCTGCAGTTGATCCTTGACCTCTGCTTCTTAAGATCCAGAATGAATCTGAATCCTTCTTCTCAGCCTAGTTCCAATGGCTGATTTCTTGGATGGAGCCCTCTCTCTCCAACTTCTTAGATCTGCACTTGGACAGCTAGATCTTCTTGATTTGATACTTGATCAATAACTCTGTGTACCACTTTAATAACTTGTTCAACAACAATCTGAACCACCTTAACCACAACAGTTTCTGTAAACTATATGAGCCTATTTATAGGCCTTCTTCATGGTAACCGGCTCGTCCGGTCCATAACTGAATTCTGACATCTCTGACAGGTGCTGTAGACCGGCTGGAACGGCAGCTGTCAAGTCATCCAGTTAATTCTTGAAAGTTCTCTAACTATCTGAAAGTGTCGAGACTTTCTGTCTTTAAGTGTCGACACTTATAGACTAAGTGTCGACACAAGTTGTGTAAGTGTCGACACAAGTATACAAGGTGTCGACACAACTCCTTGTGTTGTAGATACTATGTCTCGACACAGATTCTTCTTCAGGTGTCGACACTAAAATTGAGTGTCGACACAAGTACTTGATCTTCTATCTTTTGCTGAATTCTTCTAAGTGTCGACACATCTCCTTTGTGTCGACACATCTTCATGTGTTGAATCTGTTAAGTGTCGACACTGCTTCTTGGTGTCGATACATAGTCTTCTATGTTGATACTTGCTGAGTGTCGACACAGCTCCTTGTGTCGACACTTGATTCTTCTGTTGAGACTTCAGCTGAGTGTCGACACATTCCCTTAGTGTCGACACTTGTACTTAGAATATTTTGTTGATCTTGCTGTTCTTTGCTAAGTGTCGACACAGCTCCATGTGTCGACACTTTCTTCAAGTGTAGAGTCTTCAGCTGAGTGTCGACACATTGTTCTAGGTGTCGACACTTACTTCATGTGTTGACTCTTCTGTTGAGTGTCGACACATTGTTCTTGGTGTCGACACTTTAACTTAGTCTCTGCTGACTTTTGCTGAGTGTCGACACATCTCCAAGTGTCGACACTTTCTGGTGTAGACACAGCTTCACTGGGTGTCGACACAGCTCCTTGTGTCGACACTTTCTGTCTGCACTTTTCTTCATTGAGTGTCGACACAGCTCTTTGTATCGACACTTTCTGTCTGGTGTCGACTCTGCATCCCAGGTGTCGACACAATGACTCCAAGTGTCGACACTGCTTGTCTGGGTGTCGACACAAGTCTTCTTAAGTGTCGACACTTTCCCTCTGGGTGTCGACACATGGACTTAGAAACTTTTTGCTTCAGTCCTGCAAATACTTAACCTGCACAAGTAACTCAAAAACACATCAAATACATTTTGATGTATATCATTGAGTTGGGTGAGGCTTCTTCAAATCAGGTACATTTAACCAATGTACCCAACACAAAATGACTTACTTGAGTGCTTAAGCAGTTACTCGTGAAGTGGAGTTGGAGTACTCGAGTACAAGAAATACTACTCGAGTAAATGGGAATAAACTACTCGAGAGGTAGAGGAACTACTCAAGTCAGAGACTTAGAATATTTTCTGGAATGGAATTCTGGGCTACTCGAGTAGTAAAGCTGAACTACTCAAGTGAATAGGAACTACTCGAGTAAATGAAAATAGCTACTCGAGTAATTGACTTAGAAAATTTTTGAGGGAAGAAATCCTGGTTACATGAGTATAAACTATAGACTACTAGTGTAGTAGATGAGCTACTCGAGTACATGACTTAGCCTACTCGAGTGAAGAGAAAGAACACGAGACATAGACTTCTGTTACTCGAGAAAGAAGGTTTAAACTACTCGAGTATCTATATGGCTACTCGAGTATTTTACTTATAAAATATTTGGAGAAGAAATTCTGATAACCTGAGAGAGAGAAGGAATTTACTCGAGTAGTTGTCTTAGCTACACGAGAGCTATAAATTGACTACTCGAGATCTAACTTACTTACTCGAGTATTAGGATTTTTACTCGAGTATTAACTAAGCAATTCACTCGAGTAGGAATTAATCTACTCGAGTAAAGTACTTATTAAATTCTCTTAATAGAAATCTCTTCTTCTTTGGTGAAACCAGCATCAAATCTTTTCCAATAAGTCCTAGTGCTTGAATAAGAAGTGTATCCTAATAGAGAGGCTACACATGAGTCAACACCTTGGATCACACAATGAGGGATTACATTGTATGGTCCTGTGTTTGGTGACCCATTATATACTGACATTCGTCTACACTTGGCATTAAAATCCTGCAAACACTTAACTCAAACAAAGCATCAAATACAACTTAATTCATCTTAGTTCAAGGATGACTTCATCAAATCTGGGTTAATGTGGATACAATACCCAACAATCTCCCCCTATTTGTAGAAGTCAGAACCCTTTACACTAAGGTGAATTAGAGACATAAATAATGCTAAATGGATAAATCAGTGTAAGCAAGCATAAGACTAGAAACAAGATTATATGATCAAAAACTTAGAATTATATAAATGTGATTTTCCAAAGTATCATTTCTACAAAAGGGTCATTTCCACATTCTCCTATATCCTTGTAGCTTAGACTTGGTGGTGCTGCCTGTCTTGCTTCTCTTGTTATCTCCTCTAGTAGATGTATGGCTTGGGGTAGTATTTAGGAGGTCTTGGAGAAGCAGCAGGATTGTTCCTTCCAAATTCTCTATCATACACTCTCCTCTTAGTCATAGAATTCTCATATAGTTCCCATTCCTGGAAGCTATAATTAATATTCCTGCTTTCATGGAAGTCTATAACAAGTTTGAGAGTATCCCAAATGAGGGACTTAGAGGTAGGGGACCAGATCTCTGCAAATTCTGGAGCATTTCTCTTTTCAGCATCAGAAACTCGAATTGACCTGCTGGCAGAGGGACCTTCCCCATACTTCCTTTTTCTTGGGAATGTGAAATTCTGGAGGGGCCTTGAGAAAGATATCAGCTGGGTCATCTTCCCAATCCTGAGTATATAAATCTGAAGGAGCAACTGAGTCTCCAGGCCTTAGAGAGAAGGTAGGTTGTAGAGGTTGAGCAGGAGCAGCAGTAGCTAGAGGGTTGAGATGATGAGGAATGATATTTGGATCAGCAGCAAACTCAGGAAGAATTTGATTATGCATCCAGACAACAGTGTCATATGTATAGAATTTGACACTCTGAATTTGTCCTAAGACATCATCATGGATCTCTTTCATTTTGGCTTCCCAAAGCTCTTGCTTGAGTGCATCTGATTTTTCGAGATATTCTTTCACCAAACTCTCCCCCTTTCTGACTTCAACAGATAGCTTAGCGATTGCATCGTCTTTGAATGTACCAACCTCTTCATAGATCTTCATCTTTGTAGTTTCAGCACTTTTATCCATTTCAATCTTATTGTTAGCAAGAGTCACACCTTGCTCCATAACTTGACCAACACTAGTAATAGTATGATCTGGAGCTTTTTCACCAAGTTGGAAGAGGTGTCTTAGCTGATCAGTATTGTGTTGAATTTTAGCAAATCCCCTGCTCATCTCAGTCTCCAGAGCAGTGACTTTATCTGTAACAGCTTTAAGAGAAGCGTCAAAGTAGGTTCTTTGCTCTTGAAGCATAAGAACAAACAGATTCATCAAATCATTGGAGGAAGTAGCAAGAGTAGCCTTAGTGGAGGAAATTGGAGGAGGAGGAGCAACCCATGGAGCTATTTCTATAATGGAGACAGAGCACTTTGCTCTAGTAGTGTGAATCAGGGCATCCCCTTCATCAGTGACTGTGGGTATGGAGAAGTCCAGTTTTCTTAAAGGAGCTTCAGCTGGCTCAGGAGATTGCTCATCAGAGATGAAAATGGTTTCAGCTTTCTCTTGGTTTGCAGTAGGAGACTTGGCTGGAGAAGGAATATGTACTGGAGATTTGACCGGAGTGGATTCTGGTGGTATTTCAGTGGTGGTTTCCTTTGGAGAGAGTGGAGTAGGAGGTTCATCTATTGTCAGCTCTTCAAACATTTCACTGATGGCAGCTTCTATGGTGAGTAGGGCTTCTTCAAGTTGCTGTTCAGATGGTGTTTTTTCTAGTGTCTGAGGAGGTGAAGGAGTTACTACTGGAGGTGCAGGAATCCTTGCTGGGACAGAAGGAGCAGGCTCCCCCTCAACAGATATACCAGAGGAGCTGACAATCTGATGTGGAGAGGGAGATGGGGTCCTGTCCTCTATGACTGGAACCTCTGGAGCCTTGGCAGCCTGAGTGGGATTCTGCAGCTTCACTTCCCACCTTTGAATGGAGGAAATGGAAACTTTCTTAATGTGATGAAGAATAGTCCCTTTAGAGAAGTTGAACACTTCTGGATTGATTTCAAGGAGGATAAGTGAGATTATTCTGCCATAATTGGGAGCTCTAATGATGTCTCTGATCTTATCCAAGATCATCATACCAAATTGGAATTTCTTCCTGCAGACTATGACTTGCATAATATCAAAGAATGAGAGAGAGATATCTCTAATTGAATTTGTTTTGCATAGGAGGACCTTCGCAATAATGTCCACAAGTAATTTTCCTTCAGGATTCATCTGAGACCGTTTGATGTATTGTTCCTCAGGATAAATGCCACAGAACAGACATGTTCTATTAGACTCAGCAGGCTCTAATTGAACTTCTTCATCTACAATCGGCATACGAAGAAGTTGATAAATAGATGTCTTTGTGAGCTTGATTTTGATACCTCTGACTTTTGATTTGAGAACGGCGCCATGTCGCTTAACCTTGACATTTCTGAAGAATTTGGCAACATCTGGAAAGAGTATTTTACAGGGTTATTGAAGAATGAAGGTAAGTCCTGCAGTGTCGAGAAGGATCATGAGATTGTGGAAATTATCTGAAAGTTCTGTAATTCCAGTTGCAACCAATTTGGAACCTATGCCAATCTTTGAAGAGGCGGCCATGATCCACAAACTCTTGAAAACACTGCGGCGTGGATGAAGAAGATGCGGCTCTGCAACTTCTGGACGGAAGGCGATGCGACAGTCGGGGTACTCGAGAGCGGAAATGATTTCGTGTAGAAAGATTATGGAATTTCCTATTTATATAACCCTAGGTTTATGTCTAATGAAGAGAGAAATGATGGAATCATATCTTAGAAGTTGCGGTATAAGCCTCGGGTTGCGAATAAGAAAATTTGAATCAAGGAATAAAAGTTGACTTTCACATACTCGAGAGACTGGATATTACTCGAGTGAAGTATTTGAGATACTCGAGTTGATAGGCTGGAAGTACTCGAGTGATGTCTGGAAGTACTCGAGTAGTTGTGTTGAAGTACTCAAGTAATTGTGCTGAAGTACTCGAGTAGTTTTACTCAGGTACTCGAGTGAAGTTTCACTACTCGAGTAGATGATTTGACTACTCGATTAAGCCATTCTGCTACTCCAGTAGGTTACTCGAGTGGCTGATAGGGTACTTGAGTAGGTCAAGTTTACTGCTCGAGTAGGTCATTTTTCTTACTCGTGTACATTACTTCTTACTCGAGTCAAATAGTTAGAAATTTGTGGAATTCCAACTTTTGACTGATTCTTGATCTCTGAGCTCCCTTGAGTCCATCTTCTCTAATCTTCTTTGTTGAGCATCCCAAGTTCTGTTTTGAAAAACGAGAACTTGGTCTCGCCCAGCGTCTTCGTGAAAATGTCTGCAATCTTTCTGTCTGTAGAGACATATTGGAGATCTATGTCTCCGTGCTCCACATACTCCCGGATGAAGTGATACCTCAGTTCTATATGCTTTGTCCGGCTGTGCGAGACTGGGTTGTTGGCTATTGCAATTGCACTGGAGGAGTCGCAAAATAATGGAATCTTCTGGAACTTCATGTTATAATCTTCAACTTGATTCTTTATTCATAGTACCTGTGCACAACAACTGCCTGCAGAGACGTACTCTGACTCAGCTGTTGAGATTGCTATACAGTTCTGCTTCTTACTACTCCAGGAGATAAGCCTTCTTCCTAGGAATTGGCAAGTCCCGGAAGTGCTTTTCCTGTCGTCTTTGCTCCCTGCAAAATCTGCATCTGAAAAACATATTAGTTCGCTATCATTACTTCTTGGGTACCATAAGCCAAGATTTGGCGTACCTTTAAGGTATCTCAAAATCCTCTTTGCAGCAGTGTAGTGAGATTCCTTAGAGTTCACCTGAAATCTAGCACATACACAGGTTGAGAACATTATGTCAGGTCTACTGGCAGTATGGTAGAGCAAGGATCCAATTATGCTTCTATACTTGATTTCATCAAAAGGTTTGCCTTTTTCATCCTTGTCCATAGACATTGTTGAACCCATTGGAGTCCTCATCGAGGTTGCGTTCTCCATTCCGAATTTCTTAATTAGCTCTTTGGTCAACTTGGTCTGTGAGATGAAAATTCCATCTACAGATTGTTTCACCTGAAGCCCTAAGAAATACATCAGCTCGCCCATATTGCTCATTTCAAACTTTCCTTGCACAAGTTTTAAAAACTTCTTACAAAGGTTGTCATCAGTAGAAGCAAAGATAATGTCGTCTACATAGATTTGTACTAGCAAAATCTTGCCTTTTATTTCCCTAAGAAATAATGTATTATTTATCTTTCCCCTTGTGAACTTGTTCTCAAGTAGAAAGCTAGACAACGTCTCATACCAAGCTCGAGGAGCTTGTTTTAGACCATATAAGGCTTTATGCAATAAATAAACGTAATCAGGATAGTTAGAATCAACGAAACCTGGAGGTTGTTCCACATACACCTCTTCCTTTATGTCACCATTAAGGAAGGCAGACTTCACGTCCATCTGATAGATAGTGAAGCCTTTGCGTGCACCATATGCTAGGAATAACCTTATTGCCTCCAGCCTTGCCACTGGAGCATATGTCTGGTCAAAATCGATTCCTTCTTCTTGACGATATCCTTTAGCAACGAGTCTGGCCTTATTCTTTATGATCGTTCCATCCTCGTCCATCTTGTTCCTGTAGACCCATTTTATGTCGATGGCGTTCTTACCTTTCGGTCTTGGGAAAAATTTTCATACTTGGCAGTGCTTGAACTGATTTAGTTCTTCTTCCATTGTCATTATCCAAGATGCGTCTGAGTTTGCTTCCTCAAACTTCTTTGGTTCAACCAATGAGAGAAAGCTTAAATATAAATTCTAGTTAGTTGTACCTCTACGAGTTCTGACACCATCCCGGGGATCTCCTATGATCTGGTCCATGGGGCGATCCTTCAGATGTCTGAGCTCTAGAGTCCTTGCATCTAGATTCTCTTCAATCACCGGAGTGACTTCATCATCTTGCACGATTTCTTCATCTTGATCATCAACCTCTCCAATAGGGGTTGGAGTGGTGATCTTGATGAACCTTTCACCTTTATCTTCAAACGGTTCATCCAAGCTAAGTTCTTTGAACTTTGTACCTGCATCTTCAGTAAGCACACTAGAAGAGTTACCATGCAGCAACGTCGTCTCATCAAATACAATATGTATTGATTCTTCTACGACTAGGGTTTTTCTATTGAATATCCTGTATGCCTTACTATGGCTACTATATCCTACAAAAATGCCTTCAAAACTCTTTTCGATGAACTTGGTAGTATGATACTTACCATTGTTAAGCACGAAGCATTTACAATCAAAAATTCTAAAATATGAGACAGTTGGTTTCCTGCCCTTTAGAAGTTCGTAAGGTGTCTTATTGTGGTTCTTGTTTATGAGTGCTCGATCTTGCACGTGGCATGCAGTGTTGATGGCTTCAGCCCAGAAATATTCTGGTAGTGAGGCATCACTCAACATGGTCCTGCAGGGCTCTATGAGTGTCTTATTCCTTCTCTCGGCCACTATGTTCTATTGTGGAGTACGAGGAGAGGAAAACTCATGAAAGATACCCAAGCTTTCACAAAATTTTGTCATGGCCACGGACTTGAACTCTGTTCCATTGTCACTTCTGATTTGGACTATAGAGCAGTTGTATTCATTCTGGACTTGCCTGACAAAATTAGTAAAGATGTCGAAGGTATCTGACTTGTGTTTTAGAAAAAACACCCACACAAAGCGTGAGTAATCATCAACAATTACAAACATATAATCCTTACCTCCCAAACTTCTAATTTGCAGTGGACCAAAAAAGTCCATATGCAGTAAATGTAATCTATTAGAATCTTTGCCGATAACGCTTTTAAAGGTAGTCCTTGTTTGCTTGCCTTTTGCACATGCATGACAAGGTCTATCTTTGATGTACTTGACAGTTGGGGCATCACGTACTAACTTCATTGAAAATAATTTATTAATAGTTTTGGAATTAATATGTGCTAGTCTCTTGTGTCATTGGTCACCAAGAGATGCACTATATTTTGCTAAAAGACACACTAGTGTAGAAGAGTCTATACAAATGAAATTTAAATAAAATATGTTTCTGCTTCGAGTGCTGGATAGAATCATTTCCATATTGTCAACAGATTTTATCAAGCACTTATCAGCGTGAAACTCAACTATGTATACTTTATCGCAGAGTTGTCTTATGCTTATAAGGTTATGTTCCAAACCTTCAACATAAGCTACATCTGAGAAGGATACACTACCGTTCGTAATCATACTGTAGCCTTTAGTGATTCCACGATCTGAATCTCCAAAGATAACCTTTGGTCCGTTCAAGATTGGAGAGAAGTTCTGAAGTAGGCTTCTTATCCCGGTCATATGCCGAGAGCATCCACTGTCCAAATACCAGATTGGCGTTTTGGTGGTCTTTGGACATACCTGCAATCACAATCAATTTGCCTTAGGTACCCAAATATGTTTGGGTCCTTGGTCTCGGGTTAGAACACTCCTCCTACGAATATTAGCATTAGGAGTGGTCTTTCTCATATTGCCAACATGAGGGGTTGCAACATTTCTGGGATTAAACCAGCAATCGATGGCAAAGTGACCAATTTTGCCACAGCACCATCAGTCAAATTTGTTGTATCTTTGCCTTATGTTCTCCTGCTTGACATTTTGAAGCTGTGGTCTAGCAGGAGCAGCATTCTTGGAAGGAGAAGCTTCATGATGATGACAATCACATGATTTCTTCTCCTTTATTGGCTTTTCCACAACGGGCTTTGCCTTTGGTGCTTTCTTGAAGTTATGACCACGATTGAAAGGGCCATAGCTCCGAAGAATCACTTCATCATAAGGTGCCTTAAAGACACTCCCACCAAAGTTTTTGGGGCGAGTCCATCCTTGATAACGTGACTTTGGCTCTACATAGGTAGGCCTAGCAAAGTGTCCGTAGGATGAGTCAAGATCAAACTCATTTGAAGGAAATATGACCTTTTTTAAAGAGGTCTGATCTTGAGGGGCTTTCCCCTTCTCTTTGGCCAAGGCCTTCTTGGTGGCCTTATTCTTCCATTGGCCATTATTTTGCCTAGAAGATTTGCTAGGAGCTTCTTCATGGCCTAGCCCAGCACCCTTGGCCTTCGCTGAGAATTCAGCAATGAGTGGAAGAACAGTCTTAGGCTTCGAGAAACTTTCAACAAGTTTCCTCTCAGCAGATAATTGTTCTTCCAACTCTTTGATGATCTTCTCTTTTAGTTCAAGGCGCTCAAGAGCCTTGTTGTATTCTTCAATAGCTTTATTGAAGGTCTCTTTGAGTGAGTCGGTCTTGACGACTTCCTCTCTAAATAAGCTCTCTTCGGCTTTTAGAGACTTTATCTCTTTAGCTTGAGTTTTCATGACTCAGTGACATTTGTCGTAAGCCATGATCAACTCCTTGTACTAGGTCATGAGTTCAGACTCATCGTCATAAGAGCTGTCCTCATGATCATGCTCAGAAACTTCAGAATCTGAAAGATGTGTTTGAGAGTTTACCTTCCCAGTGAACTGGGGCCCTTGTTCGTCGTCTGTCTGAGTCATAAGCCCAATGTAGGCTTCTTCTTCTTCACTCGACTCTGATGAGTCGGAGTAACTAAGAGTTTTGCCCTTTTGGCTATTAGGCTCTTGTCTGTCCTCTTCTTATTGTATGAGGACTTCTTTTCCTCTCTTCTTCCACCCTCCTTCTTCTTATGGGGGCAGTCAGCAATGACGTGTCTTGACTACTTACAATAGTAACAAATAATGTCAGTATAAATATGTTTATTCTGTTTAGGAGTATACCTGTCGTGGCTACTTGAGCCTTTTCTTTGACGATCACCATCACGTCGTGATCTTCTATGAGAGGCATCCTTGTCTTTCCAGTGCTTCTTCTTGTTCAAGAATTTCTTAAACTGACAAGAGAGTAGTGAGAACTCTCCTTCAGATAGCTCAGAGCCTGAGGTACTTGGCTCCAAAGTTTCTTCTTCACTCACTTTTTGTGCTGGAGCAGGAGGAATAGCCTTTGACTTCTTAGATGTATCTGCCTTTAAAGCAACAGACTTCTCTTTGAATGCAGACCTGCTCTTCTCATCTTCAGCCTTTCTAGTATTAAGTTGAAGCTCATATGACATAAGCTTCCCGAAGAGATTCTGTGGGTCTGTCTCGGCTAGTTTTCCAAACTCCCTGATGGCACAGACCTTGTTATCCCATTCCTTAGTTAGGGATCTCAAGAACTTGTTATTCAACTCCCCATTTGTGAAGACTCTGCCATATACCCTTAGGCCAATTACTCTCTTGAGGAAATTCTCAAATGTGTTAGCAATGGTGTCCTTGTTTCCTTGTCAGAAAGCTTCATACTTTTGATTTAGAAGGGATCTTCTATCATCCCTCACTTCTTTTGTACCTTCCATCAAGGTAACTAGAGACTGCCACATCTCCTTTGCAGACTGACAGTGGATCAGGTTTTGCAGTATGGAGTCATCGACTGCACTTGCTATTATGTTGTTGTCCTTTTGATCTAAAGATACAAGTGTAATCTCATCTTTGTCTAGATCTATTAATTTCTTTGGTACCTTTTTAGTTGGATCTATTGGGGAGATTGTCATGGGAATGTAAGGACCTTCTTCAACTATCATGAAGATCCTTGGATCCACGGCTTCCATAAAAAATTTGATTCTCTCTTTCCACATGGGAAAGTTATTCTTGCTGCACAAAGGAAGCTTGGCGAAATCTTTAGCCTTGTCAATGTTTGGTAGATCTCAACAGACAACTATAGAAGGATCTGATCAAGGTGTTAACCTTTAAGTGATCAACCTCCCTCTGATACCAATTGAAACTGTTTAGTTGCCTGCCTAAATCACCTAGAGGGGGTGAATACGTGAGATGTGCATCTTTTTGCGGAATAAAAATTTTAGATCTATGCATAGAACTATCTACCAATCAATCACACACGAAGCAAGATTTATAGTGGTTCCCCAACCTTGGGTACATCAACTTTCCCTCACCGATCTAGCAATAAACTAGACTCGGCTACTCCACTATCTCGGATTGAAAAACAAATCCTATGCCTCGGAACAAAGTTCCTACAATCTCGATCCACAGAACGGATCTACACTTGGAAGATAAAACTTCCTACAATCTCAGAGACAGAGGCTCCTACACTCGGAGAAAATTCTACTACAAGTATGAAATTGAGCATATATAGAAGTACAAACAATGAATCTTTATCAGATCTGCAAACAATTGGCCTGGATCTTCCTCTTGTAGACTCTGCGGCTTTATCAGAGAAGTGAAGAAAATCTCGGCAAAAATATATCTGAACTTCCTTGGCTTCACACGATCAGATAGAAAATCAGGAATTAAGCAACGATCTCGATCTATAAGCCTTCTTGATCTGAATCCTCTGAAAATGAAAACCCTAGCCGGATGTGAACGATGAAGATCGGCGATGGCGGCTTTCACTTCTTGGAGAGAGAGATTCAGAGAACTTAGAAAATAATCGGCCGCAAAAATTATTCTTAGGGTTTGTCGGTTTGACAAGACCTTTTATAGGATTTGCGATAACTGTCATGATTAAATCTTAGTGGGGTACACGTGGACCAATCATGTCAAGGCTCATTAAGAAATCAGTCAAATCTGGACTTAACGAATCTTTCAGAAAAACTAAAGCTGATATACTCGAGTGAAGAAACGACTACTCGAGTAATATATAGAGCTACTCGAGTGGGTAGAAGATAACTACTCGAGTACTAAAGAAAACTACTCGAGTAAACTGAAGATTACTGCTCGAGTAAATAGTTGAAGAAAATCTGAGAAAGGAAGATCAGCTACTCGAGTACCAAAATGACTTACTCGAGTGCTTAAGAAGTTACTCGTGAAGTGGAGTTGGAGTACTCGAGTACAAGAAATACTACTCGAGTGAGAATAAACTACTCGAGAGGTAGAGGAATTACTCGAGTCAGAGACTTAGAATATTTTCTGGAATGGAATTCTGGGCTACTCGAGTAGTAAAGTTGAACTACTCGAGTGAATAAGAACTACTTGAGTAAATGAAAATAGCTACTCGAGTAATTCACTTAGAAAAATTCTGAGGGAAGAAATCCTGGTTACTTGAGTATAAACTATAGACTACTAGAGTAGTAGATGAGCTACTCGAGTACATGACTTAGCCTACTCGAGTGAAGATAAATAACACGAGACACAAACTTCTGTTACTCGAGAAAGAAGGTTTAAACTACTCGAGTATCTATATGGCTACTCGAGTATTTTACTTGGAAACTATTTGGAGAAGAAATTCTGTTAACCTGAGAGAGAGAAGGACTTTACTCGAGTAGTTGTCTTAGCTACACGAGAGCTATAAATTGACTACTCGAGATCTAACTTCTTTACTCGAGTATTAGGATTTTTACTCGAGTATTAACTAAGCAATTCACTCAAGTAGGAATTGATCTACTCGAGTAAAGTACTTAGTAAATTCTCTTAATAGAAATCTCTTCTTCTTTGTTGAAACCAACATCAAATCTTTTCCAATCAGTCCTAGTGCTTGAATAAGAAGTGTATCCCAATAGAGAGGCTAAACATGAGTCAACACCTTGGATCACACAATGAGGGATTACATTGTATGGTCCTGTGTTTGGTGACCTATTATAGACTAATATTGAGCTACACTTGACATTATAATCCTGCAAACACTTAACTCAAACAAAGCATCAAATACAACTTAATTCATCTTAGTTCAAGGATGACTTCATCAAATCTGGGTTAATGTGGATACAATACCCAACACACTTCCTATAATAACTCGGAGAAAAAAACTACTACTAATCGGAGAAAGATCTCCTACAAGAATAAAATGAAATAATGTATACAAACAGTGATATATTCTCAGATCTGAAATCCTTCTACCTGTTCTTCTTCCTTGGAACTTTGTGGCTTTATCAAAATTTGTTGAAGAACAATCGACCATCTCTGGATCTGAATATTTCTGGACTCACACGATCAAGTAAAGGATTTATCGTTGACAGTAATCTCGATCTGTGAATCAATCTTCTCTGAATCTGTCTGGATCGAAAGCCCTTAGACGATTAAGAAGAGGATCTGTGGCTCTCGATTTAAAAATAAAGAATGGATTCAAAAAGCTTGGAATTTCTGCGTGCGGTGGTTGAAATTCTTCTTAAAATCTTCTTGAAAACTTCTTAGGGTTAGTCAAAAATGACAAGACATTTTATACGATTACCCTAACGGTCATAATCGTCATTAATGACATCCACGTGGACCAACCACGTGTTAATTATGTTTGAAATAAACATCTCTCTAGACTTAGCAAATTTTAGAAAAATAGACCAGGGTGTTCTCGAGAAGAAGGTTTTTACTCGAGAAAAATAGAGCAGGAATGACTAATCACATCAACAGGAAGAACAGAGTACCAAACATCAGAAGTTCAAACTTTCATCTTTCATTAATATTCATGTTATTCATCAATAAAAAAATGAGACTGATCAGCTCAACAATAAAGAGTACTGTATCGGGGAAAAAGGTCCACAACACACACAAACCCAGCCAATTAACAGGCACCATGCCGAGGGAGAAACCTCAACGCGCACAGACCAAGCTAAGGTAATGTGACGGGGATGAAAGTCCACAACGCACACAGAATCAACCATAAGGCACTATGCCGAGGGAGAAACCCCAACGCGCACAGTCCATCTGTGTTTCTTTTGTTACATAATCATACATGCAGAGTTTCTTTTATTCATCACAGACTCACGGTCAACAAACAATGTGGACTGCATAAGGGAAATTCAAGGTCAAGCAAAGTGAAGTTCAATCAAAACAACGGGACACACAAGGTGTCACAACGATCAACATGACTCGATAGTTAAAATGGTATGACAACCAAATTTTTTTACCAACTCTACGGAATAAAAAATGGGAGTATAGTTCTAGGGGAAACGAGTTACAATTCAAGGAAAAAATTTTGAATTTAAGGACAAGTTTCTATGAAGTTGAAACATGACAAACTTAACAAAATGTGGCAAATAAATTGGAAGAGTGGAGAAAGAGGGAGAGCAAGAACACCACTTGCCTCAATTTTACCGGAAAGATCCTCCGAACCACTCCTTGTCGGAGATCGGGCTAAAGAAGACGACAGAAGTCAAAATCTAATAAGAAATAGCTGAAATAGAGGTTAGGGACAAAAACCGTAACAAGAAAATCTCAAGGAAAGGGGAAGATTTTACCACGATGGCGAAGCTCTCATTGAGAGCTTTTCAGATCTATGATCGGTTGGAAATTTCGAGCACCGGAGCTCCATCGACGACCACTGTAAGATTCACGAATGGGAGGGAGTCGCTGCTCTGGTTTTGGTTTGGTCTAATCATGAGGAAGAAGATGAAGTTTTTTTTATCTTTCTAGATATCCTTAAGTATCGGAGTATAAACTATATATATATATATATATATATATATATATATATATATATATATATATATATATATATATACACATGTTTATAAATTATTTTGTCTAAACAGGAAGAAAAAACGTATGATTTTGGTGCGGATGCACGGAAAATGAAAATAAATGTTTACGATTACTTCAAATTGAAAATTACTCAACATAAAAGTTGTAGATCTCGTCGAGGCAAACAAAGTTTATGTTAACCATTTGTTTATACGATACCGTTTTGACCCTCAAAATGGCGCTCGAACGCAGACTGGAATGAAATTCTCGAGAAGGGTTGCAGACAACTCGAGAACAAGTTTAGAAGTACTCGAGAAGAGGAAAACAGACACTCGAGAACAAGAAATATTTACTCGAGAAGAATGTTACTGTACTCGAGAAGAATGCTGCTGTACTCGAGAAGAATACTGCTGTACTCGAGAAGAATACTGCTATACTCGAGAAGAATGTTGTTGTACTCGAGAAGAATATTGCATGAACAATGAAATTAACAAATATATCCAAAAAATCAAACTATAGATATGAATAGTAAATGATATTTTTGAATAGTGCTTTAATATTAAAATAATCATATTTATATATTTTTGAATAAAGAAACACGAGTTCAAAACAAAGGACCAAACGCGCGCCGAATTAAACGAAACTCGCACCGTAAGAGAACACTGATGCTACGAACCCAACGACGAAGTCAAAACCAAAATCCGAGGAGCCGTTCTTAAGATATAAATTTTCAAAGTCTACAACGAACATAAATTCCACCAAACTTCTGAAAATCGCCGAGGCTCGAATATCGCTCAGATCACGACGAAACTTGACGAGCAAGTCCAAAATTATTTAACTTAATTTCCAAATGCAAAATTTTCCAATTACAACAAGAATTCGAGAATTTGGTCGACTCGACCGAACGGACGCGAAATGCCTTAATGGTATCGAACCGTTAATTCGACATTAAAAGTAATGCCAAGACGTCATAAATATGACGATATCAAATCAAATAAAATCATCGAACAAAATCGGGGTTGTTACAGCAAGGATGTTAGTAGACCAGACCTCGGCATCTCTGAGGCCATCAAGAGTATGTGTCTGAAAAGAAAGTTGTTGCTAGAAGGGCTCAAGCTATCCCAAGCACTTTTACTGACAGACCCACCACTTGTCAGACTGGGGCTTGGAAACCATGGAACAAGACTGCGGCGACTCCTTCTAGACCCAGAGCTGTTGTTAACACATCCACTAGACCTGCTCCAAAAAGAAGGTACAACATCCACGAGTGTTTGTGTTGTGGCGAGGTAGGCCACTTTGCTGTTGATTACTGACACAATCATAGTGTGCAGAGAGCAAATGTCAGCTTGTCTGTCAGAAAAGCTGCATGCAGGCAAAATTATTTTCAACTTAACATGCACCAAGGACCCAATAAAAATTGGGGTCCTAAGATTAAGTGATTTGTGTTTTGCAGGATAGTCCAAGTGCCCATACACCTATATGGTACTTGGAGAGTGGATGTTCCAAGCACATGGCTAGAATAAGGCGCATGCTGAAGGATTATGTTCTTGTAAAGAATGGACCAAAGGTCATCTTTGGTGGGTCAGAAAGAGGGGTGACTAGAGGTTATGGTAAGATCTTTAATGTCATAGTCACTATCACTAGAGTAGGCTATGTGGAAGGGTTGCAACACAAACTGATAAGCATTAGCCAACTCTATGATCTTGACTATGGCATAGTATTCCACAAGGATGAGTGCCAAATTAGGAGGTTAAGTGACCAAGAGGTCATCTTAACAGACACTAGGAGTGGAAATGTGTACTGTTTAGATTTTCTATGCTCTAGCAAAGACTCACATGTATGCCCAGTTGTAGATAAGAAAGCCTCTTCCTGTGTCCAGTAGCACAAGAGGCTAGCCCATCTAAATTATAGGACCATAGGCAAGCTATTCAGCAAAGATCTGGTTAGGAATGGGCCTAAGTCTACATGCACTAAGGAGGGTATCTGCTCTGCATGCCAAAAGGGCAAACACACTAAGACCTCCTTCAAGAGCATTAGCTCCAAAGATTCAGTTAGATCCTTATACCTCTTGCATATAGATCTATCTGGTCCTATGCCAATTCAAAGTCTAGGTAGGAAATTCTACACCCTTGTGGTTGTTGATGACTTTTCTAGATTTGCTTAAGTGTTATTTCTAAGGAAGAAATCTGAAACCCCTAATATCTTTCAGACATTTGTCAGGCAAATTCAGAATGAATTCAACAACACTGTGGTCAAAATCAGAAGTGACCATGGGACTGAGTTTCTGTCTGAGTGCTTGACAAGGTTCCGTGAAGTGCAAGATATTCATCAGGAATTTTCCTCTCCTAGAACACCCCATCAAAATGGAATTGCTGAGAGGAAAAATAGGACTGTCATAAAGGGTGGTAGAACCTTATTAAGTTACTCATCCCTCCCAGAATACTTCTGTGCTGAGGCAGTTAACACTGCATGCTATGTCCTTAATAGGGCTTCTATTACCAAGAGCTACAAGAAGACTCCCTGTGAGATCTTGAAGGGCAGAAAACCAAATCTGAGATGTTTCAGGATCTTTGGTTACAAGTGTTATATGCTCAGCAATGGAAAAGTCCATTTAACTAAGTTTGTTGCCAAGTCTCATGAAGGGATCTTTGTTTTGTACAACACTCATAGTAAGGCATATAGAATCTACAACTTAACTACCAACTCAATTGCGGACTAGACTTGATCCTTCTTTCCTGAGCCCGAGTTATAGAAGAGTCAATGCATGTTGTTTTTGATGAATCCAACATGGTTAACTGTGAGCTGCCAAGCTCCTCCTCTTCTAGTATTGCAAGTACAGAGTAGATGATGGACAAGCTGACCATTAAGGAAGCTACCCCCACAGTCTAGGAAAATGATGATGGACTGCCTATTCTAAGAGAAGGGGAAGACATGCCTGAAGAAAATGAAGACTAGCTAGCTGAAAACCCTGAAGATCAGCAAGCTGTAGAAAGATTGCCTCTAGCTACCAGGCATCTATGGGACCATCCAGTTCACCAAATCATTGGTGATACACATTAAGGGGTCTAGACCAGAAGTAGGAGCAATAATACAACTCTCTACTCAAGCTTCCTGTCTCAAGAAGAGCCAAAGAAGTTTGAAGAAACAATCAAGGACCAGTTCGGATTGGAGCAATGAAAGAAGAACTGGACCAATTTAAGAGATGTAAGGTCTGGAAGTTGGTCCCCAGACCTCAAGGACAAAATGTCATAGGGACTAAGTGGTTCTAGAGGAACAAGTTGGATCAAGATGGCATTATTGTCAAGAATATGGCTAGACTTGTGGCTAAAGGCTAAAAATAAGAAGAGGGCATAGACTTTGACCAGAACTTTGCCCTAGTAGCCAGAATAGAAGCCATAATTATCTTTCTTGCATTTGCTGCCCATCAGGGATTCAGAGTCTACCAGATGGATGCCAAATCAGCATTCCTGAATGGGGACCTCAAAGAGGAAGTATATGTAGCTCAGCCACCAGGTTTTATAGATCCTAACTCTCCTAATTTTGTGTGTAAGCTTAGGAAAGCTCTATATAGGCTAAATCAAGCCCCTAGGGCTTGGCATGAAATCTTGTCCAACTTCCTCATTGAGAATAAATTCTCAAGGGGGAAGATAGACAAGACCCTATTTCTAAGGGAATCAAATGACAAGCTTATCCTAGTCTAGTTATATGTCGATGACATTATCTTTGGATCTACTGATGACAACCTTTGCAGGAAGTTTGCTAAACTTATGCAAGAGAAGTTTGAAATGAGTAGCATGAGTGAGCTCAAGTCTTCTTGGGACTCCAAGTAAGACAGACTGATGATGACTTGTCCATATCCCAGTTCAAGGTCACTAGTGAGCTAATAAAAAAGTATGGAATGGAGAATGCCTCCACCTTGAGAACTCCCATGGGATCAAGTATGCCTATAGGAATATATGAGGCAGGGAAACCTGTTGATGAGTCCTTTTATAGAAGGATAATTGGCTACCTTCTATACCTGACTGCTAGTAGGCCTGACATCATGTATGTCACATGTGTCTGTGCTAGGTATCAGGCCTGCCCTAAAGAATCTCATTACTCTACTGCAAAGAGAATCTCGAGATATCTTAAGGGTACACAAGATCTTGGCCTATGGTACCCTAGAATAGGGATTTTGTTCTAACAGGATTTTCAGATGTAGATTTTGCAGGTTGCAAAGAAGACAGGAAAAGCACTAATGGAACCTGTCATTTCTTAGGAAGAAGGCTAGTTCCTTGGAGCAGCAAGAAGCAAACTAGTGTGGTTATATCCACTGCTGAGTCAAATATATATCAGCAGGCAGCTGCTGTGCTCAGCTACTGTGGATCCAATATCAGCTCCAGGATTATAACCTGTAGGTAAGTAGAACTCCTCTTTACTGTGATTCTACAAGTGCTACTTCTATTGCTAGTAATCTTGTCTCACATAACAGGACTAAGCATATAGAAATAAGATATCATTTTATCAGGGAGAATGTGGAGAAGGAAGACATCAGTCTCGAGTTTGTCCCCATAGACAGCCAAGTGGCTGATATCTTCACCAAGCCATTAGATGAAGCAAAGTTCAACACCCTCAAATTTGAGTTGGGTATATTGAACTTGGCATAGCTTCAGGCACTCCCTTTTGTATTTTTTTTTTGTACAGGTATTGTTCCTCTTGCTAGACATACAGACTCCCCCAGTAGTATCAGTTCACTGATGCTTCTACTGAGGGGGAGTAAGCTACTCTGGTTAGAAGAAAGAAGGTCAGCCAATGGGAAGGCCAACCCCCATCTGCCTATTCTACAGAAGTCAAAATGGGGGAGAGAAGAGAAGAGAGAAGGTCCTATCAAGGGGGAGTCATAGCAAGCTGGAGAGATGGCAAAGGTAATGAAAGTAATGAGAATTTCAAGAAAGGAGAAGCTGAGCCAGTAGCTGAAATGTATAACAGGCTCAGTATGATAGTCAATGAACTGAAGACTCTGGACAAGGAGATCTCATTGACTGAGCTAAATGACAAAATCCTAATGTGCTTCCCAAGCACTTGGGACTCAAGAATCTGGCCAATCAAGGATACCGGAAGTCTGAATGAGATTACAACAGAAGATCTTTTGGGCAAGCTCAAGTCCTATGAGTTGCTCATTAAGAACAGAGAAGAAGAGCAGAAGGCTGTCTCACCAGCCATAAGAAAATAAAAGATAATAGCTTTCAAAGCAACTGAAGATCAGCCTGAAGATAAAATCCCAGGCAATGATTAGCTACTTAGTCTACTGGCTAAAAGATTTTACAAGATGGCCAGGAAGGACTTCAGAAAGAGATCATACAAAGAGCATGATAAGCCAAGGTATGATAAGTCAAATAATAAAGAAATTGTTTGCTTTGGTTGTAGGAAACCAGGCCATACTGTGCCTGACTGTCCAGAAAATAAAAACAAGGACAGAAGGGACAAGAAAGAAAGAAGAAAGGACAAAGACTTCAAGAAGAATGGCAATGACAAACCCTCCTCAAGCAAGAACAAACACACAAGGAAGGGATTTGTTGCTGAATCCTGGAGTGAAACTAAAGAAGAATCAGAAGCTTCATCCAGCTCCAGTGATGATGAAGATGATGCTGAAGAGAAGGAGTTCTGCATGATGGAAATCAATGCCTCTCAACACAATTCAGATGTAGAAGAGTCAGAGTCAGACTCAGAGACTCAACTTGAAGAGGACCGGGTAATTAGTTCTTTTGATTTCAATTCTGAGGACTTTAAGTCTGAGTTTAAAGCATTATGTTTAGACTTACTAAAATCTGAGAAGGAAATTATTTCTCTCAGAAATCAATTATCTGAACATAGTATCTTACAGTCAGAAAACCTCAAACTCTCTGAGGAGTTGGAGTGTTGTAGGGAGCAGATAGCTTCACTGAAAGGTGAGCTATCAGAGGCCAAGAAGCTTGAAGAATCCCTTAATGGGAGAAGTAACAAGCTGATGGACATCACAAGCACAGTGAACTCTAGATTCAATAGTACATTGGGATTGGGTGCTTCATCCAGCCAACCTATAGTTCTAACAACCCCAATTAAGTTTATTTCTGATAAAGGGAAGGGAGTTATAGAGGTAGCTAGGAAAAATTCTGATCTACCTAAGAAAACCAAGTTCCAGCATAAATCGTCGAACGGAGCTCGACGATCGCCGAACGCAGATCGACGATCTTAGGCAAAATCGTCGAACTCAGGTCGACGATCTCTAATTCCTGAACTCTGCCACAGTCGACCGTCGAACAGAGCTCGACGATCTGACCCAAGATCGACGAACGCATCTCAACGATCGTCAAACAGAGATCAGAGCTTTGGAAATTCTTTCAAGGGTAAATAAAAATCCAATCCTAGGGGTCCTTCATCCCAAAGCTTTAACCCTTATACTTAATGGATAATACCTCCAAGGAGATATCATCCTGATGGTTATAAGATTCAACCTGGGATGTCTTTTATTTCTGAGTTTAAAGGTTATCAACCTAGGCCCAAGGTAAACTGGGTCAAAAACAAGTGAATTATTTTATGTGCAGGTGAAGACCTATCCAACATCAAACCAACAATGGTATTTGGATAGTGGGTGCTCTAAGCACATGACAGGAAATAAGGACAACCTCACATCCTTTAAAGCCAAGCTTGGACCCAAAGTCATATTTGGTGATTCAAACTTTGGACAAACTAAAGGATATGGTGCAGTCCAAATTGGCACAGTCACATTCAAGAAGGTAGCCTATGTGGAAGGACTGAAGCACAATTTGATAAGTATCAGTCAGCTATGTGATGAAGGCTACCAGGTGACTTTCATCAAAGCCTTATGCAAGATCAAGTCAGAGGACAACACAACTGTGTTGACAGGTAAAAGGAAAGGTAACATCTATTTAGTAGATTTTCTTTCAACAGAAGTAGATATTTGCATGTTTAATTCTGTTAGTAGACATAATGTTTTATGGCATAAGAGACTAGGACATTTAAACCTTAGAACCATTGCTAGGCTATCCAAGAACAACCTTGTTAGAGGACTACCTTCTGGCCCCTACAAGAAGGAAGGACTCTGCAGGGCTTGTCAATTAGGCAAGCGAACTAAAAATAGTTTCAAGTCACTTAATAAGAGTGATTTACCTAGGATTTTATATCTGTTACACATGGATCTTTTTGGACCCATTACAGTACAAAGCTTAGGAGGGAAATCTTACACTTTAGTAGTTGTAGATGACTTCTCTAGATTCACATGGGTGTTCTTTCTGAGGAAGAAGTCTGATAACTTTAAGTGTTTGACAGTTTCTCAAATGTATACAAATTGAGTTCAATACTCACATTGCCCTGATCAGAAGTGATCATGGGACAGAGTTTGATTCTCTTCTTATGCAAGAGTTCTGTTAGAGTGAGGGGATCAGGCATACTTTCTCAGCTCCTAGAACTCCTCAACAAAATGGGGTAGTTGAAAGGAAAAATAGAACCCTTATTGAATATGCCATTACATTATTGTTAGATGCTCACCTTCCTCTATCTTTTTGGGCAGAGGCAGTGAACACCTCCAACTATGTGCTGAACAGAAGTTTAATACATAAACTAAAGGGCAAGACTCCCTATGAATTACTCAAAGGGAAGAAACCTAAAGTTGATTATTTTAGAATTTTTGGTTGTATTTGTTATATTCATAATAATGACAAGAGATATTTAGCAAAACTTCAAGATAAAGCTGATGAAGGAGTGTTTCTGGGATACTCCATGATCAGTAAGGCTTATAGGGTATATAATAAATCATCTCTTAAAATTTAGGAATCTGTTCACATATCATTTGATGAATCTAACATGTCTTTCAAGGAGAAGAATACTTCTACCATAGAACCTTTGCAGGCACACTCTCTTACTGAAGATTTGAACAGGTTACAGATTACTCAAAAAGAGGAAAGCAGTGAAGATGAATAAAGCATTCAACATATTGAAGAGAAACAACTTGAAGAGCCAGTTGTTGTACCACAAGAGGAAACAACAACACAGGTTGGTGAACAATCAACACCCCCTGTTGATTTAGTAACATCAAGAGATCATCCAATTTCCCAAGTAATTGGAGACATCTCAGCTGGTGTGCAGACCAGAAATCAGGTCAACCAAAACTTGTTGCACCCTTGCTTCCTATCTCAAATTGAACCTCAATCCATTCAAGATGCAGAGCAAGATCCACACTGGATCATTGCAATGCAAGAAGAGTTGCATCAATTTGAAAGGAACAAAGTTTGGGAACTAGTGCCAAGGCCTAAGGATCACTCTATTGTTGGAACAAAGTGGGTGTTCAGAAACAAACTGGATGATCAAGGAGTTATTGTAAGGAACAAGGCAAGGCTAGTTGCTCAAGGGTACTCTCAAGAAGAAGGCATAGATTATGACCAGACTTTTGCATCAGTTGCAAGATTGGAAGCCATCAGAATCTTCTTAGCTTATGCAGCCCACAAAGGCTTCAAGGTATATCAGATGGATGTAAAGAGTGTCTTTCTAAATGGAGACATCAAAGAAGAAGTCTATGTCAGACAACCTCCAGGTTTTATCTCTCCAACCCATCCTGATTATGTTTTTAAATTGAATAAAGCATTATATGGTCTCAAGCAAGGTCCTAGAGCATGATATGAGACCCTAGCATGCTTCCTTCTGGAAAATGAATTTATAAGGGGTAGAGTAGACCAAACTCTTTTCATTAGAACCCATAAGTCGCATACCCTACTAGTACAGATTTATGTAGATGATATTATCTTTGGTTCTACTTATTCAAATTTGTGCAGAAGGTTCTCCAACCTAATGCATTCTAAATTTGAAATGAGTAGCATGAGTGAGCTATCCTTCTTTCTAGGATTACAAGTCAAACAACATGTTGAAGGCATCTTTATTTCTCAAACCAAGTATGCAAATTAATTGGTCAAGAAATTTGGTATGTCTGAGGCATCTTGTATGAAAACACCCATGCCTACTAATGCTGTATTGGATGCTGATGAACATGGGAAACCTGTTGATCAGACAACATATAGAGCAATGATTGGCTCTTTACTGTACCTTACAGCTAGTAGAACTGATATAATGTTTGCTACATGCATATATGCTAGATTCCAAGTGAGCCCTAGAGAGTCACACCTAACATTAGTAAAAAGGATTCTCGGGTATGTTAAAAGTTGGCCAAATCTAGGTCTCTGGTATCCAAAAGATTCAGCATTTGACTTAACTGGATTTTCTGATACTGATTATGCTGGATGCAGAATTGACAGGAAAAGCACCAGTGGAACTTATCAGTTTCTTGGTGACAGACTTGTCTCTTGGTTTTGCAAGAAACAAACTTTTGTGTCAACTTCAACTGCTGAAGCTGAATATATGGTTGCAGACAATTGTTGTTCACAAATATTGTGGATTCAAAACCAACTCCTAGACTATGGCTACAACTTAGAGAAGTCTAAAATCTTTTGTGATAATACCAGTGCTATTTCTATAGCTCAAAATCCAGTCCTCCATAGTAGGACAAAACAAATAGAAATTAGGCATCACTTCTTAAGGGATAATGTTGAGAAGAATAACATTGAACTTCAATATATCCCAACTGATTTGCAAAGGGGAGATATTTTCACCAAACCCTTGGATGAAAAGAAACACACCTTCTTCCTAAATCAGTTAGGAATGTTAGATGGAGGAAGTCTAAAATAAGTTCCATGATTTTAAAACTCTAAAAGTAACCAAGACTAGGCAAACATCTTGATTTTTCTAGTGTCTAGAGTGTATTTCTGGTCTCTGAACTGCGCTCGACGATTTTCCCCCAGATCGTCGAACGGAGATCGACGATTTCTGAAATCATCGACCTGAGTTCAGCGCTTCTCAGATAGTGATCAACTATCTCTCCAGGTCAACGATCGTCGAACGACGCTCGATGATGTTGTTTTCTGAACTATCATCAAACGGAGCTCGACGCTCTTCAATATTGTCGAATGGAGATCGACGATATTGAAGACCTTTCAGATTCCTTTAGAAGCGCGATCATCGAACTGAGTTCAACGATCTTTCCTTTTCTGCGTCGAACCCTAATATAAAATTCATTTTTTCGGTCGTCGTTCTCTCTTTGCGCTTTCGTTCTCTCTGCAAAAATTCTCTTTCCCTCCAAACTTCTCTACACTTGGTTGTTTGTTTGTTGATTTTTGCAGGTAACAATGGCCGTCTCAGTTGTCGTTTTAGCCGCAAGGAAGTTTGATGCAGGATTTGATATAGACATGGAGTCTTTCAGCACCAGTGATCAGGTCTTTCAAGACATTCTAGAACTGTTCAAGGAGCAAAAATTAGCTACTATCATGTCCACCAGAATCAAACTACCTGCTGATGAGATCAAGGAGTGGGTCTATACTGCTCACAAGCAGGACCAAAATACAGTGGTTGGTTCAATTTCTGGAACCCAGGTCCCTCTGACTTCTACTATTTTGACAGAGATTTTTGGATTGAATTCTGGAGAGGATTCTGCTGAGTTGTCAGGAGAAGCATTTTCTGATTTACTTTCTAGAATGGGTCATTCTGATGCTAACCCTAGCAAGCTGCTGAAAAAGAACTTAGCTGTTGAATATAGATTTTTAGCTGATGTAGTGGGAAAAGTTCTTTTGGCCAAGCATTCAGCCCATGATACCATCTCCAGGTATCAGCTGTGCTTGATGGGAGCCTTAGTGGATAAGAAACAATTAAACTGGGGAGAAATCTTCTTTGATCTAATTAAGAAGAAGATCAATAAGAATTTTGTAGATTATGGAAGGATTCTAGGGCTGTTTCTTCATAACAGATGCCCTGCCCTGCTAGTCTCATCTGGGATGCACATCAATGCCTCTAAGAGGCTGTCCTGTGCCCTGTTTGGCAATTGGGACAGACAGATAGTGAAGCCCAGCAGGCCCTCTGCAAGCACTACTTCAGGCACAAGGACTGTAACAGTCTCTTCCCCTCAAGTCTCTGTCCCTGTAAAAGACTTATCTGCTGCTTCTTCTCCTCCTCCAACTCTTATTTCATCTTCACCAGTCACCTCCACCATTCAAACTTCATCCACCATCATTAATTCCAGCCCATCTCCTACATCAATTCCATCTCCAATCCCTACTCTCACAGAGGAAATCTTCCATCCTTTACATCACTACCCTCCACCAGATCTTCACACATCATCTCACCTCCCATCATTCAATCTTGTAGATGATTCCTTCATGGATGATTCACCTTCATCCCCTCCTGATGTACCCTCTTCATCCACATCTTGCCAACAACTTCTGCAAGACATCATTGCTCAACCCTCCTTCACACCTTCTATCTCCATACCACTGTCTTCCATTTTGACAATCCCCACACCTCAACCTTCCTTTCCCCCATACACTAGCTCTCCACCAACATCACCATTTGCTCCACCATCCTTCTCTACCTCTGCTCAAGTCCCTACTGAGCATGTTGATATTCCAGCCTTAGCTGACAAACTATATGAGATGATAGCTCCCAGGCTCTCACTTCTGTTGGAGACCTCCTTGGCTCCACTCTTCAAGTCAGCTGCAGACTTATCTGCCAGGCTCTCCTCCATCTTTCCTCCTCATGCATTCCCTTCCTTTGGGTGCCTTGATCCAGTTGTCTCTGAATCTAGGCAGGGGGAGATGCCTCATGAAGATGTTAGATTGCCTGCTGCTGCTGCTGTCTCCTCAACTCAAGCTCCAGTTTCAACACCACCACAGGTTGCAGTTTTTTCAGTGGACCTCAGGTCCCTGCTTTTAGTTTTTGATTCAGTCTACTTCAGTTGTCTTCCAGAGCAAATTGCAGTCCAGCCATCAGAGGATCTATCTAAGGCCATTGCGCCCTTTTCAAGCTGTGACACCAGCATTATTCATTCCTTTGTAAATTCAGTTTATGTTGTTGTCCCTACTGTTGCCCCTGCTGTTTCTGTTGCTGTTGAAAGCACTGATGCTGCTCTTACTGCTGCAAATGTTGCTGGTTATGTTAGTTCTGATGTGGCTGATGTTTCAGTTTCTGTGGATATGCAGACAGAGGCACATGACTTTGAGCCCACTGTCATTACTGATGATATTGCTGCTACTGAAACTATTATATCTGAAACTACTGCTGCTATATCTTCTAAGAGTGTTGCTCCTGAAAGTTCTGTATCTGTTGTTACTACTGCTGCTGCTACAACTTCTACCAGTACTGTTTCTGATTCTACTGCTGCTGTTACAATTGCTGTCACTACTATTTCATCTGCTCCAACCCAACTTCAAAATGACTATCTGAAAAGAATTGATGCTTTATATGATGAACAAAGCTCTGAAAGTGATCAGTTTAGAACCGATTCTGATGATTCTTCTGCTACTATAGCCAGGAAAAGAAAAGCAAGAAGCAAAGCTATGAAAAGAGTTCCACCAGCTAAAGTCAAAGATACCAATAATATTCCCTATTACATTCCTCATGACTGCCCTATAACTGAACACTGGATGCAATATTCCAAGAATCAATTAAAGGCTATGCAAAAGAAGAGAAAATATGAAAAAGGATCTTCTCAGTTCCATTATCCTCCTCCACCTCCTCCTCCTGATACAGGTGCAGGTGGTAGCTCTGCTGTTCATCCTTCTGCTAGAAGCCAAACCCCTTATCAGCCTCATGGAAGATCTCAATATAGGGGAAGCCAATCCAGAGGTTCTCAATCAAGGAGAGGAAATTATAGAGGAAACCAAACAGAACTACAAGTTTACTCCAAAGGCTATTCAAGGCAACATCCTTACTCAAGGGAAGGACAAGCTTCATCTGACACTACTTCAGGTCCTTTTCCATACAAGTTGAAAGAATTAGTCTCATCCAGAGCTCCTCCAGATAATCCTTCCAACAGATATGAACCTCCAGTACCTTTTGAGGATCCAGAGAATAATCCTACTACATGGACTGCAAGAATGAAAGAAATAGCTGCCTTGGATCAAATTAAGAAAGCCAGAGAGCAAGGCAAGGACACCTCCAGCATTACTACCTTGTCAGAACAAAGAAAGAAGGAACTTGAAAGATATGCTTCCAGCAAGTTTTTTTATTCTGAAAGATACATGGAGCTGCACCCTGAAGCTGTGGTACCAAGGCCTAAACAACAAACTTCTTTAGGTGCAGCTGATGACAGAAGATCAAAGAAATAAGCTCTTAATCGAAATAGAGAAATTAAACTTATAATGAGCAAGGAGAAAAAGTAATTGTGTAAGGTGACAATTATTCTGATTTATGATCTGTCTGAGATATATCTGTGCTTCTGCAATTTCTTGTTTATTGCATTTTTGCTTTGTATATTGTTGCTTTTATTTCAATTTCTGTAAATAGTAATCCTAACCCAAATATGGGGAGATTGTTGGAACACCCTATTACTAATTTGGGTCAGGATCACTATGTCTTTAGGAAACCTGTTTTTGACCTCATTGTATAGATCTAAAGGTCAATTAGAATTGAGTCTAAGGGTTATTAGTTTGGATTGGAAGCTGCCCTCAAGACCAAGGTTTTTAGGTTTGGAGACTAAGTCATTTCGTCGAGCCCAGTACGACAAATCGTCGAACTCCAATCGACGATCGTTGAGCTCACTTCGACGGATCGTCGAACTCCATTCGACGATCGCTGAGCTCAACTTCAACAAATCATCGAACTCCATTCGACGATCTTCGAGCTCAGTTCGACGATCTTGACTCCAGTTTTTATTCTCTATCTCTGAGCTCAGTTCGACGATAGTTGAGCTCAGATTGACGATCTTTGTTGCTGTCTAAGTCCAAATCGCTGAGCTCAATTCGACGATAGTAGAGCTCAGTTTGACGTTTTTCTGAAGAGTTAAATGATTTTCAAGATTCAAAATTCAGACAGTTAAGGAGTTATTCTCAGCAATTAATTCAGAAGATCTTGTAGCTGTTTTCATTTATTCTGGAGCAAGTATCAAGGGATTATCAAGGAATATTTCATTGGACTTTCCCCCAGAAGACAATTGCAATTAAGGATGTAATTAATGACAGGCCAACGGCTATTCTGGCAGAGGATCATTTCTATTCAGAACAAAGGAATAAAAGGTAAGATTTTTGAATTCCTGACAAGAAGAGAGTGCACAAGAAGAAGAAGAACAAAATATTCTCTGCAACAACATCTTTCTCAACAACAATCACACAAGAGAAAAAGAAAAAGGGCTGTAGACATTCTCTGTCTCAAAAGAATTCACACAAGAACACCATCGCCAAAAGGAGATCAACAAATCTGAAATCTTCAGATCTCTTTTGATTCAAGTGTTCAAGGCCATCATCATTCAAGACTCCAGACACCTCACATTTCAGCTATTGCTGAAATCATCAATTGCTGGAGATCAATTTTCTGAAGGTCTATCACCCTACAGCAAAGCTTCATTTCCTGAACATCTCAAGAACTCAGGGGGAGCTTTGACAACATCAATATCCACATAGTCGTCTCAGCTGCTTTGAGAAAGAGAAGACTTCCATCACTCTCTCATCCCCACCTCTATAAAGGGTTTTTCAAACTCCCTTCAAAAGTTTCTATTTGGTTTTTGAGCACCTTATCAAAAGCTCATTGGTGGCAAGACACCTGATCAAAAAATCTGGTTTGGTTTTTGAGCACCTTATCAAAAGCTCATTGGTGCGCAGGACACCTGATCAACTCATCCTGCAGTGGACTCCTACCTAGGGTGGTAGAAGAGTGGATGTACCCAAGTTTAGGGGAACCACTATAGCTCCTTGTGTCTTCTGGTTGCTTGTGTTTCTTTTGTTTCTGGCTGTGGCTTGTGATTAGTTTCTTTTGTAGACTGTGATTATTCTGTGGTTAGATTTACTATTTGCTTCCCTGTGCACTCAGATTACAACAACTGTTGTAAAAGGTTTTTAAGTACCATACTCTACTCACCCCCCTCTAGAGTATATCAGATCTAGCTTGCACTTTCATATATATTCCAATGTACCCAACAAGTAGCACTACCACCACACGGTACCTGACCGAAATGCGATTCAGCCCAGTTTTTCAGGTGCTCCTTTGAGTTAGTCTCCAAGGTTCCCTGCTGCAATCTACCGTGTAGAAATTCAAAAAACAAACATCACAAAGTCTTCTCCGGACAATACAAGCATAATGAAAAACATCACCAATCCATACCAATCAATCCAGATGGGCTTCACACACTGTGCCTATGTTCGTACTTCAATTTCGAACTCTATATGCAAAAACTATGGGGATATACCGTATCTACCCGAAGGAAAACCTCACGCTCACCGCACACTCGTGGGAGAGGGTTTCCTATGCAAAAGGAAGAGTACTTCACATGTCCATGTTGAGAATCATTACCCTTTGAGCACTCTTTGCTGCCATGGCAAAAATCTAGACAGATGAAAGAGACCGCAACGATCTTCCCTCCACAGATCCAAACTCGGCTTGCGAATCGGTGCTTCGGAACCTCAACGGCAGTGAGACCTACCTTGCTGCACTGGTTCTCCTCCTCCACGAAAACAAGGAACTCCAAAAGAAATGGAGTGAAAATGGCCAAACCAGGCATATAAATAAATCTATCGTCCTGCGGTAACTAGCTACCATTGCGCGATACCTTAATTCAACGCCTCATTTAGAGCATAACCGCCAAAACCCCCCAATCACAGTCTGGCACGTGGCCAACGCCGTTACAGATTCACTATAGCCGTGCGGTAGTATGCTGACGTCGCGTGATAGTGGACGTAGGTTACGACAAGACACCAGCCGCTATTGTCGCGCGCTAACTTCTACCGTCGTGTTGTAGGGTCCCGAGAACCATATCAATTAAATTGACCCAGCTATCGCCAGTGGTAATACTACCGTCAGGCGATAGCTTCCCAAGAGATCTGCAAGATTAATTCCCTTGCTACCGCCCCGCAGTAATAACTTTCCGCCAAGCGGTAAGTTGAGTCAACACAATGCTCTTGACGTTGTCTACTCTACCCTGGGGCTACCGCCACGCGGGAACTAGTTACTATCGGGAGAAACCACTGGAGAGACATTGCCCGCCTTAAGGAATTTGGGGCGTTACAAATCTCCCCCACTTAAAGAAATTTTGTCCTGAAATTTGACATTAAGCGAAAATATAAAAAGTAAATAGTGCATCTGATTACCTTAGAGGAAAAGCTCAGGGAACTCCTCCCTCATAGTTTGCTCACGCTCCCAAGATAGCTCCTCTCTTCCACAGTTGTGCCAATGGACCTTGACCATTATAATGTATTTATTCCGCAGCTGCTTGACCTCTACATCCTCAATATGAATGGGCTTGACCTTCGTCGTCAACCCACTATCGGCCAACACTTGATTCGCAACAATCACTTGAGTAGGCTCTTGAATGGCCTTCCGTAGCACCAAGATGTGAAATACATCGTACAAACCGCTCAACTCCATCGAAGGAGCCAAACATTAGGCGGCTTCACCAACCCGCTCCAATATCTCAAACGGTCCAACATACCTCGGACAAAGCTTCTTTAAGCGTCGAATCCTTGATATGCCCTTAAATGGTTTTATGTTTCGGTGTACCCAATCGCCCACCGCAAACACCACGTTCTGATGCTTGGCATTGTAGTACTTGGCCTACCTATCTTTAGCAATCATTAGCCATTGTCAAATCAATCGTATCGTTGAAGTAGCATCTTCAACGTCCCTTTGCTTTTACAACTTCGATTCTCCAGTTTCTACCCAAGCCAATGGCGTATGGCACTTCCTTTCGTACGGAGCCTCAAAAGGCGTCATCTAAATACTATCTTGGTAGCTATTAGTATACGCGAACTCAATCATAAATAGATGGTCCTCCCAGCTTTTCCCAAAATCTAAAGCACACATACAATGCATATATTCCATCGTCATGTTCACCCTTTCAGTCTGACCATCTGTCTGTGGGTGAAACGTCATGCTGAAGTCAACTTGGTACCCAACAATTGATTAATGAGCCTCCAATCGTTAGATGTGAAATGACCATCTCAGTGACTAACGATGCTCTGGGGTATGCCGTGCAAACGGTCTATGTTGTCCATATAAAGCTTTGCTAGTTTCTCTACTGAATCATCCTTCCTATTGGGAATGAAGTGTGACACCTTCGTTAAATGATCAACGACCACCCAAATGGGATCGTTCCCCTTGTGCGATCTTGGCAAGCCATGCACGAAATCCATAAAGATGTCATCAAATTTTCACTCTGGTATAGGCAATGACTTCAGGAATCCTCCAGGCCTTTGGCAGTCGGCCTTTACCAAGGCACAGGTCTGACACTTCCCCATATATAATGCTATATATTTCTTCAGACCCGGCCACCAGAATAATTTCTTCATGTCCTTGAACATCTTGGTGCTCCCGGGGTGAATCGAGTACATTATGAAATGCGCCACATACATCAATTCTTCTCGTTACTTCCCCATATTGGGGACATACAATCGACTGCCTTTCAATAAAAGGCCAACGTCAAAAGAGAACTGCTCGTTAGACCCATCAACGCTTTCGCCCAGTGACATCCCAAGCTCACGTCCAACTCTAAGGCATGTCGAATCCTGTCCGCAAGGTCATATTGAATCTTCGTCCAACTCAAACACGCGTTTGTATAAGATCCCTTGTCAAGACAAGAGATCTACAAGGTCTCCAAATCCCGAATGATCCGCTCGTCCTCCATGTGTATCCAGTTGGCCCGTGCAGGGGTCCTACGGCTCAAAGCATCCGCCACAACATTCCCCTTCCCAGGAATGAAATGAATCTTGTAGGTGTAATCCCCAAGGAACTCCATCCACCAATGTTGACGCATGTTCAGATCCTTCTGATCTATCAGATACTTCAGGCTCTTGTGATCTGAATTGATATCGACCTTAACCCCATACAGATAATGCCTCCAAAGTTTGAGAGCGAATACCATAGCCGCCAACTCCAAATCATGGACCAGATAACTCCTCTCATGCACCTTCAACTGACACAACCCATAGGCTATCACCTTCCCGTGCTGAAGAAGAACATAGCCCAAACCACTCCCAGAAGCGTCACTGTAAATCATAAAGCCCTCCGATCCACATGGCAAACATAAGATATGCGTCGTGGTCAGACGACACTTTAGTTCTTCGAAAGCTTGTGCGCACTCCAACAACCACACAAACTTCTGATCCTTCCTTGTTAGAGTAGTGAGGGGTAGTGCTATCCACAGAAGTTCTCCATGAAGCGCCTATAATAGCTAGCAAGCCCTAGAAAACTCTAGACTTTTGACACAGTAGACATCACAGGCCACTCTCATATCACAGCTACCTTCACCGGATCTACTGCAATTCCCTCTCCACTAACCACGTGACCAAGGAACGCTACCGAGGATTGTCAAAACTCACATTTGGAGAATTTAACATACAGTTGGTGCCACCTCAGGGTCTCCAAAACCATATGAAGATGCTTGAAATGATCCTCCTCATACTGTGAGTACACCAGTATATCAACGATGAAGACTATCACGAACTGGCCCAATTACTCTCTGAACGTCATGTTCATAAAATCCATAAACGCAGATGGTGCATTCGTCAGCCCAAACGACATGACGATGAATTCATAATGCCTATAACGTGTGCTGAAAACCGTCTTGGGAATGTCACTTTCTCTAATTCTCAGCTGATAGTACCTGAATTTCAAATCTAGCTTCGAGTACACAGTCGAACCAACCAGTTTTTTGAACAGATCTTCAATCCTCGGGATCGGATATCTATTCTTCTATATTATCTTATTCAACTCTCGGTAAATAATACACAGTCATAAGCTTTCGTCCTTCTTTTTAACGAAAAGGACCGACGCGCTTTAAGGTGACGAACTTGGACGCACATACCCTTGATCTAATAGCTCTTATAGTTGTACCTTCAGTTCTGTCATCTCCTTAGGTGCTAAGCAGTATAGGGAGCATGACACAGGCTTGGCACATGGCACTAGCTCGATGGTGAAGCCGATCTCACGCTGAGGTGGGGCTCTAGGGAGATTTTCAGGAGAAATGTTAGGAAACTCTGATACGACTGGGATACCATCCAGACCTGGCTTGGGCTTCAAAGCCTCCACGAAAGTGAAAAATTGCTTTGAACCACAACGAACTGCCTTAAACACCTCGATAACAGACATCAAAGTCTTGCTCGATCCCCTCATGTTAGAGAATATTGTCTCATGCTCTGTATCCACCCCCAGTCTGACCACCTTCTGATTTCAATCAATGTATGCATGCTGCTCCAAGTGCTAGTCCATGTTAAAGATCACATCAAACTCCATTATCGGTAGTAGCGATGCTTGCAAGTCAAACTCTTGACTCCCAATCTGTACCTTCACGCAACAAACTCTAATCGCGTGCATAGAACACCCGTTAGGCAGCATCACATCCAATTTATTCATTGCCGTCGAAGAAGGCACTCTGATGCGCGATACGAATTTCTCGGACAAAAAGGAGTGTGAAGCTCACGTATCGAACAGTACTCTCGCCAGATAATTAAAGATCAAAACAAATCCTATCATAACAAGTCACATGCAAATGCGCATAAGGCAACAAGTATGTAAAGCCAAGCGATTTATTCAATGAAATCATACCTATCACCACATTAGCCTGCTTTATGTCCTCCTACTGGCTGATGTTGTAAACTCTAGGCTGGGCTGGAGGGTAGTGAGATGCGGTTGACTCCACCGCCTTTCCCATCTCCGCATAAGTTGCTCTAAGCTTCTTCTCTGACTTCGGGCGCCCACTCCAACAGTCTCGGGCATAGTGTCCCTGCTTGCCACAATTATAGCAAGTAACCAGGCCTCGCATTGTAGTAACTCTAGACTCACCCGAAGGTGGGTATGGACCCGAAGTCCTCGCCTTCTTCTTCCACTCACGAAACCCAAACTTTGGCGAGCTTGGCACCTTGAAATCCAACTTCTTCGAGCTTGAGTACTTCTCCTGAACTCTCTTCATATCCTTCCCTAAAGATTGGACGGTATTGACCAGAGTTAGGAAACCCTGTGTCATAGGACCAGAGAGCAGTAGACATAGGTCATCACACAGACCCTCGTAGAACCGGTTGGTCTTATGCTCCTTGTCAGCAAAAGTAGAGCCAGCATAACATCCCAACCTCGTGAACTCGTGTAGATACTCATCCACGCTACTAACTCCCTGCGTCAGTCTCTTGAACTGATTCTCCATATCAATCCTCTGTGCCAAGGGGAGGTATCTAGCCAAGAATAACCTCGAGAATTCGTCCATTGAAACATCAATGAGTTGTCTTACAAACAAGAGATGCAGCTCCAACTCTTGCAACCACAGTCTTGCCTCTCCATCCAACAGGAAAGCGATTATGGTTGACTTCTGTCATTCCTCCGTTTCAGTCGTTGTCATACCTCTCTTAACACGAGAGAGTCAATCCTCGGCCTGGGTTGGTGTTCCAGTCCACGTAAATACTGGAGGATTGAAGCTCATCACATGTGTAAGCTGCCTTTTTGTCGCTCTTCTCGGCTCCACAGGTTCTACAGCCACTCTTTCCAACACTCCAGGCTCTGGCAAAACAAGCGCCACCTGCTCCATAACAGGGGCAGGAGGTTGTTGTTGCCTCCCTAGCTGGGCGTTTATCATTACAAACACCGCCTCAGCTATAAGTCTTTTCATCTCTGTCGAAGGAGGGGTTACAGGCACATCATTAGGTGCACTGCTTTCCCCAGAGTGCGGACGTTCCGACTGTCCAGCACCACTCCAGGTCACCTTATTATTGCAGGACACGCCAATAAGTGGCCAAACAAAATTACAAAAAGCAATCATAGGAACACGCATGTTCCTCAAACATGTGTATTTTCCATTCCGAAGTGGACATTCATGGGTTCGCTTCATGTTATAATGATGACGCACATACCTATCCATGAAATGTCCTAAGAAAGACTGACATCATAGTTCTGATATCAAATTTTAACACCCCCATCCGTTGCATAGGATATAACAGAAGGTCCGGTCGGGGCCCCATATACCGCAGACAGACAGCAGAGTTACATATTAATACCAAAATACTAATATAAAATTTTGAGACCTAACATAGAGCACTCTAGCTGATGCTTTTAAACAAGTTAGAAGAACCCATCAAAAAACATGAATGTCCACTATAGCCCAAAGCAGGAATGAAAGAACAAATACACAAGGATTCTTGGTATTATGGCCTTACAATGTTTTCTTAAACCATAAGTGTTTTACATACTTCCGTACGCAGGCCGTACATACATGAAAATAGTAAAAGTAAACACTTCGATTTGGCCTTCAAGGGCCAGCATAGCATCACGGGCCTAGCCCGCTACTTGCCCCATGGCTCACATGTTCCTGTAAGAACAATACACCAAACTGTGGTAAAACAAGGCAACGGTCAGCTAAAGCTGACCAAATTATAACGACCGCGCCCCTTGCTCGTGGCGGTGGAGCTCCTTCCTTGCAATGTATTAGCAAAACCAAACGTAGCAATGAAAGTGCAATTTAAGAACACTTCGCCACAGGCGTAGGCACGAACAGCCACACACCCCGTGCACTCAGGGCACATTCTCGGTGTCCGGACAAAAACCAGGGATGCACCACCGTTCTCCAGAAGGTAACAACATGAGCATTTTGGTAGTCTTTACGGCCTGCGCAAGGCCTAAGACCCGTAACTATGTCAGCGACAGGCATCACTACCCACAGACGCTCCACATATCTACTAGGTAGGTTCGGCCCTTTCCCGTTGCTCACATCACCAGGGAAAACAACCATGATGTGTGTCGGCCTCCCCATTCTCATTTCTCCAATAAATACATAACCCTGTTATGATACACTGGTGGCTCACAGGCCACCTGGCTGGGCTTCCGAGCCCTCAGCCCCACATCTCAGGCCCTAGGTCTCCATGACATAGGCCACAAACAATGTTCTCAAGGAGCTACCGCCAGTGGTAGTGCTACCGTTGTACGATATCTGGCTGAAATGCGATTCATCCCAATTTTCTGGGTGCTCCTTGGAGTTAGTCCACAAGGTTCTCTGTTGCAATATACCGTGTAGAAACCCAAAAAACAAACATCACGGAGTCTTCCCCAGCCAATACAAGTATAATGAAAAACATCACCAATCCAGACCAACCTCTCTAGATGGGCTTCACACACCATGCCTATGTTCGCACTTCGATTTCGAACTCTATATGCAAGTACTACAGGGATATACCGTATCTTTCCAAAGGAAAACCTCGCGCTAACACAAACTCGCGGGAGAGGGTTTCCTATGCAAAAGGAAGAGGACTTCACATGTCCAAGTTGAGAATCGTTACCCTTTATGCTATCTTTGGTGTCATGCCAAAGATCTCGATGGATGAAAGCGGCTGCAACGATCTTGCCTCCATAGATCCGGACTCGGCTTGCGAATCGGGACTTCAAAACCTCAACGGCGGTGAGAACTCCCTTGCGGAAACGGTGCTCCTCCTCCATGAAAACCCGGAACTCCAAAAGAATTGGAGTGAAAACGGCCAAACCAGGTATATAAATAAAGCTACTGTCACGCGGTAACTAGCTATCGCCGCATGGTACCTTAATTCAATGCCTCGTTTCGATCGCAACCGCCCAAACTCTCCAATCATAGGACAACATGTGGTCAACGTTGTTATGGTTTCACTACCGCCACGTGGTAGGATGCTGATGCCGCGCGATAGAGGACGTCGGTTATGACACGACACCAGCCGCTATCGCTGCGCGGTAACTTCTACTGTCGCATGGTAGAATCCCGAGAACCATATCTATTAAATTAACCCATCTATCGCCATCGGTAATACTATCGTCGGCGATAGCTTCCCGAGAGATCTGCCAGATTAATTCCCTTTCTATCGCCCTGCGGTAATAACTTTCTGCCAAGCGGTAAGTTGAGTCAACACAATGCTCTCGACGCTGTCGGCACTACCCTGGGGCTACCACCACGCGGTAACTAGTTACTGTCGGTCGATAACCACCAAAGAGACATTGCCTGCCTTAAGGAATTTGGGGCGTTACAACGCACCTGGACATCGTGGAGTCCTTTCGGATAAGCCAAGACTGGAGAGAGATCAATGAGGTATGAGCTTCATACTTATTTTTGTATTCTTCAAAAGTTTCATTCATCTCCTTAATTTCAATTCTAGAGTCAATGCATCTTGCACAATTCCTTTTTAAAGATGAGTTTTTTGGACATAGTTTCTCAGTTTGTTCTTTTGCAAAGAGAAGCTCTTTTTCAAGAACCTTATATTTTTCTTTTAATTCATTATAATCTACATACGGTGCGTAAGTGTTAACTGAAGAGTGAACAGGCAACCTAGACACATCACTGGTGGGTTTTACATTATCACATGCTTTTAAGTGGATGTTTTCAGACCGTAGTTTTGAATTAATACTTGTCAATTTCTTAATTCTACGTTTTGCCCTATCTTGCACAACCAATGTAGAAATGGAATTGCATACACGAATGGAATATGATTTTCTTATAGTGCTCTTGGATAGAACGGGATTAGAGCTTTGTGTGTCTTTGACTTCTCCTTGTGTTGCCTCATCCATGGTTGAGATTTTATCTTCCCTTTTTCTTGATCTGGTTGTTCTGTCTTCCTTCAAGAGCAAGTCTCCATGTAGTTCTTCACTTGGATCAATGAGAAATTGCTCGGAATCATTATCTATAGAAGGAAAACTATAAGTAAGCTCAAGAAATTTCAATATATCATAGGCCATGGAAAGCGTGTAGATGAGTATAAAAATTTCTTGACCAAGCCCGCAAAACAAACTGTTCATAGCTTTGGCGTTTATGTGACACTCGTACTTAGTGAAGTTATTTGGGGGCTTAATACAAGTTATGTTCCAAACTTCTATATCTAATAGTATAAAGAATTTCCTCATTAGTTTTCACCATTCATTATAGTTCACTCTTATAAATAGAGGTGGTGCAAATAAATAGAGGTGGTGCACATAAATTTTCTGTGTATAATTTTTCATCCCCACTAGTCGATTCGAGAATAGGGTTGGTCATTATTCCCAGTGGTTAACCGTTTTGCAACAACCTCCCTCTGATACCACTTGTTGGATCTCGTGGCCAACCTTAGTGTTGGGTCTATTGATCTCAATGTCCTGGATTTGAAGAAGTCCTAGCAAATAATGTATACACATGTGGTGATCTAACTTGTGCTCAAGTTTAGTGATTGCAGGATGTCCTGACAATAATGATGGGACAGGTAGCCTAAGTGGCTAGGTCTGGTAAACACTTACCTAATGTGTGGATTGATAGAAAAATATCTATGTCCACAGGCGTTGACTGAAGGTCTTTCACTCAACGCCAGATGACTTATAGCTCTGAGTGAAGGCTATACAGTCAAAGCCAAGTAGTGGCAATCTAAGAAAGTGGCTAAGTCAATAGGCATTGAGTGAAGTAAACTCACTCAATGCCATACAGCAAAAGGCTGTGAGACAGGCTAATGCAGTAAAAGCCTAAGAGGAAATGGGCAGAAAATTTTCTAAGTCTACAGGAGTTGAGTGAGTATCACTAACTCAACGCCTTACTCTATATTCGTTGAATATTGCCTTATAAGTCAAAGCCATAGAAAAGAAGTACCGATATTTAGCTAAGTCCAAATGTGTTGAGTGTAGTTTACTCACTCAAAGCTAGTTAAACAAAATAAAATCTGTTAAGTAGTTTAGCGTTGAGTAGAGCTTACTCACACAACGCCAAGGAGCCGAAAAATCTGGCAAAGGTAGAAAGTGTTGAGTTAGGCATGCTCACTCAATGCTCTCAATGCCATGACTCAAAAAATCTGGCTAAGGAAAAAAAGCATTGAATGAGGCGTGCTCACTCAACGCTCTCAACGCTTAAGATGTTAAAGAAGTAGAAAATTAGTTACGGCAGAAAGCGTTGAGTAAGGCATCCTCACTCAACGCTCTCAATGCCAAACATGCAGAAATGACTAAAGAATAAGCTAAGGAATAAAGCGTTGAGTGAGGCTTGCTCACTCAACGCTGTCAACGCTTAGCTAGACAAAATTATGTCTAAGTACTTTGGCATTGAATGAAGCTCATTCACTCAATGCCTATTCTACTGATGCTTTATTTTTGACTAATTCCACGGGCGCTGACGTCAGTAACTCAACAAGTCAACCTTATTCAAATTATTAGCAGCAAAGCTACAGTAGAAGACAAAAAGCACCGTAGAGCTATTGTACGATGGTTAACATTAAACAAGAAAGCAGCTGGCCATTATTGGTATGGGGCCCACTGCTAAAAGAGATGTTGGGTTGCAATCAATAAAAGGAGAAGCCTTTTACGGAAAAAGAAGCAGTCACGGTAGTTCTTCTTCATCACCATTGTTGCTGTGAAAACAATAGAGAGAAAAAAGACTACAGGTCTAAAGGCTCAACAAATTAGCTGCTTGTCTTCATCATCGACTACAGCAAGAAAAGTGCAAATCTCTGAAGAAGAGAAAGAAAGTTAGTTGGTGCCATATTCCATCTGCACCAGCAAGTTCTTCACAGATCTAGCTGTACAACTTTGAATAATATCTACTAGAGGCTGTGAAGAAGAAGTTAGGGCTGAATCTCCTCAGCCGAGGAGAGAAATAAAAAAGCAGAACTGATTTCTGTTAGTTACTTCCAACATAAGTCAAAGCAAGATCTATATCCTTGTTGATGTGAAGAAGTTGAGCTGAGAACCTTTCAGCTCAGGTAGCAGCAAGTTTTGCTGCAGTCACTTCACAGATCCAGCAGGAAAAATCCCTGGTGCTGTGAAGAAGAAGTTAGGACTGAGTGTATCTCAGTTCAAGTAAAGGTAGACTGAGGAAATATATTCCTGGAGTCAAAGTTTGGTTGTGTCTATCCTAGTCAAAGTAGATTGGCACAGAGAAATTTCTCTAATGTCCAATCAAGAACCTTACCAACTCACATCCATCTTGTAGGATCCCTTTAGATCTGAGTGGTAGGAGCAAGTTTGCTCTGATGTAGCATTCTATTGAGAATCTGAGCTGTAGGACTTTGTTTCAAGTCTGAGGTAGGTCAGTCATACCCACTAAGCTGTAGGGAACTTGTGCCTGAGGTAGGACCTATGTGCAGATTTGAAGTAGGGCCTTTGAGCCTGAGATTGTGGGAGAGTCATTTCTCTTAGGTAGGATCCCCTGTGGATCTGAGGTAGGGCTGTCCTCCCAGCCTGAGTGTAGGGCCTTTGGCCTGAGGTAGGTGATTTGTTGATCACTAAGTTGTAGGCCCTTATGGCTGAGATGTAAGTCTTGGAGGAGACTGAGAGATACTGATGGATCTGAGGTCTAAGCTCTTTGAAGCAGAGTTTTGGAGACGTACCTAGTCCAACAAGATAGTTGGATAGGTGGGAGGGAAAGTGGATGTACCCTTATTAAGGGAATGACTATAAATCTTGTGTGTTTTTCTGTGTTGGATTTATTGCAGGTTGCATGTCTTGAAAGCAAAATGTAATCAACCAATAAAGCATCCAACTAAAGGAAAATAAAAGATAGTCACAAAGGACTAAGAAACCTATTCACCCCCCCCCCCCATCTAGGTGACTTAGCTATCCTTGAAATCAAACACTTTCAAGTGGTATCGGAGGGAGGTTACTCAAAAAGGACCTAACAGTCTGAGTAGACCTCAAAGGATAGCTAAAAAGGTTTAAACTTTGTGTTCAAAAGTGAACCATAAGGTGTGGAGATCAATGGAGCCTCAAATCTGCAAAAAGGACAAGAACAACATTGGACTGTTGGCAGCTCTTACAGAAGATAAAGTCTATTCAGATACAAGAGCAAGGATCAGAGCCCATCTGTCATATTCAGATAGTGACTCAGAGGTGGATGAAGTTGAGGAGGGTGAATACAGATGCTATGGGCTGACAACTACACCAAAAGAAGAATTTTGCCAGGATCAATATAACGCCCCAAAACTCGAAAATGATCTTGTAGCATTTTAAGGCCAATCTGGGGCCTGATAAGGGTCACACGGCCTGGGACACGGGCGTGTCCATGGCCGTGTCCTGCTACGAGTTCGACGATTTTCTGTGTGGTCGATGAAATGCATTCGACGATCCTTGGAGGTCGGGCGCATGGCCTGAGACACGAGCGTGTCCAGGGTCGTGTCCTACTCTGTGTTAGTCGGGCTATGTCGGGTGAGGAATACGGCCTGGAACACGGGTGTGTGCTGATTTACACGAGCATGTCTAAGCCTGTGTCCTGGTCGGGACGTGATGGTTTCCTGTGTCGCTTGAGGGACACGCCCTATGATACGGGCGTGTCATAGGCTGACACGAGCGTGTCAAGCAGTACACATGCATGTCGGAGCCCCTGTCCTATTCTGCGTTCGACGATCGTGTTCAGATTGTGAGACACGGCCTATGATACGGGCGTGTCACAAGCCGTGTTCGTCCCAGGAAAGTGATTTTCAGGTCGATTTGTGGTCGTTCATTTCCTTCAAATAGGATCTAACGATCCAGAACTCTCCCTGCTGATATAAAGCCGGGAGCTGAGGGTTAAACACTCATATCTCTTAGGCCTTTCTCTTTCTAAAGAGTTAGAGAGAGGGGAGAGCAAGGAAGAAGGAGAAGGAGGAATCCGATCATCAGTGGAGCTTCGAAGCCCCAAATCGCGAGCCGAGTCCAGATCCATGGAGGCAAGGCCGTTGTGGTGCTTTTCATCCGGCTAGTTTTCCATGGCACCAAAGCGAACCTCTAGGGTAACGATTCTCTTCTTGGACATGTGAAGTCCTCTTTCTTTCTGCATAGGAAACCCGCTCTCGCGAGTATGTGGTGAGTGTGACGTGTTCCTTCGGGTGGATATGAATAGTCCCTCTAGTTTTGCATGTAGAGTCCGGAATCGAAGTACGGACATATGCATGGTGTGTGAAGCCTACCCAAACAAGTTGGTCTGGATCGGTGATGTTTCATTATGCGTGAATAGTTGGAGAAGTCTCCGTTCCGATGGTTGTTTTCGGGTTTTATACGTGGAAGATTACAATAGGGAGTCTTGGGGATTAACTATAAGGTGCATCCAGAAATCTGGGCAGAAGCGAATTTCTGCCGTATCGGTGGCCTGGGAGCCAGCCATGTACATAAACGGGTTATGTACGATTCTATGATCGATACTTTGGGACTGGGGGAAACTTGGCCCGTGCCGATGGCTAAATTATTGTGGTGAAGTGAACAACGGGCAGGTTGAACCCTACCTACTCTATTTGCTTCGATTAAAGCGACCTAAGGTACATGGGACTTACCGATAATTTGGAGTGTGAGTCTAGGCTGCAACTGAAAGGACTAAATGTTCTCGAGGTTTTCCATCCTGGGGGCGGTGGTGGAGTCACAGAACAGACTGGGCTTCGGCCGAATTCACCGAGTAAGTGCCCTAAGAGCACAGGGTGTGTGGTCGTGTGTGTCTACACCTGTGGTATAGTGTGCTTATGATTATACTTTAACTATACGTTTTGGCTTTGCTAATAAAGTGCAGGGAAGGAGCATCGCTGCCCCGAGTAAAGGGGCGGGATCGTTATAATTTGGTCAGCTTTAGCTAACTTGCTTTTGTTTGCCACCGCTGCGATGGAATGTTTATTGCAGGTGTTGTGGAGCCTAGTGGCAAGTAGCGGGCTGAAGCCCTGATGCTGAGTTGGCCCTTGAAGGCCAAAGCGAATAGTTTACTTTTATGCTCACGTGTGACTGGCCTGTGTGCCGTTGTAGGGAAGATAGTTATTGCTTTAAGTAAACTCTTGTAAGTCCATAAGGCAAAGTACTTTGTGTCTTTGTACGCTCATTCCTAATTTTGGTTTTTAGTGGACATTCATGTTGTTGCTTGGGTTCTTATAACTGTTTTAAAAAGCTTCCGCTAGAATGCTCTGAGTTAGGATGCGTGTTCCTTTGGCAGTAATTTGGTATTAATACGTAACTCCACCAGCTGTCTGTGGTATATGGCATGGGGCCCCAGCCGGACCTTCTGTTATATCCCATGTGATGGATGAGGGTGTTACAAATTGGTATCAGATTATGGCATCGGTCTTGCTTATTTGAATTCATGGGCAAATTCTTTTAAGGGGTGGTGAGCACATGTACGTGCGTTGTATGTGCGTCATCATTATAACATAAAAAGAACCCATAAATGTCCACTTAGGAATGAAAATACACTTGTTTTGAGGAACCTGAGTGTTCCAATGATTTCTTTTAGCAATCTGTATGTCGCCTAATCGAAGGTTTTTGCTACTATAGGTGACTAGGAGTGGTGTTGGATAGTAAGAACGTCCGCAATTGGCAGAGAGCAGTGCACCTAATGACGTGCCTACAACCACTCCTTCAACAGAAACTATAAGACTCGTAGCGGAAGCAGTGTTTGCAATGATAAACGCCCAGCCAGCAAGGTAGGTGCAGCGCCCAGCCCCTGCGATGGAACAAGAACCGCTTCGAGCGGTAGAGCCTAGAGTTGTGGAACGCTTAGCGGAAGAACTTTTGCCCACAAGAAGTGCGACAGAAAGACAACTTAAACATGTGATGAGTTTCAGACCTCCAATATTTACAGGGGCTGGAACCCCAACTCAAGCCGAGGATTGACTCGCTAGAGTTAAGAGAATCATGTCGACAACGGAAACAGAGGAATGGCAGAAGACCGCCATAGCCACTTTCCTGCTAGACGGCGACGCAAGGTTATGGTGGGAAGATCTGGAGCAGCATCACTTAGTTGGGAGACAACTCATCAACATCTCAATCGAGGAATTCTCAAGGCTATTCTTAGTTTGATACCTACCCTCCCCTGAGAGAATTGAGATGGAGAATCAGTTTCTGAGGTTGAAGCAAGGAGTCAGTAGCGTGGATGAGTACCTCCATGAATTCACACGGTTGGGTCGTTACGCTGCCCCTATGTTTGGCGATGAGGAGCGTAAGAGCAACCGGTTCTTTGAGGGTCTGCGCGATGACCTGAGGGTACTACTTGTTAGGCATGTGATGCGAGGTTTCCTAACCTTGGTCAGTTCGGCCCGATCAATGTAAAGAGATCTGAAGAGAATCCAAGGGAGCAAAGACTTGGGTGTGCAGAAGACGGAGTTCAAGGTGTCGAACACCTCGAAGTCTAAGTTCCATAAATGGAACAAGAAGGCTAGGACTTCGAGTCCAGCCCCTTCTTCTGGTGAGTCTGGGACAACCACAGGCCGAGCTAAAGGTGCTTGCTACAATTGTGGAAACCCGAGGCATTTTGCCCCAGAGTGTTGGAGCGGATGTCCAAAGTCTGAGAGGAAGCCTGGAGCAACATACGAGGAAAAGGGGAAGGCGGTGGAGTCAACCGCATCCCACTATGCACCAGCCCAGCATAGAGTGTACAATCTTGGCCTTCAGGAGGCCATAAAGCAGACTGACGTGGTGATAGGTATGAGTTAATTAAAAGCAGAGTAGCTTTATATATTTGTTACCCTTTTGCGCGTTAGCTTATGACTGCTTGTGCAAGGCTTTGTTTTGATTTTCGATTATCCGGCGAGAGCACTGTTCGATACGGGAGCTTCGCATTCCTTTTTGTCCAAAGGATTTGTATCGCGCATCGGAGTACCTTCTTTGATGGCAAGGGACAAGTTGGATGTGTTGTTGCCTAGTAGGTGTGCAATGCGCGCTGATAGAGTTTGTTGCATAAAGATACGGATTGGGAGTCAAGAGTTTGACTTGCAAGCGTCGCTACTACCGTTAGTGGAGTTCGACGTGATCTTTGAGATGGACTGGCTCTCGAAGCAGAGGGCATACACTGATTGCAACCGCAAGGAGGTCAAATTGGGAACTGATCGTGAGATGGCATTTGCGGGCATAAAATGGTCGAGCATGACTTTGATGTCTGATCTCCAGGTGGTTAAGGCATTTCGTGCTGGTGTAGAGCTGTTTTTCACATTAGTGGAGGCTTCGAAGCCTAAGCCTCCAGAGCTGTTGTAGCCAGGTTATGTGCATCCAAGTTTGTCGCCTTGGAGCGCGCTGGTCCTCTTTGTTAAGAATAAGGATGGAAGTTTACGGCTTTGTATCGATTACCGGGAGTTGAATAAACTAATGGAGAAGAATAAGTATTTGATCCCAAGGATTGATGATCTATTTGACCAGCTGGCGGGGTCGACTGTGTACTCAAAGTTGGATCTAAAATCCGGATACTATCAGCTGCGGATAAGGGAAAGTGACATCCCCAAGACAGCTTTCAGCACACGGTATGGGCATTATGAGTTTATCATCATGTTGTTTGGTATGACTAATACGCAATCCGTGTTTATGGATTTGATGAACAGAACGTTCAGAGAGTATCTGGACCACTTCATGATAGTCTTTATCGACGATATATTGGTGTACTCGCAGTGCGAGGATGATCATTTCAAGCATCTGCATATGGTGTTGGAGACATTGAGGAGGAATCAACTTGATGCCAAATTCTCCAAATGTGAATTCTGGTTATCCTCGGTAGCATTCCTTGGTCATATAGTTAGTGGAGAATGGATTGTGGTAGATCCGACGAAGATAGTTGCGATACGAGAGTGGCCTGTGTTATCTACATTGGCAGAAGTCCGGAGTTTCCTTGGAATTATCGGCTACTACAAGCACTTCGTGGAGAACTTCTCGCAGATAGCGTTACCCCGCACGACTTTGACAAGGAAAGATTTAAAGTTTGTGTGGTCGCTGGAGTGCGTACAAGCTTTCAAAGAACTGAAAAGTCGGTTGACCACGGCGCCTATTCTATGTTCGCCGAGTGGGACCGAAGGATTTGAAATTTACAGTGATGCTTGGGGCAGTGGCTTAGGTTGTGTTCTACTGCAGCATGGGAGTGTAATAGCTTCTGGCTCGAGTCAACTGAAGGTGCACGAGAGGAATTATATGGTTCATGATTTGGATTTAGCGGCCGTGATATTTTCCCTGAAGCTGTGGAGGCATTACCTGTACGGTGTGAAGGTCGATATCTATACCGATCACAAGAGCCTGAAGTACATGTTGGATCAAAAGGACCTAAACATGCATCAGCGGAGGTGGATGGAGATCCTGGGTGACTACACATTTAAGATATATTATGCGTCTGGGAAAGGCAATGCGGTGGCGGATGCGTTGAGTAGCAGGGCCCCCGTGCAGGCCAACTGGTTGTCGGTTCATGACGAGCATTTGACTCTGGAGTTGGAGGCATTAGAGATCTCTTGCGTTGACAAGCAGATGAGTGTCGAAGCACAATTGAACCGGACATAGGTGCACTATGACCCTGCTGATAGGATTCAGCAGACTCTGGATTTGGATAGCAACATGAAGCAGACCATGGATAAGGCTTTGGATGGGTCAAAATCTCAATTTAGTGTTGTTGATGGACTGTTGTGGAGGGACAGTAGTCTGTGCGTCACAAATGTGGGTAAACTGCGGGAGGAATTGATGTACGAGGCTCAACATACCAAGTACTCGATTCACCCAGGGAGCACGAAAATGTTTTGTGATATGAAAAAGTTGTTCTGGTGGCCAGGACTTAAGAAGGACGTGGCACTTTATGTGGTGATGTGTCAAATGTGCGGGTTGGTGAAGGCAGAGTGCCAGAAGCCCGGAGGTTTCTCGAAGTCCTTACCTATCCCGGAGTGGAAGTTCAACGATATTTCAATGGATTTTGTGCATGGGTTGCCAAGGTCGCAGAAGGGAAACAACGCCATCTGGGTGATCGTAGATCGATTGACGAAAGTGTCGCACTTCATCCGAATAGGAAGGATGATTCGGTGGATATGCTAGCAAAACTCTATGTACATAACATTGTTCGACTGCACGGTGTGCCCCGCAGCATTGTGAGTGACCGAGATAGGTGCTTCACGGCCAATGACTGGAGGTTGGTGCAACAAATGTTGGGAATGTTGGAACACCCTATTACTAATTTGGGTCAGGTTCACTATGTCTCTAGGAACCTTTACTTGACCTTCTGTATAGCTTAATAGGTCAATTAGAATTGAGTCTAAGGGTTAGAAGTCTAGGATTGGAAGCTGCCCTGGAGATCAAGTTTTTCTGTCTGGAGACTAAGTCTGATCGTCGAGCTCAGCACGACGATTCGTCGAACTCCGATCGACAATCGTCTAGCTCAACTTCGACAGATCGTCGAACTCCATTCGACGATCGCTGAGCTCAACTTCTTAATATCGTCGAACTCCATTCGACGATCGGTGAGCTCAGGTCGACGATTTTGACTCTGCATTAGATCTTTATCTCTGAGCTCAGTTCGACGATCTTTGAGCTCAGATCGATGATTATTTTGCTGCTTAAGATTTCTTGATCGCTGAGCTCAGCTCGACAATAGCAGAGCTCAGTTCGACGATTTCAGATAACTTCCAGAATTCAAATTCAAATCAGTTAAGAGTTATTCTGCAATTAATTCAAAGATTTGCTAGCCGTTTTCATTTACTTCTGGACGAAGTTTCAAGGGACTTTTCAAGGAATAATTCTGTGGACTTTCCTCCAGAAGAGTTTTTGCAATTAAGGATGCAATCAATGCAGACCAACGGCTATCCTTGACAGAGAATGACATTCTATTCTGGAACAGAGAATAAAAGACAGGATGTTTTTTGAATCTATATTAACCAGAAGAAAGAAGACACACCATATACAGAATACAGAAAGATACAAAAAAAACGTTTCTGTCAAAAAGAATTCTGAAGAACACTCATCAAAGGAGATCAGGCTTTCTCAAAATCTTCAGATCTCTTTAGTTTTGAAAGTGTTCAAGGCCAACATCATTTCAAGACTCCAGACACTCAACATTTCAGCTATTGCTGAAATCATCCATTGCTGGAGTTCTATCTTTGAAGGCCTATCACCCTCAGCAAAGCTCTTCTTCCTGAAGATCTCAAGGACTCAGGGGGAGCTTTGACATCAATCCACTTAGTCTTCTCAGTTGGTTGAGAAAGAGAAGACTTCCATCACTCTCTCACCCCCACTCTGTAAAGGGTTTTTCAAACTCCCTTCAAAAGTTTGAACCTGGTTTTTGAGCACCTTGTCAAAAGCTCATTGGTGGCAAGACACCTGATCAAAAAATCTGCTTTGGTTTTTGAGCACCTTATCAAAAGCTCATTGGTGCCCAGGACACCTGATCAACTCATCCTGCAGTGGATTCCTACCTAGGGTGGTAGAAGAGTGGATGTACCCAAGTTTGGGGAACCACTATATTCCCTTGTGTCTTCTGGTTCTGCTTGCTTTCTTTTTTTGTTTTTGGCCTTGATTCTCTCTGTGCTTAGTTTTTTGTTTAGCTTAGTGCTGTAGTTAGATTCTTTATTGCTTCCATGCTGACATAGATTACAACAATTGTTGTAAAAGCTTGTAAAAAGTTTTTAAGCACCATATACTCTATTCACCCCCTCTAGAGTATATCAGATCTAGTTGCCCTTTCAATTGGTATCAAAGCCAGGTTGGTTAAACATACCATATCTGATTGGTTGTACAGGCTAACACCTGAACCCCAAGATCCCAAACTAGATCTGCTTTTCTTCTATATTTGATTATTAGTTTTTGTTTGCACAAATCATGGCTCAAAACAAAGATTATGCTAGCACCAGACCTCCAGTGTGCAATCTTTCCAAGTTTGCACTTTGGAAGGCAAGGATTAGACTTTACATGAATTCTATTGACGAAGATATTTTTAATTCTGTTTTGACAATGTGTCCAAGACCCCCAGAGAGCACAAGCACAAATGCTGTTCCACCTCCATCAGGAACAGATGCTGACATCAAAAAAATGGAAAGTAGCTGATGCCAAGGCTATGAACATTCTAGCCCAGACAATGTCAGATGATATATTTCAAAAGGTAGCTGAATGCAATTCAGCCAAGGAGATTTGGGACAAGCTCTCAGAAATAGTCTCAGGCTCAGCTGATGAGAGAAAGGACAGAAGATCCCATCTCATCTCCCAATATGAGAACTTCAAGAAGGGAGAGACTGAGTCAGTGGGAGACATGTATAACAGATTGAGTCTAATTGTCAGTGAACTAAGGACATTGGACAAAGAGATTTCTCTGACAGAACTTAATGACAAGATCCTAATGTGCTTCCCCAGCACTTGGGATTCAAGAATCTGGCCAATTAAGGATGCCAGAAGTCTGAATGAAATCACCACTGAAGCCTTGTTGGGTAAGCTCAAATCTTATGAGCTACTTATCAAGAATAGAGAGGAAGAACAGAAGGCTGCTTCACCAGCCACAAGGAAAGAGAAGACCATAGCCTTTAAGGCAACTGAGGATTTGTCTGAAGATAAGAGCACAGGCAATGATGAAATACTCAGCTTGTTGGCCAAAAGATTCTACAAGATGGCCAGAAAGGACTTCAGAAGAAGATCATACAAGGAGCAGGACAAGCCAAGGTATGACAAGTCCATTAGCAACAATAAAGATATTATCTGCTTTGGTTGCAGGAAATCAGGGCACATAGTTCCTGACTGTCCAGAGAACAAGATCAAGGACAGAAGGGACAGAAAAGAAAGAAGAAAGGAGAAAGACTCCAAAAGGAATGGAAGTGGCAAACCTTCTTCAAGCAATAATGACAAGAAATATCTAGCAAAATTTCAAGCCAAAGCTGATGAAGGAGTGTTTCTGGGATACTCCATGATCAGCAAGGCCTATAGGGTCTATAATAAATCATCCTTGAAAATTGAGGAATCTGTTCATGTTTCTTTTGATGAATCTAACATGTCTTTCAAGGAGAAGATTTCTTCTACCATAGAACCTTTGCAGGAACTCTCTCTAGTTGAAGATATGAACAAGTTACAGGTTGCTCAAGAGGATGAAAGCAGTGAAGATGAAGGCAATGCTCAACATATTGAAGCACCACTTGAAGAGCCAGTTGTTGTACCACAAGAGGAAACAACAACACAGGTTGGTGAACAATCAACACCCCCTGTTGATTTAGTAACATCAAGAGACCATCCAATTACCCAAATAATTGGTGAAATCTCAGCTGGTGTGCAAACCAGAAATCAGGTCAACCAAAACCTGTTGCACACCTGCTTCCTATCTCAAATTGAACCTCAGTCCATTCAAGATGCAGAGCAAGATCCACACTGGATCATTGCAATGCAAGAGGAGTTGCATCAATTTGAGAGGAACAAAGTATGAGAACTAGTGTCAAAGCCTAAGGATCATTCCATTGTTGGAACAAAATGGGTATTCAGAAACAAACTGGATGATCAAGGAGTAATTGTAAGGAACAAGACAAGGCTAGTTGCTCAGGGATATTCTCAAGAAGAAGGAATTGACTACGACCAGACCTTTGCACCTGTTGCAAGATTGGAAGCCATCAGAATATTTCTAGCTTATGCAGCTCACAAAGGCTTCAAAGTCTATCAGATGGATGTCAAAAGTGCTTTCTTAAATGGAGACATCAAAGAGGAAGTTTATGTCAGACAACCTCCAGGTTTTATCTCTCCAACTTTTCCTGATTATGTCTTTAGATTAAATAAAGCATTATATGGTCTCAAGCAAGCTCCTAGAGCATGGTATGAGACCCTAGCATGCTTTCTCTTGGAAAATGGTTTTATAAGGGGTAGAGTAGACCAAACTCTTTTTATTAGAACCCATAAGTCCCATACCCTACTAGTGCAAATTTATGTAGACGATATCATTTTGGTTCTACAGACTCAAAATTGTGCAGAAGGTTTTCTAACATGATGCATTCTAAATTTGAGATGAGTAGCATGGGTGAGCTATCCTTCTTCCTAGGATTGCAAGTCAAGCAACATGTTGAAGGCATCTTTATTTCTCAAACCAAATATGCAAATGAACTGGTTAAGAAATTTGGTATGTCTGAGGCATCTTGTATGAAAACACCCATGCCTACTAATGCTGTATTGGATGCTGATGAACATGGGAAACCTGTTGATCAGACAACATATAGAGCAATGATTGGCTCTTTATTGTATCTTACAGCTAGTAGACCAGATATAATATTTGCTACATGTATATGTGCTAGGTTCCAAGTAAGCCCTAGAGAGTCACACCTAACATTAGTAAAGAGGATTCTCAGGTATGTTAAAAGTTGTCCAAATCTAGGCCTCTGGTATCCAAAAGATTCAGCATTTGAGTTAACTGGATTCTCTGATGCTGATTATGCTGGATGCAGAATTGATAGGAAAAGCACCAGTGAAACTTGTCAGTTCCTTGGTGATAGACTTGTCTCTTGGTTTTGTAAGAAACAAACATCTGTGTCAACTTCAACTGCTAAAGCTGAATATATGGCTGCAGGCAGTTGTTGTTCACAAATATTGTGGATTCAAAACCAACTCCTACACTATGCTTACAACTTAGAGAAGTCTAAAATCTTTTGTGATAACACAAGTGCTATTTCCATAGCTCAAAATCCAGTCCTCCATAGTAGGACAAAACACATAGAGATTAGGCATCATTTCTTAAGGGATAATGTTGAAAAACACAAAATTGAACTACAATATATCCCAACTGATTTACAAAGGGGAGATATTTTCACCAAGCCTTTGGATGAAAAGAAACACACCTTCTTCCTAAATCAGTTAGGAATGTTAGATGGAGGAAGTCTTAAATAATTTCCAAGATTTTGAAAGCTAAAAATTGACCAAGACTAGGCAAAACTTCTGATTTTTCTTAGTGTCTAGAATTTTTCTGATCTCTGAACTGCGCTCGACGATTTCCCCAAAGATCGTCGAACGGAGATCGACGATTCCCAGAATCGTCGAACTGAGTTCAGGGCCTCTCAGATAGTATGAACTATCTCTTCCGGTCAACGATCGTCGAACGGCGCTCGACGATTTTGTTCACTGAACGATCGTCGAACGGAGCTCGACGCTTTCTAAGATCGTCGAACGAAGATCGACGATGTTGGAGTCTCTTCAGATTCCTTTATAAGCCTCGATTGTCGAACTGAGTTCAACGATCTTTCCAATTCTGCGTCGAACCCTAATATAAAACTCATTTTTCGCCGTCGTTCACTCTTGCGCTTTCGATTTCTCTGCAAGGATTTTCTTTCCCTCCAAACAGTTCTACGCTTGGTCGTTTTGTTTGTTGAATTTTTGCAGGTACAATGGCTGTGTCCGTTGCAGTTCTAGCCGCAATGAAGTTCGATGCTGGATTCGACATTGATATGGAATCTTTCAACACCACTGATCAAATCTTACAAGATATACTGGATTTATTCAAGGATCAGAATCTGTCTGCCCTCATGACCACTAGAATCAAGCTTGCTTCAGATGAGATAAAGGAGTGGGTCTATACTGCTCATAATCAAGACAACTCCACAATAGTTGGGTCCATTGCTGGAACTCAGGTACCTCTAACCCCCACCATTTTAACAGAGGTTTTTGGACTAAGAAATGGAGATGATACTGCTGAGTTATCTGGAGAGGAGTTTTCTGACATGCTTGCCAGGATGGGTCATCCAGAGGGAAACCCTAGCAAGTTATTCAAGAGGAACTTGTCTGTTGAATACAGATTCCTGGCAGATGTAGTAGGGAAAGTGCTGCTGGCAAAGCACTCTGCACATGATACCATATCCAGATACCAGCTCTGCCTCATGGGAGCTCTGGTGGATAAGAGAAGTTTGAACTGGGGAAAGGTCTTCTTTGACCTACTCAAGAAGAAAATAAACAAAAGCTTTGTTAACTTTGGAAGGATTCTTGGAGTCTTCCTGCAAAACAGGTGCCCTGCCTTGCTGGTCTCCTCTGGAGTGCACATAAATGCCTCCAAGAGACTCACCTGTGCCTTCTTTGGAATGTAGGACAGGCAAATCAGCAAGCCTGGCAGGCCCTCCTCAAGTGCTCCTTCAGGCACCAGGACTCATAGAGTCACTCCCCCACAGGTCTCTGCTCCTGCAGTTGACCTGGCTGTTGCCTTTGCTGCCTCCTCTCCTCCTCCAATTCCAACCCTTCCTCTACCATACACCATTCCAGCTCCATCCACCATTACCATCTCTAGCCCATCTCCAACAACAATTCCATCTCCAGACCCCATTCTACCTCCACCAGCAGACCACTTCCAGCCACTGTTCTCATACCCTCCACCAGATATCACATCATCCCCATCCATTCCATCCTTCACCCTCCTGGATGATTCCTTCATGGATGATTCCCCCTCATCTCCTCCTGATTTACCTTCCACCTCAACTTCATTCCAAGATCTCCTCCACCATATCATTGACCAAACCACTTTCACCCCATCCATATCCATCCCCTTGTCCTCCATTTCCACCATCCCAACACCTGAGCCATCCATTCCACTCTCCAGCCCTCCACTTCCAGCATCCTCAGCTATCCCCATTCCATCTACCTCTACTCCTATTCTTGAGCAAGTAGACCTCTCAGCCCTAGCTGACAAGTTGTATGAGCTAATTGCCCCCAGGCTCTCCCTACTCTTGGAGACCTCATTGGCTCCTCTACACATGTCAGTGGCAGCCCTCTCTGCCAGGCTTTCCTCCCTCCTTCCTCAGGCAGCACCACCAGTAGTTTGCCTTGATACAGATGTATCTGCATCTAGGCAGGGGGAGATGCCATATGAAGCAAGCCTTCATGCTGCTGCTGCTGCTGATGTTTCTGTGCCTGCTGCCCCTTCTGCTACTGTTGCTCTGCCTCCAAAATGTCAGGCTCCTACTGCAGTTCTTGCAATTGACCTAAGGTATTTGCTATCTGCCTTTGATACTGCCTTCTTCAGTTGTTTGCCAGAGAGTAATGTTGTCCAGCCCTCAGAAGACTTATCCAAGGCATTGTGCCTTTCTCTTGATGTGACCCTAGCATTCTTTCTGCATTTGTACATTCAGTGATTGCTGCTTCTGAAGTTGTTGTTGCTGCTGCTGATTCTGATGAGCCATTATCCAAGGATCTTCTGATGTCAGAGGCCCCTGATGTTGAGCCTACTGTAGAGTTTGATGATGTTATTGCTATTATCAATGAAGTTGTTGCTGCTATCACCTCTCCAGCTTCTGTGGCTGTGAGTGAATCTGCTGTTGAGAGTGAATCTGTTGTTACTGCTGTGAGTAAGACTGTTACAGTTGCTGCTGTTGTCACCAGTCCAGTATCTGCTGCTGCTGCTGTATTTGCTTCTGTTGCACCCTCTCCATCTGCTGCTCCATATGCTGCTGCCCCTACTACTGCTGCTGTTTCAGCTTCTGCCTCTTCTGCCTCTGTTCAGCTGAAGAAAGACTTGATTAAGAAAATAGATGCTATATATGATGACCAGAGTTCTGAGACTGATGAATTCAAAACTGAATCTGATGATTCAGCTGCTACCATTGCCAGAAAAAGGAAGGCAAGGAGCAAGGCAATGAAAAGGGTTCCTCCTGCAAAAGTCAAGGATAATAATGATATTCCTTATTATATTCTGCATAATTGCCCTATTACTGAACATTGGATGCAATATTCTAAAATTCAGCTCAAGGCCATGAAGAAGAAGAGAAAGTATGAAAAGGGCTCCTCCCAGTTCCAGCACCCTCATCCTCCTCCACCACCTCCTCCTAATGCAGGTGCAGGTGGCAGCTCTGCAAGTCAAGCCCCAGCTAGAAGCCAGGCTCCCTATCAACCCCATGCCAGATCCTACCAAAGGGAAAGCCAATCTAGGGGTTCTTATTCTAGGAGAGGAGGATACAGGGGTACTCAAAGAGATATTCAAGTTTATTCCAAAGGGTACTCCAGGCAGCACCCATATTCTAGGGGAGGACATAGTCCTGCTGATACTACTTCTGGTCCTTTCCCCTACAAGCTAAAAGAGACAGTGTCTGCCAGGCCTCCTCAAGACAATTCTTCCAACAGGTATGAGCCACATGTACCATTTGAGGACCCTGAAAAGAATCCAGCTGCTTGGACTGCTAGGATGAAGGAACTGGCTGCACTAGATCAGATCAAGAAGGCCAGAGAGCAAGGTTTAGACACTTCAAATATTTCTACAATGTCAGAGCAAAGACAAAAGGAACTAGACAAATATGCTTCCAGCAAATTCTTTGATGCTGAGAGATATATGGAGTTGCATCCTGCTGCTGTGGTCCCCAGATCTTCAAAGCAAACTTACTTGGGTGCAGCAGATGACACCAGGTCCAACAAGGAAGCTCTAAATCCAAACAGAGAAATCAAACTTGTCAAAGGCAAAGAGAAGAAGTGACAGTGTAAGGTGACAATTTCTGTGAATTCTGACTGTTATCTGGATGACATATATACATATATATATATATATATCTCTGTGATGTTTCTGCAATGTCTAGCTGCTGTTTTTATGCTTCTCTGATTGTATGTTGTTATTTGAATTTTTCCAAAGTCTGTAAATAGTAATCCTAACCCAAATAGGGGGAGATTGTTGGAACACCCTATTACTAATTTGGGTCAGGATCACTATGTCTCTAGGAACCTTTACTTGACCTTCTGTATAGCTTAATAGGTCAATTAGAATTGAGTCTAAGGGTTAGAAGTCTAGGATTGGAAGCTGCCCTGGAGATCAAGTTTTTCTGTCTGGAGACTAAGTCTGATCGTCGAGCTCAGCACGACGATTCGTCGAACTCCGATCGACGATCGTCTAGCTCAACTTCGACAGATCGTCGAACTCCATTCGACGATCGCTGAGCTCAACTTCTTAATATCGTCGAACTCCATTCGACGATCGGTGAGCTCAGGTCGACGATTTTGACTCTGCATTGGATCTTTATCTCTGAGCTCAGTTCGACGATCTTTGAGCTCAGATCGACGATTATTTTACTGCTTAAGATTTCCTGATCGCTGAGCTCAGCTCGACGATAGCAGAGCTCAGTTCGACGATTTCAGATAACTTCCAGAATTCAAATTCAAATCAGTTAAGAGTTATTCTGCAATTAATTCAAAGATTTGCTAGCCGTTTTCATTTACTTCTAGACCAAGTTTCAAGGGACTTTTCAAGGAATAATTCTGTGGACTTTCCTCCAGAAGAGTTTTTGCAATTAAGGATGCAATCAATGCAGACCAACGACTATCCTTGACAGAGAATGATATTCTATTCGGGAACAGAGAATAAAAGACAGGATGTTTTTTGAATCTACATTAACCAGAAGAAAGAAGACACACCATATACAGAATACAGAAAGATACAAAAAAAAAAGTTTCTGTCAAAAAGAATTCTGAAGAACACTCATCAAAGGAGATCAAGCTTTCTCAAAATCTTCAGATCTCTTTAGTTTTGAAAGTGTTCAAGGCCAACATCATTTCAAGACTCCAGACACTTAACATTTCAGCTATTGCTGAAATCATCCATTGCTGGAGTTCTATCTTTGAAGGCCTATCACCCTCAGCAAAGCTCTTCTTCCTGAAGATCTCAAGGACTCAGGGGGAGCTTTGACATCAATCCACTTAGTCTTCTCAGTTGGTTGAGAAAGAGAAGACTTCCATCACTCTCTCACCCCCACTCTGTAAAGGGTTTTTCAAACTCCCTTCAAAAGTTTGAACCTGGTTTTTGAGCACCTTGTCAAAAGCTCATTGGTGGCAAGACACCTGATCAAAAAATCTGCTTTGGTTTTTGAGCACCTTATCAAAAGCTCATTGGTGCCCAGGACACCTGATCAACTCATCCTGCAGTGGATTCCTACCTAGGGTGGTAGAAGAGTGGATGTACCCAAGTTTGGGGAACCACTATATTCCCCTGTGTCTTCTGGTTCTGCTTGCTTTCTTTTTTTGTTTCTGGCCTTGATTCTCTCTGTACTTAGTTTTTTGTTTAGCTTAGTGCTGTAGTTAGATTCTTTATTGCTTCCCTGCTGACACAGATTACAACAATTGTTGTAAAAGCTTGTAAAAAGTTTTTAAGCACCATATACTCTATTCACCCCCCTCTAGAGTATATCAGATCTAGTTGCCCTTTCAGTGAACCAAGCTGAGTTTCAGCACGGCCTTCCATCCGCAGACGGATGGTCAAACCGAGAGGGTCAACAAGACGATGGAAGACATGCTTCGCATGTGCGTCTTGGATTTCAGAAAGCGGTGGGAAGATCACTTGTACATGGTGGAGTTTGCTTATAACAATAGCTACCAAGCGAGTATTGAAATGGTGCCCTTCGAGGCTCTTTACGGTAGAAAATGTCGCATGCCATTGTCTTGGTTGGAGACGGGTGAGTCGAAGCTGTACAAATGACAAGAAGTGGAAGGCGCCACTTCTTTGGTACAAATAATATGACAATGATTACTGATCGCTCAGGACAGGCAGGCTAAATACTATAATGTAAAGCATAGTAACGTTGAGTTTGTTGTTGGTGACTGGGTATCTTTGAAAATAAAGTCGTTCAAGGGTGTCTCACGGGTACGATGCTTGAAGAAGCTATGTTTGAGGTACCTTGGACCGTTTGAGATTCTAGAGCGAATTGGTGAAACGGCTTATCGACTAAAGTTATCAGTGGAACTGAGTGGTCTACACGACATATTCCACATATCGGTGTTGCGGAAGGCAGTGCAAGAGCCTTCACAAGTGATTGTGGTCGATCAGGTACCTATTGATACTGGGTTGACGATGAAGGTCAAGCCCGTTCGCATTGAGGACTCTGAAGTCAAGCAACTTCGTAACAAAGACATCAGGTTGGTCAAAGTCTAATGGGATAACTGCGGTCATGAGGAGCTTTTATGGGAGCGAGAGCAGACCATGCTTGAGGAGTATCCCGAGCTTTTCTACTCAGGTACCATTTAAGTTTGTGTACTTTCTATTCCATAATTTCGAGACGAAATTCATTTAAGGGGGGAGAATTGTAACGCCCTAAAACTTATAAATGATCTGGTAGCATTTTAAGGCCAATCTGGGGTCTGATAAGGGTCACACGGCCTGGGACATGGGCGTGTCCATGGTCGTGTCCTACTACGAGTTTGATGATTTTCCGTGTGGTTGACGAAATACATTAGACGATCCTTGGAGGTCGGGCACACGGCCTGAGACACGGGTGAGTCCAGGGCCGTGTCCTGCTCTGTGTTAGCCGGACTGTGTCCGGTGAGGAACACGGCCTGGAACACGGGCTTTTGCTGTTGAATTCTGTGAAGTGAAAGTGGGTGAATGGAAGGCTTGGGAAACCTATCCGCGCGGACTACGCGGACTGGGTTGGCGGACTGCTAGGTCGGCAGGGATGTTGCAGACGGTTTGCTCTGTGGCGGCCTGGGCGGTCTATTCGCGCGGACTGCGCGGACAGCAGCGGCGGTCTGACAGGCCAGTGTATGCTCAGCAGGCGGTTTACTCCCAGGAAGTAACCGGGCGGATAGGAATGTTATCCGCGGAGTCCGGCTTGAAGCGGACTGAAGAACTGGAGCTCGGCAGACCGGTTTGGCAGATGCCTTGGTCTTGCTCTAGTGAAGCGGCAAGTGGAAGCCGTGGAGACCACCGGTCAGCGCGGACAGGAACTGGAGGTCGCCCGGTATGGCGGGCTAGATCCAGTGTCCGCCAGTAAGTGCGGACTGGCCCTTGCGGCCAGTGGGCTGGACTTGGTGGGAACTGAACCAAGTCCAGGATGGCTCAGTCCGGGGAGATCGCGCAGTGGAGCGCGGGCTGGTTTCTCAGTCCGCCAAGCGTAGTAGAAGTGTTGTTGCCTTGTGTGCTAGCTTGGGGATATGCGGACTGAAGAACTGCTTGTGCAGGAGCGTGCGGACTGGAGCCAGAGTCCGCTGAGTCCGGTTAAGCCTTATGAGGTTTTGGACTCGGGGATGCGGACTGAGGCAGTCAGCAGGAATGCGGGCTGGAGAAGTCTGCAGTGCATGCGGACTGGAGTCTGCGGTTAGCGGACTGGATCGACGTGTCCGCTAAGTCCGGAGGTGCCTTGGCAATGAGGTAATGGACTTGGGATATGCGGACGATAGCTGGGTATCCGCTGAGTCCGGCAGGTGCCTTGATGGCGCGGTTGCGGGCTCGGGTTTTGCGGGCTGATGCCTTGTCCGCAGAATGGCGGATACGGCTGTTGTGGAGTCCGGCTGTGGTGGTCCTGGCTTGGTCTCTGGCGGCAAGGCGGACTGGATATTGGAGTCCGGCCTTGGAGAAGCTGGGGCGGACTGGCTATCTGCACAGGGCGGCGAACTGGCATGTGTGTCCGTGGGCTGGCGGACACATAAGTTCTTGCTGCGGGTTGTGGCGGTGATCCTATCGGGAAGGGCGGTGACCATACTCATCGTCGTGCCTATAAATAGGACCCATGTCACATCAGGAAAAGTAGAACCAAAAACGAGACCTGGACCGAAGTAAGTGAACAGTAATTGAGCTCGCGTAAGTTGCTGCGGCCTGGACTTTGTGTCCGCGCGGATAGAGTTGACCCGGTTGTGCTGTGCAGGTTGTGCGGATAGCGCTGGAAAGCCAGGACTTGGCTCTGATTGCGGTCAGGGACAGTGCGGACTCTGCGGTTAAGCAACAGGCGGTAAACAGCAGGTCGTGGATAGCGGCCAGGCGGTCTTCTCTTTGGCGACTTGGTTCGGGGTTCAGGAAGTCGCCGGTTTCTGGCGGACTGTTCCATTCGGTGGCGCAGCTTGTGCGGTCTGGCGGCGTGCAGACCGGCGGTGAAGAGCTAAGCATTGGAGTAAGGGTGAGTCCGCGCGGCTTGGGTTGCGGTCTGGCGACCTGGCGGACTGAGCGGACTCCACAGCAGTAGGTCGGCGGCTTGATTGTTTGAGTCCGCGTGGCTTGTTTTTTGTTCTTGTCTTTGTAACTGTCTCTGCTCTCCCGGTGTTGGGTTTTGGTGAAGCATGTCTCGCCATGTATGTCTCGCCTTGTAAAGAAGTTTGCTCTTGATCAATAAAGAAGCTTGTGCTGCATGTGTTGCTGGTTGTTACTGCTTTGTTGAGATAATCCCTGCTAACTCCACGATCCGGGAAAACTTTCAACATATAAGTGGGCGTATTCTCCTTCGGTTTGTTGAATTTTCAGCAGGGTATCCAAGGGGGCGTCTGCGGTTTGTTGAATTTTAACATGGTATCAGAGCCAGGTTGTTGGAGTGGTCAAGCAGTGCTCAATGGAAGTAGTTGCTCGTCTGTCGAGGAAACCAGTGGTAGAACCATGGCAGTGGAGGATGCAAGTTGTCTTGGTATTGATCTTCTTACAGAGGCGAACTGTGAACGGTGGAAGTCCTGTATGAAGAGCTTTCTTCTTGGCGAGGACCTTTGGGAGGTTGTATGCGGAGCAGGAAGACAAGAGGATACTGCTGGCAATGCTGAGGCGATGAGAGCTTGGAAGGAGGCAAATGCGAAAGCGGAGTCTATTCTCAAGCAGGTGATCTCATCGGAGCTCTTGGACCACATCAGTGGATGTCGGTCAGCTGCGGAGGTTTGGACTTCCCTTGATGGGTTGTTCAGGAAGAAGGTGAAGGAGGTTGCTGCTGATGATGGTCCCTCTACTTCATATCAGGAAGAAAGGAGTGTTTCTCCTAGGCGTGATAGGAAGAGGAAGGAAGGACCACGGTGCTATAAATGCAAGCAGCAAGGTCATCTTCGGAAGGAGTGCAAGGTTACCTTGCTCTCGGCGAACGTTGCTCAGGTAGGGAGGAAGGAGAAGAACGTAGTTGGGACTTCAACTAGTTCTGGATCTGATCGGCTGGATGCCAATGATAGTGCAGCTATCTGGCATGAAAGACTGGGGCATGTAGGGATGGACAAGCTGAAAGCAATGGCGGAAAGAAGACTCGTAAGAGGCTTGCCTAGATTGTCATCCTATGGCGATGGTCGGGGGTGTGCGGGATGTCAGGAAAGTGGAGCCTATCGCTTCATGGTCGACAAAGCACAATCCAGGAGTAATGCACCATTGGCGGTTGTCCATTGTGCTCTGGTGGGACCGACCGTCACGGCCAGTCTTGGAGGCAGCAGGTTCATGCTGATATTGGTTGATGACTATTCTGGGTATACTTGGGTATACTTTATGAAGGAGAAGTCCAGCATGGTACGCTTGTTTGTGGAGTTCAAGAAGCTTGTCGAAGGCCAGCTTGGCCGGAGGATCAAGGTGTTGAGGACAGGTTTCGGTGGTGAGTTTGACTCAACCGAGTTCTCACGCTTTTGCAGGAAGCAAGGGATCCGGATGGAGCTTTCTTGTGGACATACTTCACAACAGGGTAGTGTTGCAGCTCGGATGATCCGTTGGTTAACGGAGACCTGCAAGTGTTGGCTTCAGAGTAAAGGCGTTCCGAAGGCTCTTTGGGCGGAGGGAATAGCCTGTGCTACTCATGTCATCAACCGGATGCCTCTTAGTCCGATCATAATGAAGACTCCTTATGAGCTAATGTTCGGAGTGAAGCCCTCAGTGAAGCAGCTTCGGGTGTTTGGATCTACCTGCTATATACATTCTCCGGGTGCTCTCAAAACAAAGCTAGTCTTTGTAGGGTATGATGAGCAGAAAAGAAGATGGAGGTGTATAGATCCTGCGACGAAGAAACTCATAGTGTCGAGAGACATTGTTTTTGATGAGTTGACGCCGTATTGGGGTAGCTCTTATGTGGAGCTAGAAATAAGCAGGTCAGATGATGGGCTGAAGGAGGCTGCTGCTAAGGAAGTGGAGGTGCCTGAGTCACCAGGTGCTCCAGGTTGTTCTAGCTCCGGGGCAAAGGCGTCAGAGTCGGGAAGAAGGGGGAGCGATGCTCCAGGACCTTCTGGCTCAAAGGCGGAGGCTTCCTGTTCAGGAAGCAAGGGGAGCGATGTTCCAGGCAGTTCATGTTCAAGAGGGGAGTCTTCTGGTTCAGGTAGCAGGGGGAGCGTTGCTCCAGGTGCTCTTGGTTCCAGTAAGGAGGCGTCTTGTTCAGGGAACAAAGGGAGCATTGTTCCGGGTTTGCCCGGGAACGGAGCTGGTTCAAAAGCAGCGGAGGTGGTTAGCCATGATCAGGTTCTTCGGAGATCGAAGAGGATCAGTAAGCCACCAGCTCGATATAGCGAAGGGAACACGACGGACTTGGTCCCGTGTTTCCTTGTTAGCCCTCAGGTCGAGCAAGGGACTTCTGGCTGTGATGACCCCACTAGAATCAAGGAGGTGGTTGACACCAAGTCTGATGAGGTGACTTCTCTCAGAGGCAACAAGGCTTGGGCTTCTGGGTCCAAGGAAGTTGGTGATACTCCTATGATGCATGAGTGGAGGTTGAAGCTGAAGAAGGCAGAGGGAAGCATGGCTCCTTTTGGGAGATGCTGGAGGGCTCCCTCATGGTCCATGATATGCGGGGCGAGGACTATGTCTTGGACATCTCTTCGTAGATGCTATCGGAAGGACCAGGTGCAAGGTTACGGGAGCTGCTGGAGTTATTCACCACTTCTCACTTCAAGGGGGAGTGTTGAATTCTGTGAAGTGAAAGTGGGTGAATGGAAGGCTTGGGAAACCTATCCGCGCGGACTACGCGGACTGGGTTGGCGGACTGCTAGGTCGGCAGGGATGTTGCAGACGGTTTGCTCTGTGGCGGCCTGGGCGGTCTGTTCGCGCGGACTGCGCGGACAGCAGCGGCGGTCTGACAGGCCAGTGTATGCTCAGCAGGCGGTTTACTCCCAGGAAGTAACCGGGCGGATAGGAATGTTATCCGCGGAGTCCGGCTTGAAGCGGACTGAAGAACTGGAGCTCGGCAGACCGGTTTGGCAGATGCCTTGGTCTTGCTCTAGTGAAGCGGCAAGTGGAAGCCGTGGAGACCACCGGTCAGCGCGGACAGGAACTGGAGGTCGCCCGGTATGGCGGGCTAGATCCAGTGTCCGCCAGTAAGTGCGGACTGGCCCTTGCGGCCAGTGGGCTGGACTTGGTGGGAACTGAACCAAGTCCAGGATGGCTCAGTCCGGGGAGATCGCGCAGTGGAGCGCGGGCTGGTTTCTCAGTCCGCCAAGCGTAGTAGAAGTGCTGTTGCCTTGTGTGCTAGCTTGGGGATATGCGGACTGAAGAACTGCTTGTGCAGGAGCGTGCGGACTGGAGCCAGAGTCCGCTGAGTCCGGTTAAGCCTTATGAGGTTTTGGACTCGGGGATGCGGACTGAGGCAGTCAGCAGGAATGCGGGCTGGAGAAGTCTGCAGTGCATGCGGACTGGAGTCTGCGGTTAGCGGACTGGATCGACGTGTCCGCTAAGTCCGGAGGTGCCTTGGCAATGAGGTAATGGACTTGGGATATGCGGACGATAGCTGGGTATCCGCTGAGTCCGGCAGGTGCCTTGATGGCGCGGTTGCGGGCTCGGGTTTTGCGGGCTGATGCCTTGTCCGCAGAATGGCGGATACGGCTGTTGTGGAGTCCGGCTGTGGTGGTCCTGGCTTGGTCTCTGGCGGCAAGGCGGACTGGATATTGGAGTCCGGCCTTGGAGAAGCTGGGGCGGACTGGCTATCTGCACAGGGCGGCGAACTGGCATGTGTGTCCGCGGGCTGGCGGACACATAAGTTCTTGCTGCGGGTTGTGGCGGTGATCCTATCGGGAAGGGCGGTGACCATACTCATCGTCGTGCCTATAAATAGGACCCATGTCACATCAGGAAAAGTAGAACCAAAAACGAGACCTGGACCGAAGTAAGTGAACAGTAATTGAGCTCGCGTAAGTTGCTGCGGCCTGGACTTTGTGTCCGCGCGGATAGAGTTGACCCGGTTGTGCTGTGCAGGTTGTGCGGATAGCGCTGGAAAGCCAGGACTTGGCTCTGATTGCGGTCAGGGACAGTGCGGACTCTGCGGTTAAGCAACAGGCGGTAAACAGCAGGTCGTGGATAGCGGCCAGGCGGTCTTCTCTTTGGCGACTTGGTTCGGGGTTCAGGAAGTCGCCGGTTTCTGGCGGACTGTTCCATTCGGTGGCGCAGCTTGTGCGGTCTGGCGGCGTGCAGACCGGCGGTGAAGAGCTAAGCATTGGAGTAAGGGTGAGTCCGCGCGGCTTGGGTTGCGGTCTGGCGACCTGGCGGACTGAGCGGACTCCACAGCAGTAGGTCGGCGGCTTGATTGTTTGAGTCCGCGCGGCTTGTTTTTTGTTCTTGTCTTTGTAACTGTCTCTGCTCTCCCGGTGTTGGGTTTTGGTGAAGCATGTCTCGCCATGTATGTCTCGCCTTGTAAAGAAGTTTGCTCTTGATCAATAAAGAAGCTTGTGCTGCATGTGTTGCTGGTTGTTACTGCTTTGTTGAGATAATCCCTGCTAACTCCACGATCCGGGAAAACTTTCAACATATAAGTGGGCGTATTCTCCTTCGGTTTGTTGAATTTTCAGCAGGGTATCCAAGGGGGCGTCTGCGGTTTGTTGAATTTTAACATTTGCTGATTGACACGGGCGTGTCAAATGTTGACACGGGCGTGTCTAAGCCCGTGTCCTGGTCGGGACGCGACGGTTTCCTGTGTCACTTAAGGGACACGCTTTGTGATACGGGCGTGTCATAGGCTGACAAGGGTATGTCAAGCAGTACACGGATGTGTTTGAGCCCGTGTCCTGTTCTGCGTTCGACGATCGTGTTCAGATCTGGAGACATGGCCAGTGACACGGGCGTATCACAGGCCATGTTCGGCCCAGGAAAGTGATTTTCAGGGCAATTCGTGGTCGTTCATTTCCTTCAAATAGGATCTAACGATCCAGAACTCTCTCTGCTGATATAAAGCCAGGAGCTGAGGGTTAAACCCTCATTTCTCTTAGGCCTTTCTCTTTTTAAAGATTTAGAGAGAGGGGAGAGCAAGGAAGAAGGAGAAGGAGGAATCCGGTCGTCGGTGGAGCTTCGAAGCCCCAAATTGCGAGCCGAGTCCAGATCCATGGAGGCGAGGCCGTTAGGGTGCTTTTCATCCGGCTAGTTTTCCATGGCGCCAAAGCGAACCTCTAGGGTAACGATTCTCTTCTTGGACATGTGAAGTCCTCTTTCTTTCTACATAAGAAACCCCCTCTCGCGAGTATGCGGTGAGTGTGAGGTGTTCCTTCGGGTGGATATGAATAGTCCCTCTAGTTTTGCATGTAGAGTCCGGAATCAAAGTACGGACATAGGCATGGTGTGTGAAGCCTACCCAAACAAGTTGGTCTGGATCGGTGATGTTTCATTATGCTTGAATAGTCGGAGAAGACTCCATGCCGATGGTTGTTTTCGGGTTTTATATGTGGTAGATTACAACAGGGAGTCTTGGGGATTAACTATAAGGTGCACCCAGAAATCTGGGCAGAAGGGAGTTTCTGCCGTATCGGTGGCCTGGTAGCTAGTCGTGTACATAAACGACTTATGTACGATTGTATGATCGATACTTTGGGACTTGGGGAAACTTGGCCCGTGCCGATGGCTAAATTGTCGTGGCTAAGTGAGCAACAGACAGGTGGAACCCTACCCACTCCATTTGCTTCGGTTAAAGTGACCTAAGGTACATGGGACTTACCGATAATTTGGAGAGCGAGTCTAGGCTGCGGCTGAAAGGACTAAATACACACGAGGTTTGTCATCCTGGGGCGGTGGTGAAGTCACGGAACGGACTGGGTTCGGACCGGATTCACCGAGTAAGTGCCCTGAGAGCACGAGGTGTGTGGTCATGCGTGCCTACACCTGTGGTGTAGTGTGCTTATGATTGTACTTTCACTATACTATTTGACTTTGCTAATAAAGTGCAGGGAAGGAGCATCGCCGCCCCGAGTAAAGGGGCGGGATCGTTATAATTTGGTCAGCTTTAGCTGACCATTACTTTTGTTTGTCACCGCTGCGGTGGAATGTTGATTGCAGGTGCTTCAGAGACTAGTGGCAAGTATTGGGCTGAAGCCTTGATGCTGAGCTGGCCCATGAGGCCAAAGCGAATAGTTTACTTTTATGCTCACATGTGACCGGCCTGCGTGCTGTTGTATGGAAGATAGTTATTTCTTTAAGTAAACTCTTGTAAGGCCATAAAACCAAGTACTTTGTGTATTTGTACGCTCATTCCTACTTTGGGTTTTTAGTGGACATTCATGTTGTGGCTTGGGTTCTTATAACTGTTTTAAAAAACTTCCACTAGAATGCTCTGAGTTTGGACGCATGTTCCTTTGGCAGTAATTTGGTATTAATACGTAACTCCACCAGTTCTCCGTGGTATATGGCGTGGGGCCCCGACCAGACCTTCTGTTATATCCCATGTGATGGATGGGGTGTTACAATCAATCTGGACAAAATCAGGTATATTCCCTATCTAGCTCATCCTCAGAGACAGGATATGAATCCTGCTCAGATTCTGATACATCCTCATCAAGTGATGATGAGAGTCCTCACTCAAAAGATGATATCAATCAATTGATTGAAAATCGTGGCGTGCTCCTGAAGGCTTTCAAGAAAAGCAAGATGCTTGTTAAGAAACAAGCAGAGTAAATTGCCTCCCTACAGCTGGCTGCTTCCCAGCAAGATGAGACCTCATCTTTGCTATGTCTAATAGAGAGGGAAGTACCTCATTTGAATACCATGGTAGATATCCATATTGAGTCCATCAAATATAAGGACTCCATTATCAAGGATCTTAAAGAGAAACTTGAAAGGGAGAGGAGGATTATGGCTAACTTCTCTAAGATAGATTCTATTAAGAGAAAATCTGAATCTGAGTGGATTTCTAAAGTTATCCAATCTCAGAGGAGAGGCCAAGCTCCTGTTAGGCCATAGTCAACCTTTCACAAGATAATTCTCCCATTCAACAGGTATGACCAAGACTGTAAGTGTATTCACTGGAGGTATGGGAATCTTCCTTGTAAGATTACAAAAGTACCTTACAATGGAAGAAGAGAGGTCATAGGATTGAGTGCACATAAGGCTCCCCATGTAAAATTCCAAAATGCTCATCCTGTACCTTTTGTATTTAGTACCTCAGCCCCATCATTCAACGATAAGGGTGTAGTTTATTCTAAGGTTTTTCAAGCAAGAACGCAAACCAATAGTGCTTCAGTTAGTAAAGCTGACTTGGCTGCCTCGGAAGCCATTAAGAACATGACAACTGCAAAGAAGGCTGTTGCTAATAGAGTTCAGAGTAAGACAAGTTCCTCTACTGACAGACCCAGTTTTGGTCAAGCTCTTACTGGAAGAAACAAGAAGAAGGCCTCAATTCTCCCCATTGAATAGGTGATGCTAAAAGATCACGGCAGTGAACCGGTCGCACAAGTAATATAAAATGGGGGTTTTCCCAAGTATCGATCTCACAAGGAATACAGTAAGGTGGAGTTAGTTTTAAGGAGGACTTGAGATTGAAGTCCTTAGGTCGAAGCTAACTAAGGGGGGGTTTTGATATATGCGGAAACAGAAAATAAAAGGCTATCAACTACTCCTATGCAACGTCGCTATGCGATGCTTCGCCAGGCGGGATGGAAGACTAGTCGGGCCGCTATGCACCGAATCACTAGGCGGATGGACGAGAAGGCTAGCGGATGAGGTGGTTAGAATGGCGGAATGAGGGTCGTGAGCACCTCTTTGCTACGCACGCCACGAGCAATTGCTAGTGCGGCAAGGGTGGATGGTGGTGGATGTAATATGGCGCAACTAAGGTAAATAACGAAAACATATAATCACATAGACATAATTGTATAAAAATGTTTGATAAACTAAGCATACTTCATCAATATTAATAAAGTTAAACACCAATATTCAACAATAAAGCAAGAACAAGTCAAGAGATCGACCGAATCCGAAGTCTTGCTGAGGATTCACGGTTGGAATCGTCGGGTTGTCATTCCGCGTCCAAGCTCGGTCCTCAACTGCGTCCGGGGTAGAGAAGGGCTGTCACCACCTTCCAATGGCCCGTCTTCTTCGTCTCACGATAGCGGACGAAGTTTTCTAGCTTTCCTTTGCGTGATGGCTATGGCGTCAAACCCTACTTGAAGCTCACGGATGAAGGAGAAGGCCGAGAGGAAGCTCCGGCTTGGATTTGGCGGTGAAAGCTTGCCCGGAGCACCTCCCTAGGGTGGAAGATGAAGGGGAACGGCGGAGAAGGAGGAAAACGGCGTAGAATTGTCGAGCTCTGGATCCTCTCTCGAATTAGGGCGAGACCTGCACTATTTATACAAAACAGAAATGAACAATGCGCACTATGTCTGGTGCTCGTGCGCACTGACATGGAAGATCAGGAAGAAGAATTGGGATAACGCGCACGAGTAGTGGCGCACGACCAGTGGTCGTGCGCACTAAACTCCAATGATCGTGCGATTACCCCAGACAGGACTCCAGAAAAGAGGAATCAATGCACACGATCAGTGGCGCATGACCAATGGTCGTGCACAAAATGTCCAGTGGTTGTGCGCTTACCCCAGACTGATTCTGGAAAATGTAGAGTAGTGCACACGATCAGGGGCGCATGACCCGTGGTCGTGCGCATTAGATCCCATGATCGTGCGCAGTATTCCTGTTTCACAACCATCCCGGAACACGCACACGTCCCCTGTACCGAAAGGAAAAACCAATAACTGATATGTGCAGACATTCCAGGCAATCACACAAAGGAGTACAAACTATAAAAATAACAAAATACACAACCACGGGCATAAATGTGCACTTCCTATGGAAATAAAGATAAGATGAAATATGAACGATATAGAACTAAAAGTGAAGTGCAAATGCGTGAAAACTAACCCAGATGAATCCGAAAATAGGTATATAAAGTGGACTCTTCACACCCCCAAACTTAACTGTTTGCGCGTCCCGAGCAAACAAAATCTAAGCAGATAGGGAAAAATACTAGTTAACAAAGAAATTGAAAAATAAAGTACCATGCGAAGTCGCATGCTCGCGTGCGTAAAAATACAATAGAGAAAATTTCTAAGTATGCAGAATAGTTTATATTTTTCACAATGCGTATCAAAATTTTATTATTACTCAAAAATGGAATCACAGTGAATCATCCGGGCACGCGAAGGGAGAAAGTAGACTAATCGCTAGGCGAGCATTGCCAAAGATCAGGGCTCAGGATAACCTCCAAAGGAATCCACCAATGTCGGTGACCATATGCTTGCCCTTTCACACTCTCTCCACGGCACTAGTTAGACTCAAGCACGAATCCATAGGACTTGGAGTATAATATAGGCTTAGGTGAAGGTGGGGTATATAAAGGTAAACAATATGGACACGCACACCCAAAATAAGATCACCCGAAAAAGCACACAGCCAAACTCAATGGACAAACACGTGCGACACACCACCAGACTTGGACTTTTGACGGTGCGTGCACACCCATAACGAACACAACTCAACAACATTTCACAACTCAGCAATAATATATATACATATACATTTCCTTTTTTCTTGTATTCCATATTGGGAATTTTCTTTTTATTTACTAACATATTTTTTTTCTTCCCCCCCCCCCTTTTTTTTAAATAGCCAAAACAAAATATGAAAACATGGCAACACCACAAGCTGCACAAACACCAACAAAACTGCCCACACAAAATGGATATAGACGACAACAAAACAAACTAACCGAGCGACCACATTCAGATGTGCGAGTAGGAAAGGCTATATGGCTATGGTAGCGAGGCGAAGGGATTTCAAAGGAAGGGACAGGCTCAACGGGGGTAGCAACAGATAGATGTCGGGAATGGTACAAGGCTCAAACGAGACAAAGTGACGGCCCACATCACGCACCCACTTGACTAACCATGTACCCATGCTTCGAGAGTAGCTAGGGGTAAGTTCTTAGCCAACGAGAAAGACTATCTGTCCTCCCGACTCGAGCAATATGAACCTAACATCCATCTACACACATCCCTAAGCTACCGTAGGATTCACACCGGATTCACCAACTTTTGAGTAGAATAAAAAGTCTTTACGCAAATAGAAAAATATAAAACTATAAGCATACAAAAACATTAAATCTACTCGAATTTCTACACGAGACGAGAGTAGTTGACTAGGAGCACAGCAAGGTCAACATTTTACTCTGTCTCACAATCCTATGTCAGCACCATGATTTTCCCAAATCTAACGAAGAAATGAGTTTAACTCGCTGCACACTAACAGTTAAGCATACGCTCAAGTGGGTGCAGTGGTGTGTGATGCAATGAACTAATCAAAATATATCTATAAAAACTTCTAGTATGCACATGAAATGTGCGCATGCAATAGGCAACAAATCTCTCCCCCAGACTTAAACTAAACTACACAGCAGATGATATAGAAATTAAACTCAAAAAGAGCTAAGGGAAGAGGTTACCCAATGCTCAGCTAGTGAGCATACCAGAAGGCACGTGGAAACTTGAAGCAGGCCCGCCATACGAAGAATCACAACCCCGCCAACATGAAGTTGTCAAGAATACTTGCAGGGTTGAGCTCCGCAAAAACAAAAGAAAATATACAAAAAGAAATGCTAAAAGTAAAATAGACATGAAAAATAAAATGCAGAAAATGAAAGATAAGTACTGGGGTTATTGTCATCCCAGCACGACTTATTTAATTCTAAACAGTTCTAGCTAATGGGACTATGAAATAAAAAGTGCACAGGTAACTGGCCTAATATCCGTTTCGGTAACGGGTACCGATACGGTGATAGAACAGTTACCCCTCTACCTAAATAATCATACCTGCTCCTCTCAGGTAGAGGAAATAGGAAGTAGGATGAGGAGGAGGCCTGGTCCTCACTCATCTCACCACAAAACAAATCCTTGCCTAACAAGGTTTCGTCCACCACAAGTTCGCTAGGGTCGACGGTGACAGCAGGGGCTTCCACTGTGAAGGAGGTAGGAACCTCCTCACATAAGAGGATGCACTCGTCGACAGCCTGAGCGCAAGGCTCAACGTCAACCCAACTTACCTGTGGAGATTCAACCTGCACAGGCTCAGATAAAGAAGAGGGATCAAGAAATAAAGGAGAAGAAGAACTAAAATAATCAGAAAATGGGAGAGTGATCCCGGCATCACTCTCAGCAGGATCCAAGCAGAGATCACTGTCGGTGTCATATGAGTCGTATCGGGGAGAATCCGAGAACTCGAGCTCCGCGGTGGTAAGAGGAACGGCCTCATCCAATAAGGAGGTGCAAACCTCTGCATCGGAAAGGGAATATTCCTCATCCCACCGGGGTGCGTAAAAGTGTTCCGAAGATCCACCTTCTCCGTCGGAGATAGAGGAATCATCATCCCACTTCGGCGCAACCTCGGGCACCGAATCATCCATAATCACGACATCATCAACCGACTCACAAGAAAGAGGAATAGCACAATCCGGCAAAAATTGCAGAGGGGCAAGGCTGCTCTCAAAATCAAGCATTGAATGAGCGGGCCCCCTCGCACAGTCATTCGCAGACGCCACCCCGTCGAAGACCGGAACAATCTCATCGTCCCATACAGGAGCGTCCATGAGTTCCTGCTCCTCTTTTTGTTGGCTAACACCAGAGTGATCATCATCACTCAAGGAAAGCTCGTAAAAAGGGATCGAGGGACCCATGAAAGAGCTGTATGCGGCCAGAGATTCTTCAGTAATCTCAACGGGTAAAGAATGGCAAAGTGCATCGTGTCAGTGTATGGGCCAGGCAACACCATGGTAGGCCTGTCCACTACAATCTTCCGTGAACGGGAGGTTGTTGTGCACACACCCTCAAAGGGAGAAGGCTTGCACAAACGAGTGCAATCCTTCAACATGTGGCCCACACCTTGACAAAACAAACACCGAATGCAATGCTCAGCATTCATAACAACAATGGCATCGATGGATCGGCGTAAAGTGTCAAGGATACGACACTCAGCATCAGGATCCATCACGAACAAAAATAATTGCTGAAAAAGTGCTACACAGCTAAAATGAAAATAGCACGGATCTGCTATCTAAATCAAAAATCAGAAAAGGGCAAAAAGAAATAAGCAAAATAAAAATTCTAAAAACCAAAGCAAATAAAAAAAAATGATATGCACAAATGGAAAAGGGCTTCAATATATTATCTCCCTCTCCAAAAACTCACACGACTGTGTTCCCCGGCAACGGCGTCAAAAACTTGATGCTAAAAGATCACGGCAGTGAACCGGTCACACGACTGTGTTTCCCAAGTATTGATCTCACAAGGAATAGAGTAAGGTGGAGTTAGTTTTGAGGAGGACTTGAGATTGAAGTCCTTAGGTCGAAGCTAACTAAGGGGGGGTTTTGATATAAGCGGAAACAGAAAATAAAAGGCTATCAACTACTCCTATGCAACTCCACTATGTGATGCTTCGCCAGGCGGGATGGAAGACTAGTCGGGCCGCCATGCACCGAATCACTAGGCGGATGGACGAGAAGGCTAGAGGATGAGGTGGTTAGAACGGCAGAATGAGGGTCGTGAGCACCTCGTCGCTACGCAAGCCACTAGCAATTTCTAGTGCGGCAAGGGTGGATGGTGGTGGATGGAATATGGCGCAACTCAAGTAAATAACGAAAACATACAATCACATAGACATAATTGTATAAAAACATTTTACAAACTAAGCATACTTCATCAATATAAATAAAGTTAAACACCAATATTCAACAATAAAGCAAGAACAAGTCAAGAGATCGACCGAATCCGAAGTCTTGCTGAGGATTCACGGTTGGAATCGTCGGGTTGTCATTCCGCATCCAAGCTCGGTCCTCAACTGCGTCCAGGGTAGAGAAGGGCTGTCACCACCTTCCAATGCCCCGTCTTCTTCGTGTCACGATAGCGGACGAAGTTTGCTAGCTTTTCTTTGCTTGATGGCTATGGCGTCAAACCCTACTTGAAGCTCACGGATGAAGGAGAAGGCCGAGAGGAAGCTCCGGCTTGGATTTAGCGGTGAAAGCTTGCCCGGAGCACCTCCCTAGGGTGGAAGATGAAGTGGAACGGCGTAGAAGGCGGAAAACGGCGTAGAAATGTCGAGCTCCGGTTCCTCTCTCGAATTAGCGCGAGACCTACACTATTTATACAAAACAGAAATGAACAATGCGCACGATCACAGGCGCACGACTAGTGGTCGTGCGCACTATGTCTGGTGCTCGTGCGCACTGGCATGGAAGATCAGGAAGAAGAACTGGGATAACGTGTACGAGTAGTGGCGCATGACCAGTGGTCGTGCGCACTAAGTCCAAAGATCGTGCGATTACCCCAAACAGGACTCCTGAAAAGAGGAATCAATGCACACGATCAGTGGCGCACGACCAGTGGTCGTGCGCAAAATGTCCAGTGGTGGTGCGCTTACCCCAGGATGATTCTGGAAAACGTAGAGTAGTGCGCACGATCAGGGGCGCACGACCCGTGGTCGTGCGCATTAGATCCCATGATCGTGCGCAGTATTCCTGTTTCACAACCATCCCAGAACACGCACACGTCCCCTGTACCGAAAGGAAAAACCAATCACTGATATGTGCAGACATTCCAGGCAATCACACAAAGGAGTACAAACTATAAAAATAACAAAATACACAACCACGGTCATAAATGTGCACTTCCTATGGAAATAAAGATAAGATGAAATATGAACGATATAGAACTAAACGTGAAGTGCAAATACGTGAAAACTAACCCAAATGAGTCCGAAAATAGGTATATAAAGTGGACTCATCAATAGGCAACCAGAAATGGCATGCACACTTCAAGATGTGTTCATAAAAGGAGATACAACATCCATGAATGTTGGTCTTGTGGCAAAGTGGGACACTTTGTCATAGATTGTTGGCACAACCCCTGTGTGCCAAAGACAAGCCAGTGTCTTCTTGATAGGATTCTTGTAGGTAGACATATGCATCATCAAGCTAACAGGAACCTAGGACCCAAGTCATATTAGGTTTCTAAGGTAAGGTAAACTCTGTTTTACAGGATAGTCCAAATGTTCATGCTCATTTATGATCCTTGGACAGAGATGTACTAGACCTAAGTCTTAGTACAAGGAATGATTCAACTAATCATCATGCACAAGATGTCAAAGACATGTGCAACTGTTGAGGGGGAGCTAGTAAAAGAAAGCCAGATGCAGCTAAAGTTCAAGAGCAAGGATGCTGGTGTGCTCAAAGACTATAAATCCATCATCTGCTTCTAGTCTATAGGGCAAAGATAAGTAGAATTCATCTTGTTTATGAATCTTCTGAATGTTCTCTTAATTGTTAAATCTATGCATCTTAGAGATAAGATAGTTGAAATTAAAGTCTGAGAAGAAGTGAGACAATTGTCTAAAAACTCTTCTCAATAAATAAGTTAGTGGCTCACATGTTCACTATGCCACATGTGTAACTAGATTCAACATCCTCAAAATTGACATGGGTGTGTTGAAGCTAGTTCAAATTGCACTCCACTAGGACACATATTATAATGTACATTGCAGGTCATCAATTATGTAAGAAGTCAACGGTTGAGTAAAATAAACTTACTCAATTAAATATATCGATTAATCGACCTGCGGATAAGATCTTTGATTCAATCCCAGCTGTTGATCAAAATTGATCAGCAAAACAGGTAAGTGACTTTCCGCCTTCTCCTTAGAAATAACTATAAATAGTAGAGCTTATGCATAAAGCAAAGTTATTGTTCCTTTCCCTCTCCCGGACGGATTCGCCGAATCGACGGAAAGTTGTTCCCACTAGGTGGTAAAATTCTTTAGCGAAATGGCGCCCAAGGGAGAAGATTTCTTGTTCGAGGGTTTGGAATTGGTAAGAAATGGATTCAAAGATGCTCCAGCACATATATTATGCAGCATTTTCATCAGCTTTGTTTACCACATTCTACTTCTAAAATTTACTATTTTAATCCTGGGTCCTGCTCTGTCAAGCAGTTGCCTATTAAGGTCGATCCTTAGATGGGGAAAAACCGGAGTTGTGTTATTCCTCCAGGTCTGGCCCCAAAAAAAGTGCTACCACGCTCCTTGTCAAAAGTTGAGTCGAGCGCCACTGCCCGAAGTTCGTAGCATAGTAGGGCATGCCTCCACAGACCTGGTATGAGCTAGTAAAATTGATTGTTGATTGTCTATGAATTGCTTTGGAAATGAGAGGTTCTAGAATTATTCTCCAATATAAAGGAAGATGCTACGGCTGAGAAAATCAAGACGACTGTAAGTGGAACAAAAGTCAAGATAACACCAAGAAGGCTGGCCAAATCCCTAAACCTGACGAAGTTCTCCGCAACTGATGACCAAGACGACCTGTCGCAGGATGATGTAAAGACTGCCATGAAATGGTGTGTGTTGTTCAAGCACTCCACTGGATCAATCCTAAGGAAGGAACTGAACATGAAAGGTAAGTTCTTGGCGGATGTCATCGGGAAGGCTCTGTTATGTAAAACATTCTCCCACGATAAGATCTGGAGAAAGATGTTCGACCTGATGAGCAGGGTCATATTGACCAAAAAAACTGATTGGGGAAGAATTATATTTGAATGGATTATTGAATGTGTAACTGTACCGAATTTAGGGATAATTTTGTCCCTGTTTCTGCGACAAATTATTCCAGAGATTCTAAACTTTAAGCTTGGAGCAAGAATACATCACATGAGAATAATGGAATCCAAGATGCTGGAAAGGTGGGATAGGGTACTTCAACCTCATGGACCATCACCTACATAAAAGAAATGAAAGAAGATAGCTATTTATGAGCTCAGCTCCTCTAACAGCTCTTATGATGAGGAAGAACCTCATAATCTAGGACTGACATCTTCTACTGAAGAGTCCAAGAAGGACATGAACACTCAGGTATTAACCTCTTCAGAACTTACCCCACCAAGTCATGTAAGCAGACCTGAGTCAGATATTATCCCTGAGGATGAGGTGCCCACTGCTGAGATGGTTGAAGTAGTGGAAAGGAAGTTGTTGACAAGATCTCTGCAAGGATGGAGGAAGATGCTTCCACACTTGATGATACAGATGGGCATCTGCCTATGTCTGATTATGTTGATGTTCCCAGGCCTCAGAGTGAGGGGAGATCAATTTGTATTCTGAAATAGAAATTACAATGTCTGAAGATGAGCATCTTCTGGAAAAAGTCATGGAAATTGCATTTACTAAGGACAAGACTGCAATGGCTGAGGTGAGCAATTTCAGATCCCCTTAATAGAAGTTCAGCCTACAGATGATATTGTTGTTGCTGCTGCTGACCTGCATGCAAATGAAGGCATGACAGAGATTGAGGGGGAGATTCCATCTAAACTCTCTACTCATGAAGTACATGATCTAGTCTCCTCTGAATTTGAGAAAGAGGAATCTAGTCATGAGAAAACACACTCCTTAGTGCATACTGATAATGGCCAGTCCAAGAGTGACTCTGCACAAGGAATAGGGAATAGGACAATACAGGAAGCTCTAAATGAAGGCACCTCTGCTCAACCAGACCAGATGCCACCAATGTTCCTAGCCCAGTTAAAGGGCCTGTTGGATGAACAATGGAGAGCATTAGAAAATTATGTGGATGAAGCCCTTAAAGATATCAGGAATGATCTGGAAACTGAGATGAAATCTTTAAGATTTGAAGTAAACTTGTTGAAAGGAGAAACTATCAAGTTCTTTACAAGAGGTGTTCCATCTGTAGACTATACCATGGAGAAGCTTGATGTGTCAAGACAGAATATAGCCATTATCATAAAAAATCAAAAGATTCAGGCTCAAAACATGGTGACCATTCATGAAAATGATAAATTTATGAGCGATGAACAGAATACAACTATCTTTTCCAAGATGGATGCCTGTTCCAAGCTGGTTGATGACGACATGTTGGTAGTCAAAAATCATGTTACTACTGGAGTGAACTACCTAGAAATAGAAAGAAGCAAGGGAAGCACCTCCCAGACCATTCAAATAGTTGAAGAAGTCAAAAAGGGGGAGAGTGAAGCTATTAGGACAAACACAGAAAACATGCTCTGGGCAACCAATGTTGTGAGAGGGTCATTGAGAATAGAGCCAGTGCAACATGATAACATCCCAATGATGCATGCTCAAGTGCTAGAGGCCTTGAGCAAAGTGCATGCTCAGTAAGATCATCAAAGTTATCATTATATAGAAGAATATGATAGCGCTAGTGATCAATGGGGAGGACTGTCCATTGCTGCTAAAATTACTTCCTTCAGCCCCACTGAAGACCATGCATTACAAACCAAAGAAATTACTTCAAATGCTGAAACTGAAGAGGAAGTCAGGCTAAGGAAAAAGAGATGCGGGGAGGAAATGGAGAAAAGGCCTGATTTCGAGCAATGGAGCCCTAAATCCAGATCCATCGTTCTGCTTGCTTAGGATCAGGTCAAAAACAAAAGGTCAAACAGAGGAAAATGGTACAGCAAAATGGAATGGGACAAGATGGAAAAGAGGGACATTGAAAGGAGAATGTAATGGAAGAATATGAATGCTAACACCTTACCTCCTGGTACAGTTGAACCCTCCAAGTACTTCCCCAAGCCCTTCAGCTACTTTCAGAGGCAAAAAGATAAAGCAGAAGGTGATGCTGATACAGCTAAAGCAGCCAAAGCCAGTGAGGAAGTTAAAAAAGGTAAGAAGAAGGCAGTTGCTGAAAAGAAAGAAGTAAAGAAGGCAAAGGGCAGTGGGATTGTGATAAGGGAACCTGAAACTTGAAAAGTTTCAGGTTCTGCTTATAGGGCTTAAGGAACGTGTATTGTTTTGTTAAATGCATAAGAACTATTATCCAATAAAAGTTAAATGCAAATCATTGTATTGATAATCATTATTTCTGTTTGATGCGGATTATTGGTTATTATTTATATTGCATAGTTGTGTTAGTGTATACATTGTCATAGGTCTTGACTTCTTCAAATAGGGGGAGATTGTTGGGTCCATTGATCCCAATATCCAGGATTTGAAGAAGGCCTAGCAAATAATGTATACACATGTGGTGATCTAACTTGTGCTCAAGTTTAGTAATTCCAGGATGTCCTAGCAATAATGATGGGACAGGTAGCCTAAGTGGCTAGGTTAGGTAAACACTTACCTAAGGTGTGGATATATAGAAAAATATCTATGTCCACAGGCATTGAGTGAAGGTCATCCACTCAACGCCAGATGACTTATAGCTCTGAGTGAAGGCTATACAGTCAAATCCAAGTAGTGGCAATCTGATAAAGTGGCTAAGTCCATAGGCATTGAGTGAAGTCAACTCACTCAATGCCATGCACTAAAAGGCTGTGAGACAGGCTAATACAGTAAAAGCCTAAGAGGAAATGGGCAGAAAAGTGGCTAAGTCTATAGGCATTGAGTGAGTATCACTCACTAAACATCTTACTCTATATTTGTTGAATATTGCCTTATAATTCAAAGCCACAAAAAAAAGTACTGATATTTGGCTAAGTCCAAATGTGTTGAGTGTAGCTTACTCACACAATGCCAGTTAAATAGAATAAAATTTGTTAAGTAGTTTGGCATTGAGTAGAGCTTACTCACTCAACACCAAGGAGCCGAAAAATCTGGCTAAGGCAGAAAGCGTTGAGTGAGGTGTGCTCACTCAGTGCTCTCAATGACATGACTCAGAAAATCTGGCTAATGCAAAAAGCGTTGAGTGAGGCGTGCTCACTCAATGCTCTTAATGCTTAAGATGCTGAAGAAGCAGAAAATTAGTTAAGGCAGAAAGCGTTGAGTAAGGAATCCTCACTCAATGCACTCAACGCCAAGCATGCAAAATGTTAACCTAGAAATCGGTGATCCCTCCCAAGGTATCCAGCTTTCTTGTCGCAGCCTGCTCCTGGTTCCCCCTGGAGGTTGCGACCAGTCTAAGTATGGGCGGACAGATTTCCCTGCCCGCTCAGGCCACATGGCTAGGGCGGTCTCCCCGGTCTAACCGCCCAAGTCGCGCAGCAGCCGCTAGTTCTGCAGGAGCTGCGGACTGCTTCCTCAGTCCTCCCCTACAGGCCCCGCGGTTTGATCAGCTAACTGTACCATGATTCTCCATTCTAACAGGTGGACTACCCAACTGCGCTGGACTCGGATTCCTATCCACCGATACCGCCACGTAGTCGTATGCTCGACAGGAGTCACGGTCTTCACCAGCCGACTCCTTCAAGTTGCACAGCAAGCAAGGCACCCCGCTTCCTTACTAGGCAACCTGTCTCCATGTAGCTCAATGCTAGGCGGCCTACCTCCAGGTCATCCAACAATGTGACAACTCTCTAGGTCGCACAACAGAGGGCGACAATCTCCAGGTCGCCCAGCAGGGGCGGCAAGCCTGACCATTCCAACAGGAGGTAGACTTCAGCGACGGGGGAGACCTGCTTCTTCAGTACGATGTAAGCCCCCCCCTCCCAGATCCCAAAACACGGTATGAGGGGGTCTTATGCCCAGAACAACCGCCTTACGGTAGCATTGGCACACGGGCTAACCTGTACCACAAGACGCCTATTTTTTCGGCTACAACCAATATCAATATATGCTAACCCAACCAAAACATAGTATCAAAAAGTCAATCCACACATAAGCATAATAAGGCCAAAGTACAATAATAAGAGAAACTATAACAAGCTTCTAAGACATCAGAGTACAGCAAGTATACGCCCAAAGGGCTACATCAAAAACTCTCAACAATCACATCGGTGACCGACGGTAGCGACGACACCTTCCCTTCAGGCCTGGTCATCCTAGCCTGGCTGTCCTGCTGCATAATCTGCGGCTCCTCTACCTGGGGGTGACCTCCTAAAAAGGAAGACGTAGCAGTCGTTAGTCAAAAGATTAAGTGGCTTCACATCCGCTCCCCCGGCGACTCCTCGGCACCGGGCGGGGAAAGGAACAAGGGTACAATATATAATAGGTAATATAAGCAGGTACAAGCAGGTGGAATAAGTACAATATGATTAACAGCATTTAATCTAGCAGTTCTACATGAGCTATAACAAACCATCAAGTATAAGTAACTCCAATAGGAAAGTAACTTAACTTATAAGGATGCTCATACAAGCTTATAAGATAAGGATCGATTTAACATAAAGTAACTCATCGTAAAGGAGTGCCCATACAAACTTATATGATGAGGATCTTGTTTGTGCAATGTAATGTAATGGTATGTATGCAATGCAATGACTCACCCATGATCACGCACATGCAGCCGCTATGTCGACACAGACTTGTAGTTCTCACTATTCGAGAAGGTAGCTAACCTCTCAGGCATCAACCGTCGTGGCCAGGCGGCGATAGTAGAGCGGTCTTCTCTACTACTAAGAGGGCATCCACACTGCTTCACTTAGGCCTCTGTACGCCTCAACATTAAGAACACAACAGCGGAGCCCATGCGTACTATGGCCCAACTGGAGTATCGTGTAGATGTGCACCGAGAACCAAGCCCCGAACTGGCATTTTGTGACCCGGAAGGAGCCTCAGAAGAAAGTACGAGGACCAAGCCCAACCGTTCACCTGGCACGGAAGGAGCCCCGGGACATGAACACCGAGGACCAAGCCCAACCGCCCAAGGTCTAACTGTCAACTCCCGTCGGTGTGACGACTGGCGAGCCCGTAGACCTGCAACACTATCCTTAACCCAGGATTACGACACCGCATGTCGACTCACACAGCATGCAATTCCGCGTCACCGTGGCACGCAAGGAGCCTTGGAGAAAGCACGAGGACCAAGCCCAACCGTCCACTCGGCACGGAAGGAGCCCCGAAAAATTAGCACCGAGGACCAAGCCCAACCGTACGACAATGTTGATCCTCAATATTACCCGAACCATTGCGGTCATTAAGACTATCTACAATCTACGTTCACATAACTCTAATATAACTGATTAGCATGCTTTAACCAAGTTCAATCATTTGTTTGCACATGAATCAACAATCTAAATAGTAACGATCGTTTGCTCATAACATCACCACCGATCGGGTATATAAATTCAAGTCAATCTTATCATTAATCGACATATAATTGCTATCGTTATGTACTCAATGTTACCCATAATGAAATCATTCTAATCTCATAAACACGTCAAAACGTTTGTTCACAATTTCTACCCCAAAAGATTCGTTCAAGTACAGTTCACTCCTCCATTTGTTTACGGTACATTCAACAATTTCATTGCTCGTTAAATTATGATATTTAAAAATAAAGGAATTCTCCAGCCCCTACATCAATTAGTTATAATGTCTCCACCAAATTCAAATCCAATGTTATACCCAACCAAGAATTTAGGTGTAGAACACCACCCGTACAACACATTCTACCGGAGATTCCCGAGGCTACAAAAATCCGATGAAGATGCGTAACCCCTCGTTGGAAAGGTATTGACAGTGGCTACAACTTTCGTGTTTAGTTAAAAGCCCAGATCTAGCTGACGCACACTTGAAAACGGCCACGACGATCGCTGCACGTAGAACAGAGGTTTCTACACGCATCTTGAGGCGCAATGAACGGCATCGGTTCATCTTCCTCCTCAAGCTGATTCCCAAATTCACCTCCAAAATTTCCTCCTCCCTTATTCACCCTCATAAGGCCATCTCTCTTCACGGAACCATCCCCCATCTTCACATAGAAGGTTGGAGAGGTTGAATACACCACTATCCTTAGAGCACAAGCCCTTGAACAGCCTTTACCTAGGGAAATCATCATCTCGCAAGTCTAGACTCGTTTGAGTCGACATCTCACCTAGATATAACTACAGATCTAGCACCACGGGAGAGGGGAGGATGCTCACCTCATTTCCGGTGTTTCCGCCATTTCCGGCCAACGATCTTGTAACTCTTCGCGGCGGCATCTTCTTCACCTCGGAGGCAGCTGTTCTTCTCCTCTTGGACTTGCTCCAGCACCTTCTCCCTCTCTACAGTAGTTCTCTCAGGGGAAAGGGTTGGAATGAGGAGTGAAAATGGCTAGGGTTTTGACATCCCTTATAAGTGATAAGTGATACGGGTAGGGACATGCCCGTGTCCTTACCTGTGTCCTGCTCGGGCGAAGCGTCGTCGATGGTTCCAATGTCGGTTCAATACACAAACACGGGTAGGGACACGGGCGTGTCCCTACCAATGTCCACATGACACGACCGTGTTGTCTGGCTGTGTCCCTCTCAGGACACGCTTCGTCGAGTTTCACTTGACACACACGGGTAGGGACACGCCCGTTTCTCTACCTGTGTCCTCCTCGGGGCACACTTCGTCGAGCTCAACTTGACACACATGGGTAGGGACATGCCCGTGTCTCTACCCATATCTTCTTCACATGGGTAGTGACATGCCCGTGTCACTACCCATGTCCTTCTCTGGGACAACTCAAGGCGTCGACTCGAGAGTCAGTTGGATTGACACGGGTAGGGACACAACCGCGTTTCTACCCGTGTCCTTCACGAGAATAGTGGTTGTACATACAGGGGTAGGGACACGACGTGTCCCTACCGTGCCATCATGCACACGGGTAGTGACATGCCCGTGTCGCTACCCGTGTCCTTCTCTGGACATACTCGAGTCGTCGACTCGAGAACTGGCCTCTCCCACACGGGTAGGGACACGCCCGTGTCTCTACCCATGTCCTATTCTGGACTGATTTCGACTCCCATTTATAAGTGCAGCCCCGCTGCCAGCACTTCTCTGAGCCCAAGTCAGCTCTCCTGACTCAAAAATGCGCACGAGGGGCCTAGTGCGAATCGGGACGTTACAAATCCTATAAACAAAATAAAAGATTTCGTCCCTGAAAGCAGGCTAAGGCTATAGGAGAAAAGCAAAACAGAAGATGAAATATGCTTTTAAACAAAATTACCTTGAGGAAATAATTCCGCGTAGCATTTTTGCATCAAGTCCATTGGCTCCCATGTATACTTGTCCTTTCCATGATTAGACCTACAGCACCTTCACCAAAGGAACACTTTTACGATGCAAAATTCTTGTCTCGTTGTCTACGATCCGCACCGGCTCTAGTCGCACAGACCTATCAGTCGTCACTGCCCCATCAGTGGTGAGGATATATTGTTTGGGCCGTAACAGTGCCTTTCGAAGAGACGACACATGGAACACGTCGTGGAGGTTATCTAGCTCTGGAGGTAACTCCAAACGATAGGCCAAAGGGCCAATCCTTTCCAATATAGTGTAGGGCCCAACGTACCTTGGGCTGAGCTTTTTCACCCCACGCACCCGTGACACTCCATACATCGGCCGGAGTTTTAGAAACGCTTTATCACCCACTTGAAACTCCACCATCCGGTGCTTTACATTATAATACTTCGCCTGCCGACTTTGAGCCTCCAACATGCGATCCCGTATTAGTCTAACCACCTCATCAGTATCATCAATATACTCAATCCCCAAAGCCTTCAGGTCTTCATCTTGCACCCAAGACAAGGGGGTTCTACACCTTCTGTAAAGGGCTTCATGGGGTGCCATGCCGATGCTATCTTGATGGTTGTTGTTGTTGGAAAATTCTACCAGGGGTGAGAGACTTTCCCACGGCTCTCCTCTATCCAACACACACAACCTCAACAGGTCCTCCAATGTCCTGATGTTCCTCTCAGACTGCCCGTCCATCCGAGGATGAAACGCGGTGCTAAAGGTAAGGCGTCAGACCAAATACGCATGTACCGCCTTCCACTCCTTGGAGGTAAACCGACCATCCCGGTCAGAAACGATTGTCTTGGGCACGCCATGGTACCGTACAAACTGCTCCACAAAGAGGAGTACCAAGACATCCGCGTGAGCCTCTTTCTTCATAGGGATGAACCTGGCTACTTTTGTCAGGCGATCAACGATCACCCACACCGAATCATTCCTTGAGCGTGAGCGAGGTAACCCGTGAATGAAGTCCATGGAGATATCCTCAAACTTCCACTCGGGGATTGGCAATGACTGTAACAAACCACCGAGGCTCTTGCATTCTGCCATCACCCTTTGACAGGCTTCGCAATGTGTAATAAAATATCTGACATCCCTCTTCATACCCGGCCAACACATGGTCTTCTGCAAGCTGGCATACATCTTGGCAATACCCGGGTGCACTGAATACTGAGAGCAATGAGCCTCTCTCAAGATATTCTCCCGGATTTTACCTCCCTTGGGAATGTAGAGCCGGCCGCGGAAGTATACGAGGCCGTCCTTTAATGTATACTCGTCAGTAGCCCCATCTTTGATTGACTTGATTGCCGGGTCCAGAGCCGCATCCCTTCCTTGCTCAACCCGGATTCGGTCCCGAATATCGCAAACTATGCTCATGGTTGCCAAGTACTCATTCGAAGGAACCTTATACACAAAAGTAATCTCCATCTCCTCGAGAACTCGAGCTAACTCCATGCTCATCAACCGAGACACTGAGCTCGAGTCCGGTACCTTTCTGCTCAATGCATCAGCCACCGAGTTCGCCTTTCTGGGGTGGTAGTTCAGGGTGAACTCATAATCGCACAGAAACTCCAACCACCGTTGTTGTCTCAAATTAAGTTCCTTCTGAGTGTGAACATACTTTAAATTTTTATGATCAGAAAATATCTCACAATGAACACCATATAGGTAGTGCCTCCAAAATTTGAGGGCGAACACGACTGCCCCCAATTGCAAATCGTGAACCGGATAATTGAGTTCATGTTTCTTTAACTGTCTTGATGCATATGCAATTACATGACCGTGCTGCATCAGTACTGCTCCCATTCCTTGATAAGATGCATCGGTGTAAACTTGAAATCCTTCCTTCCCAAACGAAAGTGCTAGGATGGGTGCAGATGTAAGTCTACCCTTTAGCTCTTGGAACGCTGCTTCGCACTGGGGTGTCCACTCATATGGCACACCTTTCTTCGTTAAGGTAGTAAGAGGAAGGGCGATCTTCTAGAATCCTTTTACGAACTTGCGATAGTACCCGGCAAGTCCAAGGAAGCTCGGCACATCAGCCGCTGACTTCAAAGGCGACCACTCCTTTACAGCATGCACTTTGGCCGGATCCACAGCTAGTCCAGCCCCACTGATCACATGACCCAAGAAAGCAACCTCCTTAAGCCAGAATTCGCACATGCTGAACTTGGCAAACAAGGCGTGCTCTTTTAGTTTCTTCAGTACCAAGGTCAGATGTTCGGTATGCTCCTCCTCCGTCTTTGAGTATACTAGGATGTCATCGATTAAAACGATGACGAAGATGTCCAAATACGGCTCAAACACCTTGTTCATTAGACTCATGAAGGCTGAAGGGGCATTTGTGAGCCCAAACGGCATTACGGTTAACTCGTACAAACCGTACCTTGAACTGAAAGCCGTTTTCTGGATGTCCTCCTCTCGTATCCTCAATTGATAATACCCCGAGCGCAAATCCAACATGGAAAACCAATGCGCTCCTACCAGTTGGTCAAACAGCTCGTCGATCCGGGGTAGCGGATAAGTGTTCCGCACCGTTAGTTGATTGAGCTCCCGATAGTCTATGCATAACCGCAAGGTTCCATCCTTCTTCTTGACAAACAATACAGGGACTCCCCAGGTTGACGAGCTGGGGCGAACAAATCCTGACTCCACAAATTCTTGTAGCTGAACTCTAAACTCTGCGAGTTCCTTTGGGGTCATCTGGTAAGGAGTCCTGGAGACAGGTTTGGTACCTGGTAGTAGCTTAATTTGAAAGTCAACTTCTCTATGCGGGGGTAATCCTGGCAGTTTCTCAGGAAATACCTCAGGAAAGTCCCGCACTACCCGTACATCTTATATATCCAATGCTACCTCCTTCAACTCGAAACAAACTATGAAAACTTCTTCCCCCTTCATATGGGCTTCTACAGCCTGAATCGAAGATAATAACATGCGAGGTGCGAATCTAATACCTTGAAAGATGACATCGGTGTCTCCATATCTCAAGTAGATTCATTTCTCTGCGCAATCAATCCTTGCAAAGTGCCAGTCCAACAATGCCATGCCCAGAATAAGATCAAACTCTGGCATCCTCAAGACCGTGGCAGGCGTATCAAAGGCCTTTCCCCCAATAAGTATCTCAAATTCACACTTGGCGGTTGCGATCATCTCAGAGCCGTCCAGGAGGAATACACGTCGGACTATAGTAGTGAAGTATTGTACACCCTCCACGTCATTAATAAAGTCCTCAGAGACAAAAGAGTGTGAGGCACCGGTATCGAACAGCGCATAGGCCATCTTCCCGCCGACTACCACGGTGCATAAGTACCAATAACCAAAACTCAACGCTAGGCATATAGTATGTCTTAAACAACTTAGGTTAAACAATGAAAATGTGAAAGCTAACTGCAACATACATACAATCACATCCTGGGGATTCCGTTCTTGTGCCTTGTCCAGCGCATACACTTGATTCCGAGCAGGACGTTGGTTTCCACCTCACGGTCCTCGTCCTCGACAATGCATATAACCCCATCCCCACGGAGCTATCGGATGGAAAGCAGGAGGGACATTCCCAAACAACTGCGGGGAGTAGCGTCGGATGTGGCCCGGTTGGTTGCATTCAAAGCACACCCGTCCATAATGCCCCTGAGGTTGCTGAAATTGATGAGGCTGTGGTGGTGGTGACAGCGCGGACGGCTGCGGAACCGGATGCTCCACTCTAAAATTTCGGTGGAAACGTCCGCCACCCCTTTGATGTCCTCTTGCTCCTCTGTAGTCCTGTCTCCTTCTGTTGCTTGGGCCAGCTTCCATCACGCCCTCCGCAAGCCTCTTACCACTTCCCAAGTGGTACGCCTCCAATCTCTTCGCTATGTCGATTATCTCTGCCAAGCTAGCATCAGCTATAAATAAAAGGGCCTGCCTTAGGGGGTCCCGCAGCCCTTTGTAGAAGCTCTTAGCATATCGTCTGTCATCCAAGTCATATGAGTCTGTGAATCTCGCGAGATGTTGGAACTCTCGCTGATATTCCGTAACCGATTTTGATCCTTGCTGCAGTAGTAGAAACCTCTCTTTGAGTTCATCTCGAGCAGATGAAGGAATGAAGTGATCCAAGAAGACTCCCGAGAACTCGCTCCAGCTTATCTCTGTATATACTCGCCCTTGGAAGGTGGAGCCCATGAGGTACTTCCACCACCTCTTGGCGTGTAGTTCCAGGACGACACCGCCAATGTTACAGCCATGTTGGCTAGGCAACGAATCCCCGCCAATAGCTCCTGCACCGTATCCAGCCATTCTTCAGTGCGCACAGTCGACTCTATCCCAAGGAAAGCGGGAGGGGAGAGAGCACGGAAAGTGCCCAGCCAGTTTGAGCGTGGATCCTGTTGTTGTACTGGAGTTTGCTGCAACCTAAAGGCATCCAGGATGGTCGTGAGCGTCTGTGTCAACTCTGATTGTTGGAACTGAGTGGGTATGGAAGGGATAAGGGTGCCCCCTATCGGCTCATATGCACTGGAATCTACACGTAGAATACAAATGTATGGTCAGGTTGGCTGATCTTAAGGTCAAAGTTGGACATACTTAGTGTGAAATACATATGGGCACACCACTGCTTCCGCTAAGTTAGGTTGTCCCCAAACTGACTAATCGAACGGGGGTGGTACCATTGTTGAATGAATTCTTTAGTTGAGGATCGTGGAAAGTTGATACCATTTGTCATACCCCCCTCCCGGATCCCAAAACACGGCACGAAGGGGGTCTTATGCCTAGAACAGTCGCCTTGCGGTAGCATTAGCACACGTGCTAACCTGTACCACAAGACGCCTATTCTGCTAGCTACAACCAATATCAAAATATGCCAACCCAACCAAAACATAGTATCAAGAAGTCAATCCACACATAAGAATAATAAGTCCAAAGTACAATAATAAGAGAAGCTACAACAAGCATATAAGACATCAGAGTACAGCAAATATACGCCCAAAGGGCTACATCAAAAACTCTCAACACTCGCATCGGTGACCGACGGTAGCGACGACACCGTCCCTTCAAGCCCTATCGTCCTTTCCTGGCTGCCCTGCTGCATAATCTGCGGCTCCTCTACCTGCGGGGTGACCTCCTAAAAAGGAAGACGTAGCAACTGTTAGTCAAAAGACTAAGTGGCTTCACATCCGCTCCCCCGACGACTCCTCGGCACCGGGAGGGGAAAGGAACAAGGGTACAATATATAATAGGTAATATAAGCAGGTACAAGCAGGTGGAATAAGTACAATATGATTAACAGTATTTAATCTAGCAGTTCTACATGAGCTATAACAAACCATCAAGTATAAGTAACTACAACAGGAAAGTAACTTAACTTATAAGGATGCCCATACAAGCTTATAAGATAGGATCGGTTTAACATAAAGTAACTCATCGTATAGGAGTGCCCATACAAACTTACACGATGAGGATCTTGTTTGTGCAATCTAATGTAATGGTATGTATGCAATTCAATTACTGACCCATGATCACACACATGCAACCGCTATGTCGACACAGACTTGTAGTTCCCACTATTCGAGCAGGTAGCTAACCTCTCAGGCATCAACCGCTGTGGTCAGGAGGTGACAGTAGAGCGGGCTTCTCTACTACTAAGCGGGAATCCACACTGCTTCACTTAGGCCTTCGTACGCCTTAACGCTAAGAACACAATAGCGGAGCCCATGCGTACTATGGCCCAGCGGGAGTCTCGGGTAGATGTGCACCAAGAACCAAGCCCCGAACTGGCCTTGTGTGACCCGGAAGGAGCCTCGAAAGAAAGCACCAGGACCAAGCCCAACCGTTCACCTGCCATGGAAGGATCCCCGGGACATGAACATCGAGGACCAAGCCCAGCCGCCCAAGGTCTAACTGTCAACTCCCATCGATGTGACGACTGGCAAGCACGTAGACCTGTCACACTATCCTTAACCCAGGATTACGACACCGCATGTCGACTCACACCGCATGTAATTCCACATCACCGTGGCACGGAAGGAGCCTCGGAGAAAGCACGAGGACCAAGCCCATCCGTCAACTCGGCACAGAAGGAGCCCCGGGAAATGAGCACGGAGGACCAAGCCCAACCGTCTGACAATGTTGCTCCTCAACATTACCCGAACCATTACGGTCATTAAGACTATCCACAATCTACGTTCACATAACTCTAACATAACCTATTAGCATGCTTTAACCAAGTTCAATCATTTGTGTGCACATGAATCAACAATCTAAATAGTAACGATCGTTTGCTCATAACATCACCACCGATCGGGTATACAAATTCAAGTCAATCTTATCATTAATCAACATATAACCGTTATCGTTACGTACTCAATGTTACCCATAATGAAATCATTCTAATCTCATTAACACATCAAAATGTTCGATCACAATTTCTACCCCAAAAGATTGGTTCAAGTACAGTTCACTCCTCCATTTGTTTACGTGGGGTTCATTCAACAATTTCATCGCTCGTTAAATTATGATGTTTAAACATAAAGGAATTCTCCAGCCCCTACATCAATTAGTTACAATGTCTCCACCGAATTAAAATCCAATGTTATACCCAACCCAGAATTTAGGTGCAGAACACCACCCGCACAGCACCTTCAACCGGAGATTCTCGAGGCTATATGAATCTGATGAAGGTGTGTAACCCCTCGCTGGAAAGGTATTGATAGTGGCTACAAATTTCGTGTATTGTCAAAAGCCCAGATCGGGAGGAATCACACTTGAAAATGGCCATGAAGATTGTTGCGCGCAAAACACAGGTTTCTGCATGCTTCTTGAGGCGGAATGAATGACATCGGTTCATCTTCCTCCTCAAGCCGATTCCCAAATTCACCTCCAAAATTTCCTCCTCCCTTGTTCACCCTCATAAGGCCATTTCTCTTCACGGAACCGTCCCCCATCTTCACATAGAAGGTTGGAGAGGTTGAAGACACCACTATCCTTAGAGCACAAGCCCTAGAACGGCCTTTACTTAGGAAAATCATCATCTCGCAAGTCTAGAATCTTTTGAGTCGACATATCACCTAGATATAACTATAGATCTAGCACCAAGGGAGAGGGGAGGAAGCTCACCTCATTTTCGGTGTTTCCACCATTTTCGGCCAACAATCTTGTAACTCTTTGCGGCGGCATCTTCTTCACCTCGGCGGCGGCGGTTCTTCTCCTCTTGGACTTACTCCAGCACCTTCTCCCTCTCTACAGTAGTTCTCTCAGGAAAAAGGGTTGGAATGAGGAGTGAAAATGGCTAGTGTTTTCACATCCCTTATAAGTGAAAAGTGACACGGGTAGGGACACGCCCGTGTACTTACCCATGTCCTGCTCGGGCGAAGCGTCATCTATGGTTCCAATATTGGTTCAATACAAAAACACAGGTAGGGATACGGGCGTGTCCCTACCCGTGTCCACATGACAAGGCCGTGTTCTCTGGCTGTGTCCCTCTCAGGACACGCTTCGTCGAGTTTCACTTGACATACACGGGTAGCGACACGCCCATGTCTCTACCCGTGTCCTCCTCGGGGCACACTTCATCGGGCTCTACTTGACACACACGGGTAGGGACACGCCTGTGTCTCTATAGGTGTCATCTTCACACGGGTAGTGACACGCCCGTGTCACTACCTATTTCCTTCTCTAGGACAACTCGAGGAGTCTACTCGAGAGTCGGTTGGATTGACACGAGTAGGGACACGCCCGTGTCCTTTACAAGAATAGTGGTTGTACATACACAAGTAGGGACACATCGTGTCCCTACCATGCCATCATGCACACGGGTAGTGACACGCCCGTGTTGCTACCTGTTTCCTTCTCTGGACATACTCGAATCATCGACTCGAGAACTGTCCTTACCCACATGGGTAGGGACATACCTATTCTAGACTGATTTCTCCTCCCATTTACAAGTGCAGCCCCGCTGCCAGCACTTCTCTGAGCCCAAGTCAGCTCTCCTGACTCAAAAACGTGCACGAGGGGCCTAGTGTGAATCGGGACGTTACATACGCCAAGTTACACAAACATCCAGCTGACTCTTCTTCAGCCTGGCAGGTCTTCATCCCCTCACCAAACAACAAGCCTCCAGCAGAGGTGGACTCATCTCATCCACCGAGGGCTATGTGGACTCTACCAGTCCGCCACTGAGCCCTCCTTCCTTCCACCAGCATGCTTCCCTGCAATAGAGGTGGTCTCACTACGCAGCCTGCCAATCATCTTTCCAACCGCTTCTTCCCAGCAGCTGGCGGATAACTCCTAAGCCCGCATACCTGGGCGCGGGCTCACTTAGCATAGAAGAGGTGGACTCGTCCCAGTCCGCCAACATCAGAATCAACTCCAGAAGACAAGTTCCCAAACAGCGGGACCTGGCGCGGGCTCAGCGGACTCCACATTCTACTCGCACAAATCACTGACTCATTGGGGGTGACGTTACCAAAAGCCATTACCTCCTCGGGCCTATAAATAGCCCCCTATACCTCTCATTTTGGAGGACTCGGACACGAGGGAAACCTCCGACAATGTCATGGCATCAGACCTTGCGTACTCCACTTTCCATTCTGCTCGACCTCACCTGTCCTCTCTGCCTGATCACGCTGTCCGCTCAGCTTTCCCCAGCGAGTTGTGGGATCAGTTAACCGCGCGGTCTACCAACCTCTCTGCTCAGTCCGCGCGGCCTCCACTGGCAAGTTCATACCTTAGCCGCCAGCTTCCCCCTTTGTACACTTTATTTGCTTTCCATGTAAAGGTGCAACTCAAGCTGTAATAATTGAATATTAATCAAAGGAAAACCCATTGCAAGAGTGGCATTTAAGCCGCGGCGGACGAAGTCTGTTGTTGCCGCTGCTAGTGGCCCCCTCTTCTTCTCAACTCACTTCTCTCGGCATCAACCTGCAAACCCAATTATCAAAGTAATCGTTTGCTCGACAGTTCCTGATCAACCTTCTCGGCCATCTCCGCACTCTGATCAACAACCTCCTTTCCTCTCCTCTATCCCTGTAACCCATAATTAGGCGCTTGTTCTACTCTTGAGCACTCAGAAGCTTTTCCTCAGCATCCTCAACAACCTCTCAGTTATCCTTGCAACCTTCTTCTCCAATCGTACCTGCTTGTAAGACCGAACACATCCGTTAGCTGTTGGAGCCCGCGACAACCTTCTCCTCTCTTCATTTTCGCGCATCAATAGTTAACATGCAACCTTCAGATATTGAATAGACGTTGAAAACCAACAGTTAGCCATGTTGGATCATCAATCAGCTGAGAACGTTGCTCTAAGTGCTAGTGAGGACTCACTTTGGGAAGCCTTGGAGCAATCATGTCGTGAAACCGCCCAACAATTTTAGTCAATCAACCGTACTCTAGCTGCAATTACGCAACGATTAGAAATGCAATCTCCAGTAGCACTAGTTCCTCCATTCAATCCAACACCAATACTGGAGAATCAACAAGCTTATCCTCCGGCTTATCCGCCGGTCTATCCTCCTGCTTACACACCAACCTTTCCGCAAGGGCCTACAGCCCCTTTGTGGCCTCAAAATGATGAGTTTGCAGCTCGTCAAAACTTCTTCCGGGAAGCTGCCCGGGGAAGCCCATCAAGATATCTAAACTTTGAGGGAGGTTGTCCTTACCCATCAGTTCCTGTCTTTGCTCCTCCCACAGCAGCTTTTCCCTTCTATCCTCCTGCTCCTTTTACAGCTACAACTTATGCTCCCTTCTTTCCTTATATTGTGGGAGAGCAGGAAGAGTCGTCATCATTTTAAGAGAATATTCGACATGAACCAACTCCAGCCAATTTCAGAGAGCCGCGGTTACCAACTTATACTGGAGAGACTGATCCAATGAAGCATCTTCAAGCTTTTTAATCAGTCATAGCTCTCAAGACTCTCTCAGATGCTACCAAATGCAAGCTCCATGTAACAACCTTGGATGGACAAGTGAGGGATTGGTTTTATGGACTGCGCCCTTATTCCATCACTTCCTTTGCTGATATATGAAGGGAGTTCTTGCTCAAGCTTTCTACTTCAACAAAGAGAAAGGGCGGTCCAGAAGCCCTCTTTGAGATCAAGCAATGAGAGAATGAGACTTGGTCTCAGTTTGTAGATCGATTCCAGAAAGAAATCTTGGACATTGAGATCGTTGATCAAGAAATATATCAGGTATCTCTAATACACAGTATGCGTGAAGGGCCACCAAAGTTTGAAGCTAATGTCCCAGCACCAAGAAAATATCAAGAGTTGATTGGCTTAGCCAACTCAAACATTCGAGGTGAGAAGAGAAACCCCAGCTTCATCTTCAGGCTTATAGCAGAGAAGGATTCTCCTTCTTACAAGCAACCTCTGAGGTGTCCTCGGAAAGATTTTCCATCCCAATCAAGGAAGGGAAGAAGATTTTAACGCCATCAATAACTCTTCCCGAGTCAGAATCATGCCCAAGATCAATTGTGACTACTACTAGCCCCAGCTACACAAACCGCTTCGGTTCATCAACAGCAAGATGATGACTTGCCACAGTTTGAACTAGATGAGGTCATGTAAGAAGTAAGCTAAGTCATGAAGGGTAGGGCTAATTTCAAAAGGTCTTACCACCCGGCTGATCAAAGATCTAAAGACTCGGATCAGTACTGCGAATTCCATAAAGAGCAAGGGCACTCAATTGAGAACTGTCGGGAACTTCGTCAATTAGTAAAAAGGACGCTAAGGCAGGGGAAGATGCGTGACCTGTTCTTGAAAGATGACCACTCTGATCCATCATCTTCAAAAGGCAAAGAAGCAGCAAATATTCCTTGCTACTCAAAGGGAGTGAGTCAAATCAATAGTCACCCCAACATTAAGTTTAGTGATTGCATCGATGCTGATGACGAGGGCGCCTCGGAAGACTATTCTTGTAACATCCCTCAAACAACTAGACCCCCAGGAGTTATTTTGTCATGACGTGGTCATGACAAAACCATAGGAAGCCAAAGAGAATTGGCTCAGGTTGAGAAGTTACAAAGAAAATATTTGGGCGTGGGGCATTGAGTGCATTAATTGCACTCAACGCCATGGAATGATTGGCGTTGAATGCATTGAGTGTACTCAACGCCATAGACTGATTGGCGTTGAGTGCATTGAGTGCACTCAACATCATAGACTGATTGGCGTTGAGTGTGCTGAGTGCACTCAATGCCATGAACTGATTGGCGTTGAGTGTGTTGAGTGCACTCAATGCCATTTTACTTAGAGGAATGTCCTGGCTTGAGGCGTTGAGTGTGTTGAGTTCACTCAACACCATGGACTGAATGGCGTTGAGTGCATTGAGCGCACTCAATGCCATTTTAACTAAAGAAATATCTGGCTCAAGGCTTTGAGTGCATTGAGTTCACTCAATTTCATGGACTAGTTGGCATCGAGTGCGTTGAGTGCACTCAATACCATTATAGAACCAGTCAGATTCGTTGAACTCAGCAAATAATTCGTCGAACGGAGCATATTTGTCGAATTGAGTTCAACGAATTAAGTTTGATGAATTGGGCCACTTTGGAATTAGGAGCATATTCGTCAAACGGGGTTCGACGATTGGAGCAAGGTTGCTGAACTAGGCTCAGAGTTCATCGAACGGAGTTCGATGAACAGATTGAGTTTGCTGAACCTAGTGAACTAGGTTCAGAGTTCGTCGAACGGAGTTCGACGAACATAGCAGGTTTGCTGGATGAAAAAATTGGTTCCTAAACACCTAGAGGGGGGTGAATAGGTGCAATTCCTTTTTCTTCTAAGGCAGAATATTTATTCAGTTAATTAACAGAAACATATAATTCTACAGCTATCACAGCACAGAAATAACAATACCACACACAATCACAGATGTCACACTTATTTATAGTGGTTCCCCAAGGTCTGGGTACATCCACTTTCCCACTTCGCCTATCTAGCAGTGTGCTAGATTTGGCCTAACTTCTTTCCTTCTCCTCAGATCCGCAGATCTTACAGCTCAGAACCCAGACAAGGCTCCTATAACTCAGAGTGAGTCCACACTCCTACAGCTCAGGCAATCTGCCCTACCTCAGCCTTCAACAAGGCCTACAACTCAGAGATGACAATCTCCTACAACTCAGGCTCTCAGCCCTACCTCGGCCTTCAACAAGGCCTACCACTCAGAGAACTTAATATCCTACAACTCAGCCTTTATAAATCAGGCTTACAACTCAGATCTTAAAAAGATCCTACAGAAAATATATGTAAATTTTAAATTCACCACCACCCTGGTTGAGAGAGAAAGGATGGAAGGTTTTTTGATCAGTTCTTGAAAGAATCTGATGTTAGAGATCAACCTGTCTTAGCTTTCTTCAAATCTTCTTGAATCTGAACACAGTAGGGTTGATCTCCTTTGAAGTTGATCTTCAATCAGCTTCTTTCTAGAAATTCAGCAATCAATCTGAATTCTTCTTGGCAGACTGGTTCAGAATCTGCACTTGAGAGACTTGTTGATGTAAGTGCCTTTCTTCACTTGAATAAATGGAGCTCTCTCTCCAAAATCTTCTGAAGATTCTTCTGAATTCTTCTTTGAATTCTTTTGACAAACTCTTAGTAGATCACCACTTGAGAATGTCTTCTTAGATCTTCTATTGAAAATCTTCTTCTGTTTTTCGTGTTTATCTCATGTGAATCTCTCTATCTGCGTATATATCTCTTCTGTTGATAGAGAATGTCTTTATATAGACTTCCTCCATGGTAACTGGCTGATTCGGTTTCTAACGAACTTCTGACAGCACTGATAGTTACAGTAATGATTAATGCTCATTATGTTTGCATCATTATTCTGTGATGATATTTTATACATATTTTGTTTATAAGTTACCCTGTCATGGAATGTTTTTATACATCATAATGTGTGTTTATTATGAATGATGTATATCATTGACTAAGGGTTATGACTTCTCCAAATAGGGGGAGATTGTTGGGTACATTGGAAAATATGTACGAGATTTGAAGAAGCCTCACCTTTCTCAATGATATGCATCAAGGTGTATTTTATGTTGTTTTGAGTTTATATGTCCAGGTTAAGAAAATGCAGGAATGCAGGAAAAGTTTCTAAGTCCATGAGTCGACACCAGAAGAAACTGTGTCGACACACAGAGGCAGTGTAGACACACAAAAAAGCTTAGTCGACATCAACTATGTCAACACACAGAGGCAGTGCCGACACATAGATGGCTTTGTCGACATCAACTGTGTCGACACACAGGACTTGTGTCGACAGATAGCAGAGTTTCAACAAAGTTGATTTTTGTGAAGAGAAGAAGTGACCGTGTCGACACACAGAACTAGTGTCGACACATTCTACAGAAGCTGTGTCGAGAAGCAGTGTCAACACCAAGGGAGCTGTGTCGACACCATCAAGGCTTGTGTCGACACGTAGTCTACTTGTGTCAACACATGATGAAGTTCAGTCTCGACACTTTTCTGACAGAGACAAAGTTTCAAGAAGTGACTGGAAGACTTGATAGCTGCCATTACCAACCGGTTTTTGTTTAAACTTTCAAAAGTTTCTTAACAATAGTTTACATAGATTTTTAAAACTTAAGATTACAATGTTGTAAAATCTAGTTAATCTATTCTAAGGCTGATCAGGCTCCTTGATGACTATGCCTTTGCCTGACTGGATCTTGGCTTGTATTGGAGCTTCAGTATCTTCAGCTGGCTTCTTGCCCTTCAGATCTTTCTTCTTTTGTTCTTCAGCTCTTATCCTTTGCCTTTCAAAATAGTGAAAAGGCTTTGGGAAGTACTTGCTAGGCTCCTGAGCATTATGAGGTAGCTTCCCAGCTTTTGCCTTTCTTCTATATTGTAAAATGGCTTCCTGCCTAGCTTCATGCTTTTGCCATTCTTGCTCAGTGTACCATTTGCCCCTATTATGGGTCTTGTCCTTCGCAGCCTTCCAGGCAGTCAATATAATATTCCTGGAAGTAGGGCTCCATTGCTCAAAATCAGGCTTCAACTCAGCCTGTTCTCTGAACCTTTTCTTAGACAATAGAGCTTCCTTCTGAGCTTCCTTGGTAGCCCCTGATATTTCCACTTTCTCAATAATAATATTGTCAACCACCTGTGGAGGACTATACATTGACTGTACTTCTTGTTGAATCATATCAAAATCTGTTGGAGGGTAAATGACCTGAGCAACTTCAGGTTGATCACCTTCAAAATAAGCAGGTTGCACACCTGACTCATCTACATTATCATCATCACATTGGGGTGGATATCCAAGGGTGGATCTGATGTTATTAGATATCCATTTAGCATGATCTGATCCTGCTTTGACTAACACTCTCTCCCCCTTTATGACTTCTCTTTCAATATGAGCTCTGAGGTCATCTTTCTGAAATATTACTTGGTTATCTAGATAATTAACACCATCTTTATAAAATGACCTTAGTTTCAGTAGCTGGTCAGAAATGATCTTTTGAGAATTCTTAATAGCTGTTTGTACAACAGCTAGTTCTTCCTGTAATTTTTTATCAAAATCTGACTTGTCTTTAGCCCTTGCCTCAGTCAGGGTAGTAGAAGTATTCTTTAATTCTGTAACAATCACATTATGTGATTCAGTCAGATTGTCATTCATCCTTAGTTGATTTTCAAGGACATAACCTTGTTTAACAACAATATCATCAACTTGAGTCTTTATTGCTTGTTGTTGCTTTACAAGATAGACTACAACATTGCCACCTTTGTGGAAGCAATCTGTCATTTCCTTTTTGTTCTAATTTACTTCAAATCTTATGGATTTAATATCTTGAGATAATGATAACTGCAATTCATTATGTCTCTCATCCATATACTTTTCCATGGCTATTCTTTGTTCATCTAATTTGACTTGCAAAGATACCAGTAAGGAGCTATAATCAGTGGTTGGGGCAGGTTGTGGAGCAGTTTGCAAAGCCCTTTTATAGCTTTGGCTTCTTCTTTTAAAAACCATCAGCTTTCTCTTCTTTGCTCTTAAAGCTTCTCCATCATCAGAATCAGAAGTACTTGCTAGATTCACAGTGTCCTTTGGACTTGTGGGCAGCTCTTTGTCAGATCTAGGTAACTCCCCCTGAGTCCCTTGCTCCTCCCCCTCAGTCGTCACTTGCCCCCCCCCCTCAATTTCAGCTTGCTTCCCCTCAATTTCAGCTTGCTCCCCCTCAGTTCTTACTTTCTCCCCCTCAGTTCTTGTTCTATATCAGGGAACAACTCTTCAAGGGTAAACTCTTGTTGAGGTTGGACTGCAGGCACTCTTAATTCTGAAGCATCAGCAGCTGTAGATGTATCCTCCATGATAACATCTTGTGCTTGACTATTTAGTTGAGTGGTCTGGTCAACATAAATCAAGGTCACAGTTAGTGTTGCATCCTCATTATTGAAAATTGATTGATTTACTTCTTGGATTATCTCAAGTATAGTTTGAGTAGCCATTTCAATTTCTAAGTAAGTTGGCTGTTCCTCAAGATGAGGCTCCCCCTACACCTGAGCACCATCTGTAAAGTCCTGTGCAGGAGATTTTTCAGGAATCTCTGGCCTCTCTTCATCAGGCAGGTCCTTTGTTAGGACTCTATCCCATCTGGAGATTATCCTTATATCCATTCTTCTCATGTGGTTGATCTTAGAACCAGTAGTCTGTTCCATTACTTCTGGAATTATTCCAGCCAAGTATAGACTCATGATTCTACCCAGATTTGCCTTCTTGATAGCTTCCTTAATCTTTTCAAAGATTAATGCAGACCAATCTGTGTTCAGTCTGAAGATAATCCTGGTCATCAGGCTGAACATATAGGCTGAAACCCTATCATGTCCCCCTGGCTTGCAGAGAATGACCTTTCCAACCACTTTAGAAAGGAATTTTCCTTGCAGATTCATCCCTTTCCTGTTCATTGCAGATCCAATCTTCATGGTGGGATCCAATCCACACCACTGAAGTGCTTCCCTAGTCTTGAATGAGGGTACTTCTTCTTCTTCTTGAGTTCTTGGGAGTTGAAGAGTTTTCCTTAAGCTCTTCAAGGTAAGTTTAACTTTAGCTCCCTGAACTGTAGATTTGATCTAAAGTCCAGTCGAATCTAAAGTAGCTGCGCTATAGAATTCCAGTATTTCTTTCTTCCATATCTTTGTAGGTTCGGATACCAGAAATTCCAAACCATTTGCAGTAATTAGGGTAACTACTATTTTAATCTCTTGTTCTGCATTATCAAAAGCATTGCAAACCAGCTCATAGCCTTCGTTGACGTTATCTTCAAGCTTTGACGCCATTGGGGTTGAGAGAAATCTTGGATTGAGAAGAGAGAATTTGTCGACACAAGGTTTTGTTCTCGAAAATATGGAGAGTGTGTCGGCAGAGTATGTTGTTGACCTATTTATACTCTTCTAAATAATGAAGGTGAAAAGGCACGTCAAAATTCTCTTAATGTGTCGACACTGTTGAGATTGTGTCGACACAGACTTCTAATATCTCGACAGAGTGTTGACTGCTATATGTTGACACCAATTCTATTTGTCTTAGTCGTGTTCGACGAAGAGCCCGTGAAGTCGACGATTTGAGGTCAACGAAGTGTTGTTGAATCTGCGCTCGACGATATGTGTCGATTCTGCGCTCGACAAAATCTATGTGTTGATTCTAAGTGTCGACACAACTTCTGGATGTGTCGACATAACTTCTCTGAAAAGTCAACACTTTTTTTCTAGATGTGTCGATACCACTTTTCTGGAGTGTCGACACCAACTATTATGTGTCGACATAGATAACTTTTTATGTCGACACAATTTTACTTAGCCAAATTTGTTAAACTAATTTATGTTCAACATTTCTAATTCAATTTTGAAATTATTGAATTTAGTTTCATCTAATGGCTCAGTAAACATGTCAGCAATTTGTAAATCTGTATTAACAAATTCTAAAGAAATATCTTCTTTCTCTACATAATCTCTAAGAAAATGATATCTTATTTCTATATGCTTTATTCTAATATGAGAAACAAGATTATGAGCAATAGAAATAGCACTAGTAGAATCACATAATAATGGAGTTCTACTTACCTAAATACCATAATCTTCTAACTGATTCTGTATCCACAACAGCCGTGCACAACAACTTCCTGCAGCAACATACTCAGACTCAGCTGTGGAAATTGCCACACTAGTCTGCTTCTTACAGCTCCATGACACCAATCTTCCTCCTAGAAATTGACAGGTGCTTGTTGTGCTTTTCCTATCTACTTTGCATCCTGCAAAGTCTGCATCTGAATAGCCTATTAGTAGAAAATCACTATTCTTAGGATACCAAAGTCCTAGATTAGGTGTGCCCTTAAGATATCTCAAAATCCTTTTGACAGCAATAAAATGAGATTCTTTAGGGCAGGATTGGTACCTAGCACAAACGCATGTAGCATACATGATGTCTGGTCTACTAGCAGTCATATAAAGGAGTGAGCCAACTATCCCTCTATATAAAGTCTCATCTACAGGTTTCCCTGCATCATCTTTGCTTAGAGACATACTTGTCCCCATTGGAGTTCTCATGGTAGTGGATGACTCCATACCATACTTCTTAATTAACTCCTGGGTGAACTTAGATTGGGATATGGACAGGCCATCATCAGTGTGTCTTACTTGGAGTCCCAAGAAAAACTTAAGTTCTCACATGCTGCTCATATCAAACTTCCCTTGCATAAGTTTAGCAAAATTCCTACAAAGGTTGTTTTCAGTAGAACCAAATATTATGTCATCAACATATATTTGGACTAGGATGATCTTTCCTTTGGATTCTCTAAGGAAAAGAGTCTTGTCTATTTTTCCCCTTGAGAATTTGTTCTCAATGAGGAAAGTAGACAGGGTTTCATACCAAGCCCTTGGGGCTTTTTTCAACCCATATAAAGCTTTCCTAAGTTTATAAACATAATTAGGATTGAGTGGATCAACAAAACCTGATGGCTATTCTACATAGACCTCCTCTTTTAAGTCTCCATTTAAGAATGCTGACTTAACATCCATTTGGAACACTTTGAAGCCTTGATAGCTTCATAGGCAAGGAATAGCCTGATTGCTTCCAACCTTGCCACAGGAGCAAAAGTGTGATCAAAGTCTATGCCCTTTTCCTACATGTATCCTTTGGCAACTAGTCTTGCCTTGTTCTTCACTATGATCCCACTCTCATCAAGCTTGTTTCTATAAATCCACTTTGTCCCTATGACATTGTGGCCCTTTGGTTTTGGAACCAACTCGCAGACCATGCACATTCTGAATTGATTTAACTCCTCCTGCATAGCATCAATCTAGTGTGGTTCTTGAATAGCTTCTTCAAATCTCTTGGGTTCCAGTTGAGATAAGAAGCTGAGCAAAGAACTGTGTTTAAGTTCCTGCTTCTTGTTTGTACTACATGTCTTGGATCACCAATGATCTGGTGTATAGGATGATCCTTTAAATGTCTAACTGCTGGAGGTAATCTATCAACAGTTTGACCTTCTTCAATCTCTTCATTATGTTGCACCTCATGGTCTTCATCAGCCTCTTGAGTGTCTTGTACTCCCCCTGGACAGCAACTACCATTTTCCTCATCCTGCTTTGCAGTTGAATCTTCTCTGATAGTAAACTGGTCCATCTTCTGTTGTATACCTGGAGAGCTACAAGAACTACTAGGCAACTCACTGTTAATAAGTCTAGATTCATCAAACATGACATGAACACACTCTTCTACAACTTGAGTAGCCAAATTATGGACCTTATAAGCCTTACTATTGTTAATATACCCAACAAATATCCCATCTTGGGATTTGGAAGCAAACTTAGTTAGGTGAGACTTGCCATTGTTAAGCACAGAGCACTTGGAGTCAAAGATCCTAAAATAGGATAAGTTTGGTTTTCTGCCTTTCATAACCTCATAGGGTGTCTTTTTGTGGCTTTTGGTGATGGAAGCCCTATTGAGCACATGGCATGCAGTGTTTACTGCCTCAGCCCAGAAATATTCTGGGAGAGAAGTGTCACTCAATAGTGTTCTTCCAGCCTCAATCAATGTCCTATTCTTTCTTTCAGCAATGCCATTTTTCTGAGGTGTTATAGGTGAGGAGAATTCCTGATGAATCCCAAATTCTTCACACAACCTTGTCATACTTTCAGATTGGAATTCAGTTCCATGGTCACTTCTGATTTTGACCACTGAACTATCTAATTCATTCTGAATTTGTTTGACAAAATTGTAGAAGACATTTGGGGTTTCAGATTTCTGCCTCAGAAAGAATACCCATGAAAATCTAGAATAGTCATCTACAACCACAAAAGTGTAGACCTTCCTACCTAGACTATGAACTGGCATATGACCAAATAAATCCATATGCAAGAGGTATAAGCACCTCACTGAGTCTTTGGTTTCTAGGCTATGAAAGGAGGATCTGGTCTGCTTGCCTTTTTGACAAGCTGAGCATATTCCATCCTTAAAGCACTTAACTTGAGGACAATTCCTCACTAATTCTTTACTAAAGAGTTGGCCAATAGTCTTGTAGTTAAGATGAGCTAGCCTCTTGTGCCATTTGACACAATGAGAGACTTTCTCATCAGCCACAAGATAGATAGGCGAATTGTTATTCTCACTCTCAAAGTTTAGGCAATACACATTTCTTTTTCTATAGCCAGTCAATATGACTTTTTGATCACTTGACCTCTTGATATGACACCCATTCTTGACAAATGAAATGTCATATCTAAGATCACTCAGCTGGCTTATGCTTATTAGGTTGTGTTTCAAACCCTTCACATAAGCCACATAAGTGAGAGTGATTAAGTTATTATAAATGTTACCAAACCCTTTGATGACTCCTTTTTCAGAACCACCAAAAATTACTTTAGGTCCATTCAATATTGGTGAGTAGTCATTCAGCAATCCTCTTGTTCCAGTCATGTGCCTGGAATATCCACTGTCTAAGTACCATATAGGGGCATGACAACTTGGACTCACCTGCAACAAAGATTACTTAACCTTAGAACCCAAATAACTTTTGGGTCCTTGGTTCAAGTTAGCCTGAAACTTGACAAATCTTCCTGCAGCTCTTCTAACAGGTAGACTGCTATTCCTACTGACACTGGTGTTGTGCCAACAGTCTAAGGCATAATGGCCTATCTTGCCACAGCACCAGCACTCATACGTATTATACCTCTTTTTAGGTACAATCTTAGCTGTATTGTTGGCAGCAGATCTTTTGTTTTGAGCTGGGGCTTTGCCTTTATTATTGGACTGGGCAGCCCATACAGTTCTCTTAAAGCCTACTCATGCCTTACCTTTTGATACACAAAGTCATCAATTAAGGGTAGTACAGATTTTGGCTTAGAGAAACTAGCCACTATTTCCTTCTCTTTTTGAAGTCTGTCTTCCAGACTTTTGATCTGATCATTTTTGAATGTGATTGTTCACATCTGAATAACAGTTATGTTTTTCAGCTTGGCAATCTCATTCATCTTTTGATCCAGCAGCTTTTCTGAATCAGATGCAGCGAACTTAAGAGCTACAATTTCCTTAGCTCGATTTTTGGCCTGGTTTTTGCTTCTCTTGAGTGCCTGCAACAAATCCCTATATTCATCTATAAGCTGATGAATATCTCCTTCAGATTCAGACCCATCTTCATCTCTTGATGCAGATGCATCTGATTCTCACCCAGTGTAGTAATCAGAATCTATAGATAAAATTTTTACCTTACTGGGACTAGGTTGATCCTAGCACTGGTCTTCTTCAGACACAGCCATCAGTCCTTTGCACTAATGGTCTTCTTGCTCATAGATAGAGTCTAGTAATTTCAAGAACTCATCCTCTTCTTCTATTGCAAACAAACTAATATAGGCCTCAGCCTCAGATTCAGACTCTGAAGTTGATTGATCTGTCCAACTTTTTTCTTTCTTAGCTACCAAGGATTTCTCCTTCTTGCTCTTGTGCTGAGACTTCTTTTTATCAGCAGACTCCTTCCTTTTGTCTGGACAGTCAGCCACAATATGTCCAGGTCTGTTGCAGCAATAGCAAATAATCTTTGATGTAGTTGGCTTGCTAGGCTTTGTCCCACTCCTATCCTTCCTGGATGATTTCCTCTTCTAATAATAGTCAACCTTAGACTGAGATGAGGATGGCTTAGATTTCCACTACTTCCTCTTTAAGAATCTCTGAAACTGCCTTGTGAAAGCAGCAATGTCTTCATCAGAATTACTGCTGTCTAAACTGTGATTATCAGAATTTTCTGAGATCACTTCTGCATCTTTCTTAGGAGAAGATGGAGACAAACTCCTATTCTTCCTTGTGGCTTCTACCTTGAAGGACACTGACTTATCTCTATAGTCAACCTTTGTATTTTTCTATTCCTCCTTTCTAGCCAACAGCGGCATCTCATAAGACAGCAATTTGCCAAACAGTGTTGGAGGTGAAATTTCTGCCAGTCTGGCCACTTCCCTTATGGCACAGATCTTTGTATCCCAATCCTTAGTCAAAGATCTAAGGAATTTGTCATTCAGCTCATATGCACTGAAGATTCTTCCATAGGACATTAGTTCATTTACAATTCTGTAGAACTTCTTATAACATTCAGTTATGCTATCAGACTTGGCTTGTCTGAAACTCTCATATTCTTGATTAAGCATAGACTTTCTATCTTGCCTAACCTCTTCAGAACCCTCCATGTAGACAATCAATGTGTCCCACATCTCCTTGGAGGTTTTGCAGTGAATCAGATTCTAGAATGTTGAGTCATCTATGGCACTCACTATAATATTTTGTGCTCTTTTATCCATTGTAGCCAAGATGATCTCATCCTTAGTCATTTCTGAAAAATTCTTAGGAATCCTTTGATTAGCATCAAGAACAAAAACCTCCATTGGAATATATGGTCCTTCCTTAACTGTTATATAAATTCTAGGATCAGATGCCTCCATAAATAGTCTGACCCTTTCCTTCCATATTCCAAAGATTTCCTTCCTGCAAATAGGCAACTTCATTGAACCAAGTTCTTTATGGTTTTCTCCTGAACCCTTCTTCTTTAACTTACTTCTGCCTTACAGATCTTACTCAGACTGTTAAGTCTATCTTTGAGTAACCTCGCTTTGATACCACTTGAAAGAATTGGTTCCTAAACACCTGGAGGGGGGTGAATATGTGCAATTCCTTTTTCTTCTAAGGCAGAATATTTATTCAGTTAATTAACATAAACATATAATTCTACAGCTATCACAGTACAGAAATAACAATACCACACACAATCACATATGGCACATTGATTTATAGTGGTTCTCCAAGGTCTGGGTACATCCACTTTCCCCCTTTGCCTATCTAGCAGTGTGTTAGATTCAGCCTAACTTCTTTCCTTCTACTCATATCCGCAGATCTTACAGCTCAGAACCCAAACAAGGCTCCTACAACTCAGAGTGAATCCACACTCCTACAGGCTCAGGCAATCTGCCCTACCTCAGCCTTCAACAAGGCCTACAACTCAGAGATGACAATCTCCTATAACTCAGGCTCTCAGCCCTACCTCAGCCTTCAACAAGGCCTACCACTCAGAGAACTTAATCTCCTACAACTCAGCCTTTATAAATCAGGCTTACAACTCAGATCTTAAAAAGATCCTACAGAAAATCGATGTAAATTTGAAATTCACCACCACCCTAGTTGAGAGAGAAAGGATGGAAGGTTTCTTGATCAGTTCTTGAAAGAATCTCATGTTAGAGATCAACCTGTCTTAGATTTCTTCAAAGCTTCTTGAATCTGAACACAGTAGGGTTGATCTCCTTTGAAGTTGATCTTCAATCAGCTTCTTTCTTGAAATTCAGCAATCAATCTAAATTCTTCTTGGCAGACTGGTTCAGAATCTACACTTGAGAGACTTGTTGATGTAAGTCCCTTTCTTCACTTGAATAGATGGAGCTCTCTCTCTCCAAATCTTCTGAAGATTCATCTGAATTCTTCTTTGAATTCTCTTGACAAACTCTGTGTAGATCACCACTTGAGAATGTCTTCTTAGATCTTCTTTTGAAAATCTTCTTCTGTTTTTCGTGTTTATCTCATGTGTATCTCTCTATCTATGTATATATCTCTTTTGTTGATAGAGAATGTCTTTATATAGACTTCCTCCATGGTAACCAGCTGATCCGGTTTCTAACGAACTTCAAACAGCACTGACAGTTGCAGTAGACCGGTTGGTAATGGCAGTTGTTAAGTCTTCCAGTCACTTCTTGAAACTTTATTTCTGTCACCAAAGTGTCGAGACTGAACTTTATCATGTGTCGACACAAGTAGACTAAGTGTCGACACAAGCCTTGATGGTGTCGACACAGCTCCATTGGTGTTGACACTGCTTCTCGACACAGCTTCTGTAGAATGTGTCCACACTAGTTCTGTGTGTCGACACAGTCACTTCTTCTCTTCATAAAAATCAACTTTGTTGAAACTCTGCTATGTGTCGACACAAGTCTTGTGTGTCGACACAGTCGATGTCGACAAAGTCTTCTGTGTGTTGACACTTCCTCTGTGTGTCGACACAGTTGATGTCGACAAAGCTTTTCTGTGTGTCGACACTGGATCTGTATGTCGGCACAGTTTCTTCTGGTATCGACACATCCTTTCCAAGTGTCGACACAATTGACTCCAGGTGTCGACACAACTTTTCTCCAGTGTCGACACAAGCCTTCATAAGTGTCGACACAGCTTCTTCTGGTGTCGACTCATGGACTTAGAAACTTTTCCTGCATTCCTGCATTTTCTTAACCTGCACATATAAACTCAAAAAAACATCAAATACACCTTGATGCATATCATTGAGTAAAGTGAGGTTTCTTCAAATCTGGTACACATTTTCCAATTTACCCAACACTGGACTAGGTTCAGAGTTCGTTGAATGGTGCACATTGGTCGAACGGAGTTCGACGAACGGAGAAACTTCGTCGAACAGAGTTCATCGAACAAAGCAAATTCGTCGAGCTAAGCCTATCTGGAATTGGTGACTTGAAGGAGAGAGAAAATTAGGGCTTAATGGCCATTATTGCCATGGATGCTCCATAACTCCCACCTTTATGGGTCTTTTATTCCTCTGAGGGAGAGGAGGAGTTTCTGGAGGTGGTCGGCCGTTAATTTGGTTCAGCCTCTTAATTTGCTTGAAAACAAAGGGGTGGAGTTAGTGTCCATTAATGGAGTTTAATGACATTTGGGAGTTACAAGACTCCTCTCCCAAATTCCCTCTTTATGGACCTTCACCAGGGCAAGGTCAATTGTTTCCCCCGATTCCTTTTCATTTTCGTTGAGGTTGGTGTAGAAGTTGTAAAGGATCCAGAAGCTCAGTGGTCGAAATGTTGAGGAGGCAAAGCGCGTGTCTTCAGGCCGCAAATCAGGTCCTCCTCTACTCCTTCCTCATGGGTTATATCTTGGGATTATTAGATATAATAATCGGGCTCTATTGAGCCGATTCCAAGCTTCAATTCCATGAATTTTTGGATTTGGGCTTCCTCTCGGGTTCGCTGGAAATCGACCCTCCGGCGGCCATGTCGTCGCCCGGTGATTGCCCCCACTTCAATGGAGGTGGTGGTGGTGGTGGTGGCCAGCCAGGGAGGTGGCTGGTTGGCCGACAAAAGGGCTTGGAATGTGCTCCAGGTCGGGTTTATCTCAGCCATAGGCTGTAGGAAGAAGAAACCCAGCAGTCGTTGGTTCTGCTTTAATATCTGTGCTAGATCTAGTGTAAAAATTTTTGATTTATGTATTTTTTGTCACAGTTATTGGGCTGATATAAATTAATTATTAGAAATACTTAGTTCCTCTACAGTAAAAGTCGTCTACATAGAAGTTGTAGGCCTATGAGTTTAGTTTATTATAAAACTAGTTTGAACCAATTTGGAGTTCAGGTCATACCACAACACTCATTTTAGTGAGGTCTGTACCTAGGCTAGGTTAGAGATTCTTTTGAGTACCCATATCAATCCAGAAATCCAAATGACTTGAAATTTTGGATGGGGGTCACTCTTGCTACACCTAAATCATATCCAAAAAATGGGAATTTTTGGAATACATTTTCCTAAAGTTTTTTAGAAATTTTATAATCCATGTATGGATTATTTAAAGAGTCCAATGTCCTCCAAACCCTTCCAAATTATGGTGAGTGGTTCTTTGGGTCAATATAGGACTCTGTACAAAATTTCATTCCATTTGGAGATGAATTGGTTTGGAATTTGGTAAACCCTAGCCTAGGCCAAAAATTGTTAATTAGGTTAAGATGTCCCTTGTGGTATTGAGTTACCAAATCACCTCAACAGAGGTTGAAACTTGGGTCACTAATCTGTTATGACATTCAACACCCTTATATTGAGTTTGTGGTGGATTAGGGTGGATTTGCCCTGGGACCATAGTTCAAACCCTAAGGTTAAACTTTGGGGGTTTGTGAAGGACATGGGGTGATATGTCCTTATAGGACTTGGTGTTTAGTCCATGTGATCTTAGGGTGGTGAAATGCCCTAATAAGGAATTTGGTGACATTTAGACTTAGGCACACAACTAAAACCAATTAGGGATAGTTTGGGCCGATACCTTTTATGAAAATATTGAAGGGTCATATGATCTTGGATTTTCATGAGATTTTAGTAGGAGTATTTTTATAGTGATATTGACCCCTGAAATTTATTATAAGATGTTTAGAAAACAGTAGCTCATACTTGGATCATTTGGGCATTTCCTCTTAGTACTTCATGTGTTACGTGAACTAGTGCACCATACTTGGATAAATAGATAATAAATATTATATCTTGCTAGAAAATTGTATTACTTGGCCAGAGAAGATTTTGGGGCATAATAAAGCTTATAAAATTATTACATGTAATTTTGCTGAGTTTATAAGAATTTTGCTTCACAATGTGCACTTTAATTGAATTATTTGATGTATTTTTATACATGGATCACTTACCTTGGAATTGCATGAAACTTAGTCAGTAGTGTTTTATTATTATTATAAGTCTCTGGTAATTTTTATATAATTTTTGTACGATGATTTATGGTACTCCCTTCATTAACTCTAATTATTTGAATTACCTTTAATTGATTAATTAGAGGTCATTACATGTATGAAAATCTGTGAAATTTGGTATTCATTGATAGTTTGCTATCGTATGGTATTAATAATTTTTGAGAGCTCATAACCTAAGGAAATCTAGTACTTCGTGTTCAAAATTACTCATGGCCTAACTTTTGGGAAAATTTCATAAATGTCAAATTAATTAGGAAAATTATAAGTTTCTGGATTTAGGCTAAATGTATCATGATAAACCCACAATAATTATCTCAGGATTTTTGGATGAAAATTTGGAGTTTCTCCTATCATGTATATCATATAGCTTAGGTTGGTCTGCATTTAGTAAAACTGCGAAAATTTGTGATAATATGCAGAATGGACATAGGAAGATTTGGTTATTGGTTTACTGATCTTGGTAAAGTGAAAAAGAAAAAGAGAGCTTCATTAGAAGTCATGATGAGGAGAGTGTTGGGTTTACTGGTGTTAAGAGGTACTAGGGATCGACGAAAGATCGTCTTCCCTGTGGAGAGAGAGAGTCAAAATACACTTTGGTTAGATTCAGAATAACGTTAAAAGGGATCGAGAATTGGGTAACAACCAATAATAGTAAGTGTCTTGCAAAAGGGAGCATTGGGCTTCAGCCCATCGTAGTTCCTAGTGCCCTCGAGAGCCCTTTACAGGAAATGCCTTGGGTAGTCCGAGGTTAACGTAAGTCATAGGAATAAATGGAATGGAAGAGTAATTAGAAATACTCTACGGTTACACTTACACTCACACTCCTCGGTGTTGTGGTAGTTAGGTTAGGTCTCAAGACCGGTAGGCTCGGTGGTTTTGGTGGTGGGCAGGTTAGCCCGGCGAGCCAATGGCTCGGAAGGTTTTGTGACGGATGGGTTAGTCCGGGGAGCTTTGGCTCGTTAGATATTTGTGACGGACGGGATAGTCTGGGGAGCTTTGGTTCGGTGGAAAATACATTAATGTTGCTTGTGCATAAGTATAAGGTGGTGGGTCTTCGGTATTGGAGGGTCGTCGCACCGACACCAATACATTGACTCGGCAAGTGTGGTTTAGCACTTGGCCAAATAAAGTCCGGTGCGGCAACCGGCAAGAGTACGCAGGAGCTCCGCTTAGTGCACCAGCTGAAACATCCCTCAAACAACTAGACCCCTAGGAGTGGTTTTGTCATGAATGGGTCATGACAAAACCTTAAGAAGCTCAAAGGACGAAGTGAACAAGGGGCAAGGTGAAAATCACCTTGGTCTGCCTATTGCACAGCCTTAACACCAGACTTAGGGTTTGACCTTAGGGCTTCAACTTGACTTCATTACCCCACCACAACACCCGAAACCTCCTTTGGTGTTTCATAGGGTTACTAAGGACCCAATGGGGACAGGCAAAGTGGCCAAGTTGGCCTAAGTCCATCCTAACCCTAAATGGGTTAAAGTGGCCTACTTGGGGTCAGTTGACCCTTCCTTAGCCAATAGAACCCCACACATGCCATCCTAACCCTAAAATGAGGTCAATGGGTCACCAGGGATCCATTGGGATCAACACAAGAGGGTTAGTTGCCTCAAGTCAACCATAGCCATAAAAAAGGTCAAGGTACCCTTCCTAAGGGCAGGTGACCTCCAAAGTGTCAATACAACCCTACCCAACCCTTACTAGATCTTAGAGGAGGCGATTGAGTAACCAAAGACCTATTGGGGTCAACCAAAGAGGCTAAGGTGACCCAAGTCAACCCTAGCTCCAAAAAGGTCAAAGAGCCCTAACTAATGGTCAAGTGACCACCAAGATGCCCAACCAACCCTACCCAAGTCTTCTTAGACCTTAGGGAAGGCCAATGGGTGACCAAGGACCCATTGGGGTCAACCCAAATTGTCATGTTGATAAAGGTCAACTCTACTCTAGTGTTAGGTCAAATCAGCCCAAATGGGCTAACCCAAGCTCAAACTCATTTCCCCCACTTGGGTTAACCTCATTTTTATAATTAATATGAGTTAGTGGGTTGCCAATAGGCTGAATGAGACATCAAAATCGGCTTTGATGACTAGGAGAGAGAAAAGCTTCATTTTCCCCTTTAATGGAGGAGAGAGAAGGTGGGGAGTGAAGGCCATCCATGGTATAGGGAGGCCAAGGGCCACCCTTTATTGCTGGATTCAATTCCTCTGGGGAAGAGGAGAAGTTTCCAGCTATTTCCAGCCATTTCCCGGCCGGATTGACCCCAGGTTCAGCCCTCACCACCATGGCTGAAATTTCACATTCATGGCCATTAATGGTTATTGATGCTACACCCTTCCCCTCCTCCATTTCATGGTTTAAAAAGCTTCCTTAGACTAGAGGAGTCATTTCCACACCTTCCCTGAAGATTTAGAGCCACTTGGCTCTACTATTGCAGAACTCTGGCGACCCCTCCACCGCAAATGGCAACCGGATGATCGGGTCGAATCCAGACCACCAATAAGGTCCTCCTCTACTCCTCTCTTCGAGGGCTAGAATCCTAGATCAATTAGGAGAGAAATCGGGATCAAGTGATCCTGATTGGGTGAGGAAAATTTCATATTTTCATGGCTTTTTATGCCTTGCGGAATCGCCGGAAAACGCCCCTCTGGTGGCTGTGCCGCCTCCCGGTGATAGCCCCCACCTCAACGAAGGTGGTGGCAGTGGTGGACGGCCAGGGAGGTGGTTGGGTGGCTGGAAAAATGGCTTGGAAGTTGCTCCAGGTTCGGGCAATCCTATCCCTTGGCTGGAGGAAGAAGGTGACCAGGAGGTGTCGGATGTGCGTCAAGATTCGTGATGGATCTTATATATTTATTTTGACTTTTTTTTGTATTTCTATCCTGTTTACTGGGATGTCTTAAATTAAAAATTAAAAATACATAGGTTCCCCTACAGAAAACTTTGAAAACATGAAAATTGTACCTCCATGGGTCTAACTTAATTTAAAATTGATTTAAACCAATTTGGATAAGCAATTTGACCACAGCACTCATTTTGGTGAGGTATATACCTAGGGCTAGTCAGAGATTTAAATGTGTGCCCCCACTTCACCACTTGTCTAAATGATCTTAAATTTGGACAGGCAGTCATTCTAACCTATACCTAGGTGATGCCCAAAAATGGGAATTTTTGGAGATACTTTTTCTATAGTTTTTGAAATTATTTAATAATCCTATGGTAATTTAATTAGGGGACCTAATTACCTCCAAACCCTCCAACATTTTGGTGGGTGGTCCTTCGGGCCGTCATAAGGCTATGTATAAATTTTCATCCCGTTTGGAGATGATTTGGGTTGGAAATAAGCAAACCCTAGCCTTGCCCTAAAAGGGGTATTTAGGTCAAAGTGCCCCTTGTGGGTTTGAGTGGCCAAACCACCTCAACAGAGGTTGAAATTTTGACCAATGGTTTTACATGACAGTTAACATGCTAATATGGATTATGGGATGGATTAGGGTGGATTTGCCCTTGGATCCTAGTTCTAACCCTATGGTTGAACTTTCGGGGCTTGTGAAGGACATAAGGGGTTATGTTCTTGGATGGACATGGGGATCGGTCCATGAGATCCTAGGTTGATGAAATGCCCTAGGAAGGAATATGGTGGAACTTGGACACATGCACCCCCACATAAACCACTTAATAAGCATTTATGACTTTAAACCCTAGAAATTTCCTTATGAGTCAAATGACCTTGAATCTTGATGATATTATGGCATGGATAATTTCATAGTATTATTAACCTCTGGTAATTATCTTATGGTGTTTAGAGATCAGTAGATCTTCCTTATTGAAGCCAAAAATGACCTTTGTGGAGTTCGAGGTCCCTAGAAAGGGGTGACATCACACCTACTACACTCAGGAGAACGTCACGGACCAAAGATCAAGAAGCTAGAAACATACCCTTGGCTCTAGCGCGGAGGTCCCACCTCACACCCGGAAGACCTTTGAGGTCTCCCCCTCCCTAGTCAATGCTTGATCTAGGGTGCCTTGGAGGATGAAGAGAGAGTGAAGAAGTGATGCTCTTCAAGGCACACCTAAGGGTCTATTTATAGTTTTTCCAACCCCATGGACCAAAATGCCTAAAATACCCCTAAGCCAAATATGCCTCGGGCCAATAGAAAACAGCCACACCGGGGGGTAAAGAGGTAATTCCACCCCGAGGGTAAAACGGTAATGACAAGGCCCAAAGAGGTCCAAGGGCGGGAGAAGCCATACCCCCCACCTTTCCGGACACCCGAGATAGGCTGGGGAGCAGGGGGCAGGGGCGAGACCCCGGCTCCCGGTCGGTCTCGCCCCGCCAGACCGCGAGGCAGGGCGAGAACCCGGCCTCCCGCCGGTCTCGCCCCGCCTCGCCCCGCTAGGCTGTGGGGGCAGGGCGAGAACCCGGCTTCCCGCCAGTCTCGCCCCGCCTCGCCCCGCCTCGCCCCACCAGGCCGCTGGGGCAGGGCGAGAACCCGGCATCCCGCCGGTCTCTGATAAGCTATTTATGTGGTGAAAATGCGGGTTGTGACAGTTGGTATCAGAGGGAGGTTGCTTGACAATTTGTCGGGCAACCTTTCCTTATTGGTATTAGGTGTTTAGCATCATATCATACCACACACCGATATGTCATCAGCACGTCTCGGCTGAAGCACGAACACTACACTCATAGCATAACATGAAGTATATGGGGCATATTATGTAGTATGGGATGCATAATATGTGTTTGTATATGGATCCCCCTTAGGGGCAACATGTGAGGGTTATGTAATATGGGATGCATAACCTCACCACATGAATGCGACTAGCACGTTTCTTTTTTGTTGCATGAGAATGTTATGTAGTATGGGATGCATAACATTTTCATGCGTACTCCGCTGATAACATGCATTAGGGCCTTTTAAGAATGCATAGCACCATCATGCATAGCATAACATTGCATAAGCACAACGTGTCAAGCTAAAGATTTGCGGGATGACATATGTACACACATGGTTTTAAATCAGAAAACGAATATGAATACATGCATTCATGTCATAGGCACAAGAGTCAATAGGATGAGAGGATATCATCCTAAGTAGGACATAGCATCATTATAAAATCCCAGAGCAAGTTGCAGCGTAAGCAAGTATCTTTTAAGTATGGTCTGAACTAGTTGTGTGGCTTTGTTGTAAGCTAGGATTTTGATGAGTTGTTCGTTTGATTTTTTTTAGAAATGTCGCCAAAGCGTCCTGCGACGAGGTCGACTCCCCAGTCGGAGGGTGAGTCATCAGGTGCGCAAAGCGATGCGCTTATCGAGAGTCTGCGTCAGAGCAATGAGGCTCTGTCAAGGCAAGTAGTTGCGATGCAATCACAAATTGAGTCCTTGTTGTCTGCCGCTCCCGCGCAGCAACCCTTAGTGCAAGAGCCTGCCTTGGGCCAAGCTGTGCCCGATTCCCCTATTTCTCTGGTGGCCCGGATGGTGATACCCCCAGAAATGAATTTCATATCGCACTTCCAACGATTGGGACCTCCCACCTACGACGGGAGTGCTGACTTTATGATTTTAGATGATTGGATCATCTCCATCGAGGAGATGTTTTCATATTCCGGAATTCTAGAAGCCCAGCGAGTGATGATTGTAGCCTATGAGTTAAAAGGTCTGGCGAAGAGTTGGTGGATTCGGGAAAGAGAGAGCCTGATGGAAGGCTGTACTTGGGAATCTTTTAAGAAAATGTTGCTGAAAAAGTTTCTACCCTCGGTCGAGCAAGACCGCCTGATGAATAACTTCCTGCATCTAAAGCAGCGACAGCTCACCGTGAGCGAGTACGAGATTGAGTTTAGCAAACTGAGCAGGTTTGCTCCGGATTTGGTAGCTTCTGAGGAGGGTAGAGTAAAACATTTCTTGGGAGTACTAAGAAGCGAGGTCCAGTAGTTGGCATGCGCTTACCAAGCTGAAAGTTATGCTGAAGCAGTGGAAGCCGCTTTAAAAGTGGAGGCGATTGAAAACGCCAAGAATCGCGGTGCTGCGGCAAGGAAGGAGAAAAGAAAAGGTGTTGAGGATGGTAGCTCCAGGGCATTTGGCCCTTCTTCGAAGAAGAAAAGTAAGGATGTGTGTAGCTTCTGTGGTCGACCTTGCCACCCCTACGAAAGGTGCTTCAAGAGGACTACAACCCTGAAGCAGCAGCAGGTGCATGCCATCCAAGGTGCACCCAAGGGAGAGCTTGTGTGCTCGTTCTGTGCAAGGAAGGGTCATGATGTGACTCGTTGCTGGATGAAAGAAAGGGTTTGCTTCCAGTGTGGGCAGAAGGGACACTAGAAGTCTTCGTGCCCCCAGGCTCATCCCCCACTGCAGCCTGCCCCACTTCGACCTCTGCCACCGCCGCCAAGCCTGGATAAAGGAAAGGGAAAGCTGAACGTGATGACCAGTGAGGAAGCCCAAACCTCTACGCAAGTGATGTCAGGTTAGCCTCAGTTTAATTTATCCTTATTAATTATCCTCTTTGCCCTAGTTATTGTTCGTTTAGTTACGTATGTTACGGTTTTAGGGGAGTTTAAGGTGCGGAATAGGTGGGCGCGCGTTCTTTTTGATTCAGGTGCCACCCATTCCTTTGTGGCCCGAAGATTTGTTGATAAGCACCGTCTGAGTGTCGACCAATTAGGAGGCTCCTTCAATGTCAAGCTCCCTTCCGGTGATTCAGTGATATCTAACCAAGGAGTTCTGAGATGCTCTATTCGTCTTGGCAATTTTCTGGCATATGCGGATCTGATGATTTTGGATCTGTCTGATTTTGACGTGATTCTGGGCATGGACTGGCTGTCCAAATATGATGCGTTCATCCAGTGCAAGGCTAAGCGATTGGTTTTCAGAATGGACGACAGACAACTTATGAGCGTCTATGGATTTCAGGACAGAGTTTCTCCTGTCATTTCTGTGGTACGTGCTTATCGTGATATAGAGTTTGGTTGCGAGGCATTTTTGGTTTCTATTTCTGCTCTGGAAACAGCTTTTGTTACGCCACATCTTGAGGGTGTCTCGATGGTGCGAGAGTTTCTAGATGTCTTTCTTGATAGTCTTCCAGGACTTCCTCCTGAAAGGGAGATAGAGTTTGTGATAGACCTCGAACCGGGCACTCGTCCCATTGCTAAAGCACCGTACCGTATAGCTCCGCGTGAGTTGGACGAGTTGCGTACTCAGTTCAATGAGTTGCTGAGGTGTGGTTTTATTAGGCCAAGTACTTCTCCACGGGGTGCTCCTGTTTTGTTCGTCAAGAAGAAAGATGGATCGATGAGACTTTGCATCGATTATAGGGAATTGAACAAGGTAACAATTAAGAATAGATATCCCCTACCAAGGATTGATGATTTGTTTGACCAATTGCGTGGTAGCTCGGTATTTTCAAAGATCGATCTTCGCTCAGGCTACCACCAGTTGAGGATTCGAGAGGCAGATATTCCTCGAACCGCTTTTCGTTCACGACATGGACATTATGAGTTTCTGGTGATGTCTTTTGGTTTAACCAATGCACCTTCTACCTTCATGGATTTGATGAATCGGGTGTTTAAGAATTTCTTGGACCGATTTGTTATTGTGTTCATAGATGATGTCTTGGTGTATTCTCGCAATGTTGAGGAGCATACTCAGCATTTGCGTCTGGTTTTGTCGACCCTAAGGGAGCATAGGAAATATGCGAAGTTGAGCACGTGTGAGTTTTGGCTACCTCAGGTGTCCTTTCTGGGTCATGTGGTAAGCAAGGACGGTATTTCTGTAGACCCGACCAAGATTTCTGCGGTAGTGGAGTGGGAGAGACCTTCTACGCCGAAGGAGATTAGGAGTTTCTTAGGCCTAGCTGGCTATTACAGAAGATTCGTGGAAGGATTTTCGGTGTTGTCTGCTCCTCTAACTAGACTTACTCAGAATAATACTGCTTTCATCTGGAGTGATAAATGTGAAGAGGCTTTCCAAGAGCTAAAGAAGAGATTATGTACTGCTCCGATTTTAACCTTACCTACTGAAGGAGTTGAGTATGCTGTGTTTGTCGATGCGTCACATATCGTACTTGGTTGCGTTTTAATGCAAGATGGTAAGGTGATTGCGTATGGATCGAGACAACTAAAGATCCACGAGAGAAACTATCTGACGTACGATTTGGAGTTTGCTGCCGTAATTTAGGCACTGAAGCTCTGGAGACACTGATTATATGGCGCGATGTGCAAGATCTATACTAACCATAAGAGTTTGAAGTACGTCTTCACTCAGAAAGAACTAAATCTGCGCCAGCGTCGGTGGTTAGAATATGTGGCGGATTATGAAGTGGAAATTCTCTATCATCCAGGAAAGGCTAATGTAGTAGCCGATGCCTTGAGTAGGAAGACCGCTAAGATTTTTAATCTATCGGTGCAGTCCTTGATAGAATAATTTTTGTTGATGGATATTGAGGTTGGGAGTAGTACTATGTCTGATAGTCTAGAAGCAGAAGAACCCTCTTGGATTTCCCTTACTCGAGCACATCAGAAGGATGATCCGGATTTGTTACATCTCCGGAATAGAACGGTGAAGGGAGAGCTGCCCGATTTCTCAATGGACGAGTTGGACACCGTGAAGTATCGGGGTAGATTTTGCGTCCCCGCCTTTGGCGATATTCGAGCTAAGATCTGTTCTGAAGCTCATGGTTACAGTGTGGACTACCACCCTGATTCCACAAAGATGTATAAAGATCTAAAGCAAATTGTTTGGTGGTCAGGGATGAAGAATGACATCGCTAGGTTTGTATCGGAATGTTATACATGTCAGCGTGTTAAGGCTGATCACAGAAGGCCTGGTGGTAAGCTGACACCGCTTGATATTCCAAGTTGGAAATGGGAAAGAATTTCAATGGATTTCATCACCGGTCTGCCAAAATCTCCCCGTGGGCATGACTCTGTTTGGGTGATAGTCGACAGATTGACAAAGTGTGCCCACTTTGTGCCATTTAAGATTAGGTACTCGAGGAAGAAGATAGTTAAGTTATATCTTGAAGAGATCATCAGGTTGCATGGTGTGCCTATTAGCATCGTATCAGATCGGGACTCTAGATTTACGTCTTGTTTTTGGAAGAGTTTACAGGAGGGGTTGGGTACCGATTTAAGGTATTCCACTGCCTATCATCCGTAGACTAATGGTCAGACAGAAAGAGTAAATCAAATCGTAGTAGATATGATCAGGTGTTATATTTTGTATCATGGTGGTGCTTGGGATGAGCGTCTCAGACTCATGGAGTTTGCTTACAATAACAATTATCAAGAGAGTCTACAGATGGCTCCGTTTGAGGCCTTGTATGGGAGGCGTTGTAGAACCCCTCTGTTTTGGGCTGAAGTTGGTGAGAGACCGTTGTTAGGTCCGGAAGCCCTTGAAGAGATGAATTGTGCCATGACCCATATTCGGGAAAAGCTTCGTGTGGCTCAAGAACGCTATGAGAAATATGCTAATATTCGAAGGGTCGATCTTGAGTTTGCGGTTGGAGACTTGGTGTTTCTGAAGGTTTCTCCAATGTCCGGTGTTAAAATATTTGGTAGGAACCACAAGTTAGACCCCCGGTATGTGGGACCTTTCCAGATTCTTGAGCGCATCGGAGTGTCGGCTTATAGGTTGGAATTGCCTGCGACCTTCCCTGGTGTCCATGATGTGTTCCATGTGAGCCAGTTGCAGAAATGTGTTCGTAATGATCGTCAAGTCCTCGACTCGATACCCCAGATTCAGCCTAACCTTACTTATGTGGAAGAACCTTTTCGTGTTCTGGATTTTCAAGAGCGGGTGTTGCGGAGAAAGACCATCCCTATGTTCAAGATTCTTTGGAGAAATCAAGACGTCGAGAGCGCGACGTGGGAATTGGAATCGGTGATGAGGGGATCTCACCCGCACCTCTTCTCTTAGTTTCACGTATGTCGTTATGTTTTCAGTTATGTTTGATTTTATCATTTTGATTGGTTTTGGAGTTGTGTTAAGTTTCGGGACGAAACTTCTTTTAAGGGGGAGTGACTGTAACGCCCCCGATTTTTTTTCGATGATTTTATTTGCTTTGGCAACGTCAGATTTATGACGTCGTGGCGTTACTTTTAACGTCGATTTGACGGCGCAATGCCGTTAAGGCAATTTCGCCTCCGTGCGGTCGAGTAGGCCGAATTCTTGTTGTAATGGGAAGATTTTGCATTTGGAATTTAAGTTAAGTAATTTTGGATTTGCTCGTCAAGTTTCATCGCAATCCGAGCATTTTTGGAGTCTCGGCGCGCGATTGAAGTTTTGGATTGTTTATGTTCGTCGTATACTTCGAAGATTAATATCTCGGGAATGGCTCGTCGGATTCTTGTTTTGATTTCGCCGTTAGATTTGTAGCATTGGTGTTCGCCTTCGGTGCAAGTTTCGTTTAATTCGGCGCTCGTTTGGGCTTCCGTGCTGAGTCTTCTTGAGAAGCTATGGTTCTACTCGATTAGCCCGTTTTATATTTTACTTGGGCACCGTTTTGAGGGTCAAAACGGCGTTGTATCAAATAATGGTCAACATAAAATTCGTTCGTCTCGACGATATCTACAACTTTCATGTTGACCACTTTTTGAATTGAAGCCGTTTTGAACCCCTAATTCCGTTGTTTCTGCAATAACTCGAGTGGTGAGCTGCTACTCGAGTATATGCTGCTTCTACTCGAGTAAGTCATGTTTTAACTCGAGTAATGAGCCTCTACTCGAGTATATTATGTTACTACTCGATTAGGTATGTTACTACTCGAGTATATATGCTGTTACTCGAGTTGGTATGCTGTTACTCGAGTAGGTATGCTGGCACTCGAGTAGGCTGTTTCATGCTACAGTCAGACATCAGTTTGAGGGTCAAAACGGTGTCGTATCAAAAACTGGTCCACATGAACTTTGTTCATCTCGACGAGATCTACAACTTTCATGTTGACCACTTTTCGATTTGATGTCGTTTTAAACCCCTAATTCCGTTTTCCCGCTATAACTCGAGTGGTGATCTACTACTCGAGTATATGCTGCCTCTACTCGAGTAATTCATGTTTTTACTCGAGTAATGAGCCTCTACCCGAGTATATTGTGTTACTACTCGAGTATGTATGTTATTACTCGAGTAGGTATGTTACTACTCGAGTAGGTATGCTGTTACTCGAGTAGGTATGCTGCTACTCGAGTAGGTATGCTGTTACTCGAGTAGGCTGTTTCTGTCTGCGTTCAGAGGCCGTTTTGAGGGTCAAAACAGCATCGTATCAACAAATGGTCAACATTAAATTTGTTCGTCTCGACGAGATTTACAACTTTCATGTTGACGACTTTTTATTTGAAGTAATCCTAGATCTCTACTTTGGGTTCCCGCAAAACTGCTCGAAATAAACCGTTTTTGACAAAACTTTTTATAAATATATATATATATATATATACATATATGTACATATATGTACATATATGTACATATATGTACATATATGTATATATATCTTTATTATATAATACAATAGTCATATTTGGATCACACCATGAAAAGCATCTGGACCGTCCGATCTCCAGGAAATGGATTCTGGCCATTGGATTTATATACATTGGCCTGCAAATAACAAAAACCCCAAAAGAAGTTCCTGTTCATTTCAGAAAAGGCCCGATACGTGAGCTTCCGCCCGCCCCTTCCTCCCGCCCGTCCTATGTCGCCGGCGGCGGAGCCACCGGCGGCCTGCCCGGCACCCACCGGCGGGTTCGCCGGCCTCCGGCGAACCCGCCGGGGGTTTTCCGGCGGCGAGCGGGCAGGGCCACCGCCGGCGGTGGCCCTGCCCGTGAGCTCCAGTTTTGGAGCTCACGGGCAGGGCTACCGCCGGCGGTGGCCCTGCCCGCTCGCCGCCGGACAACCTCCGGCGGGTTCGCCGGAGGCCGGCGAACCCGCCGGCGGGCGCCGGGCAGGCCGCCGGCGGCTTGCCGGCGGCGGCAGGCGGAGGCGGAGGCTGGAATCGGGTTTTTGTTTTTTTTTTCGATTTTTTTTTTATTTAAATAATTTATATTATTAATAAATAATTAAATAAATATTTTAAAAATCAGAAAATAAAATTTTTTTACTTTAAATTTTTAAAATTTTATGTCGGGCTGGCGAACCCCACCGGAATGTCAAGCGGGTGAAGCCCGCTTGGTTGCGGGCGAAGCCCGCAGCGGGGGGGCGGGCGAACCCCACCGGAATGTCAAGTGGGCGAAGCCCGCTTGGTTGCGGGCGAAGCCCACAGCGGGGGGGGGGGGGGCAACCCCACCGGAATGTCAAGCGGGCGAAGCCCGCAGCGACGCATCGAGAACAGCCGGAGGGCGCGGGTCCCGCCCCCTCAAATAGATCTGGCTTCGCTCGCCGGGGGGCGCCGGGGGGCGGGCGAAGCCCGCTTGATTGCGGGCGAAGCCCGCAGCGACGCATCGAGAACGGGCGAGCCCGTTCGAAGATGCTAGTCGCCGGAGGCCGGCGAACCCGCCGGTGGGCGCCGGGCAGGCCGCCGGCGGCGGCAGGCGGAGGCGGAGGCTGGAATCGGGTTTTTGTTTTTTTTTTCGATTTTTTTTTTATTATTTAAATAATTTATATTATTAATAAATAATTAAATAAATATTTTAAAAATCAGAAAATAAAATTTTTTTACTTTAAATTTTTAAAATTTTATGTCGGGCTGGCGAACCCCACCGGAATGTCAAGCGGGCGAAGCCCGCTTGGTTGCGGGCGAAGCCCGCAGCGGGGGGGCGGGCGAACCCCACCGGAATGTCAAGTGGGCGAAGCTCGCTTGGTTGCGGGCGAAGCCCGCAGCGTGGGGGGGGGGGGAGGGGGGGGGCAACCCCACCGGAATGTCAAGCGGGCGAAGCCCGCAGCGACGCATCGAGAACAGCCGGAGGGCGCGGGTCCCGCCCCCTCAAATAGATCTGGCTTCGCCCTCCGGGGGGCGCCGGTGGGCGGGCGAAGCCCGCTTGATTGCGGGCGAAGCCCGCAGCGACGCATCGAGAACGGGCGGAGCCCGTTCGAAGATGCTAGTATATATATATATATATATATATATATATATATATATATATATATATATATATATATATATATATATATATATATATATATATATATATATATATATATATATATATTCTTGGACTTAGGTTTTAGAACCAAACTTCATCTTCTCCGTTATTTTTCTCCCGAACAAGAGCATCGAGCGAGAGAGAGAGTTTCTTTTTCGTCAATCTTCCGGTTGCTGCCGACGGTTCTCCGGTGCTCGAAATCTTCAACCGAACTTAGATCCGGAAAGCTCTCGCCGAGAGCTACGCTATCGTGGTAATTTCTTCCCCACTCCTTGAGTTTTTTTCATTAGGGTTTTTCGGCCCTAATCCCTTTTCCGCCATTTTTGTCTAGATCTCAACTTCTCCCGCATCCTTTTTGCCCCGACCTACGATGTGGAGTGATTCAGTGGATTTTTTCTGGTAAAAACCAAGGCAAGTGGTGGTTTCTCCTCTTTTCTCCTTGTCTGATTCAATGGTAACGGCTATGTTTTCATGTTCCCTAAAATTTTCTACACTTATTCTTCCAAATTATTGCTATGATTAACCGCTTTGTTGATCACATGTTGTTATGTTGTTTTGCCATGATAAACTTGAACTTGTCTATTTATGTTTAATCGTCCTTGAAGTGTCTTATCGATGGCTTAAGTGCCTTAGCTCTCATTATCAAACGTATTAGAGTTTAATTAGGGTTGTAAATCGGTCCTAAGAGTTGATCGACCATGTCCGGAATCTAGTAATGTCAAGTAGAGTTTGTCGAGCCAAATCCCGAGGTATTTGTGTTGTGTTTTTTTTGGTTTCCTGAATGCAGGTGTCAGTGGACGATTCCACCTCCGCAGTGTTTGTTACCTTTATTAGTGCCCTGTGGAAGTCTATCTGGTTTTTGGATGTCTGCGTTGTATGGTTGAGAGCATGAGACTCCCTCGCAGTTAGACAGATTGTATATCCGTTGTTTTGGGTGGTGTGTCCAAGAGTGACCACTTCGCTTGCGTTTTTTGGGTGGTGTGTCCAAGAGTGACCACTTCGCCGTGATTTTGGGTAGGGTCGACCACAGGTGCCTAATGAAGGTTTTGTTTTTTTTTTCTTCTGGGGAAATATTTATGTAGTCACCTTATAGCCTTGTGCGTCTGGTTTACTCTTGTGGAACGTGGCAAGTCACGTAGTAGTTCTCTTCCTGTTGATGCCCTGTTTCTTTTGTACCTTGCTTTAGTACTTTTGGTCTTGGGCTGGTACCCCTGTTGACCTTTGTTTATTTCGGCTTATTATTTTTTTCCTGCCACTACTTGTACCTTCTTGCTGAGGTGTTCTGTCTTTGGAATGCCTCAGGTTCAGAGTTGTAGCAGGTAGCAGTGCTGGTTTTGGAGTTTTCTGGCGGCAGTGTTGGCCGTGGTTGTTCCCTCATCTTAGCGAGGTAGTTTGTTGGTTTTTTTTAGTTTCACTAGTTCAGACATACTTTTGTTCGTGGGTTCGTGTCAGTTTGTTGGCGCCCACTGATTTTGTTAGTTGTTGATACTTGCTAGCTGCTCATTTATTTAAAAGTGGATGTGGTTTACTTGCTCTCTGGGAGGATTTATGTTAGGAATGCATGTTAGGTATTTTCAACTATAAAATCTACTACTATTACTTCATACATTACATGATTTGAAACTCTAACCCGTTATTTTTAGCGACCGTAAAAGCTATCTTTCCTACTATAATAAATTTAGAGTTCTGCATGGCATGAGTTGTCCTTTATGGACGTTTATTCTCATATAGGATGTTTGAGTCAATCTAAACAAGTATTTTTCCGCAGCGTATAACCATATTTTGATTCGTGGACTAAATGAGCCACTAAGCCGAGGGATACGGCTAACTGTTGCACTTAACTGATTTTCCTTAAAATAACTTAAAGGATCTTTCTCCATGATTAAGTAGGTTTTTTGCCTGAGCGTCCGCAGTTATCCCCTGCTGACGTGGCATCATGACACGCATTTTCCCTTACTCTGATAAGCTATTTATGTGGTGAAAATGTGGGTTGTGATATGAACCCGGCATCCCATCGGTCTCGCCCTGCCTCGCCTTGCGCCTAGCCAGCCGGGGCGGGTTCGATCAACTTGCCATACCCTCCCCTCCCAGAAAAAGGCCAAGGGGGAAGGTAATTTTTCCTCCCCCTTATAGTATATTCCGAGGGCTAGGCCAAAATTGGCCACCAAGAGCTCAAACCACTCAAAAAGCTTAAAACCAAAATCCTGCATATGTGGGGTTGTACATAATCACCGCTCTTTTCGAGGTTGGCACAAGCTCGGAAAGAAACATCCAACCCAACGTATTCGCTGAGTGTGATTTTCTTGCGCAGTCAACCTGCAATGCCAGCTATGGGAGCCTGGGTGGCGAGACCCCCTCCAGGTAAAAAACACTTCACCCCCCGGATGGGTCAACCTGTCATGGCAGCTATGGGAGCCTGGGTGTCGAGACACCCTCCGGGTAAAAAACACTTCATCCCCCGGAGGGGTCAACCTGTCATGCCAGCTATGGGATCCTGGGTGGCAAGAACCCCTCCAGGTAAAAAACACTTCACCCCCCGGAGGGGTCAACCTGTCATGCCAGCTATGAGATTCTGTGTGGCGACACCCCCTCCGGGTAAAAAACACTTCACCCCCCGGAGGGGTCAACCTGCCATGCCAGTTATGGGTGTTGAAGCCAAAATTTGACTCCGACAAAAGTTCGCAAAATAGGGGCGTAGCCGACACCTACTTGGCCCAAGCTCCGACCTCCGACTGGTCATGAAGGACTAGAAAACTGACCCAAAGCCGCAGCAGGGAGGTCCCACCGCTTACTCGAAAGGTCACTGAGAGCTTCCACTCCAAAGCCAAAAGCTGGGCTTGGAGTTCCTCAGAAAGCACAGGAGACAATGCCAGTAATTCCCCGGGAGTGAGAAAAAGTGTGTCTCTAAAGAACCCCTATGGGCTTATTTATAGATTTCGGAATCTGAACTGCCAATAACAAAACTAAAATGGTCTGAAATTACAGGGGTACCCCTAGCTGGGTCTGCCAACAGCCAAACTCCGTTGTTCTGAGGAGCTATATGCAGACCACTAAGGGTAAGAGGGTAAAAATACCCGGGGTAGAAGAGTAAAAACCCCTGTTGTCATGGAAATATAAAAATGGTCTCTTATCATCCTAGCAAGTGGAAAAGCACTTGTCGGCGAGATGGACCCTCCGCCCGTCTCGCCAGCGTCCTTTGCTATGGGGTCTTCTCGCCACTAGAGGCCTTCTCGCCGCTGGAGGCCTACTCGCCGTTGGAGGCCTTCTTGCCCCCAAATGGGGCACCTTACTTATCGTAGAGACAATTTGTCTCGCCTCTCGCGAGTGGGCCCCCTGGTCCCATTCGCCTGTCTCGACTTATTCGCTCCTTGAGGGCCTCTTGCGAGCCCGAGGTTGTACACAATCCCCATTCTTTTCGAGATTATTCTAAGCTCGGAAAGAATGTCCAACTGAGGCTCGTTATTTAAAGTGCATTAAAAATCGTATTTATGAGGAATCTTTTATGACGCCCCCGCTAGGGCCTATAAATATATGATTCCTGCTCCGCACGCCGGGCGTCCTGCTTTGCACATCCTTCTTCACTAGCTTGAATCCTTCGTCATGACGCACAGCCAGAGCTTCCGTGAACGTCTCGCACTGGTGCGAGAGCAGCACAAGGCCAACGTGGCCTCTTTTACTTCTTCATTAGTTCGCCCTCTCCCCCCATCGTCTCGCCTAAAAAAGATGAAGGCCGGTGGTTTGTCGTCTGCTGCAGGAGATCTGTCTCACGCTGCCTTGGAAACCGTCCCCACTCCTCACACATCTTACAGGGAGAAAGAGGTGGGTACTTGCTTCTGCCGCTGTCATCTATGCAACGTGTGCTCTCTTTTATTGACTGGTGTTTTTTCAAGGAGCTCTTGTGGTTTCGCAGAACCCGGAGAGCCCGTGAGATGGTTCTGCCGCCCACCGCGAGGAGTACAACTCGTAGCCATCTTCTACTCCTCCAACTACTCCCAGCGAGAGGAGGGATGACCCCACCCAGGTCGCCGGGACCTCTCGCCTTCATGGTAAAAGACCTTCTCTCTCGCTTTTGAATCCTCTTCGCTATTCTCACACCCTTCTACGAGTGCCTCTTCCACCTTGTCTCTGCACTCCTTGTGCAGATTCTCAAGCCAACTCGCCTGTTGAGGAGCAACCAAAGCAACTCTCCATCTCGCCTCCTCCTATCGATGGAATTGAAGATTACTTGGGCGACCCTTCGAACCCAGCGGAAATGAAGCGCAAGACAGCTGAGCTATTTCGGAAGCACGGGCGCATCATCCATTCCTTGGCGCAGGATAAGCAGGCCGCGGAGGGGCGTATCGAATGGCTGGAGAATGAATGTGCTCGCCTATCCTTTGAAGCCAATGCTGATCCAGATGTCGATGGCACCAACCCTGAAGCCATTATTAATGAGACTGATATGCAGCTCCGTCTCGCGCGCCGTGGTCTTGAATCCATTCGCGCCTTCCACTCGCAGAGTAGACCTCCCTGTGCGGGAGCTCGCGGTGGCCGCTGGGAATGGCGCCCGTATTGAAGGGCGTCCGTCTCGCCGCTTCTCTTTTCTTCTTCATTTGAATGTTGTAATAAAAGTAGTCTTGTAGTGTTGTCTCGCCGAGACATTAAGAACTTGGCGCCTGCCGTACGCGGGACGATCCCTGAATATATATTTTTATCGCTGGTTTTTGATTTCTTTCTTTTTTTAATTTATATCAGGTATATTCTTTTTTTTTATTGTGATGGGTCGTGCCGATCGAGATTTAGGAGAGAGAAATGAACGCCGACTCTTCCCCTCCCCTTATGCTTTTCCCGCCATCAATCATTGCTCTATATCTGCTATAAATATGCCTGGCCCGGGATGAGATAGACACCGCACTCTTTACTCCTGTCGCTGCCCCAGATTTTGATTCTTTGATTCTTTCGTCTCGCCGGTCCCTCTCGCTCTTCTCTCTCGATTCTATCGCCAACCTCTTCTTTTCCTTCATCTCGCCGAAGATCGTCTCTCCACCGAAGATGGGCAAGAAGAAGGTTGAGGAAGGTGAGGGGCGCAGCTTCTGCGGGAAGAGGTTCACAGATCACGACTTCCCGCTTGGCCGGCTCTCTCAAGAAGACTACCATAGGTTTGCCCGCGAGTACCTAGGGGATGGTGTCGAGTCGCGTCCCCCCAAAGTCGGCGAGTCCATCAATACCTACTACCCGGGAGAACTTGTCTTCCCCGTCTCGCATTTTGAGGCGGGGTTGCGGCTGCCCCTTTGGCCAGTGGTAAAGCAGGTCTTTAAATATTTTGGCGTCGTCACGGCGCAGTACAAACCTAACGCCATCTTGGTGTTGATCGCTTTCGCCTGCTATATGCGCCGGGAGCGCATCGAATTCAGCTTGACGGTCTTCCGCAAGCTTTATATCTACCACGCCAACGCCGATGGCGTCTCGTATTTCACTGGGCAGGGGCTCAAAGTGTGCGAGACTCCCAATAAGAACCACCACTGGCTCACCCGATTCGTCTTCATCCAGGGAGATCGTGCTGATTTCGTCGGCATCCCTCTCGCGCCGGTGTCTCCGCCAGAGAGCTTCTACGCCACCCCACAAGTCAGTGGCCCAGAGAAGCTGCAGTGTGAATACCTTATCGGCAAGAACTTCGAGGTCAACTTCTTGCTGCGAGGTCTCGACTCGCTTCCTCCAGTGCTCCCAAGTGAAGGTATTCTCGCTCCTTCGTCTCGCGTCTCGCGTCTCGCTATTTGTTGTTTCACCGTAAAATAACCCTTGCCCGTCTTTAGGTGAGCGAACCATTCCAGCCCTCCCCCTTACAAGAGCAACATCCATCCAGCGAAGAGTCTTAATCTCGCCAACGCAGCGGCCGAGGCGGCGAGAGAGTCCTTAGCGCCCATCCCGCCGAAGAGGCCTACAGGCGACTCGGCCCCCTCTCGCTCCAGTCCTCCAAGAAAAAAGATGAAAAAGGCCGTAGTTATTTCTAAGGAAAAGAAGAAAGCTCCCCAAGGGAGCCCCATTTCTGTAGGGGAATCTCCACCGCCCCTTTCGCCTAACCACCAGGCCGTCTCTCCTACCCGCGGGACGATACTCCCTAATCAACCGGCTACTGCCTCCAACCTGCCTGCTACTGCGTCCAACCAGCAAGCTGCTCTTCCTGACCAGGTGGCTGCCACCTCCTCTCACGAAGGCGACTCCTCTAGCCGTCCCGCCCCCTCCTCCCATATGAATTATAACCTAGGTCCCGTGGTCCATGATGCCGTCGGCGACCCAGTTCTGCTATGGGGGCGGGACGCCAAATGCGTGTCCATTTCCACCCTCCTTCCTTCTTGGAAGTAGCAAGAGGTCCCCACCAGCCATGCCTTCGCCGTGGGGTACGGCCTCTACGGCGGCCTTGATGCCGTTTCGCCTGAAAGCGAGTCCACCAAGGATCTCGTGCTGAAGACTTCCCACCATCAAATGCAGGCCTTGGAGTTCTAACACTGCTCCTCTCGCCGCCTTATTTATATCAACTCAAAGTGGAAAGAAAGTGAGGAGAACCTGGAGGCGGAGCGGGAGAAGTCCACCGGTCTGGCGAAAAGGCTATCGGAAGCTGAGTCCCTCCTCGCGAAGGCCTAAGGTGGTGTGGTAAGCCTTAGACTTTTCCCTTTGGTTTTTTCTTTCTCAATCATCCTTGGCTAACTGTTGGGTCGTCTCGCAGGATGCCGAGACGGCGGAACAACTGCGCTCGTGCGTTATGGCTTTGGAGGAGGAGGTCCGGGGATTAAAATCTGAGAATGCGCGTCTTTAGGCTGACATCGCGTCGTCATCTCGCCGCGAGCCCTTCCAGACGCCTCCGCCACATTACTCTCATGAGGAAGTCGAGGAGCAGTGCCGAGATGCTGACGTTCGGGCGGCAGAGCTGGTGCTGCAAATGATGAAGGATCTGGGGGTTGTAAAAGACGATTCTGAAGCTGTGACCGCTCACGATTTGGTCCCTGAACTTTATAGTGAGCAGAGCGATGATTCTTCATCTGGCAAGGAGGACTGACGTGCCGCTTCCAAGATTTAGAATCACTCTCTCCACCTTTCATTGTTGTAAAACTTTAAATCATATATTTTTTGTGGTACCTGTCAAGTAACGAGCGGATGCTCATTTTTGTCCTGTCTCTATTTTTTGTTCTTTATTTTGTGAAGTTAATCCTTGGCTTGTTCCGGCCTGCGGGATGGTGCTACCCCTCCGTCTCGCCGCGTAGCCCTTTCTGTATTCTGCCTTTTTCTGCTTTACGCGAGACGACTCCTCGATGTGCTCACGGCCACGAGACGACTCAATACCTTGTCTCGCGAGTGTCCTCTAGCAAATGGCGAGACGATCCTCGAAACCGCCCGCTGCGAGTGCTGCCACTCGACTTACTCCACACCCTTTTGCATTAGTTTATTTTTTGTTCCCTAGGACTAAGCTGACATGCTAAGGTGTAATGTCGCTTTTAAGAAGACTTTCCACACTATTCTGCCAAAGTGAATTTACTGCCCTGTCAACTTGATGCGAGCCTGAGCAGCGGGTCTACCTGGGGCCGAGTCATGCTCGGGGTGCCGATGAAGATACCTCAATCCAAACCTATCCCCCACAGGAGAGCCTTCGAACTTGCCAGCTAGATGAGGGCCTGCGCAGCGGGTCTACCTGGGGCCGAGCCGAGCTCAGGGTGCCGATGAAGATACCTCAATCCAAACCTATCCCCCACAGGCGAGCCTTCAGACCTGCCAGCTAGATGAGAGCCTGCGCAGCGAGTCTACCTGGGGCCGAGCCGAGCTTGGGGTGCCGATGAAGATACCTCAATCCAAACCTATCCCCCACAGGAGAGCCTTCGGACCTGCCAGCTAGATGAGAGCCTGCGCAGTGGGTCTACCTGGGGCCGAGCCGAGCTCGGGGTGCCGATGAAGATACCTCAATCCAAACCTATCCACCACAGGCGAGCCTTTAGACCTGCCAGCTAGATGAGAGCCTGCGCAGCGGGTCTACCTGGTGCCGAGTCGAGCTCGGGGTGCCGATGGAGATACCTCAATCGAAACCTATCCCCCACAGGCGAGCCTTTGGACCTGCCAACTAGATGAGAGCCTGCGCAGCGGGTCTACCTGGGGCCGAGTCGAGCTCGGGGTGCCGATGAAGATACCTAAATCCAAACCTATCCCCCACAAGCGAGCCTTCGGAACTGCCAGATAGATGAGAGCCTGCGCAGCGGGTCTACCTGGGGCCGAGCCGAGCTCGGGGTGCTGATGAAGATACCTCAATCCAAACCTATCCCCCATAGGCGAGCCTTCGGACCTGCCAGCTAGATGAGAGCCTGCGCAGCGGGTCTACCTGGGGCCGAGCCGAGCTCGGGGTACCGATGAAGATACCTCAATCCAAACCTATCCCCCACAGGCGAGCCTTCGGACCTGCCAGCTAGATGAGAGCCTACGCAGCGGGCCTACCTGGGGCCGAGTCGAGCTCGGGGGGCCGATGAAGATACTTCAATCCAAACCTATCCCCCACAGGCGAGCCTTCGGACCTGCCAGCTAGATGAGAGCCTGCGCAGCGGGTCTACCTGGGGCCGAGCCGAGCTTGGGGTGCCGATGAAGATACCTCAATCCAAACCTATCCCCGACAGGCGAACCTTCGGACCTGCCAGCTAGATGAGAGCCTGCGCAGCGGGTCTACCTGGGGCCGAGTCGAGCTCGGGGTGCTGATGAAGATACCTTAATCCAAACCTATCCCCCACAGGCGAGCCTTCGGCCCTGCCAGCTAGATGAGAGCCTGCGCAGTGGGTCTACCTGGGGCCGAGTCGAGCTCCGGGTGCCGATGAAGATACCTCAATCCAAACCTATCCCCCACAGGCGATACTTCGGACCTGCCAGCTAGATGAGAGACTGCGCAGCGGGTCTACCTGGGGCCGAGCCGAGCTCGGGGTGCCGATGAAGATACCTCAATCCAAACCTATCCACCACAGGCGAGCCTTCGGACCTACCAGCTAGATGAGATCATGCGCAGCGAGTCTACCTGGGGCCGAGCCGAGCTCGGGGTGCCGATGAAGATACCTCAATCCAAACCTATCCCCCACAGGAGAGCCTTCGGACCTGCCAGCTAGATGAGAGCCTGCGCAGCGGGTCTACCTTGTGTCGAGCCGAGGTCGGGGTGCCGATGAAGATACCTCAATCCAAACCTATCCCCCACATGCGAGCCTTCGGACCTATTAGCTAGATGTGAGCCTGCGCAGCGGGTCTACCTGGGGCCGAGCCGAGCTCGGGGTGCCGATGAAGATACCTCTTCCGGTCATTAGGACTTCACAATATTCAATAAACAAGAGATAGTTCAAGAAATATATTATGTTGATCATGCTTTGAGTACATATCTTCTGCTCTCCCTTTTCATGGGTAGAAGCATTTTAAGTCATCCCCACTCCAGGAGTGGCTCAAGGTACTACCCTCAACATCCTGGAGGTAGTAGCCTCCTGTTCTTAGCACTCTCTCTACAATATAGGGTCCCTCCTAGTTTGGATTGAGCTTTCCCACCGGGGCAGACCACCCTGCCGCATCAACCTTCTTTAGTACCAGATCTCCCTCCGCGAATTGCTTTATCCTGATATGCTTGTTGAAGTGCTTTGCCATTCGACGCTTGATCTCTTCTTGTCTGATGGCCTCCACGTCTCGCATCTCCTCTGCCAGGTCTAGCGAGAGGCGTAAGCCTTCTTCATTTTCCATCATCCACGCCTCGTCTCCATCACCTGCAGCCGCAATTCGTGGGGTCCGGACCTCGAACTCCATGGGTAGGACTGCCTCACATCCATGGGAAAGCATGAAGGGAGTCTCGCCGGTGGCCGTGTTCGGGGTCGTTCTCAAGGCCCACAAGACCAAGGGGAGCTGTTCTACCCAACTCCCTCTCAAATTCTCCACCTTCTTTTTGAGCAGATTTACGACAATTTTGTTTACCACCTCTACCTGACCGTTGCTCCTGGGGTGGTGGACAGAGGCAAACCTGAGGTCGACGCCTAGCAGAGTGCAGAAGCTGATGAATTCTTCACTAGCAAACTGGGGACCGTTATCCGTGACGATGGCCTGAGGCAGCCCGTGCCTGCAGATGATCTCCCCCCAGACGAAGTTCCTGATGACTTTGGAGGTCACCTTTGCTAGCGCCTTAACCTCCAGCCACTTGGAGAAGTAATCTATCATAACCAGGAGGAATCGTCTTTGCCCACTAGCTGGAGGGAAAGGCCCAACTAAGTCCATTCCCCAAATGGCGAAAGGCTATGGTGATGTGATACTTCGGAGCCTTTGAGCCGGCAAGAGCTGGAGGGGGCGTAGAGCTGGCATTTTCGGCACTTCCTTTCAAATTTTGTCGCGTCCTTTCTCAGGGTGGGCCAGAAGTACCCCTGTCTGACCACCCTTGCTTCCAACGTCCTCCCTCCGGAATGACTACCACATTCCCCGGAGTGCACCTCCACAAAAACGTGTCGCGTCTCCTCCTCCGTCACGCATCGAGCTAGGAGACCCGCAAGCATCCTCCGGTGCAATCCTCCTTCATGCATGAGATAATGAGATGCCTTATGCCGGATGTTTTTTGCATCCTTGATCCCCTCAGGAAGGGTTCCTATCAAGAAGAAGGTAACGAAGGGATCCACCCACGAGGGTCGCCGATCCACCTCCATTAGCTCCACCTCTTCGATCACCGGATGGAATAAGTCAGTCAGGGTACCCCCTCCCCGAGCTCCGAACTTAGCTAATCGATCGGCAGCGGCACTCTCTCCTCGGGGGACGTGTTGAATGGAGAACGTCCGGAACCCCCCGATGATTGCCCTCACCTTGGACAAATACTTCACAAGGGTGGGCTCCCGAGCTTCGAACTCTCCTCGAATCTGGGATTCCACCACCAATGAATCCGTGAAAGCCTCAACGTCCTTAATCTCGAGCTCCTTTGCCAAATGAAGGTCGACTATCACTGCCTCGTACTCTGCTTGGTTGTTGGTTGCGGGGAAATGCAAAACAACCGCTTGTTCTATGGTCACCCCTTGAGGACTTGTCAATACCACCCCTGCTCCGAGGGAGTGCTTTCCCGAGGCCCCATCAACCGTCATCTTCCATGCTTCCTGTGGCCGTGACTCCAAGGCCCCGACTTCTGCAACGTAGTCTGCCAAGAAGTCGGACATCACCTGTGCCTTGATGGCGAGCATTGGCACGAACGAAATGTTGAACTCACTCAACTCGATAGACCACTTGGCCAGCCTACCCGAGTGCTCCACTCCTTCGAAAATCTTATGGAGAGGATGGTCCGTCACCACCCTGATTGAATGTGCTTGGAAATATGGCCGGAGCTTCCTGGCCAAAACGATCAAGGTGTATGCCAGCTTTTCTAGGATAGGGTAACGAAGCTCCTCCTTCTTTAGGGTCCTGCTAACATAATAAATGGGCAGCTGCTTTTTCCCCTCTTCTTTGACCAGGACAGAGCTCACCGCTTTTGCTCCTACCCCTAGGTACAAGGTTAGGTCTTCCCCCTCCTTTGGGCTATGAAGTAGAGGAGCCAGGGAGAGCTGCTCCTTCAGTCTTTTGAAAGCCTCTTCACACTCCGCGGTCCACTCGAACCTCTGGTTCCCTCCTAGCACTTTGAAGAAAGGTGAGCACTTCTCCCCTGATTTGGAGAGGAATCTGTTAAGGCCAGCCAGCTTCCCTATCAAGCGCTGCACCTCCTTAGCGTTCCACTGTGATTCTAGTTCTAGGATGCCTTTTACTTTATCGGGATTAGGTTCTACCCCTGCCGGGTCAGAAGGTGCCCAAGGAACTTCCCACGGCTTGCCACGAAAACACACTTTAAGGGGTTCAACCTCATTTTGAACTTCCTCAATGTGGCGAAAGTCTCCTCCAGATCCCGAAGATGCAAGCCCACCCCCTTGCTTTTTACCATGAGGTCATCAACGTATACCTCTAGGTTTCGGCCCCTCTGGCCTTGGAAAACTCGATCCATCATCTGTTGGTAGGTAGCCCCCGCATTTTTCAACCCAAAGGGCATCATGTTATAGCTAAAGCACCCTTACATTGTGATGAAGGAGACATCCTTGACGTCAGGGGGGTGCATCCGGATCTGATGGTAACCTGAAAAAGCATCCAGAAAACTCATAATAGAAAAACTGACGGTTGAATCAACCAACGCGTCGATTCGAGGCAGGGGGTAGCAATCCTTAGGGATGATTTATTTAATAAAGAAAAGTCGATACACATTCTCCATTTTCCACCTCCCTTCTTCACCATCACCACATTGGAGATCCAGCCTGGATACTGGATCTCTGACATGAAGCCAGCTTCGAGGAGCTTCCTGACCTCCTCGCATATTGGCTCCTCCAGCTTTGTCGCGATGGTCCTCATCTTCTGGCGTATGGGGCGCGTCCGGGGGTCCAGATTCAGGCGGTGGCAGGCCACGTCCGCATCGATGCCCGACATGTCTGCTGCGCTCCAAGCGAAGACATCGATGTTGCTTTGAATGCATGCCCGCACTCGCTCCTGGTCCTCGGGGCTCAAGCCCCCGCTGATCCGCACCCTTTGTACCTGCCCTGCGCTGGTGTAGACATCCATCTCCACCACTTCCTCGGCCGCCTCCAGTCGCGACTGCTCCCAGCTGTCCCTTGCCTCTTCCTCCAACTCCGGCTCTTCCTCCCCTCCTGCTCCCTCAACTTCCATCTCCTCACCCTGCTGCAGCTTAATTTCCACGCCTTTTTGAGCTTCCTCCTCAGCCCTTTCTCCTTCTACTTCCTCCTGCCTTCCTTCTTGTGGCTCCAACTCTCCGTTCCTCTAGACCTCTTGCACATCTCCTCCCCTCTGCTCCTCCTCAATCTCCATTGCCCCCTCCGGGCTCTCCTGCTGCTGCTCGACCTAGACACCCCCTGGGCCTCTCTCCTCACTCCTTGTACTTGCTCTTCCTCCTTCATCACCCCCTCCGGGCTCTCCTGCTCCTCGTTCCCCTGGACCTCCTGCACATCTCCTCCTTACTGATTCTCAGTCTCCTCTCCCCCGACTTCCTCTTCGGTTCCTTCTCTTGCTTCCTCTGGGCTCACCTCCTCTTCCCCGACAGCTTCTTCACGCGCTGCCATCTCCTTCTCCAACTCCTCTGCTTCTACAATCACGAACCTGCAGTTCTGTGACACGCCCCCCAACCTCACATGCAGCCCTACTCCCCCTTCCACTTCTTTCCTCTCTCCGGAGAACCCGAACAACGGTCCATCCGAGGCCAAGATCATTTTGGCTTACACCTACATCTCATCGAAGGCCCTCTTGAATATCACGTTTATAGAGCTCCCATTATCCACTAGGATCTTGGAGACCGTAAAGTTTTCCACCGCCGTCTGGATTACGAAGGCATCGCAGAATGGGTCCTCATACTCCGGCATGTCCTCTGAAGAGAAGGTAATTTTTTCTTGCGGGGGCGGGGTTTGGGAGGTCGAGGCTACCCCGCTACGGAACATGGTCTGGAGGCTCCCCTTTCGGGTGGCCTCGATCCCAATCCCTCCATGGATTGCCCCGATTCCTCCCCGGGTTCCTACATCCACCCGGTCCTCGCACCTATCCTCCGTCTCCCCTTGCTGCACTTCCATGATCCTTACTGGCGGATCCTGCCTCCTCAATCCTCTGGCCTCTCTCATCTCCAAGAACTCTGGGCAGGTGGTCGTTGCATGACCTTCCTCCTGATGGAAGTCACAGAAAGGCAACGCCACCCGACCCCTTCTTCCCTCTCCTCTTCCTCTTCTTCCTCCTCCTCGAGCTCCTCTTCCTCGACCGATCCCCATTGCCTCCTGCTGATGCTGAAAACGATCCCGCACCCCCTGTCTCCATGCCGATTGATCAAACCTCCTTGCCTCACGGAAGTTATCCCTTTCCTGGAAGCCTCCTCCTAACTCCTGGGGGCGACCCTCCTAAGGCCTCCAACCTATCCGGTTGTTCGGCTCTCGGGCCCCCCGATGATGCTGTCCTTGCTGCCCCTGACCTCCGGGTTCCTCTCTTCTTATCTCTTCCCTCTGATCACTCTGCTCCCTCTGCTCCTTCTTCTTTCCCGCTCCATGTTCCTTTACATCGTCTTCTGCCAACCTGGCTAACTTCCTTGCAAACGCCGGATTGGCCCTCTCAAAATCTGTCTCCTTCGCCGCCCTGTCCATGAGCTCCTCAAAAGAGAGGGGGGCACCCTTTTCAACTCCATACTAAAGAAGCCTGGCCTCAGTCCCAGGGTAAACGCAAGCATTAGCGTATATCCAGGGACCTCCTGGACTAGGAGGATCTCCTCCTAAAACCGATCCACGTAGTGTCCCAACGTCTCATCCTGCCTCTGCCTTACCGAGCACAGGCACTCCGCCTCCTTCTTACGCTTCTTCGATGTTGAAAACCTCAACAAGAAACCCCTCCGCAGATCCTCAAAACAATAGATTGACCTTGCCGGTAACTGGTGGAACCAGTCCCACGCCTTCTCCTTCAAGGTGATGGCAAACAGCCGACACTTAAACGCATCCGTCATCTGCCTTATCGAAACCACGTCTTCAAACCAATGCATATGTTGTACAGGATCATCCTTCCCCGAGTAGTAGGTCATGTCGGGCACCCGGAACCCCTCCGACACCGGAGCCGAGATGACGAGTTCACTGAACGGGCTCTCGCCACCTACTTGCCGAGAGGGCACGTCTCGCGGCCACGGCTGGCTGGCCTGATCCGCGAGACCGTGCCCATGGAAGAGCTCTCGCACAGCTGCCTCCTTCTCGCCGTCTTCTGCCGGGATCTCCTTCCCGGGACGCTGGCCTGGGAAGAGTTCTCGCACCGCCACGTCCCTCTCGCCAGTCTCCGCCGGGACCTCCTTCCCCAGGCACTGTCTAGGGGTGTTCTCGCCTAAGAGCGGGACCACCTCTATCGGGACCTGAGGCGTCGCCCACTCGCTCCTTGCCAAGAAGGCCAAGCTTATGGTCTGCATGACCTCTCGCCTGAAGTCCTCTAGCATATTCCTTGTCGCCTCTTCTCCCCGGGAGGGGGAACCTCCGGAACCAGATCCTTCTCCTTCACCTCCTGCCATAGTACCAAACTCAAACTTTTCTTGTATCAGCTACCTTCCACGCTCACCGCACCAGAACTATTGAAGCCAAAATTTGACTCCAATAAAAGTTCGCAAAATAGGGGCGTAGCCGACACCTACTTGGCCCAAGCTCCAACCTCCGACTGGTCGTGAAGGACTAGAAAACTGACCTAAAGCCGCAGTAGGGAGGCCCCACCGCTTACCCGAAAGGTCATTGAGTGCTTCCCCTCCAAAGCCAAAAGCTGGGCTTGGAGTTCCTCAGAAAGCACAGGAGACAATGCCAGTAATTCCCCGAAAGTGAGAAAAAGTGTGTCTCTGAAGAACCCCTATGGGCTTATTAATAGATTTCGGAATCTGAACTGCCAATAACAAAACTATACTGGTCTGAAATTACCGGGGTACCCCTGGCTGTGTCTTCCAACAGCCAAACTCCGCTGTTCTGAGGAGCTATATGCAGACCACTAGGGGTAAGAGGGTAAAAATACCCGAGGTAGAAGAGTAAAAACCCCTGTTATCATGGAAATATAAAAATGGTCTCTTCTCATCCCGGCGAGTGGAAAAGCACTTGTCGGCGAGATGCACCCCTCCGCCCGTCTCGCCGGCGTCCTTTGCTATGGGGTCTTCTCGCCACTGGAGGCCTTCTCTCCGCTGGAGCCCTACTCGCCGCTGGAGGCCTTCTCGCCCCGAAACGGGGCACCTTGCTTATTGTAGAGACAATTCGTCTCGCCTCTCGCGAGTGGGCCCCCTGGTCCCATTCGCCTGTCTCGACTTATTTGCTCCTTGAGGGCCTCTTGCGAGCCCGAGGTTGTACAATGGGAGCCTGGGTGGCGAGACCCCCTCCGGTTAAAAAATACTTCACCCCCGTGAGGGGTCAACTTGCCATGCCAGCTATGGGAGCCTGGGTGGCGAGACCCCCTCCGGGTAAAAGACACTTCACCCCCCGGAGGGGTCAACTTGTCATGCCAGCTATGTGAGCCTGGGTGGAGAGACCCCCTCTCGGTAAAAAACACTTCACCCCCCCCCCCCCCCCCCCGGAGGGGTCAACCTGCCATGCCAGCTATGGGAGCCTGGGTGGCGACACCCCCTCCAGGTAAAAAACACTTCACCCCCCCCCCCCCCCCCCCCCGGAGGGGTCAACCTGTCATGTTAGTTATGGGAGCCTGGGTGGCGAGACCCCCTCCGGATAAAAAACCCTTCACACCCCGGAGGGGTCAACCTGCCATGCTAGCTATAGGAGCCTGGGTGGCGAGACCCCCTCCGGGTAAAAAACACTTCACCCCCCGGAGGGGTCAACCTGCCATGCCAGCTATGGGAGCCTGGGTGGCGAAACCCCCTCTGGGTAAACAACACTTCACCCCCCGGAGGCGTCAACCTGCCATGCCAGCTATGGGAGCCTGGATGGCGAGACCCCCTCCGGGTAGAAAACACTTCACCCCCCCGGAGGGGTCAACCTGCCATGCCAGCTATGGGAGCCTGGGTGGCGAGACCCCCTCCGGGTAAAAAACACTTCACCCCCGGAGGGGTCAACCTGTCATGCCAGCTATAGGAGCCTGGGTGGCGAGACCCCCTCCGGGTAAAAAACACTTCAACCCCCCCCCCCCCCCCCCCACGGAGGGGTCAACCTGCCATGCCAGCTCTGGGAGACTGGGTGGCGAGACCCCCTCCGGGTAAAAAACACTTCACCCCCCCTGGAGGGGTCAACCTGCCATGCCAGCTATGGGAGCCTGGATGGCGAGACCCCCTCTGGGTAGAAAAAACTTGGCTTCTGCGAGAAGCACCACCGGCACTGCCCAGCAAGTGAGAACCTGGGCAGCGGGACCGTCTCGGAGCAAAAAGGGAACTTACTCCCCCCCCCCCCCCCCCGAGGCACATTCGACCAAACCAGCTAGTGGAGCCTGGCTGCGGAGATTCTCTTGGGAGTGGGGCTTGCTCACTTAGAGGCACATTCGACTCAACCAGCTAGTGGGAGCCTGGCTGAGGAGATCCTCTCGGGGGTGGGGCTTACTCTCCACGAGGTACATTCGACCCAACCAGTTAGTGGGAGCCTGGCTGAGGAGATCCTCTTGGGGGTGGGGTTGCTCTCCCTGAGGCACATTCGACCCAACCATCTAGTGGGAGCCTGGCTGAGGAGATCCTCTCACGGGTGGGGCTTACTCTCCCCGAGGCACATTCGACCCAACCAGCTAGTGGGAGCCTAGCTGAGGAGATCCTCTTGGGGGTGGGGCCTGCTCTCCCCGAGGCACATTCGACCCAACCAGCTAGTGGGAGCCTGGCTGAGGAGATCCTCTCGGGGGTGGGAACTTGATCTCCCCGAGGCACATTCGACCCAACCAGCTAGTGGGAGCCTGGCTGAGGAGATCCTCTTGGGGGTGGGGCTTACTCTCCCCTAGGCACATTCGACCCAACCAGCTAGTGGGAGCCTGGCTGAGGAGATCCTCTCGGGGGTGGGGTCTGCTCTCCCCGAGGCACATTCGACCCAACCAGCTAGTGGGAGCCTGGCTAAGGAGATCCTCTCGGGGGTGGGGCTTACTCTCCTCGAAGCATATTTGACCCAACCAGCTAGTGGGAGCCTGGCTGAGGAGATCCTCTCGGGGTGGGGCCTGCTCTCCCTGAGGCACATTCGACCCAACCAGCTTGTGGGAGCCTGCCTGAGGAGATCCTCTCGGGGGTGGGAACTTGATCTCCTCGAGGCACATTCGACCCAACCAGTTAGTGGGAGCCTGGCTGAGGAGATCCTCTCGGGGTGGGGAACCAGGTGTGTCACTTGAACTCTACCAATTCCAACATCCTCAAACGGGGAAAAAGATGGGTTAAATGACCCCCCCCCCCCCCCCCGACTCAGTTGGTCGGGGGTTGGACTCATTACAACATAAGAAACATACAAGAATTTTTTGGGGTGAGGCCTCTTCAGGGGGTCTGGGCATGCTGGTCGTCCTCCTTCCCCTCGGAGACATCCATCTTGCTCAGGCTCTCCATGATCCTCTCCATCTCCTCTGCCCTGGCCATCCAAGAGATGGTGTTGATGGCCGTGATGTAGCACTACCATGTCATCTGGGAGTCTCCCTTGACTCTGACCTGGATCCCTCCTGAGCTGAACTTGAGGCATTGGTGGAAGGAAGATGCCACGCAACGGAAGGCGCTGATGAGGGGCCTCCCAAATATGCCGTTGTAGCTGCTTGGTGCGTCAACAATGATGAACTGGCAGTTCCTTGAAGCCCCTCCCAACTTTACTTGGAGTCCTACTCCACCCTCTACGTCCGTCCTCTCCCCTAAAAATCCGAACAGGGGTCCGTCCGAGGCCAACACCCTCCTTGGCTCTACCTTCATCTCATCAAACACCTTCTTGAAAACGATATTGACGGAGCTTCCGTTGTCAACCAAGATCCGGGAGACGGTGTAGCCCTCGATGGCTGTCTAGATGACCAGCGCATCGCAAAACGGATCCTCATGATCCGGCAGGTCCTTCAACGAGAAGGTGATCTTCTCCTCCTGGGGTGGGGTCTGGGATGTCGAGGCGATGCTCCGTCGCTACATCACATGGAGACTTACCTTCCGAGTGGCTTCGATCCCTACTCCACCATGGATCACAGCTATACCACCTCGGGGTCCGACATCGACCCGGTTCTCACACACGTCATCCCCCCCTTCTCTGGGTAGAACCTCTTCAACCCGCACTGGCAGCTATGGCTGGGCAGGGCCTCTCGCCCCCCCTCACTTCCAGGAACTTGGGGCAGGTAGCTGTAACGTGCCCCTCCACCTGGTGGAAGTCACAGTACGGTAGCGCTCCTCCCCTCCTTCGGCGGGCTGGGCGTTCTCTCCTGTTACCTCTTTCTCCTCCTATCGACAAGGCTTGTTGCGGTGGGGGTAAGTGCTATCTTGGGGCTTGCAAGTGGAAGTTGAACCTCCCTTGGCCACATAGAAGTTCCCCCCATCTTGGACGTAACCTCTTCCTGGATCCTAAACGGGTCCTCCCTGCTGCCTCCAACCTAATTCTGGACCCTCCTGAGCTCTCCACTCCTCTCGCCTTCTTCCTTCATCAGGTCTCGAGCCATCTTGCTCCTTTGACTCCATCTCTATTAGCTTTGCCAACTTCTTGACAAATGCTGGGTTGGCCGCCTCCATGGCTATCTCCTCGGCCGCCCTTTCCATCAGCTCCTCAAAGGAAAGGGGGGCCTTTCGAGTCAGGCTCATCTTGAAGAACCCCTCGCGCAACCCCACTGTGAATGCCATCTGGAGGGCATACCCTGGCATATCCTGGACCTCCAGGATCTCCTCTTGGAACCTGTCAACGTAACGGGCCAGCGACTCCTCGGCCTCCTGCCTTATAAGTAAGATGGACTCGGGACTCCTCTTCCTCTTCTTGGAGGTGGAGAAGCGAAGCTGAAAGCTCCAGTCCTCGAACCCATAGATAGACCTCGGAGGGAGTTGATAAAACCAGTCCCTTGCCTTCTCCATCAACATGATCGCAAAGAGGTGACACTTGAAGGCATCCGTCATCGGCCTGATGGAGATGCATCCTCGAACCACTACAGATGTTGGACGGGATCATCCTTCCCAGTGTAGTAAGCCATGTCGGGTTCCCTGAACCCCTTGGGAACGGGAGCTGAGATGATCAGCTCGCTGAAGGGTGACCCCCTAAAGGGTGGTCTCGCCACCTCAACTCGAGCGACCTGCTCGCCTTGAAGGCCGACACTCGCCGGGCTGGAGAATAACTCCCGGCCGGTGAGGTCTCGCTTGACCCCATCTCCCATCCTCTACTTCCCTGGCCATCTTCCTGGTGCACTTCCTTCTCCCCCCGCTGGGGTTATCTTGCCTAGACCCCTGGGAGTCGACTCGTCGACAGGGGGGAGCTAGCTCCTAGGGTTTGGGGTGGAGCTGCCACCCTGAGGAGCAATACATCGCAGCATCTCCATGATGCCTTGGATGGAGGCCATGAAATCTTGCCTCCCCACAAAGGGTCATGGGCTGGGGAGCTCGCCGAGATCATCACTACCTCCCTGACCTCCAGTCATGGCACTCTCCTGAGATCTTCTGTGTTGGTCACTCTCCACGCTCACCGCACCAAAAGTGTTGAAGCCAAAAATGACTTTTGTGGAGTTCGGGGTCCCTAGAAAGGGGTGACCTCGCACCTACTACACTCAGGAGAACGTCACGGATGAAAGATCAAGAAGCTAGAAACAGACTCTCGGCTCTAGCGCGGAGGTCCCACCTCACACCCGGAAGACCTTTGAGGTCTCCCCCTCCCTAGTCAATGCTTGAGCTAGGGTACCTTGGACGATGAAGAGAGAGTGAAGAAGTGGTGCTCTCCAAGGCACCCATAAGGGTCTATTTATAGTTTTTCCAGCCCCATGGACCAAAATGCCTGAAATACCCCTACGCCAAATATGCCGCGGGCCAATAGAAAACAACCACACCGGGGGGAAAAGAGGTAATTCCACCCCGAGGGTAAAACGGTAATGACAAGGCCCAAAGAGGTCCAAGGGCGGGAGAAGCCATACCCCCCACCTTCCTGGACACCCGAGACAGGCTGGGGAGCAGGGGGCAGGGGCGATACCCCGGCTCCCGGCCAGTCTCGTCCCGCCAGACAGCGAGGCAGGGCGAGAACCCGGCCTCCCGCTGGTCTCGCCCCGCCTCACCACGCCAGGCAGCGGGGGCAGGGCGAGAACCCGGCCTCCCGCCGGTCACGCCCCGCCTCGCCCCGCCAGGCCGCGGGGGAAGGGCGAGAACCCGGCCTCCCGCCGGTCTCGCCCCGCCTCGCCCCGTCAGGCCGCGGGGGCAGGGCGAGAACCCGGCCTCCCGCCGGTCTCGCCCCACCTCGCCTCCTCCAGGCCGCGGGGGCAGGGCGAGAACCCGGCCTCCCGCCGGTCTCGCCCCGCCTCGCCCCGCCAGGCCGCGGGGGCAGGGCGAGAACCCGGCCTCCCGCTAGTCTCGCCCCGCCTCGCCCCGCCAGGCCGCGAGGGCAGGGCGAGAACCCGGCCTCCGGCCGGTCTCGCCCCGCCTCAGCCCGCCAGGCCGCGGGGGCAGGGCGAGAACCCGGCCTCCCGCCGGTCTCGCCCCGCCTCGCACCGCCAGGCCGAGGGGGTAGGGCAAGAACCCGGCCTCCAGCCGGTCTCGCCCCGCCTCGCCCCGCCAGGCCGCTTGGGCCGGGTGAGAACCCGGCCTCCCGCCGGTCTTGCCCCGCCAGGCCGCGGGGGTAGGGCGAGAACCCGGCCTCCCGCTGGTCTCGCCCCGCCTCGCCTAGCCAGGCCGCGGGGGCAGGGCGAGTACCCGGCCTCCCGTCGGTCTCGCCCCGCGTCGCCTTGCGCCTATCCAGCCGTGGGCAGGTTCGGTCAACTTGGCATACCCGCCCCTCCCAGAAAAAGGCCAAGTGGGGAAGGCAATGTTTCCTCCCCCTAATAGTATATTCCGAGGGCTAGGCCAAAATTGGCCACCAAAAGCTCAAACCACTCAAAAAGCTTAAAACCCAAATCCTGCGAATACGGGGTTGTACAATCCTTGTAGTAGTAACTTCCATATTGCCCTTTTGATGTTAATGATGAAAATATGATGTATATGTGGTAGAATGGCTTGAAATTTTGTAATAGATAATCAAATGTCATTATACAGCACTAGTAGATTATTTGGAGTGGTTGAAGCTTTATTTGCAGTACGTCCTTTGTAAAGTAATCTAGTGCACCTTACCTGGATAAATAGGAAATAAATATCATAGTTTGTGGAAAATTGTGATACTTAGTCAAGGAACATATTAGGGCATATCAAAGCATGGGAAAATAGTTAAATGTTATTTAATTGAGTTTACAAGGGTGTGACTTCATAAAGTGCCTTCTGAAGGTTTTCCATAGGATAATCTTTTACCTAATCTACTTACTTGGGAATTTCATGAAACTTTGGACGTGGAGTTTTATGATCATAATCTAGCTCTACTAATATTTGAGGAATTTTTGGACTAGTATTTTTGGTACTTCCTTCAATACCCCTATTTATTTGAATTATTTTGGAATAAATATTTAGAGGTTAAATATTTTATGAAAGTTTATGATATTTTGTATTCTCTGATATCTTGTTAACCTACAGTGTTCATAATTTTTGAATGATCATACCCTAAGTAAATCTAATACTACATGTTCAAATCACCCATGGATTAATTTTGGGAAAAATTAATTAAATGCCAATTTTAATTAGAAAATTATAAATTTCTGGATTTAGGCTAATCATGACATGATAGACCCCCATTAATTATCTTAAGGCTTTTGGATGAATATTTGGAGTACCTCCTATCATGTACATCTTATAGCCTAGGATGGTCTGCACATAGTAAAACTACAAAATGAACTCAGAGAGTTGGGATATAAGGTTATTGGTTGGGGTCAGGAACTAAGGAACTCATCATTGGGAATAATGATGGGTTAACTAGAGTAGGTGGTACTCGGGATTGACGAAAGATCGTCTTTCCCGCGGAGGGGAAGAGTCAAATACATTAGGGTTAGTTCCAACATAACGATTAAAGGGATCGGGTAATAGGTAATAACCAATAACAGTAGGTGCCTTGCGAAAGGGAGCTTTGGGCTTCACCCCATTGTAGTTCGTAGTGCCCTCGAGAGCCCTTCACGGGGAATGTCTTGGGCAGTCCTGGGCTAACTTAAACCGTAAGTAAAATCAAACTAAAATAACAATCAGTATAAGTAGGGATTCACAATTCACTTACCCCATTAACTCAGGAGGTTGGTTAGGTTAGTTTGATTAGACATCTGAACGGTAGGTTCGGAAGGTACATGTAATGGGCGGGATAGTTCGGGGAGACGGTGGCTCAGAAGGATTTGGATATATAAATAAGGTGGTGGGTCTTCGATATCGGACGGTCGTTCACACCGACGTCGATACGCTGACTCGGCGGGTGTGGTTTATAGTTATCGAAAGAAAGTCTGGTGGATATGGCTAGCATTAGTACATGATGACTCTAGGTTGTGTCCTTCTATATGCGTATGTAAGCGCTGGGCCTGGTAGTGTGGATACCCGCCTAGTAGTGGGGAGGCCGACACACTGTCTCCATTTTCCACTACGGAGGTTCCTAGGAGTGAAGCTAGCTGCGCAAATGGGGGGAACTAAAGGTATGTGGACCTTACTGTGTTCCTAGTCAACTGCTCTCGTCTCGTGTAGAAATTGGAGTAGATTTAATTTTTCTGTATGCTTTTAGTTTTATATTTTTCTAATTGGGTAAATACTTTTTATTCTACTCAAAAATTGGTGAATCCGGTGTGAATCCGACGGTAGCTTAGGGATGTGTATAGACGGCCGTTAGGTTCGTATTGCTCGAGTCAGGAGGATGGATAGGCTTTCTCGTTGGCTAAGAACTTGCCCCAAGCTATTCTTGAAGCATGGGTATAGGTTAGTCATGCATGAGCGGGATGTAGGCCATCGTTTTGGCCCGATTGAGCTTTGTACCATTCCTAACGTCTTGTCCTCGCTAGCCCCGTTGTGTCTACCCATTCTTTTGATTCAGCTCCATCTTTATTTCACCAAAGACTCAAAGCTGATCCTAGTCGCACTCCCAAGTCGAGCTTTAAAGTTTTAAATTTTTATTTTGGGATGTGATGTGGTGATCTTATTTGTGAAAATGTGGAAGTGCTCACAAGTTTATATATGCTGAATTGTGAAATTAAAATGAAGAAAAAGAAAAAAAAAGAAAAATATTTATAAAGAAAAAAGTCAAAAGAAAAAGTTTTAAATTGAAAATCTGTTTGGAAATATGATTATATTTGGAGTAGGCGGTGCACACACCCATATGTTAAAAGTTATGTCTGGGGGTGTGGTGTACCCGCATATATTTTGGTTACAAGTACAGAAAATATCCATCCAAAAATTATAAATTAATTATACTATGCAGATATGACCTTAAAAGTAGCATTGGCCAAGTTGCATAATTTTTCAGCAAGTATTAATCTCTGAATAAATTAATTATCAAAAATCTCCATATTATGGACTTGTAAAGAAAGTACTGTAATCAACCCTCTAAAAATTATGAATAAATTCCTACAAGCATATTTTAGCCTGAAATCATCAGTACCTAAGTCTCATGATTTTTCAACAGATATATCATCTATAAATAATTTTATACCACCAAAACTCCTTTTTGAAACTAGTGAAGGAAGTACTAAATATCATCAATTAAAAATTGTAAAAAAATTCAGAGATATTCACTTAGACCTAGATCATCTACTGACCAAGTTTCATCAGTTTCAAATGAACAGAATAATCAAATTAATTAAAACACCCTTTTGGGCCTATTGATATTTAACAAATAAAGTACTAGAAATATAATCCATAAAATTCTAATAAAATTACTAGGGGTTCTAGATGATCTAAAACTTACTCTACCCAAGTTTCACAACCTTTAAATAAGGTTTAGTTGCTGAATTTACAAAATTGTGCTTCTGCCCTAAAACTAGGGTTAGGGTTTTGATGTGTCTACCATCCTCCAAGTCCTCTAAGATTCCTTCCGGAGAACTTAGGTTACATTACCTTCAATTCTACTGAGTTTTCAAGGTCATGCGAAGGCATTAGCCCCCATGTCCTTCACAACCCCTAAAAGTCCTTTCTTAGGGTTTGAGGTTGAACCCTAGGGAATCAAGCCTAAATCACCCCATTTTCCTTAAGAGGGTGACATTGGCCGTACTAAGTCAGTGTCCAAAACCTCAGCCTCTGTTGAGGGGAGGTGGCCACCATAAGCCCATGGTGCACTTTTAATCAAAAACACCTCCTTGAGGCCAAACTAGGGTTTGGTGATCCCCTAACCAAAACCCATCCAAATGAGTTGAAATTTTCTACAGAGCTAGGTATTGATGTCAGGGACCACTCACCAAAATTTGGGAGGGTTTGGAGGTCATTAGACCAGTTAATTAAAATACCCTAGCATTATTAAATAAAAGTAAAAACTTTATGCAAAGTGTCTCCAAAAACAAATCACAAATTTTGGACAGACCCTAGTTATAGTTGGGTATCCATTTGAATCTCAGGATAGCCCTAAGTACAGGTCCCACCAAAATGGGTGCCCTGGTCCAACCAGAAAGCCAAATTGGTCCAAATCAATTTTGGATTAAAGAAGACCTATACGGCTACAACTTTCATATTGAAAGTTTTCCCACCAGGTGGACGTAAGTATTTTTAAAAATTAAAACCATTTATTCAAAAATCTGTGACATAATGAAATAATCAGAAATATTTATACTATAGTTTTAATTCTGATATGGCACGAATCATGGCGCAAATGAACGGGATCCATTCATCTCCTTACTTAAGCCGACGGCCAGGATTCGTTTTTCCTGGGCCGACTTCACACGCTTGCCGCCGGCCATCTAGTCGTTGCCCCGGCCGGCCACCACCACCACTCCCTTCATGGATGTGCTGGCTACCCTCAGCCGGCGGCACGGCCGCCGGAGGGTCCGTTTCCGGCGATCCCAATAAGAAGAATTTCCTTGGAAAAACCAGTAAATCGAAACATGGATCAGGCTCAATTAAGCCCGAACCTTGAACCTAATTAGCCCTAAGATCTATCCATGAAGGAAGGAGAGGGGGAGGACCTGAATCGCGGCCTGGGAGCGGGTGTTGTGCCTCCTCGCCATTGCCGGTGACCAAGCTGGAGCTCCTCTGCAACTTCTACACCAACCCCTCTGGAACTGAGATCTGATCTGGGGAAACGTTTCCCCTTGCCCTGGTGAAGGTGTCTAATAAAGGAATTGGGGAGAGGAGGTTTGTAACTCCCCAATTCTTCAAGACACCATTAAGGCCATTAATGGGAGATTTTCAGTTTCACTGAATTTGGATGGCTGAGCTCCTCCACTGGTCGGCCACCACTTGAGAACTCATCCCCTACCTCCAAGGAGTTAAAGCCCCATCAAAGGAGGGGGTTATGGAGCCTCCATGGCCATGATGGCCATTAAGCTCCTTCTTATCTCTCTTCCAAATGTAGGTAACTCCCTCTTTCTGTCTCTTAGTCACCCATTTCTGAATTTGATGGGCCCAAAATATGTCTCACCACCTCCTAGACCTATGAGCCACACTTGCCTAGGACTAGCCCACTTGAATTGGGCTTGAGTTAGCCATTTAGGCTAGTTTGACCATCTTGACCAAAAAGTTGACTTTGGTCAATTTAGCCACTGGGGCTGACCACAATGGATCCTTAGTGACCCATGGGACTCCCAAAAGTCTACAAGCACTTGGGTAGGGTTCACTTGCACACTGTAGGTAACTTGACCCTTGGTAAGGGCACTTTGACCACTTTGGGACTTGAGTTGACTCGGGTCAACTTAGCTATTTGGGTTGACCCCAAGAGTCCTTGGTGACCCATTGACACCATTTTAGGTCTAAGAAGACCTGGGCAAGGTTGGTTGGGCACATTAGAGGCCAACTCCCCTTTGTTAGGGCACCTTGCCCAATTTAGGCCTATGGTGGTCCAAGGTCAAATTGGCCACTTGGGTTGACTCCAATGGACCCTTAAGGCTCTAGTGGACCCTCTGATAGGTTAGTGATGTTGTGGTGGGGTCAAATAGTTAAGATGAGACCCTAAAATCAAACCCTAGGTTGGGTAATTGGAAATTGTTATGTGCAAACCATGATGATCTCACATCCATTCCTAAGCTCACTTGGTCTCTTGGGCTTCCTAGTGTTTTGTCATGACCTAGTCATGGCCAAAACCATTCTTAGGGGTCTAGTTGGAAATGGGATGTTACAAATCCCAATAAACAAAACAAAGATTTCTTCCCCGAAATCAAGGTTAAGCCTACGGGAATTTCTATCGAAGAAAAGAAACTTGTAACATCCCATCACGACGTCATGTTTGCTAAATTAGGTTTAAATGGAAACCTAAATCTATGACCAATTTGCCCAATTGGCAAACCAAGATCCCAATAAACAAAAGGTTAGCCTCTACTCTTCCTGGAGCAGCCCTACTAGTGTAAAATAGGAAAGTAAATTGAACATCTTGAGAGGTTGTGAGGTATACCTGATTGAACAGCTCTGGATACTTTTGTTGCATCGGGCCCTGCGGTTCCCATGTATGCTCCTCCTGGCCATGGTTTCTCCACAGAACTTTGACTAACGAAACCTTCTTGCGACGTAAGATCCGTACTCCTCTGTCATCGATCTGAACCGGCTCTAAGTGAACTGACCGGTCTGAAGCTACCGGTCCATATGTGGTTGAAATCGGCTGCTCCGGGCGTAGTAGAGCCCTCCTAAGTGAAGATATATGGAACACGTCGTGTAAACCTGCCAGTTCCGGTGGCAACTCCATCCTGTAAGCTAGGGGTCAGATCCACTCCAGGATCTTGTAAGGGCCCATATACATAGGGCTGAGCTTCTTCTTCCGACCACGCACCCGTGAAACTCCGTGCATGGGCCGGATCTTCAAGAAAACCCAGTCTCCCACATGAAACTATACCTGACGGTGTCGGGCATCGTAATACTTAGCTTGTCGGATCTGCACTTCCAGCATTCTGTCCCGTATCAGTCTCACCTGAGCCTCGGTGTCTTCGACAAAATCTGATCCCAACGCCTTTGGATCCTCGTCCTGAATCCATGAAAGCGGAGTCCTACATCTCCTTCCGTACAAGGGTGGAGAGTTGTGTTGAATGTCGACCGAGAGCCCAGATAAGCCTAAACTGATCTTCTCTCCTTGGACATACACTATGCATCCTGATTCAACACGATCATCTTGAGCACACCATGATATTGAACAACTACTCCCGAAACTTATGAAACACCTACGGGAGTTTTTTTTCGGGTCAGGGTGACTCTGGATATCTCGGCCAGTCTATCGTTGATGTTCCAATTATAATTATGCCCGGAGTGCGGATGAGGAATCATGTGTATGAAAATCCCTAATTATATCCTCGAACTTCCCCTCTAACCGGGCAGTGACTGTAATAGTTTCCCAAAAGTTCTTGCACTTAACCTTCATCGGGGGACGGACCACACCGTGCATCAGAAAATCCATGACGCCCTTCTTCACTCCAGGGAGATACACGTTCCGAGATACACCAAACTTCCGATGATTAAATTTCTCGTTTTTACGGGTAAACAACGACTCTATAAAATCTCCACTTCGCAATCAGATTCTTATCCCTACGAATACGCCTGAGTAGCACTGAATACAGTTTACGTCCATTTCACTATATTTACGACGCAAACTTTTCTAGATGAGATTTAAGGGAAACCCAAGTCAGTAACTAATTTGCCCAATAAACAAAAGACATGCCCCCAATAAATAAAAGATAAGCCTCTACCTGCCTTGGGCTGAGTATCTTTGATATTACCATGTTATATCCATCCTAGCTGGGTGCACAATCCCTAGGGCATCAATCTTTGACTTGGGGTTCCAACCTGAATCTGTTGATATACTCCATACTTAAAACCCTCCGAGTCATATTTACGACAACCTTATCCGGGTCAAAAAGTTCCCAATTCCAACCGAGTCTCTTCCTAACTTGAATTCTTATCCGACCCTTGGTTCTTGTCATGATGGTTGTCTCCAGGTAATCTTATTACTGGTACAAGGGTTGAGACTATGTGTCTTCTACCATTCTGCTAATGGATTTTTGGTCTCAATTGTCCTTAAAGCAGTCCTTCCAGTTTGAGTAATCCTTGATAGGGACCGTAGGGCTACCTGAGTTTATGGCTTAGGTAACCATTCTCGTGTTATACTCCTTCTCTATTCTCTTTATGTTTCTCCTTATCTTAACCAAGTTCATACCCAAGGTCTATTTCCGACTAGGGCAAACTATAAGTTATCGTAGTTAGTCACGTCTCCGAGTGGGTTGAGTCTAACTCATTAACTAGAGAATTATAAGAAGGGATCTTCGCAGCCGGTGGTGCTCCCTGCTGGGGGCAGGGTTTGCCGCAGGCTACAAAGAAGAATTCCTATTGTTAGCTGATGAACAAGTGGAATTAATGAAAATGTGGACTTTACATGTGATCCCCCATATGCGCACACCACTGCATCCGCTGCTTAGTTTGTCCCCAAACTAAACTCGGGCGGAGGTGACCCAGGGGTTGTGGACTATTACTTTTCGATCGAGGTTTCCTCTGATACCACTTGTAAGACCCCCCCTTTTTTTTCTTTTAATTCACTGGGGTCTTAGGCCCAGAACCGCCATTTTGCGGTGACTCTTTCACGCCCTGAAGGGTCATCACCACAAAGCGTCGATTCTGTCGGTCAATTCGATCACAAAAAAGTAGCAAAACAAAGTAAACGCAAACTAGCAGTCCACAGAAAATCACATATCATATAGATAATCTCCACGAAGGGAGTGTCCACAGAATAATATATCAGAGTACTAAAATACGGGCTTATGCCCGGTACATCATGTCCTCACTATAAATCACTCATGCGGAAGCAAAAATAGAACATCTACTCAAGGTCGAGACTCACGGTCCCGGCTGTATGAACTCCGGAGCTAGACTGCCCCATCTCCAAGCGCACCGGTCTCTGGGGCTGCTCCCCCGTGCTGGGCTCCACGATTCCCTAAAATGATGCGATTCAAAAACCGTTAGTCTAAAAGACTAAGCACTATCATCCCCCACCCCTTCCCGCATGGCTCCTAGGCACCGAGCGGAAAGGAAGAAAGGGGAGGACTGGAAGGTGGAGAATAATCAAAAACATATGGCAGCGGACCTATACTAGCAATTCTATAATAGATATTGATAATAAGATGAAATATGAAAAGTAACCTTCACTTATGTGAGAACACATAAGTCAAGGGGTCTTCTGCAAGGCTCCCATCGTATAAAAAGTCTCATACCAATTTATACGTTGGGGGTGTCGGTTATCAAACAGCAGTAAATATATATCAAAATTGACCTTAATTTATAAACTTGCCCACACAAGCTTATAGACCAAGGGGTCATTTTGCAAGTCCTAATGTATAAGCGTCTCATTCCACTTATACCTTAGGTGTCAGGGGTTAAATAAATCGATTATACTATGACATGCTAGTGGGTATGATGGATCATGCAAATGCAACACACACACCCGACTATGTGCACACAGACCTTTAGTTCCCCCTTTCTGGAGCCGTAACCTCCCAGGATACCTCCGTAGTGGCAGGCGGAAGCGGTGGGTTGGGCCTCGCCCACCTCTAAACCAGTAAAGCACTACCGGTTAGACCTATCGTATGCCTCAATGCTTTGTGCACGAAGCAGACTCATGCGTACTCTTGCCGGCTGGCGCACCGGACTTCTGTTGGCGAAGTGCTAACCACACTTACCGAGTCAGCGTATTGGCGTCGGTGCATCGACCCTCCAATTCCAAAGACCAACCAACTTAATTTTCTTTCCTTTCATGCACATGCAAATTTATCGTATTCAAAACCGAGCCGAAGCTCCCCGGACCAAAATGTCCGTCTAAAATAATCGAGCCGAAACTCCCCGGACCAAAACGTCCGTCTCTTAACTATCCAAGCCGAAGCTTCCAACTATCTTCCTGTGCTATCTGATTTCGTGAAATGTGCAACCCTAATTACTAAGTTACTCTTTTCAGCTTGTTAATACAGTTTACGTTAATCCAGGACTGCCCCCGGTATTCCCTGTGAAGGGCTCTCAAGGGGCACTATGAACTATGTTGGGTTTACGCCTAGCATTCCCTTTCGCAAGGTACTTATTATTATTATTGGTTGATTCCCTTACCCATTACCTTCTCATATTACAATAGGCTAATTCTAGGGTGATTTGACTCTACCTCACCTCGGGGAAGACGATATTTCGTCGAACCCGAGCGCCTCTAAACTCTAGCCAAACCAATTTCTCACCACTCTTCCTATCCGTCTATGGTGAACTCATCCACATCTATCCAAAATGATTAACTCATACACCATGTCCCATCGTATCTTATTGCAAATTACCCATCTTGTCAAATGCAGACCATCCTAGGCTATATGTCGGACCGGACAAGAGATAATCCAAATACTCATCCAAATGGCCTACCTTATTTACTGGAGACTTATCATGACACAAATAGACTAAATCCAGGAAATTATAATTTTCCTAATATATCTGGATTTAATTAATTTCCTTAAAGCTTTCAAAGGCTACTAGTTTGAACATGAACTACCCTAAGTACCCATGCAAGATGCCTAAAAACATTATGATAAATATTAAGGTATCTCAATATGGTAAACCCTAAGTATCACAATTTTTCTATCACCAAAAGGGCACGAAAACTATTTTAGCAATATTTACTATCTTTCGTTGTTTATGAATCAAGTACAGAAAATATCCATCCAAAAATTATAAATTAATTATACTATGCAGATACAACCTTAAAAGTAGAATTGGCCAAGTTGCATAGTTTTTCAGCAAGTATTAATCTCTGAATAAATTAATTATCAAAAATCTCCATATTATAGACTTGTAAAGAAAGTACTGTAATCAGCCCTCTAAATATTATGAATAAATTCCTACAAGCATATTTTGGCCTGAAATCATCAGTTCCTAAGTGTCATGATTTTTCAACAGATATATCATCTATAAATAATTTTATACCACCAAAGCCCCTTTTTGAAACTAGTGAAGGAAGTACTAAATATCATCAATTAAAAATTGTAACATAATTCAGGGATATTCAGTTAGACCTAGATCATCTACTGACCAAGTTTCATCAGTTTCAAATGAACAGAATAATCAAATTAATTAAAACACCATTTTGGGCCTATTGATATTTAACAAATAAAGTACTAGAAATATAATCCATAAAATTCTAATAAAATTACTAGGGGTTCTAGATGATCTAAAACTAACTCTACCCAAGTTTCACAACCTTTAAATAAGGTTTAGTGGCTGAATTTACAAAATTGTGCTTCTACCCTAAAATTAGGGTTAGGGTTTTGAGGTGTCTACCTTCCTCCAAGTCCTCTAAGATTGCTTCCAGAGAACTTAGGTTACACTACCTTCAATTCTACTGAGTTTTCAAGGTCATACGAAGGCATTAGCCCTCATGTCCTTCACAACCCCCAAAAGTCCTTCCTTAGGGTTTGAGGTTGAACCCTAGGGTAAATCAAGCCTAAATCACCCCATTTTCCTTAAGAGGGTGACATTGGCCATACTAAGTTAGTGTCCAAAACCTCAGCCTCTGTTGAGGGGAGGTGGCCACCCTAATCCCATGGTGCACTTTTAATCAAAAATACCTCCTTAAGGCCAAACTAGGGTTTGGTGATTCCCAAACCAAAACTCATCCAAATGAGTTGAAATTTTGTACAAAGCTAGGTATTGATGCCAGGGACCACACACCAAAATTTGGGAGGGTTTGGAGGTCATTAGACCACTTAATTAAAGTACCCTAACATTATTAAATAAAAGTAAAAAATTTATGCAAAGTGTCTCCAAAAAAAAATCCCAATTTTGGACAAACCCTAGGTATAGCTAAGAATGATCCCCTGTCTAAATTTCAGCCCATTTGGACAAGGGATGAAGGGTGGGCATCCATTTGAATCTCAGGACAGCCCTAAGTATAGGTCCCACCAAAATGGGTGCCTTGGTCCATCCATAGGGTCAAATTGGTCCAAATCATCTTTGGATTAAAGTAGACCCATAGTGCTACAACTTTTATATTGAAAGTTTTCCCACCAGGTGGAATTAAGTATTTTTAAAAATTAAAACCATTTATATAAAAATCTGTGACATAATGACATAATCAGAAATATTTATACTATAGTTTTAATTCTGATATGGCACGAATCTTGGCGCAAATGAACGGGATCTGTTCATCTCTTTCCTTGAGCCGACGGGCAGGATTTGTTTTTCCTGGGCTGACTTCACACGCTTGCCGCCGGCCATCCAAACGCTGCCCCGGCCGGCCACCGCCACCACTCCCTTCGTGGATGTGGTGGCTACCCTCAGCCGGCGGCACGGCCGCCGGAGGGGCCGTTTTCGGCGATCCCGATAAGAAAAATTTCGTTGGAAAAACCAGGAAATCGAAACATGGATCGGGCTCAATTAAGCCCGAACCTTGAACCTAATTAGCCCTAAGATCTACCCATGAAGTAAGGAGAGGTGGAGGACCTGAATCGCGGCCTGGGAGCGGGTGTTGTTCCTCATCGCCATTACCGGCCACCAAGCTGGAGCTCCTCTACAACTTCTACACCAACCCCTCTGGAACTGAGATCTGATCGGGGGAAACGTTTCCCCTTGCCCTGGTGAAGGTGTCTAATAAAGGAATTGGGGATAGGAGGTTTGTAACTCCTCAATTCTTCAAGACACCATTAAGGCCATTAATGGGGGATTTTTGGTTTCACTGAATTTGGATGGCTGAGCTCCTCCACTGGCCGGCCACCACTTGAGAACTCATCCCCTACCTCCAAGGAGTTAAAGCCCCATCAAAGGAGGGGGTTATGGAGCCTCCATGGCCATGATGGCCATTAAGCTCCTTCTTCTCTCTCTTCCAAATGTAGGTAACTCCCTCTTTCTCTCTCCTAGTCACCCATTTATGAATATGATGGGCCCAAAATATGTCTCACCACCTCCTAGACCTATGAGCCACACTTTCCTAGGCCTAGCCCACTTGAATTGGGCTTGAGTTAGCCATTTAGGCTAGTTTGACCATCTTGACCCAAAAGTTGACTTTGGTCAATTTATCCACTAGGCTGACCACAATGGATCCTTGGTGACCAATGGGACTCCCTGAAGTCTACAAGCACTTGGGTAGGGTCCACTTGCACACTGTAGGTCACTTGACCCTTGGTAAGGGCACTTTGACCACTTTGGGACTTGAGTTGACTCGGGTCAACTTAGCTATTTGGGTTGACCCCAAGGAGTCTTTGGTGACACATTGACACCATTTTAGGTCTAAGAAGAACTGGGCAAGGTTGGTTGGGCACATTAGAGGCCAACTCCCCTTTGTTAGGACACCTTGCCCAATTTAGGCCTATGGTGGTCCAAGGTCAAATTGGCCACTTGGGTTGACTCCAATAGACCCTTAAGGCTCTAGTGGACCCTCTGATAGGTTAGTGATGTTGTGGTGGGGTCAAATAGTCAAGATGAGACCGTAATATCAAACCCTAGGTTGGGTAATTGGAAATTGTTATGTGCAAACCATGATGATCTCACATCCATTCCTAAGCTCACTTGGTCTCTTGGGCTTCCTAGGGTTTTGTCATGACCTAGTCATGGCCAAAACCATTCTTAGGGGTCTAGTTGGAAATGGGATGTTACACCACCCCCCTTCCATGGTAAAAATATTTAAACACCACTCCTTAGCCCAATTCAACCCTTTCATCACCTCTGGAAGCCCTCAAGCAATCAAAATCAAGTCTTCGATCACTGCATTTGGTGGAGAATCAAAATCGGGAAGTGGATCGTCGGAAACAGCCACCACCATGGCCACCCGTCGAAGTAGCATCCTCTAAGACCGGAATAAGGTCCATTTCTCCTTCTCTCCCCTGGTGCTAGAATCCAAGATCCCTATGTTGAGAAATCGGGTTCAATTAAGCTTGATCCAAGTGAGATATTTGGAGAAATTTCCATGAAAATGTGAGATGTTGGGTTCCTTGGAAAACACCACCTCCGGAGGCCAAACCACTGTCGATCGATAGACACCACCTCAACGGAGGTGCGGTGGCCGGCCGGGGAGGTCGGTGGATGGTCTGGGAATGGAGCTTGAATGTGCTCTAGGCCGGGACAATCTCCACCGTCGGCTCAGGGAAGCAAATAATAATATCCCATCCAAAATGCTTTAAGATTTGTGCTGAATAGTAATTAATATAAACATAGTTATGTTATTTAATATCTATTTTTTCAATCTAAAATAGACATTTTTCAAACAGAAATTAAGGCCTTGTTGAGGCAGATTCATGAAAAATGTAAACACTTGAAAATTGTAGCTCTTTATCTTAACTATAATTAGGGCTTGAATCAGCCCATTTGGAGCAATGTAGCTCCCTATAGTGCAGTTTTAGTGGGAATGGTCCTTAGGAGGGAACATCCCATATTTCTTGAACAACTTTTAACTGGTTAAAGTTATGGGGTTGAAATTTGGGACATGTATGCATGTACACTATATACAACTCCTATCCAAAAATGGGAATTTGTGGATAACATTTTGATAATACGGTTTGCAGTCAATTTTATTAGGATATTTTCGGGGTTTTAAAGCAAATCAGGTCTTGTAAAGTACTTATTTCGATTCCCCTTTGTATATATTTTTCTCGCTAATGCGTTTTTTCTGCTTTTTGCAGGTTTTCACTGCTTTCAGCCGAATTTTGCTGTGACACGCCCCAAGGTCACGCCCTACCCGGGCGTGTACCTAGGGCGTGTAACCCAGAGGAATGAAGCAATTGGTCTGAAACTGCATTCCGTGGAAACTTAGTGTACATGCCCTCTGTCATGCCCGTGTCACATCTGACACGGGCGTGTTCTAGAGGCGTGTCCCCAGGTTCCGAGGAATCGCCGCAATGCGCTCGTTTTTCCCGCTCCACCGTCGCACCAAAAGTGTCACGCCCCAGGGTCACGCCTGACCCAGGCGTGACATATGGGCGTGTACTGTAGCAATTCCGCCCGTCACCTCCAGCATTCAATTTCAGCTCAACAAAGTCACGCCGCAAAGAACACGCCCCAGGTACACGCCCTACCAGGGCGTAACATGTGGGCGTGTACTCCAGCTACTTCGCCAGAATTAAATTCCAGCCCGAAAAAGTCGCACCGAATGTGTCACGCCCCAGGGTCACGCCCTACCCGGGCGTGACAGGGGGGCGTGACCCGACCCGAAAAATTCTATAAACAGAGCCCAACTCTAAGGGTTCAGGGACACTTTTTGGATTGAGAGGGGAGGTTCTATCCTTTGTATTTTTGAACTTTTTTAAGCATGTATTTCCATTTTTAGTTCTTAGCTCTAGCTTTTTGCTTTCCCTGTATTAGTTTCTAGCTTCGTTCTGTAGTATAATGTTAATGATAGTGTAGTTTACCTTTCCATGCATTTGTAATCTCTGGTTTTCAAGCTGTAAGATCCCTGTTTCCATTAATAAAACGTGTTGTTTTCTTTTTCGTTTCTGCTCTATTTTCATTATTCTTCTTCTACTCATCCCCCCTCTTCCACCTCTCCATGATTAACTAATCCTCCATGTACTCGATCTTGATGATCCGAGGTTCGAGTGATTAGGTTATGATGCTTTGAATCATACCTTTTTCTTTTAGGGTTTTATCCTTGAATTACTCTTGATTTATCACGGATTGGAGGTATATCATCGATATATACTCTCCACCTTTGCTTTCATTCTGGGCTAGCCGAGAGGCCGAAAGTTTGAAACGAGCACTCAAGAGTAAAGGGAGTTGTTCGCACCCCTCGAGAGAGGCAGACGTTCAAATCTCCCGGATTGGAGCAAAATCCAATAGTGGGGTTCACCGCGTAAAGCGAGTTTTAGGCCTCCAATTTAGGCGAGAGTCGGCCGGACCTTCCTAAACTCAGTTAGGCACGACCTCCAGCATTCAATTTTATTAGGATATTTTCGGGGTTTTAAAGCAAATCATGTCTTGTAAAGTACTTATTTTGATTCCCCTTTGTATATATTTTTGTCGCTAATGCGTTTTTTCTGCTTTTTGCAGGTTTTCACGGCTTTCAGCCGAATTTTGCTGTGACACGCCCCAAGGTCACGCCCTACCCGGGCGTGTACCTCGGGCATGTAACCCAGAGGAATGAAGCAATTGGTCCGAAACTGCATTCCGTGGAAACTTAGTGTACAGGCCCTCTGTCACGCCCGTGTCACATCCGACACGGGCGTGTTTTAGAGGCGTGTCCCCAGGTTCCGAGGAATCGCCGCAATGCGCTCGTTTTTCCCGCTCCACCGTCGCACAGAAAGTGTCATGCCCCAGGCTCACGCCTGACCCGGGCGTGACATATGGGCGTGTACTGCAGCAATTCCGCCCGTCACCTCCAACATTTAATTTCAGCTCAACAAAGTCACGCCGCAAAGAACACGCCCTAGGTATACGCCCTACCAGGGCGTGACATGTGGGCGTGTACTCCAGCTACTTCACCAGAATTAAATTCCAGCCCGAAAAAGTCGTACCGAATGTGTCATGCCCTAGGGTCACGCCCTACCCGGGCGTGACAGGGGGGCGTGACCCGACCCGAAACATTCTATAAATAGAGCCCAACTCTAAGGGTTCAGGGACACTTTTTGGATTGAGAGGGGAGGTTCTGTCCTTTGTATTTTTGAACTTTTTTAAGCATGTCTTTCCATTTTTAGTTCTTAGCTCTACCTTTATGCTTTCCCTGTATTAGTTCGTAGCTTCGTTCTGTAGTATAATGTTAATGATAGTGTAGTTTACCTTTCCATGCATTTGTAATCTCTGGTTTTCAAGCTGTAAGATCCCTGTTTCCATTAATAAAAAGTGTTGTTTTCTTTTTCATTTCTGCTCTATTTTCATTATTCTTCTTCTACTCATCCCCCCTCTTCCACCTCACCATGATTAACTAATCCTCCATGTACTCGATCTTGATGATCCGAGGTTCAAGTGATTAGGTTATGATGCTTTGAATCGTACCTTTTCTTTTTATGATTTTAGCCTTGAATTACTCTTGATTTATCACGGGTTGGAGGTATATCATCGATATACACTCTCCACCTTTGCTTTCATTCTGGGCTAGCAGAGAGGCCGAAACTTTGAAACGAGCACTCAAGAGTAAAGGGAGTTGTTCGCACCCCTCGGGAGAGGCAGACGTTCAAATCTCCCGGATTGGAGCAAAATCCAATAGTGGGGTTCACCGCGTAAAGCGAGTTTTAGGCCTCCGATTTAGGCGAGAGTCGGTCGGACCTTCCTAAACTCAGTTAGGCACAGCCTTCGAGAGAAGCGTGTCAATATTCCTAGAACCTCCACGGTCAAGGACATTTACCCTAATTAGCTTAGGTTTATTTATCGTATTTTTCTAACCACTTTTGCCGAGGTGATTTCTGATCGAGTGCATTTTCCCCTTATCGTTACTAAGCTTAAGTTTAATCGCTCTTTTAGCTCTCTTTATCTTGTCATGCAAGTAGCTCTCTTTCATTGCAAGTAGTTCTCTTCCTTTAGTACGTTTAGCTTTCTTCTAAAAAACCTTATTTTTCCGTCGATAAAATAATAGATTTCGTGTGAGTAAGCTTACTCAACTGTTCCCGGATTTTAATACGACACTTGTGTCCCCTAGCTGCATTTCGATAGGTATACTTTCCTTGTTGGATTGTTAGTTTGGTTATTTTCTCCTTGCAGATATCTAAGAGACAATCAAGTTTTTGGCGCCGTTGCCGGGGAGGCAACGCTCGTTGATAAATTGAAAACACGAATATATTAATTTTATCACTTCTCTTTCTCACCCTCCTTCTTAAAATTTTTCCACCTACTCACTTGAGTTAAATGGCAGGCTTTATTTCAGTAGAGTGTGCGTATTTTTAATTTTTCTGCCTACTCACTTGAGTTAAATGGCTGGATTTATTTCAGTAAAGTGTGTTTACTTTCTGTAGAGTTGGTGTGTTTTAATTTTCTGTCGAGTGCGTGAGTGTAGCTTTTATTTTCCGCCTACTCGCTCGGAGTTAAATGGCTGGATTTTAATTACCGCCTACTTAATAGAATCCCACATCACAAATTTTTCTACACCACCTAACTCTCTCGAAAAGGGCAAAGTGGCTCTAAATGCCACTATCTTGTCTAGTACCTTGCGAACCCTTCACCGGGTAGCCCTTGGGAAGTTCGGGAGTTAAAACATAAAAAATCTATTTCAAAAAAAATTTCGAACATCATTAGCTCTTTTATTTTCTATTTTATTTTTTTCATCTTTCTTCTCCTCTCTTCTTCTAGTGTATGACCCGCGGAAGTCCGTCTGTTACTTTGGACCTGGACCACGAAATTGAGCGTACTCTTCGGAGAAGATCGCGATTTCAAGGCCCTACTACCCAAGTGCCGGTTGAGGATTCCGAGTCATTTTCTACCTTAAGAATGGCAGAACCCAACGTGGAGGAAGCTGTGCAAAGGCCTATGTCCTATTATGCACGACCGAATCTCGAGGGTACAGAATCTAGTATAGTTCGCCCAGCAATAAATAATAATAATTTCGAACTGAAGCCTAGCACAATTCAAAAGGTGCAGCAGTATGTGCAATTTGACGAGCTTCAAGATGAAGATCTGAACGCACACATAGCCAGCTTTCTTGAGATTTGTGACACCTTCAAGATAAATGGTGTCACAAATGATGCTATTAGGCTAAGATTATTTCCCTTCTCTCTTAGAATTAAGGCTAAGCAGTGGCTGAACACCCTTCCTAAAAATAGCATAACTACTTGGACGCAATTAACTGAAAAATTTTTTGGCCAAGTATTTTCCGCCTACTAAAACTGCAAAACTTAGGAATGACATTTCTGCCTTTGGACAAATAGACTCTGAGACCCTTTACGAAACCTGGGAAAGATTTAAAGAATTATTAAGACGATGCCCACATCACGCTCTGCCTGTATGGTTGCAGGTGCAGACGTCCTATAATGGGCTAAATCAAAGCACAAAGCAAATGATAGACGCAGCTTCTGGCAGTACTTTAAACCATAAGACCCCGGAAGCAGCTCTTGAGCTGTTTGAGGACATGGCCATGAACACTTACCAGTGGAATGTGCCTAGGTCTCGCCCAAACAAACCTGCAGGTCTCTTTGAAGTGGACAACGTCTCCCAGCTCGCACTGCAAGTCGAAATATTAAGCAAAAAAATTACGGAGATGACTGCTGCCTCCGCCCCTCAGGTATGGGAATCTGCAACTCCTCCCGCCGAACATTTGGATTATGTAAATAATATTCCTAGAACTGCTTTTAATAATTTTTCGGCTGCAAATTATCATCCTCCTGGTTTTAATTTTCCGAATAGTTATAATCTTGCATTAAGAAATCATCCGAATTTTTCGTGGAGCAATCCATCGAATGTTGTGCTCCCGCCACCGCAAAGTGATTTTTCTGCACCACCACCACCTCCTCAAAGTTTTCCAAAACCTCCAAATTTGGAGGAAATGTTTTCAAAATACATGAATGCTAATGATGCTACGATTAGAACCTTAACTGGAAGTGTTAAAAATTTAGAAAATCAGGTAGGACAGCTCGCTAAAATGATTTTTGAGCGACCCGTAGGGTCTCTTCCTTCCAATACCGAGCCCAACCCGAGAGAGCAAGCAAAATATATAACTCTTCGGAGTGGGAAGAAAGTTCCCGGTACGATAAGTGAAGAGCCCAAGGCAATCTCCGCTCCCGCTTTAAAAAATCAAAGCTCCGTTCCCGTTTTAAAAATTCCACCCTCTGCCGAAGAAATTATCACTCCTATTTTAGAAAAACAACTCACTCCACCACCCAACTTTAAAAATAATCCATCCCCGCCATACCCTTTCGAACTTAATAAACAATGACAGGATGATCAATACACCCGTTTTTTAGAAATGTTTAAACAAATCCACATAAATCTGCCTTTCCACGAAGCCATATCCCAGATGCCGAAGTACGCAAAATACCTTAAGGACCTCCAGATCAACAAGAAGAAATTAGAGAACCTTTCGCATGTCACGTTAAATGTCGAGTGCTCGGCGGTTTTGACAAACAGATTATCGAAGAAAATCAGTGACCTGGGTAGTTTCTCTATCCCGTGTGTCTTTGGTGATCTCTTTGTCAAACACGCTTTAGCCGACCTAGGTGCGAGTATTAATCTTATGCCCTTCTCATTGTTTAAAAAGTTAGGAATTGGTAGTCTCAACCCGACACGCATGAGTATCCAGCTCGCCGACAGATCAGTCAAATACCCGTTAGGAATAGTGGAGGACGTCCTAGTTAAAGTTGACAAGTTCATCTTCCCGGTGGACTTTGTCATTTTAGACATCGAAGAAGACGTCGAGGTTCCCCTGGTCCTTGGCCGACCCTTCCTTGCCACCTCCCGAGCTATCATTGACGTAAGTAATGGTAAGCTCTTCCTTCGAGTGGGCGACGATAAGGTAACTTTCTCTATCACCCCCTCGATGAAGAATACACTAGCTAATGATGACTCCTGTTTTTTCATGGATACCGTAAGTGAAGAATCCTTCTCTCACACCTCTGATTTTGAAGAAGAATTTTCCAATTTTTGTTCCTCTCCTACTCCGCCAACTGAATCTCTAACCTAAGTGAAGAATCCTCCACCCGCCTTTCTGATTTTGAAAAAGAATTTTTTGATTTCTGTTCCTCTTCTACTTTTCCAACTGAATCACTGCACGAAGCCGCCATGGCCGCTAGCAAAACCCCTTTTAATTTTACATATAAAAAAGTGTACGAGGACATAATTTTTGAAAAAGAACAAATTTCCAAAACCTCGTATGATGACCCCCCTGCCTTGGAACTGAAAGAACTACCAAAGCACCTTCGATACGCTTTCTTAGAAAAAGACTCCAAGCTGCCTGTCATAATTTCGGCCTACCTCACGGATGCACAAAAGGATAAACTTCTTTCAATTTTACAAAAGCATCGCCAAGCTATTGCTTGGCTGATATCTGATATCAAGGGCATAAGCCCATCTTTCTGCACTCATAAAATATTAATGGAAGATAATTCACGTAACTCTATACAACCTCAGCGCCGTATAAACCCAAACATGAATGACGTAGTTAAGGGCGAGGTTATGAAATTTTTAGACGCAGGAATTATCTATCCTATATCCGACAGTAAGTGGGTTAGCCCAGTACAGGTAGTACCAAAGAAGGGAGGGATAACAGTCGTAAGTAATGAAAATAATGAATTAATCCCGACTCGGAAGGTGACCGGATGGCGAATGTGTATAGATTACCGTAAGTTGAATGATGCCACCCGCAAGGATCACTTCCCCTTGCCGTTCATTGATCAGATTTTAGAACGACTTTCGGACATAGCTTTTATTGTTTTCTCGATGGCCTCTCGGGGTATCTTCAAATCCCCATCTCCCCCGAGGACCAGGAGAAAACTACGTTTACTTGTCCCTTCGGCACCTTCGCCTACCGAAGAATGCCGTTTGGATTGTGCAATGCGCCAGCTACTTTCCAACGATGTATGCTCGTCATCTTTGACAAGTACGTAGAAAGCATTATGGAAGTTTTCATGGATGATTTCTCCGTGTTCAGAAATTCCTTCGATAGTTGCTTAGAGAACCTTAAAAAAGTCTTAGAGCGATGCGAAGAAACTAACCTCGCCTTAAATTGGGAAAAATGTCATTTTATGGTGAGGGAAGGGTTAGTTTTGGGACATAAAATTTCTGAAAGGGGTATTGAAGTAGACGTTGCGAAAATAGAAGTTATCGAGAAGCTGCCGCCACCTACGAACATAAAAGCTATAAGAAGTTTCCTGGGTCATGCGGGTTTCTACCGCCGCTTCATAAAGGACTTTTCCAAAATCACCAAGCCCCTTACCCATCTCTTAGAAAAAGACGCCCCATTCATCTTTGATGACCTCTGTCTAGCTGCCTTCAATTTAATAAAAGAAAAATTAGTTAATGCCCCAATCATGATAGCTCCGTTGTGGGATCTTCCATTTGAGATAATGTGTGATGCGAGTAGTTATGCGTTGGGAGCCGTACTAGGTCAACGTATTTCCAAAAACGTCCACCCCATTTATTACGCTAGTAAAACACTCACATCTGCACAGGAAAATTACACCACAACCGAGAAGGAGCTCTTAGCTGTAGTATTCGCTTTTGACAAATTTCGCCCTTATATTACTCTTTCGAAAATTATTGTTTTTACGGACCACTCGGCCCTCAAATATATTCTCTCTAAAACGGATGCCAAGCCTCGCTTGATTCGCTGGGTTTTACTCCTCCAGGAGTTTGACTTAGAGATCCGTGATAAGCGAGGTGCCGAGAACTTGGCCGCCGACCACCTTTCGCGCCTAGACAACCCGTTTATAGAACAATTAGACGAAAATTCTTTTCATTACTATTTCCCTAATGAGAAGCTGTTCATAATTAACACATCTACTTCTCCTTGGTTTGCCCGCATCGCCAACTATCTAGTGGCCCGTGTGCTCCCAAAAGAGTTTTCATCTCAGCAAAAGAAGAAATTCTTTTCTGAGCTGAAAAACTATTTTTGGGAGGACCCGCATCTTTTCAGAATTTGTGCCGACCAAGTGATCAGGAGGTGTGTTTCTTTTGATGAAGGATTAGATATTATTAAACATTTGCATGAAGGACCGACAGGTGGGCGCTATCAAGCTGCTCACACCGCTCACAAAGTGTTAAGCGCGGGTTTTTACTGGCCCACCCTGTTTAAAGACGCCCATGCCTTTGTGAGTAGGTGTGATAGTTGCCAACGGTCGGGGAATATTTCGAATAAAAATGAAATGCCACAAAATTATTTCCTAGAGTGCGAAGTTTTCGACCTCTGGGGGATTGATTTTGTCGGCTTTTTTCCTTCTAGCTTCGGCAATAAGTACATTTTAGTTGCCGTTGATTATGTTTCGCGTTGGGCCGAAGCCCAAGCTCTTCCTACGAATGACGCCCGAGTCGTAGTTAATTTCCTAAAAAAATTATTTTCTCGATTTGGTACGCCGCGCGCTATCGTTAGTGATAGGGATTCCCATTTCTGTAACGCGCAATTTTCAAAAATCCTAACTAAATATGGCGTTACTCATAAGCTTTCCACTGCCTACCAACCCCAAACTAACGGACAAGTCGAAGAAGTGAATAGAGAAATAAAAAGAATTTTAGAAAAGACTGTTTCAACGTCTAGAAAAGACTGGTCAACCAAATTAGACGATGCTCTATGGGCCTACCGAACAGCGTACAAAACCGCCCTCGGATGTACGCCATATTGGTTGGTTTATGGAAAATCGTGTCATTTACCCGTAGAGCTAGAACACCGCGCCTTTTGGGCCTTACGATTTTTAAACTTCGATCCCCACTCTGTCGGCGATTTTAGAAAATTTCAACTTAACGAACTCGACGAGTGGCGCTCTTACGCATATGAAAATAACAGACTTTATAAAGAGCGGACGAAGCGTTTACACGATCAACATCTTAGGCACCCAAAAATCTTTAAGCCGGGCGACCAAGTGCTTCTTTATAATTCTCGTTTACGTTTATTCCCGGGTAAATTAAAATCACGTTGGTCGGGGCCTTTTACTATTTTAGAAGTCTTTTCTTATGGTACTGTTTTAATTTCCCACCCAGATAAGGTTACTTTCAAAGTGAATGGTCAGCGTCTTAAACTATATTTCTGTGATGATGTCAGTCTCAACCCTGTTAACTCTATCTTTCCGGTCCTGACATTTGATTAATCTGAACTTTATTTTTCTCAAAAACTTTGAACTTTATTCGAACATTATTGTTAAACAATATTTGGGACAATCTTATTTTGATGCGTCGAGCTCAAACGATGCTTTAAACCAAGGGCGCTCTTGGGAGGCAACCCAAGTTATCTTTTTCTGTTTTCTTTATTTTACAATTTTTGCCTCGAATGGCTCCGGCAAGCTGAACCTTCTGCGATCGCCTACTCCAACGATTCTGATTCCATGACAAAGTCCACCGGACGACGTTTCATGAAGATCCACAGCACAGGCATGGAGGAGCGGCATCACTCAGCTTTCCCTGCAACATAAAACCGGGGAAGTACCTGTTTTTTAATTCTGTCTTTCATTTCTGTACTTTACTTTTCTCTCGTTCTCCGACCTCCTTCTCCGTTGTGGACAATGTAGATTTTAAGCTTGGGGGATGAGTTCCTCCTTTTTGCTTTTTGTAAATATCCAAAAAATCCAAAAAATATATATATAGGTGCATTTTGGTATTTCAATAAGTACCCCATGTTTTTGTTTTGTTTTTCTCAAACTTCTTTATAAACAACATAGTTAATGATAATTTTTCTAATCATTTTTTTATCATATTTCACAAGTAAAATGTTGGTCATGATGTGTTTCTAATTCACGGTAGCATGTTAAGGTGAAATATTTCTCTAAAACGTGCATTTCTATTATGGTTTTCCGTTCTTTATTTTCTTTACTTTCTCTAAAATTTATCATCCACTATTTTCCTTTTCGTCTTTAGATAATTTTTGTAAGAACAAATTTTGAATAACGTAGTAGATATGAACGATCCAAGTCACATATTATTTTTATTTTCAAGATAATTTCATCAATCTTCTTTTATTATCTCGAACTTGCTTTTTGAAATTTATCAACTCTATGTTTTAAATAAATTTAAAAAAAGCGTGAAAATGATTTAGGCCATTTTTGTTTACGTTTGAGCTTTCCTACCAACCTAAAATCTTTTACCACTAGTTAGCCGCTTTTGAGCACTTTTTTCCAAATTCATTTGATAATTCCACATAGCATTTCATTTTCACCAAAGCCCAAATTCCTACCTATCTAATCACGCTAATTTTTTTTTAGTTTCATTCTAAAATTTTCATGATAGGAAATTTTGTGTTATCTTTGGCGAAATTGTTGAAAAAAGTGTACTCAAAAGCAATGTTTTGAAAAAAACAAAAGAGAAAAAAATGAATGATGAAAAAAATAAAAAAATAAATAATAATAAAAAAAAGGAAGAAAAAAAAACATTATATATATACATATTTTGTTTAAAATAAATTTTTGAAACTCGTTGTTTTGGTTTAGTGTGATTTTTAAGCCTCCATGTTTATATTTGAATTCCACTCCTATTCATAATCTTAAACCAAACGTTTCGGTCTCATTAAGTCCTTTTGATTCAGACTTTTTTTTTAATTTTATTTAACAACTAAGAAAAGAAGAAAAGTAAATCAGTTTTAGTTTTGGATTTAAACTTAGATTTTTGTTATTTAATTGTTATAATTATAATGCGTTGCTTGGATCTAGTAATAACTCAATACGTTCTTTTTATTTTCATTGCCTTGCTTAAATCTATTTAAAGAATTTCGTCAAAATTCTGGATGATTTATTTTTATTAAGTAAAGTTTATAAAAGTTAAACCATACCAAAATAATTGTTTTAGATTTTTGTTTTACATTCTCCCTACCTAGAATTTCGCATAGTACTTGTGTAAGTATGATTAAAACTTTTTGAATTAGTCACTTTTTATGATTAGCTAGTCTTTATATCTTTGCTTGGGGACAAGCAAAACTTAAGCTTGGGGGAATTTGATAATACGGTTTGCAGTCAATTTTATTAGGATATTTTCGGGGTTTTAAAGCAAATCATGTCTTGTAAAGTACTTATTTTGATTCCCCTTTGTATATATTTTTGTCGCTAATGCGTTTTTTCTTCTTTTTGCAGGTTTTCACGGCTTTCAGCCGAATTTTGCTGTGACACGCCCCATGGTCACGCCCTACCCGGGCGTGTACCTAGGGCGTGTAACCCAGAGGAATGAAGCAATTGGTCTGAAACTGCATTCCGTGGAAACTTAGTGTACACGCCCTCTGTCACGCCCGTGTCACATCCGACACGGGCGTGTTCTAGAGGCGTGTCCCCAGGTTCCGAGGAATCGCCGCAACACGCTCGTTTTTCCCGCTCCACCGTCGCACCGAAAGTGTCACGCCCCAGGGTCACGCCTGACCGGGGCGTGACATATGGGCGTGTACTGCAGCAATTCCGCCCGTCACCTCCAGCATTCAATTTCAGCTCAACAAAGTCACGCCGCAAAGAACACGCCCCAGGTACATGCCCTACCAGGGCGTGACATGTGGGCGTGTACTCCAGCTACTTCGCCAGAATTAAATTCCAGCCCGAAAAAGTCGCACCGAATGTGTCACGCCCCAGGGTCACGCCCTACCCGGGCGTGACAGGGGGGCGTGACCCAACCCGAAAATTTCTATAAATAGAGGCCAACTCTAAGGGTTCAGGGACACTTTTTGGATTGAGAGGGGAGGTTCTGTCCTTTGTATTTTTGAACTTTTTTAAGCATGTCTTTCCATTTTTAGTTCTTAGCTCTAGCTTTATGCTTTCCCTGTATTAGTTCCTTGCTTCGTTCTGTAGTATAATGTTAATGATAGTGTAGTTTACCTTTCCATTCATTTGTAATCTCTGGTTTTCAAGCTGTAAGATCCCTGTTTCCATTAATAAAAAGTGTTGTTTTCTTTTTCGTTTCTGCTCTGTTTTCATTATTCTTCTTCTACTCATCCCCCCTCTTCCACCTCACCATGATTAACTAATCCTCCATGTACTCGATCTTGATGATCCGAGGTTCGAGTGATTAAGTTATGATGCTTTGAATCGTACCTTTTCTTTTTAGGGTTTTAGCCTTGAATTACTCTTGATTTATCACGGGTTGGAGGTGTATCATCGATATATACTCTCCACCTTTGCTTTCATTCTGGGCTAGCCAAGAGGCCGAAAGTTTGAAACGAGCACTCAAGAGTAAAGGGAGTTGTTCGCACCCCTCGTGAGAGGCAAACGTTCAAATCTCCCGGATTGGAGCAAAATCCAATAGTGGGGTTCACCGCGTAAAGCGAGTTTTAGGCCTCCGATTTAGGCGAGAGTCGGTCAGACCTTCCTAAACTCAGTTAGGCACGACCTTTGAGAGAAGCGTGTCAATATTCATGGAACCTCCACGGTCAAGGACCTTTACCCTAATTAGCTTAGGTTTATTTATCGTATTTTTCTAACCACTCTTACCGAGGTGATTTCTGATCGAGTGCATTTTCCCCTTATCGTTACTAAGCTTAAGTTTAATCACTCTTTTAGCTCTCTTTATCTTTTCATGCAAGTAGCTCTCTTTCATTGCAGGTAGTTCTCTTCCTTTAGTACGTTTAGCTTTCTTCTAAAAAACCTTATTTTTCCGTCGATAAAATAATAGATTTCGTGTGAGTAAGCTTACTCAACTGTTCCCGGATTTTAATACGACACTTGTGTCCCCTAGCTGCATTTCGATAGGTATACTTGCCTTGTTGGAATGTTAGTTTGGTTATTTTCTCCTTGCAGATATCTAAGAGACAATCACATTTCCATATAGTGTTAGGTAAAATGTAATTTTCCATAAAAGTGAAATATTTTGGTGAAAAATAATTATAATGATCCCAAATTTTGGTGGGAGTCTCAGTAGGGCAATATAAAGTCCAAGTAAAAATTCCAAGTCATTTGGAGCTCTACATGTGGGTATATTCCAATGCAAGAGGCTATGGCTTGTGATATGTGGTGTGCATTTAGCAAAAAGGTATATCTTGTGAATTTAGCAAGATTGGTTTAGTCAAATCCAGTGAAATTTTATATATGCAATTATTTAGTGAAAGTACACCTCCTCATGAAGTTTTAGAACATTTGGACTTGATTTGTTTGGCAAATGAATTAATAATTATTTTGTTACGCATGTGTATTAATGAAACTATGGTTACTAAAATAGTTGAAAAAATTATTAAATATTGTCAATAGCAATGATTTAGTATGGTACACACTAGATAAATTAATTGGAATTTTTGGAATTCAAAATCTTAGGGTTATAGTTATAATTACCCTTTTCCCCCTTCTATAATATTGAGATAATTGTGCTCAAATTGAGTTATAAAATTATACATTTCTAGAATAAATAATTATTTACCATTTGTAAACTCTGGTAATTTTTCTGGGATTATTTGATGAACATTTATAGTACTTAATATGTAACATGACCTAGTGGATCAAATTTTTGTAATTAGAAATTAAATATCAGATATTATTGGAATGTTATGAAATTTGATCCAGACCTTTTATTTATCATTGTGACCTTGTAGATATTAATTGGTACTATTTGGACCCTTGGGAGTGATACTTCATGTTCAAATCCACTAGTGACTTATATTTTAGGAAAATTCAATTATGGTCAATTTAATTTAGAAAATTGTGAAACTTTGGAACTTCATCATAACTGAGTATTCAGTCCCCTGTAATTAATTATGTCATTTGGATAAAATATTTGGTGGTTACAACCCTTAGACTCATATCGATCATTTGGGTTGCATATAGTAATATCAAGTGGCAATGGTTATATGTGATACAAATTGGTTCTAGTCAGGTTTGGGTATACCTAGGACCTTGATGTGATTTTGGTTGGAGTCCTAAGAGATTTACCAAGAGGTGGTGTAAGTTAGTGTACATGGAACCTAAGGTCGTAGTTAAATTCAGGAATAATGAAAGATCGGCATTCCCCTATATGAAGCACAAATCACCATAGACTTTCTAAGAGTAACTCTGTGAGAGGGTTTGATAAAGGTTAGTCACTAACAAAACTAAATATCTTGAGAAAGGGAATGATGGGATTAATCCCATCATAGTTCCTAGTACTGCTTCGAGCCCTTCACCTGGTAGACCTCAAGAAGTCCAACATTAACCTTAAATCGCTATGTATAACTAAAAGTTAGACAAGAGTAATCTAATAGGTTGGAGGGATAACTTAACAATCTCACCTGTGTATGGGTTGGAGTGATTCAGGACTCATTAGTCATGCGAGCTGGAGGCTCGGGGTAGAGATAAATTAAGGAAGTGTTAGTCCTGCGAGTTGAAGGCTCAGTGACGTATAAGTATTGAGAACAGGATGATTCTTCGAGATGGAGGCTCGGGTATGTATTTTCATACCTAGTTTGTGCTTGTTGTGGTGGGTCATTCGGTACTTGACCAGTCGGCACACCGACGGAAGTACGTTAGCTCTAGAGAGGTGCGCAGGTCTTTGGAGTGGACCAGTTGGTTGTTTATACTGAGGTCTGAAGGAGTAACCCCCTTAATGCACACCCGACCATAAAGTCTGGATGTATTCTAGCAAGAGTACGCAAGAGCTCCGTTGTTGTGTTCTTAGCATTGAGGCGTATGTATGGTCTAGGCTTGGTACTGTTCCTGCCCGCCTAGGAGTGAAGGTATCCGCTCCACTACCACTGTGAGGCACAACGGTTGGTACCTGAGAGGTTAGCTACCTCCAAAATATTGGGGATTGTGTGAAAGGTCTGTGCACAGAGTCGGGTGGGTGAGTTGCATTATAAATCATTGCATTGCATGGCATAGTATGACATTCATTAATTAGAATAGTTAGATTATAGCTACAGTCCCTCATCATATAAATTAATATGGGCTCTTTTATATGATGAGTTACTTTGGAAACCTTAACTTATAAGTTTGAATGAGCATTCATATAAGTTAAGGTATGTTCTATGATGACAGTGTAGTTCGTTTACTATATCTTTCTTTTCTATACATTACTGCATTGCTCTGACTTTACCAGTACTGTTTTATTTATATATATATATATATATACTATTGTTAGATAGTATCATGTCGCCTGCTTTATCATTCTGCTTTGTTATCCTCCACTTTCTTTCTCCCGCACGGTGCATAGGAGTCGCGGGGTGAGGCGAGGATGATAATGGCTTAGTCTTTTGACTAACGTTCCGGTGGACCATATAATTTTAGGGATGCGATGAGATGCAGCGCCAGTTCGACCAGGAGAACTAGCAGCACAAGGAGGCGGGACTTGAGGAGCAGTCGTCGCGTATTACTACTACCTGGCGACAGGTTGGTGAGTGTTTTTTATTTAGCTTCTGCATTAGTTGAGTTAGAGAGAGTTTAGTATTTTGGATATATACCGAGCATAAGCCCATACTCTCTTTAGTTTCATTTTATTACTCATTGTGGACTATTGATCTATTTCCTTTTTGTATGTGTTGTATTTTGACTGTGGACTATGTTTTAGCAAATACTTTTTTGGCCTACTTATAAAATGATCGTACTAGTCTCAGGATCGGCGTCCTTCGGCGGAGACTAACTTGGTTGTTGGTGTCACTGTAAGGCGGCGGTCCTAGGCATAAGTGTAACAAACTTTCACCAGGTCATGACAAACTTTCTTCTCGCTCAGTAATGTGCATCTTTCTGGGCTATTGTCCGACCCAAAATTGGTATCGATATTTTGATCCCCTTCTTAGGAAATAGAATGTTTCTGCTGATGTTACCTTCTTTGAAGATGTGCCTTATTTTTCTCGAGCCTCTAATCTCTCGCCACCTGATGGTTCTTCTTCACATATTATTCCCACACCTGCACCTGAACTAACTCCTTCTCCTAAACCTCTTTCTCATATTCCTATCTCAGATCCTCTATCTCTGACTCTGTCTTCCACTCCTTCTTTGCCTTTGGAGGCATTACTAACAGTTTTCGGGCCAGTAATCTCTCTGGTGGATAAATCTACTATAGAAAATAAGTCAGATCTTGACCTTTTTATTGCTCTACTTAAGGGGGTTAGAACGTGCACTAAATATTTAATTGATGATGTTTCCTCCTATGCACGTCTTCCACTAGCTGGAAGGAGATTTTCTCTTGCTCTCTCGGCTAAACTGTCTCAACTAAATATCAGGAGGCTCTTGCTATTCCGCATTGGAAAGCGATAATGGATGAACAAAATGAAGACCTTGACCAAAAGGGATACTTGGACTCTGGTCCCTACTCCTCTAATTACGGATATGGTTGGTTGTTAGTGGATCTTTGTCTTCAAGTTTCGTCTGGCTGGCACTATTGACCGCTATAAGGCTAGGCTGGTTGCCAAAGGCTTTACTCAGATATATGGTTTGGACTTCCTTGATACCTTCTCTCGGTTTCTCGCATTAGTACAATCCATGTTCTTTTCTCTATGGCGATTAACAAAAGTTGAGAGATGTATCAGTTAAATGTCAAGAATGTCTTCTTGTATGATGAACTACAAGAGGTGGTATACATGGATCAACTTCCTGGGTATGTTGCTTAGGGGTGATTCTTAGGTGCAAGCTACGAAAGGTGATTTATGGCCTCAAGCATAGTCCACAGGCTTAGTCTGACAAGTTCAGCAAAGTTGTCTCTCTCGTTGGGTTTAGTCGAAGTTCTGCTGATCACTCTCTTTTTATACGTAAGACTATTAAAGATCTTGTGGTTCTTACTGTCTATGTAAATGACATCCTCCTTACTAGTGATGATAATGAGGGAAATGATCTAGTGAAAAGGGACCTTCGACAACATTTTGTTACAAGAGATATGCAAACCCCTAAGTAATTTCTGGGAATAGAGATCTCGTGAAAACACAACTCTATAGTGCTCTCAGAATGGAAATATGTGTCGGATCTCTTGAAAGAAACTGTTCTTCTTGGGGCGAGACTTGTTCGTTGTACTATGGTGGTTGGTGATGATAAGGGTTGGACTGAGGATTCTCCTTTCCTTCAAGAGAGTACTATGTACAAACGACTAGTGGGAAAACTCATCTATCTGACTGTTACCAGACCAGATATTTATTATACAGTAAGGAAGGTCAGTCAATTAATGCAAGCTCCTATAGAGTGTCATCTTCTTTAAGCAATGAAAATTATAGAGTGTGTGAAAGTATCTCTAGAAAAGGGGTTACTGTTTTAAAAATAAAATATATTTTGATATCTGCTATGCTAATAAAAAAGATGGAAAATCTACATCTAGTTTTACACCTTTGTAGGAGGAAATCTGGTAGCTGGAAAAGCAAGAAGCAGTCTGTGGTATCTGATGCGTCGTAGGCAAGTGTATCGGTCGCTGTCAAGTAATAAAGTTGAGTAGTTGAATTCCCGGATATCGATCTCTCGAGGAGTGCAAGTAGGGAGTGTGATTTCTCTATTGAAAAGGCGATTGCAAGTGTTAACGTAAACCAAGGGGGTTTTGGTTTGGATTCCTAAGTTAACAACAATAAGAAAACTATTACTGGTAGCTGTCACCGCATATCTTTGGTGGATTACTCAAGAGGGTAATACGGAAGATGGATGAGCTAATGAGGGTCGCGATCACCTCTTCGCAACGCACGCTTCTAGCAATCGCTAGAACGTCACAATCATAACTTGAACAAGAGAAAATCTGAAGTTCAACAACAATATCCAAAACTAAAATATATCAACACTTAGACATGCTGAAATATTCAAGCTATCAGTGTTCTTACACATCATTCCAACACCCAAATATGCAGAAAAAGAAATACTACAAGTGAAGGGGAAGAGAAACAACTAAACGCATGAAGGCTTTTCGAGATTCGCGGCCAGAGTAAAGGGTTGTCGGGCCTTGTCCGGGCTCGGTCTACGGATTACGTCCGGGGTCCAGAAGGGCTGTCACTTCCTTCCAATAACCCGTCTTATTCGTGAGTAATCATTGGGTCGGGTCTATCCGGAGAACTCCACAGACGCAACAACCTATGAGCTTGAAACAGAGCTTAGAGCTTGGAGATGACAATGATGGCCGGAGATGAAGCTTTTGCAAGCTCTTGGAGGAGAAATGGTGGCCGGATCAACTCTCCAAGGAGGAGAGAGAAAAAGGTGGTTGGAGGGAAGACTTCCCCGCTCAAAAGAGCAGAAAAGGGCGGCTGGGTCGGACTCTACCCAAAGAAGAAGAAATCTGCGCTTTAAATAGAAGCAAGTCAGAAAAATAGGTACGCACGGTTTTGCACACGATCGTGTGCAAACCGTACGATAATGTAACGCCTCCATCCGTCGCATGGAATATAACGGTGGGTCCGGTCGGGGCCCCACTCCATATTTCACAGATAAACGGCAGAATTACGTGTGGAAATCAAAATCTCATTCAACTCGTATCCTAACGCAAAGCATTCTAGCATAGCATTTTAAGTTATATGAACTCATCACAGCGAATGTACACTACATATATAAATGGCACATTTATATATCAACTAGGAATGTATACAACACACACTCTCTGTTGGCCTTAAGGCCTTACAAGTTGCTCTTTACAAAATATACAATTTCATACATCGGCACGCAGGCCGGCCACACATGAAATTCAAACATTCTTCGCACGACCTTCAAGGGCCTTAAGCAGCAAACCTTTATTCCGATCAATTCAATTCAACCCACCAGCACCTGCAAATATACATCCACCCCAAGAGCGGTAAACAAAGTAACGGTCAGCATTAGCTGACCAATTATAACGACCCTACCCCTTACCTGGGGGAGTGGTTCCTTCCCTGTATGCATTGCAAACATAATATCTATCAATCACAACAAGTGTGCTCAGGTACAACAAAATCACAAACGTCGGTCTCAACCAGACGCTCCGTGCACTCAGGGCACCTTACGGTGTGCTGGACTCTGTGGAAACACCACCGATCAGAGAATTATTAACTTGTTGGCTGGCCGGCACTAGTCACCCCAACCCGCAGACTGGGAGAATTCCACCCAAACCACTCAGAGGTGATAATCTCACGACAAACTTGAGCATTAATAGATCGACCAACAACTATGGTGCAACAAGTAGGGTCTGCCTCGCGTCCTCCCAAACATTGCCACCAATTGAACTCCCAAAACAACCAGGGGCAGGTTATCCTTTCTCATGCTCAAACCATCAGTAGCGCACCACTAGACGCGGGTCGGCCTTCCCTCCTGATTAGCCGCATCTTTTCGCTCTTCCAGAGCAATTAGCGCTCACATCGCTCACACCACAAGGAGCTTACGCAAAGCATCCAAGATCCACACACCCAGATATCCATACAAAACATTCAGAGGTACAAAGCATACACAGGTATCAAATACACGGAGTCTTCTCCGGTTTACCCATAAGCATCACCAATCCAGACAAACTGTCGAGATGGGCTTCACACAGCATGCCTATGCCGTACTCCACACTTCCGGCTCTAGATGCAGACTCAAAAAAGGAATCACTTACGATATCCACCTCTTGGTGGAGGATTCCATGCATATGCATAAAGAAAGGACTTTGATGTCCAAGAAGGAGATCGTTACCCTTGAAGATCGCTTTGGAGCCATGAACTAGCCGGATGGAAATCACCGCCTCGACTTTGCCTTCACGAATCCAAGCTCGGATCTTGTTTCCGCACTCTGTAGCTCCTCCAGTAGCTGGTTTCCCCTTTCCCGTCCTTGCTCCTTTGCTCTCCCTTTCTCTCTCTTTGAGAATAATAAGAAGAATGGCTTAAATACTTCTCCCCCTCCCCTCATTCTCGGCCTTATCTTAGTAGGGAAGAGCCTGGGCCCTTGGATCCAGGATAAGGGAAACGAACGGCTCGGATTTGCCCAAAAAAGCTGAACACGGCCTAACACGACATGTGACACGCCCGTGTCACAGGCCGTGTCCCTTAAGCGGCACACAACTGACTCAAGCCAGTGCAGAACACGGCCATATGATATGCCCGTGTCACACCTTACATGCTCGTGTTATAGCCGACACGCCTGTGTCAGGCATCTGTATGCCACACATAGCACAATGTCAACTTAACCCAAGCGGGACACGGCCAGTGACACGCCCATGTCACCGGCCGTGTGCCCCCACAAGACTGCCGACATGCCCTGCCCTGAATTCGTCGAGTGGAGTTCGACGACCCCGAGCATGACACCCCCTGGGACACGCCTGTGACCCAGGCCGTATCACCCAATCTTACCCAAATTTGGATTTGGGGGCGTTACAATCCTCCCCTCCTTCAAAAAAGTTCGTCCCGAAATTTAGCTCAACGACTACCAGCAACACAATCACTCCTCGTTGCACCATAGGCAACCGATTCCCGAAGAAAGAGAGTCGGGTTCGAGCTCAGAGGTCGCAGCGTGGCTCGCCCCAAGGCATCGCACAAGGCAAACATCACAGTCAGAACACACACACCTACATATCCTTCACGTGTGCACATCCATCCACATTTTCAGGATACACAATGAATTATCGATCCCTGAACTAACACAAAGTGTGCACCAACATCTCATCGTTTAACACGACGTATAACATATATGTAAACAACCATTCCATTATTCCTGTCAGTAGTTACAATGCCCAAGTAGTACAGGTTACGATTCGATGATTATTTCCGCTCACCCACATTATTTTGAAGATAATGTTTCATAGCCTCTTGGAGTTCCAAATTAAACACACGAGGCTGAACTTCACCAATTGAGCTTTGCGGCTCTTGCACTTCCAAATTATGCAGTCGAGGTTGCGTCCGTGATGCAGATGACTCGGCCACTGCTTTACCCTTCTCTTCATACGACGCACCTACCTTTTTCTCACCCCTTGGAGCGTCACTCCAACAATTGTTGGCTAAATGTCCTTGCCTGCCACATCGAAAACATGTACGTGTCTCCACTAGTCCTTGTCCATAGGTTGCTCCCGATGAAACAGTGGACGGAGTTGGTTCAGCAGGTCTAAACTTTTTCTTATCTCGTTTCCGAAAATCCGACTGTTCTGACTGCGGGACTTTAAATTTCGGCTTCTCGACTTGCAGACTCTTCTTCTCTTATACCTGTTTTAAATCTTTCTCCAGCGCATGGGCTGTATCGACCAACACTTGGAAGCCTTGGTTCACCGAACTCGGGAGTGCTAACCTCAACTCATCCTGCACTCCCTCGTAAAAGCGATTCGTCTTCTGTGACTCCTCGGTGAAAGTAGACCCCGCATAGCTCCCCAGTCTTGTGAACTCATGCAGGTAAGTATCAATATCATGCTCACCCTGCACCAGACATAGAAATTCATTCTCCATGGCAATCCGCTGCGATACTGGCACATACTTGGCCAAAAATAACTGTGAGAATTCTTCGATCAAAATTTCTTCCAATCCTCGCCCTGCCAAGTGATGAACTTCCACTTCATCCCACTAAAGCCGTGCATTTTCTTCCAACAGAAATGTGGCTAACGTCACCTTCTGTGCCTCCGTAGTTCGGATTGCTACCAAGATTCTTTTTACTCTTGCAAGACAATCTTCCGCCTGCATTGGGGAAATCGCCCCACCAAACGTAGGTGGATGAAACTCCATAAAGCGCTTCAACTGCTCATCCGCTCCTTGCTCTTCTACCACAGCTTCAGCGCGCTCTTGTCTTGCACCAGGTCATACTGCCACCCCTGCAGGCCTTGCCTGCCCAATAGGTTGTGCTTGTAACACTGCGAGCACCGTTTAAGTCACCACACGTATGGTCTCCGCCGAGGGAGGTGTAGGCGCTTCAACTGGTGCCACACTCTTGTCAAACCGCTGGGGCTCAAACTGTCCCGCACCACTCCTCGTCACCTATCAATGTACAAAACATCATTTAGCATCCATTGACTACATGGTGACGCTCCTCTCGTACATGTATAACATTCCTAGTGGACATTCTTGAGTTCATTTATGTTCTCTCCTCCCATAAATCTCAAACCTTGCTCTGATACCACTTTGTAATGCCTCCATCCGTCGTATGGAATATAACGGTGGGTCCAGTCGGGGCCCCAAGCCATAGTTCACAAACAAACGGCGGAATTATGTGTGGAAATCAAAATCTCATTCAACTCGTATCCTAAAGCAAAGCATTCTAGCGCAGCATTTTAAGTTATATAAACTCATCATAGCGAATGTCCACTACATATATAAATGGCACATTTATATATCAACCAGGAATGTATACAACACACACACTCTCTTGGCCTTAAGGCCTTACAAGTTGCTCTTTACAAAATATACAATTTCATAGATCGGCATGCAGACCGGCCACAAATGAAATCCAAACATTCTTCGCATGGCCTTCAAGGGCCTTAAGCAGCAAACATTTATTCCGCTCAATTCAATTCAACCCACCAGCACCTGCAAATAGACATCCTGTAACAACCCCATCCGTTCATATGGTATATTCTAGAAGGTCTGGCCGGGGCCCCACAGTATATATCACAAAACAGGCGGTAAAGGTACGAGATGATATCAAAGTAGCGCATCGCACCTATCACAAAGCATTCTAGCGGAAGCCTATACTACAACTTGAACTCCTCCCTTGAATGTCCAACAAATAAAACATTATGTTTTATAGCACATAGGAATGTCTTACACATGTACACAAGTTGGCCTTATGGCCTTACATGGCTGTCACACAGTGGCTTCAACTATTGGCACGCAGGTCGGCCACAATAAAAAAAAGCACACAACAAGCAACACAAAATAGCCTTCGAGGGCTAGCAGCAGTAGTAGCAACAGCAGCAGGAACATCAGCCTTTATGCGTCCCGCTTGGTTCTCCAGCACTTGTACAGGGACAATCCACCCAGTGGTGGCAAACAGAAGCAACGGTCGGCGTTCAGCTGACCAATTTATAACGACCCTACCCCTTTTCTCGGGGCAGCGGTAATCTTCCCTGCAGGCATATCATATCACAAGCATGGCAATATATCGCATCAAAATGTGCTTTCACGCACACATGCCATCACAACCGTTCGCCACCCGGCCCAATGGTCTGTGCACTCAGGGCACATTCTTGGTATTCTGGCAAATCACATGCCCACCACCGTATCAGGGTCATCACCCAACGGTAACCCACCGGTCGGAGGATCGAAACCTCCCTCTGCTACCAAAAATGTAACAACCTCATCCATTCATATGGTATATTCTAGAAGGTCCGGCCGGGGCCCCACAGTATATATCACAAAACAGGCGGTGAAGGTACGGGATGATATCAGAGTAGCGCATCACACCTATCACAAAGCATTCTAGCGGAAGCCTATACTACAACTTGAACTCCTCCCTTGAATGTCCAACAAATAAAACACTATTTTTATAGCACATAGGAATGTCTTACACCTGTAAACAAGTTGGCTTTATGGCCTTACATGGCTTTCACACAGTGGCTTCAACTATTGGCGCGCAGGACGGCCACAATAAAAGAAAACACACAACAAGCAACACAAAATAGCCTTCGAGGGCTAGCAGCAGTAGCAGCAACAGCAGCAGGAACATCAGCCTTTATGCGTCCCGCTTGGTTCTCCGGCACCTGTACAGGGACAATCCACCCAGTGGTGGCAAACAGAAGAACGGTCAGCGTTCAACTGACCAATTTATAACGACCCTACCCCTTTTCTCGGGGCAGCGATAATCTTCCCTGCAGGCATATCATATCACAAGCATGGCAATATATCGCATCAAAATATGCTTTCACGAACACATGCCATCACAACCGTTCGCCACCCGGCCCAACGGTCTGTGCACTCAGGGCACATTCTTGGTGTTCTGGCAAATCACATACCCACCACCGTATCAGGGTCATCACCCAACAGTAACTTACTTGAGCATTTACTCCGTGGCGTACAGCCGGAGTTCTAGTCTTACTACACCGGGATGGCCCGTAGCCCCCCATTGTGTCATGGCGAGCAGGCCTAAGACTCTTGCTATGCGCTCCAACAGACCGCACCTTTTGGTCTCACGTCGGACAGACATAGCGCAGGTCGGATCCTCCACCCCCCCCCCCCCCCCCCCCGTTGCTCAAATCGCCTTGCCTTCTCCGAGTACAGCGTACTCATGGCTAAATCAAAGGCGCGAGTCGGTCTCACCAATCCTGTTCTTGGCATTCAAGCCTGGGTATTCTCTACACCCATTCATTATCACAACAGCGGGTCTTTCCTGGGCATCCCAGTACTTCCTGTTACTCTCTTCATAGGTGGACACCGCAAAATCACAAATGTCAGGGGTCTTTCCTGGCTACCATGCCAGTACTTCTTATTACTCGCTTCACAGGTGGACACCCTACAACATCAAGCATCACAAAGGGCCTTTCCTGGTTATACCAGTACTTCCTGTGACTCATTCACAAGTTGGACCCAAAAACATAACACGAATATTTTCCTGGGCTACCACTCCAGTACTTCCTGCTACTCCTTTTCGCAGGCATAATCCGTTGACTCCTTAAACTACACGTTTATCATGGAGTCTTCTCCGGTTCGTATGCAACATCACCAATCCAGACCAACCTGTCCAGTTGGGCTTCACACAGCATGCCTATTCCGTACTCCAATTCCGGATCTATATGCCAACAAAGGGGATTTCATGAATCACCCAAAAGACTCCCAAAATCAGCCACCTCTTGGTGGGGGAATCACAAATATATGCCAAAAGGAAGCCTTCACATGGCTAGGAAGAAAAGTCGTTACCCTTGACGGCCGCTTCGGTGTCATGAACTCAAAGCTAGCTTGAATGGCTCACAAGAACTTTTCCTCCGCAACGCCGGCTTTGGAGCTCTCGCCGGAAACTGCAGCACCACCGGTAATCAACCCCCTTTCCTCCTCCTCCTTCTTCCTCTCCCTTTCTCTCACTAGTAATGAAGAAAGAGAAGCCAAATAAGAGAAATGAGATTTCTCTTCTCATTCTCGGCCTTAAGGAAATAGGGAGGCAGTTCAGCCATTGGATCCAGGATGAAGGAATGGATGGCCACAAAAATGCCAGAAAAGCTGATTTTGGCCTGACACGGCCTGTGACACGCCCGTGTCCCAGGCCGTATGCCTCAAGCGGTGGTCAACCGACTGATCCAAACCAGTGACACGCCCATGGGACAGGCCCGTGTCATGGGCCGTGTCACCCAACACGCCTTCAGACATGCCCGTGTCTGTGGCCGTGTGCATCGGCGAAAATAATCCCAACATAACCCGAGACTTCACACGGCCTGTGACACGCCCGTGTCCCATGTCGTATGCCCATACACGGCACTTCGACACGCCCTAGCGCAAAATTCGTCGCGCTGAGTTCGTCTACCCGAATTGACACGCCCTGTGACACGCCCGTGTCGCAGGCCGTGTTCAACTTCTCGACACTCGACGACCACATCTCGACACTCGACGATCGTCGAGCAAAAGTCGTCGAGCACACGACACGGCCGGGGACACGCCCATGTCCTGGGCCGTGTGCCTCCTCTCGACACATCGTCGGGAGAAAAACGTCGACACCCAGGCCGATCGTCGACACGGCCTCGATACGCCCTGAGACACGCCCGTATCTCAGGCCGTGTCTGCTGTTCGACGATTGTCGACCCCAAATTTCGTCGACCTCACGACCAAATCGTCGACTCCAGCTTGACACGCCCTGGGACACGCCCGTGTCCCAGGCCGTGTCACCCAAAAATTTCCTGCTGAGAAAATGGGTTGTTACACATCCACCCCAAGAGCGGTAAACAAAGTAACGGTCAGCATTAGCTGACCAATTATAACGACCCTACCCCTTACCCGGGGTAGTGGTTCCTTCCCTGTATGCATTGCAAACATAATATCTATCAATCACTACAAGTGCGCTCAGGCACAACAAAATCACAAACGTCGGTCTCAACCAAACGCTCTGTGCACTCAGGGCACCTTACGGTGTGTCGTACTCCGTGGCAACACCACCAATCAGAGAATTATTAACTTGTTGGCTGGCCGGCCCTAGTCACCCCAACCCGCAGACTGGCAGCATTCCTCCAAAACCACTCAGAGGTTATAATCTCACGGCAAACTTGAGCATTAATAGATTGAACCACAACTGTGGTGCAGCAAGTAGGGTCTGCCTCGCGTCCTCCCAAACATTGCCACCCATCGACCTCCCAAAACAACTAGGAGCAGGTTAGCCTTTCTCGGGCTCAAATCGTTAGTAGCGCACCACTAGACGCGAGTCGGCCTTCCCTCCTAATTAGCCGCAGCTTTTCGCTCTCCCAGAGCAACTAGTGCTGACAGCGCTCACACCATAAGGAGCTTACGCAAAGCATCCAAGATCCACACACCCAGATATCCATACAAAACATCCAGAGGTACAAAGCATACATAGGTATCAAATACATGGAGTCTTCTCTGGTTTACCCATAAGCATCACCAATCCAGACTAACCGTCGACATGGGTTTCACACAGCATGCATATGCAGTACTCCACACTTCTGGCTCTAGATGTAGACTCAACCAAGGAATCACTTACGATATCCACCTATTGGTGGAGGATTCCATGCATATGCATAAAGAAAGGACTTCGATGTCCAAGAAGGAGATTGTTACCCTTGAAGATCGCTTTGGATCCATGAACTAACCGGATGGAAATCACCGCCTCGGCTTTGCCTTCACGAATCCAAGCTCGGATCTTGTTTCCGCACTTCGCAGCTCCTCCAGCAGCTCGTTTCCCATTTCCCTTCCTTACTCCCTTGCTCTCCCTTTCTCTCTCTTTGAGAATATGAAGAAGAAGAAGAATGGCTTAAATACTTTACCCCCCCCCCCCCTCATTCTCGGCCATATCTTAGCAGGGAAGAGCCTGGGCCCTTTGATCCAGGATAAGGGAAACGAACGGCTCGGATTTGCCCAAAAAAAGATGAACACAACCTAACATGCCCTGTGACATGACTGTGTCACAGGTCGTGTCCCTTAAGAGGCACATAACTGACTCAAGCCAGAGCAGTACACGACCGTGTGACACACCCGTGTCACACCCTACACGCCGGTGTTATAGCCGACACACCCATGTCAGGCAGCCGTGTACCACATATAGCACAATGTCAACTTAACCCGAGTGGGACATGGCCAGTGACACGCCCGTGTCACCGGCCGTGTGCCCCCACACGACTGCCGACATGCCCTGCCGTGAATTTGTCGAGTGGAGTTTGACGACCCCGAGCATAACACGCCCTGGAACACGCCCATGTCCCAGGCCGTGTCACCCAATCTTACACAAATTGGGATTTTGGGGTGTTACAATCCTCCCCTTCTTCAACAAATTTCGTCCCGAAATTTAGCTCAACGATTACCAGCAACACAATCACTCCTCGTTGCACCATATGCAACCGATTGCCGAAGAAAGCGAGCTGTGTTCGAGCTCAGAGGTCGCAGCGTGGCTGGCCCCAAGGCATCGCAAAAGGCAAACATCACAGTCAGAACACACACACCTACATATCCTTCACATGTGCACATCCATCCACATTTTAAAGATACACCATGATTGATCGAGCCCTGAACTAACACAAAGTGTGCACCAACATCTCATCATTTAACACGACGTATAACATATATGTACACAACCATTCCATTATTCCTATCAGTAGTTACAATGCCCAAGTAGTATGGGTTACGATTCGATGATTATTTCTGCTCACCCGCATTATTTTGCAGATAGCGTTTCATAGCCTCTTGGACTTCCAAATTAATCACACGAGGCTGAACTTCACCAATTGAGCTTTGCGGCTCTTGCACTTCCAAATTATGCAGCCGAGGTTTTGTCCGGGATGTAGATGACTCGGCCACTGCTTTACCCTTCTCTTCATACGACGCACCTACCTTTTTCTCACCCCATGGAGCGTCACTCCAACAATTGTTGGCTAAATGTCCTTGCCTGCCACATAGAAAACATGTACATGTCTCCACTCGTCCTTGTCCATAGGTTGCTCCCGAAGAAACAGTGGATGGTGATAGTTCAGCAGCCCTAAACTTTTTCTTTTCTCGTTTCCGAAACTTCGACTGTTCCGACTGCGGGACTTTAAATTCCGGCATCTAGACTGCCAGACTCTTCTTCTCTTAAACCCATTTTAAATCTTTCTCCAGCGCACGGGCTGTATCGACCAATGCTTGAAATCCTTGGTTCACCGAACTCGTTAATGCTAACATCAACTCATCCCGCAGTCCCTCATAAAAGCGATTCGTCTTCCGTGCCTCCTCGGTGAAAGTAGACTCTGCATAACGCCCCAGTCTGGTAAACTCATGCAGGTAAGTATCAATATCATGCTCACCCTGCACTAGACGTAGAAATTCATTCTCCATGGCAATCCGCTGCGATACTGGCACAGACTTGGCCAGAAATAACTATGAGAATTCTTCGATCAAAATTTCTTCCAATCCTCGCCCTGCCAAGTGATGCACTTCCACTTCATCCCACCAAAGCCGCGCATCGCCTTCCAATAGAAACGTGGGTAACGTCACCTTCTGTGCCTCTGTAGTTTGGATTGCTACCAAGATTCTTTTTACTCTTGCAAGCCAATCTTCCGCCTGCGTTGGGGAAATCGTCCCACCAAACGTAGGCGGATGAAACTCCATAAAGCGCTTCAACTTCTCATCCTCTCCTTGCTCTTATACCACAGCTTCAGTGCGCTCTTGCCTTGCACCAGGCCGTACTGCCACCCCTGCAGGCCTTGATTGCCCAGTAGGCTGTGCTTGTAACACTGTGAGCACCGTCTCAATCACCACACGTATGGTCTCCGCCGAGGGAGGTGTAGGTGCTTCAACTGGTGCCCCACTATAGTCGGACCGCTGGGGCTCAAACTGTCCTGCACCACTCCTCGTCACCTATCAATGTACAAAACATCATTTAGCATCCATTGACTACATGGTGATGCTCCTCTCATACATGTATAACTTTCCTAGTGGACATTCTTGAGTTCATCTATGTTCTCTCCTCCCATAAATCTCAAACCTAGCTCTGATACCACTTTGTAATGCCTCCATCCGTCGCATGAAATATAACGGTGGGTCCAGCTGGGGCCCCACGCCATAGTTCACAGTCAGACGACGGAATTACGTGTGGAAATCAAAATCTCATTCAACTTGTATCCTAACGCAAAGCATTCTAGCGCAGCATTTTAAGTTATATGAACTCATCACAGTGAATGTCCACTACATATATAAATGGCACATTTATATATCAACCAGGAATGTATACAACACACACACTCTCTTGGCCTTAAGGCCTTACAAGTTGCTCTTTACAAAATATATAATTTCATACATCGGCACGCAGGCCGGCCACACATGAAATCCAAACACTATTCGAACGGCCTTCAAGGGCCTTAAGCAACAAACATTTATTCCGCTCAATTCAATTCAACTCACCAGCACCTGCAAATAGACATCCACCCCAAGAGCGGTAAACATAGTAACGGTCAGCATTAGCTGACCAATTATAATGACCCTACCCCTTACCCGGGGCAGTGGTTCCTTCCTTGTATGCATTGCAAACATAATATCTATCAATCACAACAAGTGCGCTCAGCCACAATAAAATCACAAACGTCGGTCTCAACCACATGCTCTGTGCACTCAGGGCACCTTACGATGTGTCGGACTCCGTGGCAACACCACCGATCAGAGAATTATTAACTTGTTGGCTGGCCGGCCCTAGTCACCCCAACCCACAGAATGGGAGCATTCCGCCCAAAACACTCAAAGGTGATAATCTCATGGCAAACTTGAGCATTAATAGATCAACCCACAACTATGGTGCAGCAAGTAGGGTCTGCCTCACGTCCTCCCAAACATCGCCACCAATCGACCTTCCAAAACAACTAGGGGCAGGTTAGCCTTTCGCGTGCTCAAACCGTTAGTAGTGTACCACTAGATGCGGGTCGGCCTTCCCTCCTGATTAGCCGCAGCTTTTCGCTCTCCCAGAGCAATTAGCGCTCACACCACAAGGAGATTACGCAAAGCATCCAAGATCCACACACCCAGATATCCATACAAAACATCCAGAGGTACAAAGCATACACAGGTATCAAATACACGGAGTCTTCTCCAGTTTACCCATAAGCATCACCAATCTAGACTAACCATCGAGATGGGCTTCACACAGCATGCCTATGCCGTACTCCACACTTCCGGCTCTAGATGCAGACTCAACCAAGGAATCACTTACGATATCCACCTCTTGGTGGAGGATTCCATGCATATGTATAAAGAAAGGACTTCGATGTCCCAGAAGGAGATCGTTACCCTTGAAGATCACTTTGGATCCATGAACTAGCCGGATGGAAATCACTGCCTGGGCTTTGCCTTCACGAATCCAAGCTCGGATCTTATTTCCACACTTCGCAGCTCCTCCAGCAGCTGGTTTCCCCTTTCCCTTCCTTACTCCCTTGCTCTCCCTTTCTCTCTCTTTGAGAATGAGAAGAAGAAGAAGAAGAATGTCTTAAATACTTCCCCCCCCCCCCATTCTCGGCCTTATCTTAGCAGGGAAGAGCCTGGGCCCTTGGATCCAGGATAAGGGAAACAAACGGCTCGGATTTTCCAAAAAAAAGCTGAACACAGCCTGACACGCCCTGTGACACGCCCGTGTCACAGGCCGTTTCCCTTAAGCGGTACACAACTGACTCAAGCCAGAGCAGTACACGGCCGTGTGATATGCCCGTGTCATACCCTACACACTCGTGTTATAGCTAGCACGCCCGTGTCAGGCAGCCGTGTACCACACATAGCACAATATCAACTTAACTAGAGCGGGACATGGCCAGTGACACGCCCGTGTCACAAGTTGTGTACCCCAGGATACACCCGTGTCCACCAGCACACGCGTAACCCCGAGAATGACACGGCCAGTGACACCCACATATCACCGGCCGTGTGCCCCCGTATGACTGGCAACATGCCCTGCCATGAATTCATCGAGTGGAGTTCAACGACCCTGAGCATGACATGCCCTGGGACACGCCCTTGTCCCAGGCCGTGTCACCCAATCTTACACAAATTGGGATTTGGGGGTGTTACAAATAATAACTTCCAGAACAAGCCTGCGGAAGGAGAAGCGATGACCCGTGCGTTTTACTCACGCACGGACGTTTTCGCCCGTGTGAGAAGGAAATCGCACGGGTAGCAACAGAGCAGGAATTCAGGACACTACAGGGGAACCGTGCATTTTACTCGCGCACGGGTGCTGCCGCCCGTGCGTGAACAAAGTGCATGATCAACCACATAAAGGAACAAACTAGAAAGCTACAGGAAAATCGTACGTTTCCTTCATACACGGTTACGATGAAACCGTGCGTCAACCGTGCGTGAGGATCGTCGAACTCAGCTAGACGAAATTCATCGAGCTCAACTCGACGTTCTTCCAGCTGAACAAAATGCACGATCGGGCACAAACTGTGCGCGAATAAAATGCACGACCGTGCGTTTTTCTCAAACCAGAATTCCTACCTTGGAGAAAATGCACTACTTGCACAACAAGACCAAAACTAGAGCACAAGCTCCCAGCAACAAATATACAGCAAAGAAATCAGCAGGAAAGAGCCATGGGGAACACCATGTGCTTACCCCCAACAACAGAATACGCAAATACACACCATTGGGCCAAAACAGTGCACAAAATGGTCAAGCGAAGATCTAAACAAAAATATAACTTTTCCAATTGAAAAAGTAGTGCACATGCAAGAAAATAAGGCCAGATGAGTTTGAAAAACCCTATAAATATCGGACTCATCATACTACCAGGCTTAAACATTTGCTCGTCCCGAGCAAATCATCTCTCCGTGAACTAGAAAATAGTTAGCTGGCTTAGTAATTTCTAAATACAGTTGTGCGAGAAATCAAAAACAGCATGGGCATAAAAATATAATAGATATAATTTTTAATTATGCTACGAAGTTTATAAATTTCGACAAGTGTAAATAAGTATTGTAACTACAGAAGAATAGAATAGCGGAGAATCGTTCGGTCATGTAAGGAAGAAAATAGGCAGGCCACTCAGTTGAGCATTGCCAAAGACCAGGGCTCGGAATCACCTCCAAAGAAATCCATCAATGTCGGGGACCATACGCTTTCCCGTTCACACTCTCTTCACAGTGCTAGTTTGACTCAATCGTGAATCCGTAGGACTTTAGGAAAAATAATAAGGCTTGGGTATATACGTAGGTAAGGATGTAAAAGGGGTAAGAACGATGGCTACACACATCCCCAAATGAGATTATACAAAAGAAATCCCCTCGCCAACCAAACATGCAGGTGCACCACACCACCAAACTTGAACTTGACAACACGGGTGTGTGCACGACCTAACACCACGACAATGCCATAAGCAAACTCTGCATTTTCACTTTCTTATTTTATATCATCAGCACATATATATTTATTTATTTTTTAGATTTTTATTTTTTTTTATAATGCACCTTCAGCAAAATTTTCAAAATAACTTCACTGCACAACCACATAATTGCATCACAGCCACAACACCAATGGAAGAAGTATCATACTACTACAGCGAAATCGGGTTGTGCAACTGGGAAAAGCTTTGAGGTTTTGGTGATAGCGAAATGGGGCTAAATCAATAGGAAGGGTAAGCTCAAAATAGGCTAACAAGGATTATTGTTAGGATGGGTACAAGGCTCAACCGGGCCAAAAAGATGGCCTACGTCACGCTCACGCTAGACTAACCGTGCACCAATGCTTTGAGAGTAGCTTGGGGCAAGTTCTTATCCACCGAGAATGATGATCCTTCCTCCTAACTCGAGCAATACGAGGCTAGCGGCGGCTACACACATTCCTACACTACCGTTCGATTGCTCCAGATTCCATAGTTTTGAGTGGTACAAACATTATTTACAAATGCAGAAAAGCATAAATCTACTAGCATAAAGAAAAATTAAATCTATACTATTTCTACACACCATGAGTACTCGATTAGGAGCAATGTACGAGTTTCACACTACTCTATCCTAAAATCCTAAGCAAACACCACTATCTCAAAGTTAACACAAAAGAAATAAATTAAACTCGGGCCAAGCGCGTGCTTAAGTGCGCGCTCACACGGTGTAGGTGCACAATGCTGTCATGATAAAATAAAAACTGAAAATGAAAATACTTTTGTGGTATGCATGTGCATGTGCAATGGTAACTCGCGAAACTTTACCCCGCCAGACTTATACTAAATAATTTATCCATGATTTGTAATAAAAACAGAAAAGTAAAAGTTGAGGGAAGAGGTTACCCCATGCTCAGCAAATGAGCATACCGTAAGATTGGCGTTAATTTCAGCAGACAGTCCACGGCCCAAATGAACTCCGCATGCATAAGAGAATATCTCCAACCACGCATACTATAAGCATATAATAACAGCAGCAAAATTGAGCAAATTAAAAGCGGCAAAATTGGTTTGTCTCCCAAAAGCCTTTTTCTTTACTGTCCTTAAGGTGGACCAAATACATGTATTAGCAGTTATATAAATATTGTTCAGGGAATAAGTTCAAAACATAATGATAAAGGTCTACAAATACACACATCAGTAAATAGCAAATGAAACTAGATAAAGAAGCAAAGGAAAACCCTGGAGATCCTTCACTCCTCAGCTGAACGCTGACTTGTGATAGATCCCCCCAGTCACGCGAGATGCGGGCGAGGAGAAGGCTTTCGGGCCCAGGGAAGATGAGTCTCCCATGCCCATTACCTCTTCCTTCTCACGCCGGCGGGCAAAATTCTGCGCCTTGCGCAGGAGCAGCTCCTTTCGTTTCAGATCCACAAAAGGGGATCGCCAAGGTGGTATGATCACACCCACCAATTCAGCAGCAAGTTTATCTTTCGCATTTGGGGGCATCCTTTCCTCACCCGCAGCGGGTGAAATATCAGCCCAAGTTACCTATTTAATAGTTTTACAAACTTTGTTCAAACAAATAGAAGTTTTTAATTCAGTTTTTTGGACGCTATCAACGGGCGTGCTCAGCTCATGTTTCTTCTCAACAGAATCTTGTTTCACGTTAAGTGACTCCGTCTCTATCTCTCCCTCAGCTACCGTCAGCTGGTCTATCACTTTCTTAACCTGCTCTTGCTCCTTCAGTAGAAGACCTATCTTAGCAACACTAGATATATTATTAGATAACAAATCATTTAATTGCAAAAATTCTCCATGTTCATTTGAACTAATATGGGGAGGTGAAGATGGTAGAGTCAAATTGACCTTAGGAGCCAAAGTGACACCACTCGAATTAAATTATAGTGTAGCTTCACTGGCTTTTAGGAATGGGACCCCTAAGATGGGTATTGACGTATTTCCCAAGGGCCCTAACACCTGAAAGTCGGTGACTACATCAGCCCCATTTAGAATCACTTCCACATCTTTAATCTCTCCATCGGTCTTAACTACTGATCCATCAGCTAGCAATAGTGATTTCTAGACATCAGATTCAATATTCAAATTCAGTTTTTCAACATCTTGCAAAGCAAGAATGTTGCAGGATGATCCAGAATCGCATAGAGCTATTGTCTCTACTGCATTGATCTCACATTTGACGGCTAATTCATTTTTCTCACACTCTTCCGCATCCCCAGCACTCTTCCATTTCTCACGGGGATTTTTCTTCGTATCACTTAGGAGGGTGCCGCGAGTACGCTCAGAGAACACTTGGGCCAATTTCCCCAGTTATCTCTCCAAGTGCCTCATGGACGCGATTTGAGTGGCCATATTAGCTTCGGCCATCTCAACAAACTTCTGCATCATTTCTTCCAGCGCACTTTTGCGCGTACCTTGCACGTTCGGATTATAACCCGTATACGGCGGTCGTGGCTGGCTACTAGAGGCTTGAGCATCAAATTGATGCTGGCCTCCCTGCCATCTTTGACCGAAAGCATTCTGATTCCATGAGAAATTGGGATGATATCTCACATTGTGGTTATACACATTATTAAAAGGAACATTGTGATTTTGACTATTTATAAAATTCACATTTTCATCAGACATTATACCTGACGGCTCAGCAATGCTTTCTCCAGCGGTGCACTCGTAGGCATGATGGCCAGGGCTACCACAATCCTGACAAGATATGTCCATATACCGAGCTAGAGGAGGGGCCAATCTGGTCAACATATTCCTTCCATCTAAAGTATGATAGCTCGCCTATGATTGCTGCACCACAGCGTTAACTTCAAACAAAGTCCTCGCCCCTCTAGGGGCATTTCTCTCGGCGGTCTAATAAGTTCTATGGGAGGCGGTATCTCAAAGTAGCCTCAATGCCTCTTCCATAGATAAGTTCATTATCGTGCCACCAGAAGCTGCGTCATTCATTGCCGTGAAATTAGGTTCAATACCATAATAAAATATTTCAACTAGATTCCACGGCTCATAGCCGTGCTCTGGGCATCGACGCTGCAGTTTTGAGAATCTCTCCCACGCCTCGGATAACGTCTCATGGTCTAATTGTCGGAAGGTTGCAATATCCCTCCGAGCATTCACTATCTTATCCACCGGGTGGAACCTTGCCAAGAACATAGAGGACAATGCCTCCCAAGTAGTAGCGGTACCTGGAAAAATGGTATGCAGCCAGGTCTTTTCCTTGTCCCTCAGCGAGAACGGGAACAACCTCAGCTTCACAACGTCGTCAGAAATTTCATCATACCGGAGAGTGCCACATATCTCTGATATCTCCGCCAGATGGAGCTACGAGTCCTCACTCGACAATCCCGAGAACTGCGTATTATTCCGGATCATATTCTGGATTTCGGGTTTTATCTCAAAGTGGTTGTTTACGATGACCGGCCCGAAGCCAGGCTAAACACTTCCTGCAGTCGTGGTTGTGAAATCACGCATTGTCCTAACGCATGGCTGGACCACCTCTTGGCCAGCAACAACCTGTTCTCCTTGGTCATTTCCTCCTAGGCCATTATTCTCCATCCTTTCTTCAGCAGCAGCAGCATGCAGGCGAGCTCGCCTCGTACGTGCAGTTTCTTGCTCAACCACAAGATCTTCAACCCTTTCACCGGAGTTGGGAACTGTCATACAACACACAAAAAATTCTTTCAAAAATACCAACAGCACTTGCTAACTTTTTCAAAAGAAAAATACACACAATGGTTGCACTCTCCGGCAGCGCCGCCAAAAACTTGATGCATCGTCGGCAAATGTACCGGTCGCTGTCAAGTAATAAAGTTGAGGATTTGAATCCCTGGATATCGATCTCTCGAGGAGTATGATGAGTTGTAAATATACCTATTTTGATGTACATTAAATTAGTCATTTTGGTTTATTTTTGTTATTTTTGTTTATTTTTCTTTAATAAATTGCTTCCTTTTTGTAAATATTTCCTAACTTATTTTTATTTTGATTTCCTGAAATTTTCAGGAAAAATCATCAAATTTTGTATAGTATATGCCTGTATACTTTAGGTCACGCCCGTGACCAGGGCGTGATACGTCAATTTCCCATGAAATCAACAATTTTTTGAAGAAACGTGTGACACGCCCTGTCATACGGCCGTGTCAAATGTGACATGGCCGTGACCTAACCCGTGTCACCACGCTCGACGTTTTGCGCTCGACGTTCGTCGACCTGACAAGGACATGCCTTTGTCCCATGACCCGACACGCCCGTGTCAGTCCCGATCAACGATCAAGGCTCCAGCTCGACGATTTTCCACTCGACGTTCATCGACACTCCACGACACACCCGTGTCAAGATGCGACACGGGCGTGTACTCCTCCAACTGGCCCGACAAACCGCCGCCAGCAACTTTCGATGCAAACGACGCCCAGTTCAACCTCCCCGACATGCCCATAGTCACGCCCGTGACCAGGTGCGTGACTTCCATGTGGACCTACTGAAGTCAACAACGTCGTCAAATCGCCAAAATCAGATGATGAATAGTGCCGACATGCCCACCGTCACGCCCACCATCACGCCCGTGATCTGGGGCATGACAGCCGCATTTTCAGCCGCAATGTCAAATCTCCAGTCGAATCACCGGCCGCCATTTGAATAGTAGTGACACGCCCCCTGACACGCTCGTGTTAGAGGGCGTGTACTTGGAAAATTTTGCCTATAAAAAGATAGCTGTTGTATGAGTTCATGTTCCACTTTTTTGAACCACTTTGCTTAGGATAAGGCTGTTCTTGGGGGCTGTTTATGCAATGTAAGGGAACTTTCTCTCTCCCCTTTTTATTTATTTGTTTTTTTTGCTTCATTGTAACCCTTTTTTACTTAATAGAAATGTTTGTTTTTCTCCACTATGTTGTATGAAAATCCGCCAAAGCGCCCTACCTTAAGTAATTTTTTGTTCCTTTTTTGTGTTTTTTATATTTTTCTTTAGCTTTTGTAACTATTTTAACTTAGAAATTTATCAATTTTCTAGCCGTCGTAATCGCAAAATTATTTTCATGCACCGTACTTGTTTAGGTTTAGTTTATTATTTTTACTTTGTTTTCATTCCTGTAGGTTTATAAAAATGTTTTAAAAGGTGGTTTTAAATTTTCTTTAACTTAGCCTGTTTAGGATGGTAAAACTTTTCGTTTTCTTTTAGTTTTATTTACACTTTTTATGCGTTTCTATAAAGTTATAAGAATGAAAACATAGCTATTTTGCTTTTTCAAACACTTCATTTTTTGCTTTTATTTTCAAAAACTTTTGCCCGTTTAATTGTTATTTCCTCTTTTTATTCATTTCTACCGCATTCTAGCGGTAGAAATGTAATCGTTTTAATTTTTCGAGCACTTCTTTTTTGCGCTTATTTTCAAAAACTTTTGCTCCTTTAAGTTTTATTTTCACTTTTTATGCATTTCTACGCATTCTAGCGGTACAAATGTAGTTGTTTTAATTTTTCAACAACTTAATTTTTCCTATTTTTTGTACGTGTGCGTGCGTGTATAAGTTAGTTTAAATTGCTTTCTTTCAATTCATGTCGAGTGTGTGCGTGTGTTGTATTTAATTCCTCCTACTCGTTAAGAGTTAAATGGAAGGTATTTATTTATTTCTGCCTACTCGCTAGGAGTTAAATTGTCGGTCTATATTTTCCACCTACTCATTTGATTAGGATTTGTGTGTGTGAGTATTTAATTTCTGTAGAGTGTGAGCATTTATTTTCTCCTACTCGTTTGAGTAGGTCCCGCTTTAATTTTCTCTTACTCATTTGAGTAGTACTTGTGTGTGTATTTCAATTCCAGTAGAGTGTGTTTACTTTCTGTAGAGTGAGTGAGTGTGTTGTATTTATTTCCGCCTACTCGCTCGGAGTTAAATGGCAGGACTTTATTTACCGTCTACTCATTTGAGTTAAATAGCAGGTCAGTATGTGTGTTTAATTTTCAGTAGAGTGCGTGCGTGGGTGCATTTATTTTCTCCTACTCGTTTGAGTATGACTCGCTTTATTTCTCCCGCCCACTCATTTGATCCGGGACTTGTAATTTTATTGATTTCATTTCAGTCCTACTCGTTTGAGTAGGACTTGCACTTTACTGCTTTATTTTACTGCTTTATTTCCTGCTTTATTTACTGCTTTCTTTTTATTGCTTTCGCCGCAAGCCGTCCCCATTCCGATGAGTGGCTAATCGTTCTTATCCCTTACTATCGAAGAGTATTGGGACATATAAAATTGCTTAAAATAATTAAAGGTCCTGCTTTTCTAATTAATTAAAATTAACATAAGGTTTTCCTAGGGTTCACGACGCGTAGGACCACATAATCGATGTGTGGGTCATATTTCCGTAGTCCATATGCTAGCTAGCCGATAGGCCGTTCGTATGGACCGATCGCCCCTCGTAAAGAGAGTTCCACACTAACCCTTGAGAGAGGAGGCGCGCAAACTCTACCGGATTGGATTCCCCACCCAATAGCGGGGTTCTTAGCGTAATGCGGGCGTTAAGAGGAATCCTTCATCGGACGAGAGCCCGGTCGAATAGTCTTAGCATTCAGGTGAGTGATATTCCTATAGCTAGGTGAGCTCATTTTAGTGGAACCTCCACGGCCAAGTCACCGCCTTAATTAATTTGAAATTTAGGATCTCTTTTTATTAAAAGTTTGTTTTAGTTCAATTTTATTCGGTGCCATCAAGCTAAGCTCTTCATCGGCTCAACCTTTTTAATTACTTTTATTTTCTGCCTTTTTTAGTATATATAAAAAAAATAACGCAACATGTTAATTATCGATAAAATAATAGTCCCCTCTAGGGAAGAGCAGAAATAATCAAACCGACCCCGAGAACAATAAGACCTCGATATTCCACACCGGAATATCATGTACTACTAATGATAGGTGCACTTGCCTCCTTTCGTTAAAACTCGATCTCATCTGTTTTATATCCAAATAATAAATCTGCGCGCCTCATTTTCTAAATAAACACCAATTCTGCTTTTCTTAAATAAAACCGCCTGGGGTGCCGCAAGCTCGTAATAATTTTTGGAGTTTTAACACTCATCAAGTTTTTGGCGCCGTTGCCGGGGAAATTTTCGAGTCGTTATTTTGAACTCTGGTGCTCTATTACTTTTACCTATATATTTTTAAATAATATTGGCCAATACAATACGAATGCTACTAATAATACTAATAAAACTACATAAAAACCAACAAAAAAATAATTTTAAAAAAATTATTATTATCATATTTTTATCAAAAATAAAAAAAACTAAAAAAACGAAAAACTAAAAAACCCAAAAACAAAAAATACTAAGAACTAAAAAACAACCATAAAACTCTAAAAATTTAAAAAATATATAAAACTTAACAAAAAAACCCTAAAAGAAAAATTTTTAAAACAAAGTTCTAAACATTGGACATAAATAAAATTTTTCTATTAATAAAATATTATATATTTATTTTGTCACTTCGGCGCCTTTCACACTATTATGAGCACTAGGGGTTTGCATATCTGTAACGCTCTTATCGCTAAGACGTTAGCTTACGGGTCACACACACTTGCCCCTACCACCCGCAACCTTTTCGCCGAATTTATCTTAACCATTTTTTTCTATAATTTTTCTTTTCTTTTGTTCTTAATCATGCAGGGTATCACCCCGAGCCTCCCCGAACTCGTCTTAGGTAAGCTTCTACCCTCCTTTTTATTTTTGTGCTTATTTTATTTTTGTATATTATCGTTCTGTATACTTAGCTTGCAACATTGGGGACAATATTGGATTTAAGTATGGGGTTGTATTCTTAGTTTCCTATTTTGCACTTATATTTTCTACACCTATCCAAAAATACAAAAAATGACAAAAATCAAAAACTCAAAATGTTTTTCTTGTTTTTAAAAATCAAAAACTCAAAAAAAATCATAAAACACAAAAATCACAAAAAAATTATAAAACAAAAAGTTCAAAAATTGTTCTTTTTATAAAAAAATCTCTCTTTCCCCTCTTCTTTTCTTTTTTTTGTAAAAAAACAAAATCTTTCTCTCCCCCCTTCTTATTTGTAAATGCTCGCTTTTTAGCAAGCCCGCGGCGTTCGACTCATCGAACCAACCACCTAAATAAGAGTCTGTTCGCGAGCCTTCTAGTTAAAAACTTAAAAAACAAATCAAAACTTAAAACTACACAAAAAAACAAACATCAAAAAAATTTTTAGAAAATTCAAAATACAAAAAAAAGAAGATAAAAACACCTTTAAAAATTTACAAAGAAAGATAATAATCAAAAAAGATAAAAACCACAAAAATCAAAAAAACATTTTGTTAATTATTTAACGAATAAATCGAATATCTCAATTCTTAACACTTTTCACTCTCCAAAAATCTAGTTGCGAGTTAATTTATAAGAGAATTCTTTTAATTCTTTGCTTACTATTCATTTATTAATTGGAGATCGATAGATTTAGATATTTGGGGTTAAGTTTTAAAGATTTTCTTATGCTTCATTTTTTTATTTAAATAGAGACTTGTTTTCAGCACCACTTCTAATTTATCTAAATAGCAATCTTAGATTTTTAAGTTATGTTTACTTCAGGCTTTTTTTGACATATAGGAACGTTTAATTTATAAAGGTTGCTCTCAAAAACTTTTTATTAAACCTAGTTTTATTTTTGAACAAAAACCTATCACCTTTTTTCATGTCATACTTAGCATGATTTTGATCCTTAAAAGATCCTATGTCAATGGGAATAAGATTTCATTCCGTAAACATAGGCATGTAATATTTGAAAAGATTATATGTTACGGAGTAAGAGGATAAAATTCATTACTCATATACATATACATTGGATTATTATGAAGATGTTAAAATATATATATATATTATGTTATGGAAAATAAGATTTCGTTTTCCTAACATCCATATTCGAAAAAAAAATTTTAGAGGTTCGAGTGAAAAAATATACTCTCGCCTCTAAAAATTCCAAGTTTTCTTCATATACCACGATATCCTACTCCACCAATTTCAATAAGAATCTAGATTAATTTTAAAACCTTTTTGAGAGCATAATTTGTAAATTAAATTATTTCTTGTAATTCTTACAAGCTAAAGTTTTCATAATCCAATCTAGTTTTGTTAGCCTAACAAATAAAAATTTTTGTTATCTATTCGATTATATCAGAAGTCTTTTGCTGAAACTCTTCATTTATTTAAATTTGTATCATATTTTAGGATTTAACTTTTATACCCCGGATATTCATTTTGATCTTTCTTTTAAATAATTCAAGCGGTAGCAAAACTTAGGATTTCTTTAATTCCTTAAAAGTTCATCTCCAACTTTTTTTCTATAATAGCAAAAGCTTAAGTATGGGGGTATTTGATGAGTTATAAATATACCTATTTTGATGTACATTAAATTAGTCGTTTTAGTTTATTTTTGTTATTTTTGTTTATTTTTCTTTAATAAATTGCTTCCTTTTTGTAAATATTTCCTAACTTATGTTTATTTTGATTTCCTGAAATTTTCAGGTAAAATCATCAAATTTTGTATAGTACACGCCCGTGTACTTTGGGTCATGCCCAAGACCAGGGCGTGAAACCTCAATTTCCCGTGAAATCAATAATTTTCTGAAGAAACATGTGACACGCCCTGTCACACGGTCGTGTCAAATGTGACATGCTCGTGACCTAACCCATGTCACCGCGCTCGACGTTTTGCGCTCGATGTTCGTCGACCCGACAAGGACACGCCTGTGTCCCATGACCCGACACGCCAGTATCAGTCCCGATCAACGATCAAGGCTCCATCTCGACGATTTTCGGCTCGATGTTCGTCGACACTCCACGACACGCCCGTGTCAAGATGCGACACGGGCGTGTACTCCTCCACCTGGCCCGACAAACCGCCGCAGATGACTTTCGACGCAAACGACGCCCAGTTCAACCTCCCGACAAGCCTATAGTCACGCCCCTGACCTGGGGCGTGAGTTCCACGTGGAACTCCTGAAGTCAACAACGCCGTCAAATCACCGAAATCAGATGATTAATAGTGCCGACACGCCCACCATCATGCCCGTGACATGGGGCGTGACGTCCGCATTTTCAGCCGCAATGTCAAATCTCCAGTCGAATCACCGGCCGCCATGTGAATAGTAGTGACACGCCCCCCTGACACGCCCGTGTCAGAGGGCGTGTACTTGGAAAATTTTGCTTATAAAAGGCCAGCTGCTGTATGAGTTAATGTTCCACTTTTTTGAACCACTTTGCTTAGGATAGGGTTGTTCTTGGGAGTTGTTTATGTAATGTAAGGGAACTTTCTCTCCCCCCTTTTTATTTATTTGTTTTTTTTGCTTCATTGTAACCCTTTTTTACTTAATAGAAATGTTTGTTTTTCTCCACTATGTTGTATGAAAATCTGCCAAAACGCCCTACCTTAAGTAATTTTTCGTTCCTCTTTTTGTGCTTTTTATGTTTTTCTTTAACTTTTGTAGCTAGTTTAACTTAGAAATTTATCAATTTTCTAGCTGTCGTAATCGCAAAATTATTTTCATGCACCATACTTGTTTAGGTTTAGTTTATTATTTTTACTTTGTTTTCATTCCTGTAGGTTTATAAAAATGTTTTAAAAGGTGGTTTTTAATTTTCTTTAACTTAGCCTGTTTAGGATCGTAAAACTTTTCGTTTTCTTTTAGTTTTATTTACACTTTTTATACGTTTCTATAAAGTTATAAGAATGAAAACATAGTTGTTTTGCTTTTTCAAACACTTCATTTTTTGCTTTTATTTTCAAAAACTTTTGCCCATTTAATTTTTATTTCCTCTTTTTATTCATTTCTACCGCATTCTAGCGGTAGAAATGTAATCGTTTTAATTTTTCGAGCACTTCCTTTTTGTGCTTATTTTCAAAAAGTTTTGCTCCTTTAAATTTTCTTTTCACTTTTTATGCATTTCTACCGCATTCTAGCGGTACAAATGTAGTTGTTTTAATTTTTCAGCAACTTAGTTTTTCCTATTTTTTGTACGTGTGCGTGCGTGTATGAGTTAGTTTAAATTGCTTTCTTTCAATTCATGTCGAGTGTGTGCGTGTGTTGTATTTAATTCCGCCTACTCGTTAAGAGTTAAATGGCAGGTATTTATTTATTTCCGCCTACTCGCTAGGAGTTAAATGGTCGGTCTTTATTTTCCACCTACTCATTTGAGTAGGATTTATGTGTGTCAGTATTTAATTTCTGTAGAGTGAGAGCATTTATTTTCTCCTACTTGTTTGAGTAGGACCCGCTTTAATTTTCTCCTACTCATTTGAGTAGGACTTTTGTGCGTATTTCAATTCCAGTAGAGTGTGTTTACTTTCTGTAGAGTGAGTGAGTGTGTTGTATTTATTTTCGCCTACTCGCTAGGAGTTAAATGGCAGGACTTTATTTACCGCCTACTCATTTGAGTTAAATGACAGGTCTGTGTGTGTGTGTGTTTAATTTTCAGTAGAGTGCGTGCGTGGGTGTATTTATTTTCTCCTACTCGTTTGAGTAGGACTCTCTTTATTTCTCCTGCCCACTCATTTGAGCCGGGACTTGTAATTTTACTTCTTTCATTTCAGTCCTACACGTTTGAGTAGGACTTGCACTTTACTGCTTTATTTTACTGCTTTATTTTACTGCTTTATTTCCTACTTTACTTACTGCTTTCTTTTTATCGCTTTCGCCGCAAGCCGTCCCCATTCCGATGACTGGCTAATCGTTCTTAGCCCTCAATATCGAAGAGCATTGGGACAAATAAAAATTACTTTAAATAATTAAATGTCCTGCTTTTCTAATTAATTAAAATTAACTTTAGGTTTGCCTAGGGTTTGTGACGCATAGGATCACATAATCGATATGTGGGCCCTATTTCCGTAGTCCATACGCTAGCTAGTTGAGTGGCCGTGCGTATGGACCGATCGCCCCTTGGTAAAGAGAGTTTCGCACTAACCCTCGAGAGAAGAGGCGCGCAAACTCTACCGGATTGGATTCCCCACCCAATAGCGGGGTTCTTAGCGTAATGCGGGCGTTAAGAGGAATCGTTCGTCAGACGAGAGCCCGGTCGAATAGTCTTAGCATTCAGGTGATCGATATTCCTATAGCTAGGTGAGCTCATTTTAGTGGAACCTCCACGGCCATGTCTCCGCCTTAATTAATTTGAAATTTAGGATCTCTTTTTATTAAATGTTTATTTTAGTTCAACTTTATTCGGTGCCATCGAGCTAAGCTCTTCATCGGCTCCACCTTTTTAATTGCTTTTATTTTCTGCCTTTTTTAGTATATATAAAAAACATAACCCGACAAGTTAATTATCGGTAAAATAATAGTCCCCTCTAGGGAAGAGTAGAAATAATCGAACCGACTCCGAGAACAATACGACCCCGATATTCCACACTGGAATATCCTGTACTACTCATGATAGGTGCACTTGCTGCCTTTCGTTAAAACTCGATCTCATCTGTTTTATATCCAAATAATAAATATGCGCGCCCCATTTTCTAAATAAACACCAATTCTGCTTTTCTTAAATAAAACCGTCCGGGGCGCCGCGAGCTCGTAATAATTTTTGGAGTTTTAACACCCATCACTGTGCAAGTAGGGAGTGTGATTTCGCTATTGAAAAATTGATTGCAAATGTTAACGTAAATCAAGGGGGTTTGGGTTTGGATTCCTAAGTTATCAATAATAAGAAAACTATTGCAGGTCGCCGTCACCGCATCTCTTTGGTGGATTACTTAAAAGGGTAATACGGAAGATGGATGAGCTAATGAGGGTCACGATCACCTCTTCGCAATGCACGCTTCTAGCAATCGCTAGAACGGTACAATCACAACTTGAACAAGAGAAAATCTGAAGTTCAACAATAATATCTAGAACTAAAATATGTCAACACTTAGACATGCTGAAATATTCAAGCTATCAGTGTTCTTACACATCATTCCAATAACAAATATGCAGAAAAAGAAATACTACAAGTGAAGGAGAAGAGAAACAACCAAACGCGCGCAGGCTTTTCGAGATTCGCGGCCGGAGTCAAGGGTTGTCAAGCCTTGTCCGGGTTCGGTCTATGGATGATGTCCGGGGTCCAGAAGGGCTATCACTTCCTTCTAATAACATGTCTTCTTCGTGATTAATCACTGGGTCGGGTCTATCCGTAGAACTCCACAGATGCAGCAACCTATGAGCTTGAAACAGAGCTTGGAGCTTGGAGATGACAAAGATGGCTGGAGATGAAGCTTTTGCAAGCTCTTGGAGGAGAAATGGTGGCCGGATCAACTCTCCAAGGAGGAGAGAGAAAAATGTGGCTGGAGGGAAGACTTCCCTGCTCAAAAGAGCAGAAAAGGGCGGCTGGGTCGGACTCTACCCGAAGAAGAAGAAATCTACGCTTTAAATAGAAGCAGGTCAGAAAAATAGTCACGCACGGTTTTGCGCACGACCATGCGCAAACCGTGCGATATTAACTTCCAGAACAAGCCGGCGGTAGGAGAAGCGTTGACCCGTGCGTTTTACTCGCGCACGGACGTTTCAGCCCATGCGAGAAGGAAATCACATGGGTAGCGACAGAGCAGGAATTCAGGACACTACAGGGGAACCATGCATTTTACTCGTGTATGGGCGCTACCGCCCGTGCGTGATCAAAGCACACGAATAACCACAAAAAGGAACAAACTAGAAAGCTACAGGAAAATCATGTGTTTCCTTCGCGCATGGTTACGATGAAACTGTGTGTCAACCGTGCGTGAGGATTTTCTCACTCAGCTTGACGAAATTCATCGAGCTCAACTCGATGTTCTTCCAGCTGAACAAAACGCACGATCGGTCACAAATCGTGCGCGAATAAAATGTACGACCGTGCGTTTTCCTCAAAATAGAATTCCTGCCTTGGGGAAAACACACCACCTACACAACAAAACCAAAACTGGAGCACAAGCTCCAAGCAATAAATATACAGCAAAGAAATCAGCAGGAAAGATCCATGGGGAGCACCATATGCTTACCCCAAACAACAGAAAGCGCAAATGCACACCCTTGGGCCAAAACAGTGCACAAAATAGTCAAGTGAAGATCTAAATAAAAATATAACTTTTCCAATTGAAAAGGTAGTGCACATACAAGAAAATAAGCCCAGATGAGTCCGAAAAACTCTATAAATATCGGACTCATCAGTATCCAGGTCAAGTGCTGAAACTAAGTACAGAAGCATGGTTTCAACAACTTGCGAGTTGAAATAGTTACGAACTCGTATGCTTGACTTGGGGAAGTCTATGATCATCTTCTTTCTATGTTATGTGATAACAAAGCCGTTATTTACATATTCAAGAATTAAGTTTTTCATGAGAGGGCGAAACACATTGAAGTTAACTGCCACTTTATTGAATAATCAAATTTGCACTCTATTTGTCACATCCAACAAAGAACTAGCAGATATCTTCACAAAACCAGTTTTCGCTTCTCTTTCAGATGTTTGTGATAAGCTGGATATGGTTGGCATATATGCTCCAGCTTGAGGGGGGTGTTAGAACTTGGCGGTTTGGCGGACCAAACCTGGTGGTTTGGCGATTTGGCTGTCTGGAGAACTGGTCTTGGCTGTATGATGGTTTGGCGGACTAACAGACTAAGTTTAGCGGTCTGGAGATTTAGCGGTCTGACAGATTGAACATGGTGGACTTGTAGTTTGATCTTAGCAGAATAATATTTTGGTGGACTGATGGTCTAGCAGTCTGTATTGTGGTTCAGCAGTCTGACCGGCTGTCTTGAGGACAATCAACCTTGGCAGACTAGTCCCATCTGTATGGCGATTTGCATCTATATGGCCTTTAGATCATTGAGACTGACTCCTTGATAGGGCGAGGAGGCATGTTCTATCCGCAGTTGCGGACTGGTGCATGGGAGTCTGAGGCCTCTGCAAATAGAGAGAGCATGGTGCTCTGACCACTATTGAGGTTTAGCAGACAGGTGGATGGAGCTGCTGAAGACTGGCAGGTACAGACGGCTGGCTGCTTATGGTGCTTAAGGTGGTCAGCAGCAGCTTAAGGAGCAAACCAGGCGGACTCTTGTTTCACAGCGGATAGCATGTCTTAATTGCTCTGTTCATGCGGACTGAAAGTGTCAGTCCGTCTAGTCTGCACGTTGTATTTTAGTGCCACGTCGTCTGTTATATTCACTCTTTTTCTTCTCTCCTATAAATAAGAGGTCATACCCATGTAAATTAACTTTTTGGTGAATGAAAAATACTTTTAACTTTTTGGCGATGAATTGATGAATGTTGGAAGGTGCTCCAAAAAATTATGGGAAGAAAATCTTATTTTTCTTCCTCAACAAAAACAAGACTTATATCATTAAATTTTTTCAAATCATTTTGAGTAGGTATTGTCGATTCGATGGTAACATTGATTTGTTCTTGAAGAGGTGTACTATGATCATCCACTATTCTTATTGACGGCGAGTTGATGACTGTTGCAATTTGTTCCTCAAGAACTATGGGAAGACAATCTTGTTTCTCTTCCTCAATAATATCAAAACCTATATTCTCTAGTTTTTGCAAAGCTTGATTTATCGCCTCCAAATGATATTTGTAGCAAGCGGATACCTTGGTTAAGGATGGGTGTCGAAGTTCAGCAAATTATTGTTTTGTGGTATCAACGAGACGTTGAAAATTGTTATCCATACATTGTTTGAAGATATCAAGGTTACGTAACATATTTTGATTGAAGGTCTCAATAATTTTGAATAAGTCGTTCGACATTGTCGAAAGTTAGAGAGTTAACAAAACTGGCACAATTGTCGTCACAAGATCTCGCAGGTTGTCACTTGGATCGGCGGTAAATACAGCGGAACGAGTTTGAATTATGGCTAGGCCAGTAAAGATGTTGGGAGTAACAAAATCTAAGGCTCCATTCGTTTCGCATGAATTGAGATGAAGGAATTGGAATTGATTTCAATTCCATTCCTACAGGAATTGGAATTCATGTCAATTTCAATTATAATGTTCGTCTAACTGCAGGAATTTTGTCATCAGAATTGACAATTCATGTGTTCGGTTGTATGTCAAATTTCAACGGTTGTAATTGAAATTTTATTTTTATAACATTAAAATTGACAAAATATATATTTTTTGATTTAAATAAACACACATGAACACATACATACACATGCATACATGCATACAACCCTACTCAGCAGACAAACAATTACTCACAAATTTCCATTTACCCACAAAACGCTAACATAACAATCAACAATGAACCACAACTCTAGCAGTCGGCAAACCTTCATGAACCATAGAAATCAATAATAAACCACAACTGTAGCAGTCGGAAAACCTTCCATTTACCCACAAAACGCTACCATAGCAATCAACAATGAACCACAACTCTAGCAATCAGCAATGAACTCACATATCTTGGAAAAGGAAAGGGGGAGAGTAGAGGGAGAAGGCCACCTCCAACGGAAAAGCAAAAAAGAATCCAATAAAATCCATCTTTTATATGAAAACCTTCATAAAGAATACAATAAAAACCCTACTTTAGCAGTCGGCCATCACTATCGTTAACCAAACTTCAAAAATCAGAAACCCTAGCTTCAGGTATAGAGAAATTTCACATCCATAAAGAGAAAAGAAGAAGGGAGAGTAAGGAAGAGATCTTACAACGAAAAAGTTGTCGTCTCCCTCTACAGAAACGAGGAACCAGCGCGACCACACACCCTCCTCACAGAAAAGAACCTTGTTGTCGTTTGCGCACGCAAATGAGAGATAAAATCTCGCCAATGGCGTGAGAAAGAGAGGGGGAGACAGGAGAGAAGTTGAGAGCTAAGGCGAGTGCGAGAGAGTGCAGAGGAGAGTGGTTTACGGGAAAGATGGGTATCAGGCTGGTTATCGAACGATGGAAGAAGGCAAGGAGGCGAGAACGAGATAGGCAAAAATTCTCAAGTCAGACCTAAAGAGGTCGAAAATGGGAGGGAGGAAAAATTGCCTATGTGGAATTCCCGCGGAATTTGATTGAAATCCAATTCCTATCAAAAAAATTGATGTCGAACAACGAAATTCCGAACGGGGCCTAAAAGTAAGGTGATTGTTAACCGCAACTCGTTATTGGCTAGTCGCACCGAAAAATCTCTTAATTTTTCACGTCTTTTCGAAATACGCCTTGTACATGCAATTTTATAAAAAGTGTTCAGCACGAAAGTTGTAGATCTCGTCGAGATCTACAACTTTCATGTTGAACACTTTTCGTGAAATTGCATGTACAAGACGTATTTTGAAAAGTCGCAAAAAAATTGAAAATCTTGGAGGTGCAACTATCCAATAACCGGTTGCAGTTAACAATTGCCAAAAGTAATTGGTGATAATGGATCCTCCTTTCTTGGATGTTGGTCCCGTGAAAGTGCTTGAGCATGAGGAGAACTCGAGGTCACTAGAGTCAAAGTATGGAGTGGAGTCAAAGTCTCTGTTTGGGACAGCTTATGCTGATGAATAATCTATACTCAAAATGCAAATGCAGTTTTTCAGCTATTTATTTGTGCAGCTTATAGAAAATCACTTATTTTAAAATGGATGATAAGCAGATTTTTCATAAGCTATCCGGGTGCAGCTTATGACTTCTAATGAGTGTGATTATAATAGGCTTTTTTACTATCATAATTGTAATCATGTCCACTATTTCCTGCCTCTTTGTGTAGTAATTTCGCAAGATTAGTTGAGAAATTGTCTTATCATGAATAGGAGAGCGTAGTTAGGATTTTTGGTTACTCCTTGTATTAAGTTATATATTTATTCTTTCATTTTTCTAATGCAGGTAATGCCAACCAATGGAACTAAAAGTCTTGGAGCAAACAGAGGAGTTCACGGAGTCAACATGGCTGATGACAGGATAAAAATTTGGCGCACACGGGTAGACACACGGCCATGTCAATACATGTATCATATGTGCCCTGGAACTGAAGAAATTGGACGCAGGAGACAGAGACTCACACGGGTAGGCACACGCCCGTGTGCCTACCCATGCCCAATTTGAACACGATTGTCGACCAACCCTTGTCTGGAGAACATGAAAAACAGCACGGCTGTGCTAGTACCCGTGTCATCTGACACGGCCCACTACCAGACACGCCTGCTCGTGGGGAACTGCTCTAGAACCGTCAACACGTCCTGACACACGGCCGTGTTGGTACCCGTGTTCGACTTTGTTTGCTAGGAGACTATAAAATTCCTATAGAAAATGAGAGGGGAATTTTGGATCAGTTTTCGTTGGGGAGAACTTCTGGAGCACGAAGTGGAGCATCCAAGAGAAGGAGGATTTATAGGGTATTTTTGTATGCATTTAATCTTTCATTAATCCCTTTTAATCTTCCCTATCTCTTGGTGATTCAACTTTAGTTATCTTTTATTTTACATGAACTTTAATTTGGAACAATTTATTAATCATGTATCGTCTTGTTTTCATCGAATTTGTAGTAATTTGTTCGTATGTAGGCTTGCAACCAAAGTGATTTCTCCCAATTATGAATTGCTTATTTGTTTTACATGAATTACAAATCTCTAGATTGAGAAATTGGAAATTTGTAATGATAGTTACATGTTCATATTTTTCTGTTGAATCTTTTTGTAATTCAAATTTCATGATCGAGAGATATGTTGTTTGGATACTTGGAATACGAATAAATGGATTCATGGTATTTTAGAGATAAGATTTCATGAATGTATGTAGTAGATAGGGTGTTTCCACTAATGCAGACTTGAGTATTGTAAATTGTTCGAGAGAAAGTTTACTAACTTAGGTTTAGATCTTGAATTGCTCGAGAGAGAATTCGATAGATGTTTACCTTTTACATTACAACAAATTTGATAGTCTTATTATTTCATGATTACGTAAAATTGAGTTAATGAATGACTATTTCATATAATTGCTCATAAACTTTCGGCATTTTAAAATCTTGAATTCTCCAATGTTTAATTATCCAAATAGTCATAGTTAGGTTAATTTAGATCTAAAATCAATTTTAATTGTTGGTACAATAATAGAGTGAGGGTGAGTATGAGTATTTGAAATGGCCCAGTGGAATACGACACGAGATATAGATTTCTCCTATACTATGATTGATAGGTGCACTTGCCTGAAAGTTAATTCAATCTAGCTTATGCCCATCTATACAGTTTATACTAGAGTGTAGAATGAATCCGCATCGAGTTATTACTTGTTAGCAAAGGAAATCATCAAGTTTTTTTGCGTCGTTGCCGGGGAACCGATTTCATTATTTTGAAAGCCTAAACTTTATTAATCTACCAATTTTTGTTTATTAATGTATAATTGTAAATTAGTTATGGAATAATTATATCGCTTAATCTCTATTTTATAGTCTGTTAGTCTATGACCAAGGGCAGAAATTCTGGGCTAGCACCATTTCATCCTAACCCAGAGCGAATCATCCATAACACCAACCAAAGGGACATGGGAGTTAATACCACGGATATTTCAAACGAACTAGTAGAAGAAGAAACAGTTAACCAAGGAGAGAATCATCCGGAAAATTTGGATACCATGGCCAACCATAATGAGCAAACTATGTCTGACTTTGTTAGACCTAACCTCCAAGGAACTAGGTCAAGCATCGTTAGACTGCAAATAGTCACCAATAACTTTGAATTGAAACCTAGTGTCATACAGATGGTTCAACAGTATGTCCAGTATGATGGCCTGCAAGATGAAGATCCTAACACCCACTTGGCCGGATTCCTGGAGATATGTGATACATTCAAGATCAATGGTGTTTCCAATGATGCCATTCGATTGCGATTGTTTCCATTCTCGTTAAGGCATAAGGTGAAGCAGTGGTTGAACTCATTACCTAGAGGGTCGATTACTACTTGGTATATGATGGTTGAGAAGTTTTTGATGAAGTATTTCCCACCGGCAAAGACTGCAAAGCTAAGGAATGACATCTCTACGTTCATGCAATTGGAATCTGAATCGTTGTACGACACATGGGAACGATTCAAGGACCTTTTGAGGAGATGTCCCCACCATGCTTTACCTTCATGGCTTTTGATTCAGACCTTCTACAATGGTCTAAATCTGGCCACAAAACAGATGATTGATGCGGCTAGTGGAGGCACCTTGAACAACAAGACACCTGAAGCGGCTCAGCAGCTGATAGAAGACATGGTGATGAACAACTATCAATGGACTACCGTAAGACAAAAGCCTAGCAAGCCCGCAGGAATTTATGAAGTGGATCCTGTCACCGCCTTAGCCATTCAAGTGGAGAAGCTTCACCAAAAGATGGACAACCTTGCCTTAGCATCACCCTCCATGGCACCTCAACAATGGGACCCTTCATATAGTGGAATGCCTAGTTGTGAACCTTCAGTACAAGAGCATGTTGACTATATGGGTAACAATATTAGACCTCCTTTCAATCAAGCGAACAACCCATATAGTTCTACATAAAATCCTGGATGGAGGAACCACCCCAATTTCTCTTGGGGAGGACAAAGCAATCAAGGGAAGTAACCCATGATTGGACGACAACAACAACCGGAACCAAGGAAGTGTTGGAGTTACCATGGGGATCTAGAAGTGGTCAAACATGTAATCTCACTGCCAACGCGATATGAGCCTGCAGGGTCGCACATAAGAGATGTGGAGAAGTTGGATGATTGACTGTGTTGGAAAGGTTACCAATCACCGACCTGAATGGGGTTATGGGCAAAGTGTTGCCTTAAAGGATCGTCGGGTTGGGCAAATGTTGCCTTGAAGGATTGGTAAGAATAGTCGACCTTGTAAGACCCCCCCCCCCTTTTTTTTTCTTTTTCAACACCGGGGTCTTAGGCCCAGAATCGCCGTTTTGCGGTGACTCCTTCATGCCCTGAAGGGTCATCACAACAACGCGCCGATTCTGCCGGCCAATTCAATCACAGAAAAGTAGCATAAAGAAGTAAATGGAAACTATCAGTCCATAGAGAATCACATGTCATAATAAATATAACTCCACGAAGGGAGTGTCCAAAGAATAAAACATCAGAGTAGCAAAATACGGGCTTATGCCCGGTACATCATATCCTCACTACAAAAATCACTCATGCGGAAGCAGAAAAACTACTCAAGGTCGAGACTCACGGTCCCGGCTGTATGAACTCCGGAGCTAGAATGCCCCACCTCCAAGCGCACCGGTCTCTGGGGCTGCTCCTCCATGCTGGTCTCCACGATCCCCTAAATGATGCGGTTCGAAAACCGTTAGTCTAAAAGACTAAGTCCTATCATCCCCCGCCCATTCCCCCACGACTCCTAGGTACCGAGCGGAGAGGAAGAAAGGGGAGGACTTGAAGGTGGAGAATATCAAAAGCAGATGGCAGCGGTCCTATACTAGCAAATTCTATAGCATGTAAAGACAATAAGCTGAAATATGAAAAGTAACCTTCACTTATGTGAAAACACATAAGCCAAGGGGTCTTTTGCAAGGCTCCCATCGTATAAAAAGTCGCATACCAATTTATACGTTGGGGTGTCGGTTATCAAACAGTAGTAAATATATATATATATATCCAAATTTAACCTTAATTTATAAATTTGCCCACACAAGCTTATAGACCAAGGGGTCGTTTTGCAGGTCCTAATGTATAAGCGTCCCATTCCACTTATACATTAGGTGTCAGGGGTTAAATGATTCGATTATGCTATGACATGCAAGTGGGTATGATGGATCATGCAAGTGCAACACACACACCCGACTCTATGCACACAGACCTTTAGTTCCCCCTTTCTGGAGCCGTAACCTCCCAGGATACCTCCGTAGTGGCAGACGGAAGCGGTGGGTTTGGCCTCGTCCACCTCTAAACCAGTAAAGCACTACCGGTCAGACCTATCGTACGCCTCAACGCTTGGTGCATGAAGCGGACTCCTGCGTACTCTTGCTGGCTGGCGCACCGGACTTCTGTTGGCGAAGTGCTAACCACACTTGCCGAGTAAATGTATTGGCATCGGTGCATCGACCCTCCAATACCGAAGACCCAACACCTTAATTTCCTTTCCTTTTATGCACATGCAAATTTAGCGTAATCAAGAACCGAGCCGAAGCTCCCCGGACCACACGTCCGTCTCAAACAATCGAGTCGAAGCTCCCCGGACCCAAAGTCCGCCTGTTAACCATCCGAGCCGAAGCTCCCAGCTAACTTCCGGTGCCAACAGTGTTTGTGAAATGTGCATCCCTAATTACTAAGTTACTCTTTTCATCTTGTTAAAAACAGTTTACGTTAACCTAGGACTGCCCCTGGTATTCCCTGTGAAGGGCTCTCAAGGGGCACTAGGAACTGTGTTGGGATTACGCCCAGCGTTCCATTTTGCAAGGTACTTAATTATTATTGGTTGATTCCCTTACCCATTACTTTCTCATATTCTGATATGCTAATCCTAGGGTGATTTGACTCCAACTCTCCTTGGGTAGGACGATCTTTCGTCGGACCCGAACGCCTCTAACCCTAGACAAAACCACACTCTACTCACTCATCTTCCATAGATGCAACTCAATCTACTTATCCTTCCAGCAAACCATCAAGACCCATCACACGTGCTATAATTCATATCCACAATGATTTCCTGCAGTTTTGCTATATGCAGACAACTTAAGCTACATGACCCGTAAAAAGGGAAGTACATGAAATACTCATCCAGTACCCATATGATAATTATTAGAGGGCTACAATGACATTTGAAGCATAAATCCAGAAATCCATAATTTTCCTAATTTGTCTGATAATTAATTTATTTATTCTAGTATCCAAAAAGCCCATGTTTGAACATGAAGTAGCAATTTCAGACAAGATAATATTCCAATAAATTTATGTTAATTACAAAATGCATAATCAACTCTAAAGCCTAAGTCTTCAAATTATTCAGCAAGGTTTAGGCCCTTAAATTTAATTTCAAAGATATCTCATAAAAAGTCATTTTAAAAGACTTCACAGCAATAATACCTCCAAAAATTCTGCGAAAATTCAGGGATGATTATGATGGCCTACAAATACCCTTGAAAAAGTTTCATAATTTATCATGTAAAAATAAGGCTATACTTGATTTTCTCATGAAATTTCAGGTTTATGGGTTAATGAACAAAGTATACTAATTAACCATCAAATATTTCAACAAAACTTTCCACATGAAAATACTGAGCTAGAAACACTATGTATCAAGTTTCATAATTTTTCAATAAGTATTGGGCTCTTGCAAGAATTATTTAGTATATAACCAAAGTAATGCACTTGTGAAGTAGATGCGCTAACTCGGTGTCCAAAAATTCTATCAAAAATCATACATGATCAGTACAGTCTAAAACTACCTCTGCCAATGTTTCATGCGCTTTCAATTGGCAGTGAGACCATAATAGCCAAATTATTAATTAGGGCAATCCTATTGGTTACAAATGAAGTGCTACAAATATTGATCAAAACTCCCCAAGTAAATTACCAGAGGCTCAAAATGTCCTTATTCCCTCACTACCCAAATTTGGTTAAGTTTCAAGATGTTTAGCTAACCTAAACCTACACTACAAGTTTTAGGTCCTAAGCTAGGGTTAGGGTTTTGGGGACCCTACCCTTTTCAAAATTAGTTAATACTTTTAACAGAGGGTTTTATATATCCTAGGAACCTCCTTGTAAAATTTGATGTTCATCCAAGGTGTTTAGGACTCATGCCCTTCACAAGGCAAAAAGGTCCCTCCTTAGGGTTTGGCTTAGGAACTTAGGGCAATTCAATTCCACACTAAACCACATTCCATGGGGAGGTGCTAAGTGCCATAACAAGTCAGTGGCCCAAATTTCAGCCTCTGTTGAGGTGATTTGGTCACTCAAAATCAAAAGTGCACTTTTTGTCCAAAATACCCTTATTTAGGTACAATTGGGGTTGGGTCAAAACCTATTCAAAGCGCATCCAAATTAGGTGAAACTTTATACAGATGCATACATGAGCCCAGGGACCACTCACCAAAATTTGGGAGGGTTTGGAGGTCATTTGACTACATAATTTAATTACCCTAGCTTTATTAAATAAAGTCAAAAACTTTAGGAAACTTGTGTCCAAAAATTCTGCGCTTTGGGCAGGCCCTAGGTATAGCTAGGTTAGGCTCCTTGCAAAAATTTCAACTGATTTGGGCTAAGGATGAAGTGTGGGCACTCAGTTTAATGACTGCCTAGCCCTAAGGGTATGTCCCACCAAAATGGGTGCCCTGGTCAGACCATGCACCCAAATTTAAAATGAAATAGATTCAGAGGGCTACAACTTTTGTGTTGAAAGTTTTTCCACCAGAAGAACCTAAGTAGTTTTAAAAATTAAAACCATTTAGTGTATAATGTGTCACAAAAATGAAATAATCCAGAAATAATTTCCTATAGTTTATTCTCTGATGGAGCACGAATCTTGGCGCAAATGAACGGGATCCGTTCATCTTCTTCGTTGAGCCAACGGCCAGGATGCGTTCTTCCTGGGCCGACTTCAAGCGGCTGCCGCCGGCCATCCAGCCCCTTCCGCGGCCGGCCCCCGCCACCACCACCTCCGTTGAGGTGGGGGCTATCGCCAGGCGGCGTCTCTGCCACCGGAGAGGCGTTTTCTGGCGGCTATACCAAGAACATTTCTTGCCGAAAACGTGGAAAATGCTGGATTTGATCGGGCTCAATTGAGCCCGAATCTTAAGCCTAAGAAGTCCTATGATCTACCTGAGAGTTAAGGAGAGGGGGAGGACCTTCCTGGCGGCCTGGATGCGGGAAGAGCGGCAGGATGCCATTGACGACGGCGGCGGCGCTCGGCTTCTGCAACAGTACAGTGGGATGGCTCGTCTCCTCCAGGTAAACGCTCGAAAATGTTCCCCTTTGCCCACTGATGGTGTTTAAATGGCAATTGGGGAAGGGGGGTGGCTGGTTCTTCAATGGCCATCAACACCATTAATGGTGTGGCTCGGGTAGAGTGGAGGGGGGCTGAATCCACCCATTGGTGGCCGGGAAACGGCTGGAATCAACTCCTCTTCACTAGAGGAGTTGATTGAAGCCATTAAAGGTGGCTGTTAGCCTCCCTTGGCCGGTTTTCCACTCTCCCCTTCCTCTTCCCCATCTTCTCTCTCCTCCATTAACATGGAGGGAGCTCCTTTCTCTCTCCTAGTCACCTCTGGTTGACTGGTCAACACCACAAGCTAAATGCAGCCCACTTGGTCTTGATGGTCATGGAAATGGGGTTAGCCTAAGGAAGAAGTGGCTTGGGCTTGGGTTAGCCCTTTTGGTCTAGGTTTGACTTGACCTAAATGAGGGTTGACCTGGGCCAATTTGACCATATGGGTTGACCCCATTGGGTTTTTAGTGGCCCATTGAACTCCCTTAAGGTCTAGGATTACTTGAATAGGGTTGGTTGGGCATCTTGGTGGCACATATCTCTTGGTTAGGGCACTTTGACAGTTTTAGGGCTAGAGTTGACTTAGGTCAACATGACCAATTGGGTTGACCCCTATGGGTCCTTGGTGACCCATTGTCTTCCCTTAAGGTCTAGGTATGGTTATGTAGGGTTACCCTGCACTTTGGAGGTCACCTACCCTTAGTAAGGGTACTTTGACCAGATTAGGAGCTTGAGTTGACTTGGGTCAACCTGGCCTCTAGGGCTGGCCCCAATGTGTCCTTAGTGACCCATTGACCTCTCTTTACGGTTAGGAGGGCATAGGTGGGGTCCTCTAGGATAGGAGCAGGTCAATTGACCCTAAGTAGGCTAGTTTGACCTATTTAGGGCTAGGGTTGACCTTGGTCAACTGAGCCTCTTTGGTTGACCCTAATGTGTCCTTATGGCTCTAATGGGCCTCCCAAGGTATTAGGGGTGTTGTGGTAGAATCTTGCGGTTAGGGTGTAGCCCATGGTCCTCCTAAACCATTGCCCAGAGTTCTACTATTTACAGACCATGATGATCTTCCACATTTTGTCCCCTATCCCTTGGCCCATTTCTAGCTTCCTAGGGTTTTGTCATGACCTAGTCATGGCCAAAACCACTCTTAGGGGTCTAGTTGGAAATGGGATGTTACAAATCCCAATAAACAAAACAATGATTTCGTCCCCGAAATCAAGGTTGAGCCTACGTGACTTACTACCGAAGAAAAGAACCTTGTAACATCCCATCATGACACCTTGTTTGATAAATTAGGTTTAAAGAGAAACCTAGATCTATGACCATTTCACCCAATTGGCAAACCAAGATCCCAATAAACAAGGATAAGCCCCCAATAAACAAAAGATAAGCCTCTATCTGCCTAGTGCAGCCCTTAGTAGTTTAAAGCAGGAAAATAAGTTAAACATCTTAAGGGGTTTGTGAGGTATACCTGACTGAACAGCTCTGGGTATCTTTGTCGCATCAGGTCTTGCGGCTCCCAGGTATGCTCCTCCTGGCCGTGGTTCCTCCACAGGACCTTGACTAGTGGGACCTTCTTGCATCGCAAGACCCGTACTCCTCGGTCGTCGATCCTCACCGGCTCCAAACGAACCGATCGGTCTGAAGCTACCGGCCCTTCGATGGTCAAAATCTACTGCTCCGGGCGTAGCAGAGCCCTCCTCAGCGAAGAAATATGGAAGACGTCGTGCAGCGCTTCCAGCTCTGGTGGTAACTCCAACCTGTAGGCTAGGGGTCCGATCTGCTCCAAGATCCTGTAAGGGCCCATGTACCTAGGGCTGAGCTTCTTCCTCCGACCACGCACCCGCGAGACTCCATACATGGGCCGGATCTTCAGAAACACCCAGTCTCCCACCTGGAACTCCACCTGCCGATGCCGGGCGTCATAGTACTTAGCCTGTCTACTCTGCGCCTCTAGCATCCTGTCTCTGATCAGCCTCACCTGGGCCTCGGTGTCTTCAACAAATTCTGATCCCAACACCTTCGGTTCTTCATCCTGAACCCAAGAAAGTGGGGTCCGGCATCTCCTTCCATACAAGGCTTCGTAAGGCGCCATCCTGATGCTGGACTGGTAGCTGTTGTTATAGGAGAACTCGACCAGGGGTAAGAGTTTCTCCCACGGTTCCCCGCGGTCCAAAATGCATAGCCTCAAAAGGTCTTCCAGCGTCCGGTTGGTGCGTTCTGTCTGCCCGTCCGTCTGGGGATGAAATGCAGTGCTGAAGGTCAATCGCATGCCTAAGTAAGCTTGCACGGATCTCCACTCCCTGGAAGTGAACCGGCCATCCCGATCCGACACTATTGTCTTGGGCACCCCGTGATATCGAATGAACTGCTCCACAAATCTCCGTACTAATACTCCCACAGCGTCATCCTTCCTGATCGGAATGAACCTGGCTACCTTAGTCAACAGATCGACGATGACCCAAATTGAGTTATTCCCTGTTCGTGATCGGGGAAGTCCGTGAATAAAATCCATCGCGATGTCTTCGAACTTCCACTCTGGTACCGGGAGTGGTTGCAACAACCCCGCAGGGTTTTTGCACTCTGCCTTCACTAGCTGACAAGATTCGCAGTGGGTCACAAACCGAGTAATATCCTTCTTCATGCCAGGACAGTACATAGTCTTCTTCAAATCCACAGTCATCTTCGTGATGCCCGGGTGCACCGAGTATCTGCTGTGGTGGGCTTCTGCCATAATATCTTCACGGACCCGGCCTCCTTCCGGTATATAAGTCCGACCTCTGAAGCATACCACGCCGCCCCTCATCGTGTAATCTCCCGCTATACCGTTCTCCAAAGCCCAGAATATCGGCTCCAATTTGACATCTCGCCTCTATCCCTCTCTGACTCGGTCCCGGATATCATCTATAGCACTCACCGCAGCTAAATACTCCGTGTAAAGCTCGGGGTCCTCGGATGACACCAGTGTGATGTGCATATCCTCTAATCTCCTCGCCAACTCCATAGACATAACCTGAGGCCCGACTGCGGAAGTGCCAGCTCTCCGACTCAATGCGTCCGCCACCACGTTTGCCTTTCCTGGATGGTAGTGCATCTCATACTGATAATCTGCAAGGAACTCCACCCAGCGCCTCTGCCTGATGTTCAGTTCTTTCTGCGTGTCCACGTATTTCAGGTTCTTATGGTCGGAATAGATATCGCAGTGGACTCCGTAAAGATAATGGCGCCAGACCTTCAAAGCAAAAATGACCGCCCCCATCTCAAGGTCGTACACCGGATAGTTCTGCTCGTGCTTCTTCAACTGGCGAGATGCATATGCAATCACATGGCCCTTCTGCATCAGTACAGCTCCCATACCCTGGTAGGAAGCATCAGTGTAGACCTGAAATCCTTCCCTCCCTGAGGGGAGAGTAAGAATGGGAGCCGAGGTTAGCCGATCCTTCAGCTCCTGGAAAGCTGTCTGGCACTGCGGGGTCCACACGAACGGTACCTCCTTCTTTGTCAAGGATGTGAGCGGGAGGGGGATTCGAGAGAATCCCTCCACGGACTTCCAGTAATAACCGACAAGTCCTAGAAAACTCCGTACGTCGGTGGTTGTCTTCAGCTGCGGCCAATCCCGAATAGCCTGAATCTTTGCCGGATCCACTGCCAATCCGGCTCCATTGATGATGTGGCCTAAGAAGCCCACCTCCTTCAGCCAGAACTGACATTTACTAAACTTCGCATATAGATGATTCTCCCGCAGTCTCTGCAGGGTCAGTGTCAGATGGCGGGTGTGCTCCTCCTCCGTCCTCGAGTAAATGAGGATGTCATCGATGAACACAATGACAAACACATCCAGATATTACCTGAAGACTTGGTTCATGAGGGTCATGAACGCTGATGGTGCGTTGGTGAGTCCGAAGGGCATCACCGTAAACTCGTACAAACCATATCTGCTACTAAAAGCAGTCTTCTGAATGTCCTCCTCCGGAATCCGAAGCTGGTAGTATCCCGACCTCATATCTAATTTCGAAAAGAATTGCGCTCCCTGCAGCTGGTCGAACAGCTCGTCTATCCTTGGCAGTGGATAGGTGTTCCGGACCATCAGCCGATTTAGTTCTCGATAGTCGATGCACAATCTGAGGGTCCCGTCTTTCTTCTTGACGAACAATACCGGGGCTCCCCAAGGTGAAGAGCTTGGCCGGACAAATCCGGCTTCCACTAACTCCTAAAGCTGGCTCCGGAACTCCGTCAACTCCTTTGGGGCCATCCGGTAAGGGGCCTTGGACGCTGGCTTGGCCCCCGGCACAAGTTGTATCTGGAAGTCCTGCTCCCTGCGTGGGGGTAATCCGGGTAACTTCTCTGGGAAGACGTCCTCAAACTCCCGCACCACCGGAATATTCGATATAGAACTCGTGGCCTCCGCCATCTCAAACAGCACCTCATAGACCTCCTCCCCTGTAAATAGGCCTTGACGGCCTGTACTGAAGATAAGGGTATACATGAGGCAGGTCTTATACCTTTGATGATGATGGTAGAGTCCCCGTGCCTCACGGTGATCCTCTTCGCTTGACAATCTATCTGGGCATGGTTCCACTGTAGCCAAATCATGCCCAAGATCAGCTCGAAGACTGGCATCCTCAGGACTATTGCCGAAGCTTCGAACGACTTTCCACCAATCTCCGCCTCCATACTGCAATGGGCTGAGGTGAGTATCTCCGATCTGTCGGGTAGACGCACCCTACTCATCCGGCCTGTGAACCGTTCCACTCCTTCCAGCCCTTCCAGAAAGGCCTCCGACACAAACGACTGTGAGGCACCCGTGTCGAACAGAGTATAGGCGGGCTTGCCGCTGATGAAGACTATACCTGTGATGATTAAAGGTCTTAGTATTTTATAACACATTTTCTTTCCTATTTATTCTACCTAGGGCAGTACTATTTGTTGGGCAATTGCGAACGGAAATTTAATTTAAACAACTTAAACATCTTAGCTTACCTGTGATGACCCGCTCTGGGTTTCGAGGCTGTGCCAGGTCCAAGGCATATACCTGCTCCCTTTCCTGTCTTCGATCTCCTCCCTGGTAACCACGTCCTCGGCCGCGTCCTCGGCCTCCGAAAGGCTGGGCAGGTGGGCCACCCTGTGGTGCTGGAGGTGGTGCCCCCCTCATAGGGCAGTTTCTCCGGAGATGTCCCACCTGATGACAATGGAAGCACTCCGGCGGGGGATACGCCATACCCCCGGGTCTCGGCATCTCCTGAATCCGGAGAGGGTGAGGGGCCAAAACCACCTGCTCTCTCGGCTCCTGCCTCACCTCCTGACGAGGCTGCTCCTCTGTCCTTCTCCCATCTGGTATGGTGCCTCGCCGCTGATCATTTCGGGCCCTCCGGCCCTGATCCTCCGCTTGCCGCTTCCGGCCCCGAGTGGTGTGCCAATCAGCCTCAATCCTCTTCGCCATCTCCAAAATCCGGGAGATAGGCCCGTCAGATACAAACAACAAGGCCTCCCTCAACTCCTCTTTTAGGCCCTTATAAAATCTCTTGACGTAACTTGCTTCGTCCACCTGGTAAGACCCCGCATATCGGGCCAAATGATCGAACTCTCGGTGGTACTCCACCACCGTCCTGGTGCCCTGCTTCAGCAGCAAGAACCGCTCCTCCAACTCATCCCTGGCCGACTGCGCAATAAAGTGCTCCAGCAGCGTGGCCCTGAATTACTCCCAAGTGATTTCTGCAATCTCCCTATCAGCAAATGTCGTGTCCAACAGCGTCTCCTCCCAACTGCCGACTCTGTCCCCAAGTATGATGGGGGAGAGAGTCCTCGGAAGGTGCTCATCCAGTTGGCCCCTGGGTTTGGCTGCTGGGCCAGAGCCTGCTGAGCCCGGAAGGCCTCAAGGATAGCTGTAAGGGTTTGCCCCATGTCTGACTGAAGGAAAGGTGTGGGGACCATGTGAGGTGGTGCAATATATGGGGTCTGCTGAGCTCCACCTTGTGGAGTGGGCTGAGCTGGTGGCTGCAAAGCGAACTACATTAGTAGGTAATCGACTCAAAGCCTAATAAAAGTGGACAATTTACATGTGATCCCCCATATGGGCACACCACGCTTCCGCTGCTTAGTTTGTCCCCAAACTAAACTCGCGCGGGGGTGACCAAGGGTTGTGGACTGCAACTTTTCGATTGAGGTCTGCTTTGATACCACTTGTAAGACCCCCCCTTTTTTTTTCTTTTTCAACACCGGGGTCTTAGGCCCAGAATCGCCGTTTTGCGGTGACTCCTTCATGCCCTGAAGGGTCATCACCACAACGCGCCAATTCTGCCGGCCAATTCGATCACAGAAAAGTAGCATAAAGAAGTAAATGGAAACTATCAGTCCATAGAGAATCACATGTCACAATAAATATAACTCCACGAAGGGATTGTCCACAGAATAAAACATCAGAGTAGCAAAATATGGGCTTATGCCCGGTACATCATATCCTCACTACAAAAATCACTCATGCGGAAGCAGAAAAACTACTCAAGGTCGAGACTCACGGTCCCGACTGTATGAACTCCGGAGCTAGAATGCCCCACCTCCAAGCGTACCGGTCTTTGGGGCTGCTCCTCCATGCTGGTCTCCACGATCCCCTAAATGATGCAGTTCGAAAACCGTTAGTCTAAAAGAATAAGTCCTATCATCCCCCGCCCCTTCCCCCACGGCTCCTAGGCACCGAGCGGAGAGGAAGAAAGGGGAGGACTTGAAGGTGGAGAATATCAAAAGCAGATGGCAGCGGTCCTATACTAGCAAATTCTATAGCATGTAAAGACAATAAGCTGAAATATGAAAAGTAACCTTCACTTATGTGAAAACACATAAGCCAAGGGGTCTTCTGCAAGGCTCCCATCGTATAAAAAGTCCCATACCAATTTATACGTTGGGGTGTCGGTTATCAAACAATAATAAATATATATATATATATCCAAATTTAACCTTAATTTATAAACTTGTCCACACAAGCTTATAGACCAAGGGGTCGTTTTGCAGGTCCTAATGTATAAGCGTCCCATTACACTTATGCATTAGGTGTCAGGGGTTAAATGATTCGATTATGCTATGACATGCAAGTGGGTATGATGGATAATGCAAGTGCAACACACACACCCGACTCTGTGCACACAGACCTTTAGTTCCCACTTTCTGGAGCCATAACCTCGCAGGATACCTCCATAGTGGCAGACGAAAGCGGTGGGTTGGGCCTCGCCCACCTCTAAACTAGTAAAGCACTACCGGTCAGACCTATCGTACGCCTCAACGCTTGGTGCACGAAGCGGACTCCTGCGTACTCTTGCCGGCTGGCGCACCGGACTTCTGTTGGCGAAGTGCTAACCACACATGCCGAGTCAATATATTGGCGTCGGTGCATCGACCCTCCAATACCGAAGACCCACCACCTTAATTTCCTTTCCTTTTATGCACATGCAAATTTAGCATAATCAAGAACCGAGCCGAAACTCCCCGGACCACACGTCCGTCTCAAACTATCGAGCTGAAGCTCCCCGGACCCAAAGTCCACCTGTTAACCATCCGAGCCGAAGCTCCCAGCTAACTTCCGGTGCCAACAGTGTTTGTGAAATATGCATCCCTAATTACTAAGTTACTCTTTTCAGCTTGTTAAAAACAGTTTACGTTAACCCAGGACTGCCCCCGGTATTCCATGTGAAGGGCTCTCAAGGGGCACTAGGAACTGTGTTGGGATTACGCCCAGCGTTCCCTTTCGCAAGGTACTTAATTGTTATTGGTTGATTCCCTTACCCATTACTTTCTCATATTCCGATATGCTAATCCTAGGGTGATTTGACTCCAACTCTCCTTGGGTAGGACGATCTTTCGTCGGACCCGAACGCCTCTAACCCTAGACAAAACCACACTCTACTCACTCATCTTCCATAGATGCAACCCAATATACTTATCCTTCCAGCAAACCATCAAGACCCATCACACGTGCTCTAATTCATATCCACAATGATTTCCTGCAGTTTTGCTATATGCAGACCACTTAAGCTACATGACCCGTAAAAAGGGAAGTACATGAAATACTCATCCAGTACCCCTATGATAATTATTAGAGGGCTAAAATGACATTTGAAGCATAAATCAAGAAATCCATAATTTTCCTAATTTGTCTGATAATTAATTTATTTATTCTAGTATCCAAAAAGCCCAAGTTTGAACATGAAGTAGCAATTTCAGACAAGATAATATTCCAATAAATTTATGTTAATTACAAAATGCATAATCAACTCTAAAGCCTAAGTCTTCAAATTTTTCAGCAAGGTTTAGGCCCTTAAATTTAATTTCAAAAATATCTCATAAAAAGTCATTTTAAAAGATTTTACAGCAATAATACCTCCAAAAATTCAGAGAAACTTCAGGGATGATTATGATGGCCTACAAATACCTTAGAAAAAGTTTCATAATTTATCATGTAAAAATAAGGCTATACTTGATTTTCTCATGAAATTTCAGGTTTATGGGTTAATTAACAAAGTATAATAATTAACCATCAAAAATTTCCACAAAACTTTCCACATGATAATATTGAGCTAGAAACACAATGTATCAAGTTTCGTAATTTTTCAATAAGTATTGGGCTCTTGTAAGAATTATTTAGTATATAACCAAAGTAATGCACTTGTGAAGTAGATGCCCTAACTAGGTGTCCAAAAATTCTATCAAATATCATACATGATCAGTATAGTCTAAAACTACCTCTGCCAATGTTTCATGCCCTTTCAATGGGCAGTGAGACCACAATAGCCAAATTATTAATTAGGGCAATCCTATTGGTTACAAATGAAGTGCTACAAATATTGATCAGAACTTCTCAAGTAAATTACCAGAGGCTCAAAATGTCCTTATTCCCACACTACCCAAATTTGGTTAAGTTTCAAGATGTTTAGCTAACCTAAACCTACACTACAAGTTTTAGGTCCTAAGCTAGGGTTAGGGTTTTGAGGACACTACCCTTTTCAAAATTAGTTAATACTTTTAACTGATGGTTTTATATATCCTAGGAACCTCTTTGCAAAATTTGATGTTCATCCAAGGTGTTTAGGACTCATGCCCTTCACAAGGCAAAAAGGTCCCTCCTTAGGGTTTCGCCTATGAACTTAGGGCAAATCAATTCCACACTACCCCACATTCCATGGGGAGGTGCTAAGTGACATAACAAGTTAGTGGCCCAAATTTAAGCCTCTGTTGAGGTGATTTGGTCACTCAAAATCAAAAGTGCACTTTTTGTCCAAAGTACCCTTATTAAGGTAAAGTTAGGGTTGGGTCAAAACCGATTCAAAGCACATCCAAATTAGGTGAAACTTTATACAGATGCATAACATGATCCCAGGGACCACTCACCAAAATTTGGCAGGGTTTGGAGGTCATTTGACTACTAAATTTAATTACCTTAGCTTTATTAAATAAAGTCACAAACTATAGGAAAATTGTGTCCAAAAATTCTTAGCTTTGGGCAGGCCCTAGGTATAGCTAGGTTAGGCTCCCTGCCAAATTTCAACTGATTTGGGCTAGGGATGAAGTGTGGGCACTCAGTTTAATGACTGTCTAGCCCTAACGGTATGTCCCACCAAAATGGGTGCCCTGGTCAGACCATGCGACTAAGTATTCTAAGTCCAGAATCACACTCCAGTCGACGAACTCACATTCTCAGCTCGACGAACTTAGACCATAGTCTTGGCAAGATTTATCAACAGTTAGAAGTTCTCAGCTCGACGAAACAAGTTCTCAGGTCGACGAACCCTTTTCTGAGGTCGACGATTTCTGGACACATTACTTCAACATTCTTAAGTCCAAGAAAATGGAATTCTGTTATTAGGTCGACGAAGTCATATTATCAGCTTGACGAACTTGATGCACAGAATTGAAAGGTTACAGAGAAAGCAGTTCTGTCCTCAGGTCGACGATCTTGTGTCTCATCTCGACGAACAAAGATTATCTGGTCAACGAACTTGACTTCTCAGCTCGGCGAACTCTGGACACAAATCGACGAATTCTGCTAAATGAATTCTGTAAAGTTCCAGACTTAGAAATTTCCCTCCCTCTGTCCTTTTTCTATTGAAATAATTCCTGAGTAATCAATGCCTAAATATTCTCTGAATATTACCGTTAGAAGCAAGCATTGATTACGATCTTCATCAGGATTATTGCTTGTCATTTTTCCATGAGACAGTTTGGGAAACCAATCAATGCAAATATTCTCCAGGCCGTCAGTATTCAATGCAGAAAGAAATTAAAATTTCAAAAGGCAATTTACATGGAAAATATAAAAGGGATTTTCTTTCTCTTCCTAAATAGCTCTCGAGCAGTAGTCAGAAACATACAGTGAACAAGAATTTTCTTCTTCTCTCTCAAAAGCACCCTGAGAAATAATAGAGAGAGATACTTACAGAAAAATAAGCCCTAGACCAGAGAAAGAACATCAGGCTGAAGAGGAAGAACATACATTCAAGATCAAGAGTCTTCTTCCATCTACATTCCAAGACTCTTCAAAGGACAACAATTACAATATCTGTCAAGATGTTCCTGGAGTTCATCTGGTCAAAGCAAAAGCTTAAAGACCTATCACCCTACAGCAAAGCTTCACCTTCCTGAACCATTCAATATCTCAGGGGGAGCTTTTGCTAACATCTAAATCCATAAGAGCCTTCTCAGTTGTTTTGAGAAAGAAAAGACATAATCACTCACTCATCCCCCACTGTATAAAGGGTTCTTAACTCCCTTCAAATGTTATTCCTGGTTGCAAGTCACCTGATCAAAAGATGTGAGGTTTGGTTTTTGAGCACCTGATCAAAAGCTCATTGGTGGCACTCACCTGATCAAAAACCTGAGTGGATTCCTACCAGGGTGGTAGAAGAGTGGATGTACCTAGGTTGGGGAACCACTATAATATTCTTGTGTTGTCTGTGTTGGTCTTTTCTTTTGTTCTTGCTGTGGCTGTGCTAATTAGGTTTGCTGTGTTTGTGATATTTTACATTTGTTGTGCCTGTGTTAGATCAGATTACTTTAGGACTAAGTTTTATTTACAACAAAAGTTTTAAAAACCTAAAGATACTCTATTCACCCCCCCCCCCCCCCCCCTCTAGAGTATACCAGATCTAACCCCTAACTTTCAATTGGTATCAGAGCAAGGTTCATTTGGTTGTACAAGCTAACCCTTGAACCAAAGATCATGAGTTAGATCTACCTTTTTATTTCTATTAGAATTATACACACAGCATGACACAGAACAAAGACTATGCAAGCACCAGACCTCTAGTATGCAATCTAAACAAGTTTGCCATTTGGAAGGCAAGAATTAAATTGTATATGAACTCTATTGATGAAGATATCTACAAATCTATCTTGACAAGTCCCCCTCAGGAATCTACCTCTATAGCAACATCCAGCACTTATAGAGTACCACCACCTGAATGGACTGAAGCCTAGAAGAAATCTAGAGTTGCTAATGCTAAAGCCATGAATATTCTGGCGCAAACTATGTCTGATGACATATTCCAGAAGGTGGCTGAATGCATATCAGCCAAGGCCATTTGTGAATCCCTTAACCAAATGGTGGCTGGCTCTGCAGATGAAAGGAAAGATAGAAGATCCAATCTCATATCACAATATAAGAATTTCAAGAAGGAGGAAGCAGAATCAGTAGCAAACATGTACAATAGACTAAGCACAATCATTAATGAGCTAAAGACATTGGACAAAGACATCACCCTCACAGAGGTGAATGACAAGATCCTCATGTGCTTCCCAAGCTCATGGGATTCAAGGATCTGGCCCATCAAGGAGGCCAGGAGCCTAAATGAGATTTCCACTGAATCTCTTTTAGGAAAACTAAAGTCCTATGAGCAGCTCAACAAATCCAAAGAAGCAGCTGAGCAGATAACACCTCCACCAGCAAGGAAGGAGAACAACATTGCATTTAAGGCTGCTGAGGAGACAGAGACTCCAACAATCAATGAAGAGTTGATGAGTCTATTTGCTAGAAGATTCTACAAAATGGCAAAGAAAGACTTAAGAAGAAAGTTATCCAGGCAGGATGACTTTCCAAGGTATGATAAAACCCCCACTAAAGAAGTGGTTTGCTTTGGCTGTAGGAAACCTAGACACTTCCTCTCAGAATGTCCATAAAATCAGAAGAAGGAGAAGAGAAGAGAGAAGGATTCTAAAAGACAGAAAAGCACCAGGCCTTCCTCCAGCAAATACAAAAGAAGGAGAAAGGATTTGTAGCTGAAAGCTGGAGTGAAACAGAAGATGAATCCTCATCTTCTAGCTCCAGTGAAGAAGAGGAAGAAGCAAGGGCCAAAAAAGTATGCCCCATGGCCATTGATGCCTCCAGGAGTCATTCAGATGAAGAAGAGTCTGACAATAAAGAAGCCTCAGAGAGAGAAGCTGATCAGGTACTCTTATCTTTTGACTATAATTCTGATACCTTTAAAATTGAATTTAAAACCATGTGCATAGGTTTAATAAATTCTGAAAAGGAAATCAAAACACTTAAGGGAAAGTTAGCTAATCAAGAAAGTCTAGTTGCTGAAAACACTAGGTTAAAGGAAGAATTAAATCTAGCTACTAAACAAATTAACTCCTTAAAAACTGAACTATGTGAGGCCAAACAACTTAAGGAATCTCTCAATAGGAGAAGCCTCAAGCTGATGGACATCACAAGCACAGTCAATGTCAGACTAAATGACAAGCTGGGCTTGGGTGCTTCATCAAGTTTACCCCCCCCCCCCCATTCTTAAAAAGAATGTTTTATCAACCCCTATTAAATTTGTTTTAGCTTAAATTTGTTTCTGCTAAGGGCAAAGAAATAATAACCAATAAAGAAACCATAGAAGAAATGCCCACTTAAAAGGTCAAAACAAAAGAAATCAGAAAACCTTGAATAAAAACCAAGTTCAGCAAATTTCGCCGAACTCAGATCGACGAAATGTGGCCAGTTCGTCGAACACAAGTTGACAAACGCTGAACGCAAACTTATATAATAATCATTCGTCTTACTGCGATCGACGAACTTTGTATGGTTCGTCGAGCAGAGATCGACGAACTTGGGGCATAGAAAATGAACTTGTTCATTCTCTAAGCAGAGATCGACGATCTCATCCCATTTCGTCAAACTCTGGTCGACGAACTCACAACAATTCGTCGAACCCAGTCAGACTTAACAAAAACTATAATTATAACACGAACTTAAATCAAACTAAGAAATCATTTAACGTTCTTGCTGATTGGATAATACCACCTAGAAGATATCACCCCTTAGGATATAAAACACAACCTGAATTCTTTGTAATATCTAGCTTTTCTTATTAGCACAACAAAGGACCCAAGGTAACTTGGGTCAAGAACAACTAACTGTCTTCATTGCAGGAAAAAGGGTTGTCTAGTGATTAATCAAACATGGTAACTGGATAGTGGATGCTCCAAACATATGACTGGCAGCAAGGATAACCTAATCAACTACAAGTCAAAGCTGGGACTAAAGGTAATCTTTGGTGATTCAAAGTGTGGCCAGTCTGAAGGCTATGGAGAAGTCAAGATTGGAGCAGTCACCTTCAAGAAAGTGACTTATGTAAGAGGACTCAAACATAACCTCATCTCCATAAGCCAATTATGTGATGAAGGTTATCAGGTACACTTTAACTCAACATCTTGTATTGTTTCTAGTAAAGAAAAACAAAATGTTTTAATTGGGAATAGACAAGGAAATATATACTTAGTTGATTTCATTCAGCCAATTCAGATATCTGCTTACTTAACATAATAAGTAATTAGAATGAACTATGGCATAAAATGCTAGGACATGTGAATATGAAAAACATTGCAAGGCTATCTAAAGGCAACCTTGTGAGAGGTTTACCTTCTGGTCCCTACAAGAAGGAAGGCCTTTGCAGTGCTTGTCAACTAGGCAAGCAAACTAAATCTAGCTTTAAATCAGTAAATAAAAGTGATTCACCTAAGATCTTGTACCTGCTACATATGGATCTCTTTGGACCCATCGCTGTACAAAGCCTAGGAGGGAAATCCTACACTTTAGTTATTGTAGATGATTTCTCAAGGTTCACTTGGGTGTTCTTTCTGAGATCTAAGTCAGATAACTTTAAAGTTCTTACAGATTTTCTCAGGACCATACAGATTGAGTACTCTACTCATATTGCATTGATCAGAAGTGATCATAGTACAGAGTTTGAGTCTCTTCTTATGCATGAGTTCTATGAGAAGGAAAGAATCAGGCACTGCTTCTCAGCTCCTAGAACTCCCCAACAAAATGGGGTAGCTGAAAGGAAAAAAATAGGACCCTAATTGAAGCTGCAGGCACATTACTTGCAGATGCTTTCATGCCACTATCCTTTTTGGCAGAGGCTGTAAGCATAGCAAATTATGTACTGAACAGATGCTTGATACATAAACTAAATAATAGGACTCCCTATGAATAACTTAATGGGAAGAAACCTAAAATCACCTATATTAAAGTATTTGGATGTGTATGCTATATACATAATAATAACAAGAAATACATTAGAAAGTTTGAAGCTAACGCTGAAGAGGAAATTTTTCTAGGATATTCCCATGTAAGCAAGGCTTATAGGGTATTTAACAAATCCTCCTTGAAAATTGAAGAATCTATACATGTAACATTTGATCAAGCTAACATGTTTTTCAAGGAGAAAGAGATTTCTACTAGTAATCCTTTGCAGGTACCTCACTCGTGTGAGAATTTCGATGGACTAAGCCTCACCCAAGAGCCTCCAACATATCCTTCTCCACAGGTTGATGAAGATAGTGAAGAAGAACATTTGGAAGAAGTTCAACCTCATCCAACAGCAAACTCAATTCCACAAGAGGAATTAATTCAAAATGTTGTTGCTGAACCAACTCCACCAAATGATTTTGTCACACTGAGGGATCACCCTAAACCTCAAATGATTGGATACATATCAGTAGGTGTATAGACAAGGCATCAACTCAACCAAGATTTGATGCATGCATGTTTTCTCTCTCAAGTTGAGCCTCAATCCATACATGATGCTGAGCAGGATCACCACTGGATCATTGCTATGCAATAGGAACTCAACCAGTTTGAGAGATGTAGAGTTTGGGATTTGGTTCTAAGACCCAAAGACTACCCAGTCATTGGAACCAAATGGGTATATAGAAATAAACTAGATGCCCAAGGTGCAATTGGAAGGAACAAGGCTAGGCTTGTTGCTCAAGGATATAGGCAAGAAGAAGGCATAAACTATGATCAAACCTTTTCACCAGTTGCAAGGTTAGAGGCAATCAGAATCTTTCTTGCCTATGCTGCCTACCAGAATATCAAGGTATATCAGACGGATATAATGAGTGCTTTTCTAAATGGAATACTAAAAGAAGAGGTTTATGTTGAACAACCTCCAGGTTTTGTTTCTCCAACTCATCCCTCTTATGTATTTAGACTGGATAAAGCCATCCATGGTCTAAAGCAAGCTCCAAGAGCTTGGTATGAGACCCTAGCTAGCTTTCTGATAGAGCGTGATTTCACTAGAGGCATAGTAGATAGAACACTATTCACTAGACACCATAAGGATAAAATCTTATTTGTACAAATCTATGTGGATGACATCATATTTGGATCTACTGACTCTAAACTATGCAAGAGGTTTTCTGACCTCATGCATTCTATGTTTGAGATGAGTAGCATGAGTGAGCTCTCCTACTTCCTTCGTCTCCAAGTGAAGTAGCTACCTGATGGCATCTTCATCTCCCAATCTAAGTATACTAAAGAGCTTCTTAAGAAGTTTGGGATGGCTGATGCCTCAGCAAAGAAAACACTTGTGGCTACTAATGTTGTAATAGATTCTGATCCATATGGGAAACCTGTTGACCAAAAGTTATATAGGGGCATTGTTGGGTCCCTATTATATCTTACAGCTAGCAGACCTGATATCATGTTTGAAACATGTCTTTGTGCTAGGTTCCAATTGAACCCTAAAGAATCTTGAGATATATAAAGAATCTTACCGAATTTTTCTAAAAAGAATTTTTAGATATATAAAGAGTTGTCCCAGTCTAGGCCTACGGTATCCTACAGAGACAGAATTTGATATAACTGGATATTCAGATGCTGACTTTGCTGGATGCAGGGTTGACAGGAAAGGTACCTCAGGAACTTGTCATTTCCTTGGTATGAGATTAGTCTCTTGGTTTTGTAAAAAGCAGTCATCTGTGTCTACATCAACAGCTGAAGCAGAATACATTGCTGCTTGCAGTTGTTGTTCCCAGATGTTGTGGATTCAAAACCAACTCGTAGACTATGGTTTCAACTTAAATAATTCAACTCTACTATGTGACAACATAAGTGTTATATCCATAGTACAGAATCCAGTCCATCACAGTAGGACTAAGCATATAGACATTAGGCATCATTTCATTAGAGAGTGTGTAGACAAAAATAAAATTAAACTTGTCTATATCTATACTGATTTACAAAGAGCTGATATTTTCACAACACCCTTGGATGAAAGAAATCACTTGTTCTTTATAAATCAGCTTGGAATGATCAATGAAGAAGCCTTAGTTTAATTTCTGTCTACACTCGACGAATTTTCCAAAGTTCGTCAAACGGAGCTCGATGAACTAGGGAAAGTTCTTGAGATATTCGTCGACCGGAGATCGACGAACTCTCTGAGTGAAGTTGTGTTCGTCGACCGACGATCGACGAATCTACTTCAAAAAACTTTCATCAAACGGACCTCGACGAAATGTCTTCAAATCTTCAGACTGAGATCGATGAATTATTTAACTACAAATTATTTCGTCGAACTCAGATCGAAGAATTATTTTATTTTTCATGGAATGGAGTTTGTCGATTCATATTCTGGAAAACCGTATATCTAAATTTTCTTCGACCTCCGTCCCGCACTTTCAGTTCCTTTGCACTTGATCTTCGTTTTTCTCTTGCAGGTGCTCTAATGGCGATTCCAGCTGGAACTCTTGCGGCAATGAAATTCGACACCGGGTTTTATGTCGATTTTGATTCCTTCCAGCATTCAGACCAAATCTTCCGGGACATCCTGCAACTCCTTGAATAATAACAATTGAAGAGTTTGCTATCCACCAGGATCAAGATCGCCAGCACAAAAATCATGGAATGGGTGTATACGTCTTCTTCTACAACAGATGACAACACCATGATTGGAACTATAGCGGGTACTACTGTTTCCTTCACCCCCACCATTTTAATAGAAATTTTTGGATTTAACAATGGTGAAGAGGAATTAGAAATGGATACTGAGGAGTTTGATATGATGCTGAGTATGATAGGTTATTCTGTGTAAGACCTCCCCCCCCCCCTCTCGGATCTCAAAACACGGCACGAAAGGGGGTCTTATGCCCGAAATAGCCGCCTTGCGGTAGCATTAGCACACGGGCTAACATGTACCACAAGACGCCTATTCCGCCGGCTATAACCAATATCAATATAAACATGCCAACCCAACCAAAATATAAGCAAGAAGAAGTCAAATCCACACTAAGTATATATGTCCAAATGCATCAAATAAGAGAAGCTAAAACGTGCTTCTACAATATCAGAGTACAGTTATAAAATTGCCCAAATAGCTATAACAAAATTTCACAACACTCACATCCGTAAACGACGGTAGCGAAGACACCGTCACATCAGGCCCTGTCGTCCTGGCCTGGCTGTCCTGCTGCAAAGTCTGCGACTGCTCTACCTGCGGGGTGACCTCCTAAAAAAGAAGTCGTAGCAACCATTAATCGAAAAGACTAAGTGGCATCACATCTGCTCCCCCGGCGACTTCTCGGCACCGGGAGGAGAAATGAACAAGGGTACAAGTATAATACAAGTAGTAAAGTAGGTACAAGCAGGTGGTAATAGTACATGAATAACAACATTATAAACTAGCAGTTCTACTTGAATAACAATGTTATAAAACTAGCAGTTCTACTTGAGCAATTAGTAAATCAACAAGTACAAGTAACTACAGCAGAAAAGTAACTTAACTTATAAGGATGCCCATACAAGCTTATAAGTTAAGGATCGGGTTACATAAAAGTAACTCATCGTATAAGAGTGCCCATACAAACTTATACGATCAGGGTCTTGTTTGTGCAATGCTATGTAATGGTATGTATGCTATGCAATGACTCACCCATGATCACACACATGCAATTGCTATGTCGACACAGACTATAGTTCCCACTATTCGAGCAGATAGCTAACCTCTCAGGCATCAGCCGTCGTGGCCAAGTGGTGACAGTAGAGTGGGCATCTCTACTACTAGGCTGGTATCCACACTACTTCACCTAGGCCTCCGTACACCTCAACGCTAAGGACACAACAGCGGAGCCCATGCGTACTATTGCCCAGCGGGGTCCCGGGTAGATGTGTACCGAGAATACAGCCCGAACTGGCCTGGTGTGACCCAGAAGGGGCCTCGGAAGAAGGTATGAGGACAGAGCCCAACCGTTCACTTGGCACGGAATGGGCCTCAGGACGTGAACACCGAGGACACAGCACAACCGCCCAAAGTCTAACTATCAACTCCCGTCGGTCTGACGATCGGCGAGCCCGTAGACCTACCACACTATCCTTAACCCATGATTATGACACCACGTGCCGACTCACACAGCATGCAAATGCCACGACACCGTGGCATGGAAGGGGCCTCGGAAGTAAGCACGAGGACACAACCCAACCATCCACTCGACACGGAAGGAGCCCCGGGAGGTGAACACCAAGTACCAAACCCATTCGTCCATCTATAACTCAATTCAACATTAATTCAACTAGTGACGGCCAATGCCGCACATACATCCATCTACAATACTACCCGTAGGGAGACTACGCTCTCAGTATTGGACTACTACATTTCATTCTAGCCCTCATACATACTCATGGCCATGTTTTATCCTTATATTTGTCATTCCAAAAGATTTCAACATATTACAAACATAATGCACATAAATAATAATCTACCAATTTATATCTAGTCATTTCATTCATCATATTATAAACATGATGCGCATATATAATAATCTATCAATTTTTAGCAAGTCATATCATGCCACAAAGCTTGCTTCACAATTCAGTTTAATGAAATCTAATTAACAAGATTCATCATTCATATCACTACGGTGGTTAGCATAAAAGAGTTCATCAAAATCTCGAGTTAATTTTCAACATCGATTCCACCAAATTCAAATTCATATTATATAAACCCCAGAATTTAAGTGCAGAATAAATCTGGACAGCAACTTCGACCAGGGAGTCCCGAAGCTATAGGAATCCGGTGAAGACGTGTAACCCTCAATGGAAATGTTTTTCCATGGGCTACAACTTTCATACTGAGCCCACAACCCATATTTGAATTTATCTTATTTTGAATCGGCTTAAAAGTCCGCTGCGCACATAACAACATTTCTGCATGCAGGATTTATCGGACGTCATTATCATTCAGACTTTCCCATGGCTACAGACTACGCATGAAGACGTGCAACCACTCGTTTGAAAGGTATTTTTAAGGGCTACAACTACCGTGTTTAGTCGGAAGCCTAGATCTGGACATAGCCTACTTGAAAATGGCCAAGAAGATCGCTGCGCGCAGAATACAGATTCTGCACAAATCTTAAAGAGGAATGAGCGACATCGGTTCATCTTCCTCCTCAAGTCGATCTTCCAAAATCACTCCAGAAATTCCTCCACCCTTATTGACACTCAAAGGGACCACAATTCTTCATGAAACCATCCACCCGTCATCACATAAAAGAAAGGGGAGGTTGAAGAGATCTAAAACCTAGAACACATGTCCTAGCATAACCATCCCTAGAAAACTCATTCTCTCCATCAAGACTATCTTGAGTCGATATATCTCCTAAGAAAATAACTAAAGATCTAGCACCAAGGGAGAGGGTAGGAAGCTCACCTCATTTCCGACGTTTCCACTATTTCCGGCCATGGATCGTGTAACTCTTCTCGACGGCATATTCTCCTCCACGGCGACGGCGGATCTTCTCCTCTACAACTAGATCCAGCAACTTCATTCTCTCAACAGGAGTTTCTCTCAGAAAATAGGGATGAAGTGAGCATGAAAACCGCTAGGGTTTTCTCTTCCCCTTATATATGAAAAGTGACATGGGTAGGCACACGCCCGTGTCCTTACCCGTGTCCTGCTTGGGTGAAACGACAATGGAAGTTTCCCTGTCGGTTCAATACTCGACACTGGTAGGGACACGCCCGTGTCCCGACCCGTGTCCACATGACACGGCCTTGTTTCCTGTCCGTGTCCTTCTCTGGATGTATTTCTACGAACTCAACTCGACACAACGGCACACGGGTAGGGACACGCCCGTGTCTCTACCCGTGCCATACCATTCATCGATCTCGACATGTAGTTCGTCGATCTCGACACGCTCTGTCGTATGTAACTCGACACACACGGGTAGGGACACGCCCGTGCCGCTACCCTTGTCATATAATGTCGATACACCTCGTCGATCTCGACAGGCATCGTCGAGTTCAACTCGACACTATGACACATGTGTAGGGACACGCCCGTATCTCTAACCGTGTCATACATTTCATCAATCTCGACACGTTCTGTTGAGTTAAACTGGTCTCACATACACACACACACAAACACACACACACACACACACACACACACACACACGGGTAGGCCCGTGTCTTGCATCATGGTGTCGACACCAGAGTGTCGACACCTCAACATCTGGGTGTCGACACACTGTGTCAACACCTGGTTCCAGTGTGTCGACACAGCATGTGTCGACATACAGTGTCGAACCAGTGTGTCAACAGCTCAACTTGGGTGTCGACACACTCTGTCGACACCTTGACCCAGTGTGTTGACACAGTGTGTGTCGACACACGGTGTCGACACCAGTGTGTCGACACCTCAACATCAAAGTGTCGACACACTGTGTCGACACCTTGACTCCAGTGTGTCAACACCTCGACACCAAAGTGTTTGACCAATTACTCGGGTAATACAAATCCTATTCACACGTGCTGCCCAGTTTTCAGCACTCACCCGAACCCAAGTCAGCTCTCCTGACTCAAAAACACATATGAGGGGCCTAGTGTGATTCGGGATGTTACAAATCCTATAAACAAAATAAAAGATTTCGTCCCCAAAATCAGGCTTAGGCTATGGGGAGAAAAGCATAACAGAAAATACAATATGCTTTTAAATAAAATTACCTTGAGCAAACAACTCTGGATAGCGTTTTTGCATCAAATCCATTGGCTCCCATGTATATTCCTCCTTCCCATGATTAGACCATAGCACCTTCACCAAGGGAACACTTTTGCGGAGTAACATTCTTGTCTCGTTATCTACGATCCGCACCGGCTCTAGTCGCACAGACCTATCAGACGCCACAGTACCATCAGTAGTGGGGATGTATTGACCGGGCTGCAACAATGCATTCTAAAGCAACGACACATGGAACACGTCGTGGAGGTTCTCTATCTCGGGCGGTAACTCCAACCGATAGGCCAACGGGCCAATCCTTTCCAATATAGTATAAGGCCCAACATACGTTGGGCTGATCTTTTTCACACCACGCACACGTGACACTCCATGCATCGGTCGGATTTTCAGGAACACCTTATCACCCACTTGAAACTCCACCATCTGGTGCCTTGCATTATAATACTTCGCCTGCCAACTTTGAGCTTCCAACATGCGATCCCGAATCAGTCTAACTGCCGCATCGGTATCCTCAATATATTCAATACCCAAAGCCTTCGAGTCTTCACCTTGCACCCAAGACAAGGGGGTTCTACACCTCCTTCCATAAAGAGCTTCATGAGGAGCCATGCCGATACTAGCCTAGTGGCTGTTGTTGTATGAGAATTCTACTAACGGTAAGAGCCTTTCCCATAGCTCTCCTCTATCCAACACACATAATCTCAACAAATCTTCCAATGTTCGGATGGTCCTTTCAGATTTCCCGTCCGTCTGAGGATGAAACGCGGTGCTGAAGGTAAGGCGCGAGCCCAAATATGCCTGTACCGCCTTCCACTCCTTGGAGGTAAAACGACCATTCCGGTCCGAAACAATTGTCTTAGGCACGCCATGATACATACGAACTGCTCCACAAAGAGGCATAGTAAGACATCCACATGAGCTTCTTTCTTAATTGGTATAAACCGGGCTACTTTCGTCAGGCGATCAACTATCACCCACACCGAATCATTTCCTGAGCGTGAGCGAGGTAACCCATTGACAAATTCCATGGAGATATCCTCAAACTTCCACTCGGGGATGGGCAACGATTGTAGCAAACCACCGGGACTCTTGCATTCCTCCTTCACCCTTTGACAAGCTTCACAATGTGTAACAAAATATCGGACATCCTTTTTCATTACCAGCAAACACATGGTCTTCCGTAAGCCGGCGTACATCTTAGCAATGCCCGGGTGCACTGAATATTGAGAGCAATGAGCCTCTCTCAAGATATCCTCCCGTATTTTACCGCCTTTGGGAATGTATAGCCGGCCTTGAAAATAAACAAGGCCGTATTTTAAAGTATATTCATCCGTAGTCCCATCTTCGATCGACTTGATTGCCAGGGCCAGGGCCACATCCACTCCTTGCTCCACTCTAATTCGTTCCCGGATATCACAAACTATGCTCATGCTTGCCAAGTACTCTGTATACTCTGCCGAAGGAGCCTTAAACACCAAAGTAATATCCATCTCCTCAATCATCTGAGCCAACTCCATACTCATCAATCGAGCCTCTGGGCTAGATCCTGGTACCTTTCTACTCAATGCATCTGCCACCAAGTTCGGCTTTCCGGGGTGGTAGTTCATGGTGAACTCGTAGTCGCATAAAAATTCTAACCACCGCCGTTGTCTCAAGTTCAACTCCTTCTGAGTATGAACGTACTTCAAGTTTTTGTGATCTGAAAAGATCTCGCAGTGGACGCCGTATAGATAATACCTCCAAACCTTCAAGGCGAACACCACTGCTCCAAGCTCCAAATCATGAACCGGGTAATTGATTTCATGTTTCTTCAGTTGTCTTGAAGCATAATAAATCGCGTGTCTGTGCTGCATGAACACCACTCCCATCCCTTGATATGATGCGTTAGTGTAAACTTGAAATCCTTCCTTCCCAGATGGAAGTGCCAGGATGGGGGCGGAGGTAAGACTATCCTTCAGCTCCTGGAACGCCGCTTCACATTGGGGTATCCACTCAAATGGCACACCTTTCTTTGTCAATGAAGTAAGAGGAAGAGGAATCTTTGAAAATCCTTTTACGAACTTGCAGTAGTACCCGATAAGTCCAAGAAAACTCCTCACATCGTCCGCCGACTTCAAGGGCGACCACTCCTTCAGGGCATGCACCTTCGTCAGATCCACCGCTAGTCCTGCTCCACTGATCACATGCCCCAAGAAAGCAACCTCTTTAAGCCAGATTTCGCACTTGCTGAACTTGGCGAACAAGGCGTGCTCTTTTAATTTCTTCAATACCATGGTCAAATGCTCAACATGCTCCTCCTCCGTCTTTGAGTAGACCAAGATGTCGTCGATGAAAACAATGACGAAGATATCCAAATAAGGTTCAAACACCTTGTTCATCAGGCTCATGAAGGCCGAAGGGGCATTTGTTGTCCCAAACGGCATTACAGTGAACTCGTACAGTCCATATCTTGAACTAAAGGCCGTTTTTTGGATGTCACCTTCTTGTATTCTCAACTGATAATACCCTAAGGGCAAGTACAGCTTAGAAAACTAATGCGCTCCCACTAGTTGATCGAACAACTCGTCGATCCGAGGTAGCGGATAAGTGTTCTGCACTGTCAGCCGATTGAGTTCCCGATAGTCTATGCACAAATGCAGGGTCCCATCCTTCTTCTTCACGAACAATACAGGGGCTCCCCAGGGTGACGAACTGGGGCGAACGAACCCTGACTCCACCAGTTCTTGCAGTTGAACTCTAAAATGTGCAAGTTACTTCGGGGCCATTCGGTATGGGGCCTTGGATACCGGCTTGGCGCCCGGTACTAGATTAATCTGGAAGTGAACATCTCTATGCGGGGGTAATCCTGGCAGTTTCTCAGGAAATACCTCCGGGAAATCCCGCACTACCCGTATGTCTTTTATATCCACTGCTATCTCCTTCAACTCGAACAAGATCATGAAGACTTCATCCCCCTCCATATGGGCTTTTATTGTCTGAACTTAAGATAGCAACATGCAAGGTGCGAAGCTAATACCTTGGAAGATGACGTCGGAGTCTCCATGTCTCAAGTAGATTCGTTTCTCTGCACAATCAATCCTTGCAAAGTGCCAGTCCAACCACGCCATGCCCAAAATGATGTCAAATCCGGTATTCTCAAGACCATGGCAGGCGTATCAAAGGCCTTTCCTTCAATAAACATCACTAACTCGCACTTAGCGGTTGCAATCATCTCCGAGCTATCCGGTAGACGCACTCGTCGAGCTATACCAGTAAAGTATTGTACGCCCTCCATGTCCTTAATGAAATCCTCAGACACAAATGAGTGTGAGGTACCGGTATCGAACAGCGCATAGGCCGTCTTCCCGCCAACTATCACGGTGCCTAAGTACCAATAACCAAAACTTATTGCTAGGTGTCTAGTATGTCTCAAGCAACTTTAAGTTAGACAATGAAAACATGATAATCAATTAAATCATACCTGCAATCACATCTTGGGGATTCCGTGCTTGCGCTATGTGTTGGGTTTCTCTATGAGGATGGCACAACACTTGTGCACGCAGCGGAAGAATAAAAACATCAAGAAAACCCAAAAGAGATGGGATCGGACCATGGTAGTTGAATCAAGAAGTTAACATACAACTAGGCAAAAATTACCTCGGTGGCGTTGAGTCACAACTCAGCGGAGATGCTCCAAGCTTCATGTTCTTGCTGGTGGCAAGTTCTACGTGGAATGATATCCACGTCTCTGCAGAAATCCACACGAGCGGGAGAACACCGACTTTTCCGTCGCACGGATAATCGGGAAGGAGAGTGACCGCACCTTGCTTTCCCACGGACTGCTAGGTCCGCGCTAGGAATAGCAACACCAGCGACAATCGCCGGAGAGGAGGAGGTCGACGGAGCGAGCACGGCGGCGAAACGGTTCCGTCGGCGGGATTCGGGATCGGCGGAACGAACGAAGAAATCGCGGAACACTTCCGTCGACTCGATCAGCGAGAGAGTTTCCCGAAAACCCTAAGTATCTATTTATACCAAAGGCATAAACAGACTTATGAATATTTCAATACGCAGACCACCCAGAAAATTAGGGTTCCAGAATCGGCGAGAATCATCTAGCAGATTCGGTGAGAATTAATCGGCGAGAATCACCTAGGATCGGCGAGAATCAATCGGCGAGAATCACCTAGGATCGGCGAGAATCAGTCGGCGAGTATCAGAGTACAATACTCGACGATTCATGTCGAACGTGGGTTGACGATAATCATCGATCGGCGGTCGACGATACTCGTCGACCCGCAGTCGACGATACTCGTCGACCCGCGGTCGACGATACACGACGATACTCGTCGACCCGCGGTCGACGATACACGTCGATACTCGTCGACCCGCGGTCGACGATACACGTCGATACTCGTCGACCCGCGGTCGACGATACACGTCGATACTTGTCGACCTTTAGTCGACTATTGTCGACCCTCGGTCGACTATCGTCGACCCTCGGTCGACTATCGTCGACCCTCGGTCGACTATCGTCGACCCTCGGTCGACTATCGTCGACCCTCGGTCGACTATCGTCGACCCTCGGTCGACTATCGTCGACCCTCGGTCGACTATCGTCGACCCTCGGTCGACTATCGTCGACCCTCGGTCGACTATCGTCGACCCTCGGTCGACTATCGTCGACCCTCGGTCGACTATTCTTACCAATCATTCAAGGCAACATTTGCCCAACCCGACGATCCTTTAAGGCAACACTGTGCCCCTAACCCAATTCAGGTCGGTGATTGGTAACCTTTACCAACACAGTCAATCATCCAACTTCTCCACATCTCTTATATGCGACCCTGCATGCTCATATCGCGTTGGCAGTGAGATTACATGTTTGACCACTTCTAGATCACTATGGTAACTCCAACAGTCTCCCACTTGATCTTGAAAGTATCAAACCAAAAACCTCACAAATAATGAGCGGCATCTAGCAATGCATCATTGCTCCCCTAGCAATAAGAGTTTATGACTCATAAGCCTTTATGACCAATGTATCAGCGTTGTCTTTGTCCCTTTGTCCCTTACATCCGGAAAGAACTAGAGGCATGGACCGTGTCACCCTCGTAATAGCTCAATCCAAGTTTCTTGATCCAGGACGGACTTCCAGAGAATGGTGAGTCCAATATCACATATTGACTCAACCAAGCATGGCCATGCATTTCTCAGTCCAGTTCCATCAAGGGGCCCATGGATGCAACTCCTGTCATACAGGAGGACAAATCCCATATCTGCTCACACACAAATACCCAAATGATTCGTAACATGTCCAATAACCACCCTTATCATCAACCTTTCTCAAGGAAGACTTTAGATGGCATCAAAGCACGCTCTTCCTCACTTGATGAATGTTGTGACTTCAGGTCAAAGGACCACAACACCATTGTCAATTGAGACCTACTCGTGACACGATTGGATGACAATCCACAGAGTAGTCTCAGGTTGGGTCTGTCCAGTACAACTTGTTCACTAACAAGTACCCACGTGATGACTTGATATCACAATATCATGACTTGTGAGAACCGGTCATCAGTCAACGCACGTGCTAGCCTTCATGTACCATCATCACCCTTAGCTTCTATGATGATACTCGACTAGGGATCTTTTAAGAATGAAGCTTCAAATTAATCATAGGCTCTCACATTCAAGTCACGTACTTGATGTCCCATGGATGCGAACATTCTAAGGGTATCTATTATGTTAACATCTAACTATCATATAAAAAAACTCATAATAAAAGAACTTGCCATTAATTGTAAGAGAAAAACTAGGTACACTGTTCATCATATGAACAAATAGCCAACAAAATACATGTTTACATGCAATCCACAAGATTCTCACCAGAGTTGATCATTTAGGTATTGTATACCCATCGATCTAGTATGACCATCATGCTTTCTCTGCGCGAGAGGCTTTGTTAGTGGATCCACAATATTCTCATCAGTCGGCACTCTGCAAATGTTCACATCTCCTCGTTCGACAATCTCACGAATAAGATGAAACCGCCGAAGTATGTGCTTGGAGCGCTGATGGGATCTAGGTTCCTTAGATTGTGCAATTGCACCATTGTTATCACAGTAGAGAACTACGGGACCAACAATGCTAGGAACTACATCAAGCTCGCCGATGAATTTCCTAATCCATACAGCCTCCTTCGCCGCATTAGCTGCGGCGATATACTCGGCCTCTGTTGTAGAATCAGCAACTGTCTCTTGCTTGGAACTCTTCCAGCTCACAGCTCCTCCATTCAGGCAAAACACAAAACCTGACTGAGACTTGGAGTCGTCTCTATCAGTTTGGAAGCTAGCATCCGTGTAACCACTTACAACGAGCTCTTCCTCTCCACCATACACCAAGAACACATCCTTAGTCCTTCTCAAGTACTTCAGGACATTCTTGACTGCAATCCAGTGACACTCACCGGGGTCTGACTGATACCTGCTAGTCATGCTCAAAGCAAAGGAGATGTCGGGTCGAGTACATAACATCGCGTACATGATTGATCCAATTGCCGAAGCATATGGAATCAACTTCATGCGGTCCTTATCTTCACAAGACTTTGGACACTGGTCCTTAGAGAGATTCATACCATGAAACATGGACAAAAATCCTTTCTTGGACTCAAGCATGTTGAACCGCTTCAACACCTTTTTGATGTACGTACTCTCGGTCAAACCCAGCAACTCCTTCGATCTATCTCTATAGATCTTAATACTGAGTATATAAGTCGCTTCACCCAAATCCTTCATTGAAAAGCAGTTCCATAGGTTGTTCTTAACAACTTTCAGGGTAGGAATGTCATTCCCAATCAACAGTATGTCATCTACATACAATATCAGGAAGACAATAATGCTCCCACTGATTCGCTTGTAAACACAAGGCTCATCTTCATTCTTGATGAAACCAAACTCTTTGATTTTCTCATCAAAACGAAGATTCCAACTTCGAGAGGCCTGTTTCAGTCCATAGATGGACTTATTCAGCTTGCATATTTTAGTGGCTTCATCTGGGGATACAAAACCCTCGGGTTGTGTCATATACACTTCCTCAAGGAGGTTTCCATTAAGGAAAGCCGTTTTGACATCCATCTGCCAGATCTCGTAGTCATAATATGCAGCAACAGCAAGCAATATCCTTATGGACTTTGCCATGGCAACAGGGGAAAAGGTCTCATCATAGTCAATACCATGAATTTGCTTGAAACCCTTAGCCACCAGTCGCCCTTTGAATGTCTGTACATTCCCATCCATGTCGGTCTTCTTCTTGAAGACCCACTTGCACCCTATGGGTCGTACCCCTTCAGGTGGTTCCACCAAGTTCCAAACTTGGTTTGCATACATGGAGTCCATTTCAGATTTCATAGCCTCAAGCCATTTGTCGGAGTCTGGTCCATTCATAGCCTCTTGGTAGGTTGCTGGTTCATCATCATGATCCATAAGCAACACATTACCTATTTGAGACACAAGAAATCCATATCTCTCAGGCTCAAACCTCGGTCTACCAGATCTACGTAGGACTTGTGTTCCTTGAGCAGGATCTCTAGCTACAACATCTTGTAGTCCTGTCTCAGAATCCAATTCCGGTTCATTGACTACATGTGGTTCTTGAACTTCTTCAAGCTCTACCTTTTCAGTCTTTCTTGATAAGAACTCTTTCTCCAAGAAGACACCAGTCCTTGCGACAAACACTTTGCCCTCAGACGGTAGGTAAAAGTAATACTCTTTCGTTTCCTTAGGATATCCCACCAGATAACATTTATCCGATTTAGGTTCCAGCTTGTCAGGCATTTGACGTCTCACGTATGCCTCATAGCCCCAAATTTTAATGAACGACATACTAGGACGCTTCCCAGTCCATATCTCATATTGTGTCTTCAAAACCATTTTCGTTGGAGCGCGATTCAATGTCATTGCAGCAGTCTCTAAAGCAAAACCCCAAAAGGAAACAGGCAAGTCTGCATGACTCATCATCGAACGTACCATGTCTAACAGAGTACTATTTCTCCTCTCAGACACACCATTGTGTTGTGGTGTTCTAGGTGGAGTGAGCTGTGATACAATACCACACTCTTTCAGATGATCACGGAACTCATGACTCAGGTATTCGCCACCTCGATCAGATCGCAGTGCTTTAACCCTTTTACCCAACTGGTTTTCTACTTCATTCTTGAACTCTTTGAACTTTTCAAAGGTCTCGGATTTGCACTTCATAAGATACACATATCTGTATCTACTGAAATCATCAGTAAATGTAACAAAGTAGAAATACACACCTCTAGCCATGGAACTCATGGGTCTGCATACATCACTATGTACAACACCCAAGAGATCCTCAGCCCTCTCAGTATAACCAGTGAAAGGAGCTTTAGTCATCTTGCATAACAAACAAGATTCGCATCGCTCAAATGATTCATAATCAAATGAGTCCAAAAGTCCATCTCTATGGAGCTTGGATATGCGCTTCTCGTTGATATGGCCAAAACGACAATGCCAGAGAAATGTAGGGTTCGAGTCATTTGTTCTTAGTCTTTTATTATTTTCTACATTACAGATCAGATGGTCCAAGTTCAAAACATAAAGACCATTAAACAATTGGGCTACAGCATAACAAACATCATTCTTAAATATAGAACAACAGTTGTTCTTAATTATAAAAGAAAATCCAATCATGTCCAAACATGAAATAGATATAATGTTTCTAGTTATGGCCGGAACAAAATAACGATTATCTAGTTCTATTACAATCCCACTGGGCAAAGGAAGACGGTAAACCCCTACGGCTACAGCAGCAACTCTTGCTCCATTGCAGACGCGGAGGTCCACCTCCCCTTTACTCAGCAATCTTCTCCTTCCCAATTTATGCACATTTGTACAAATGTGAGAACCACATCCAGTATCCAATACCCAAGATGAAGGAGCAGAAAGGTTTATCTCTATAACGTGAACATTTGAAGCGGAAGTCATACCTCCCTTCATTTTCTGCAGACCTTCAATGTACGAAGGACAGTTCCTCCTCCAATGACCAGCCTTGCCACAGTGGTGGCATTTCCCTTCCTTCACCGTGCTTTTCTTTTTCATCAGTGCAGAAGACTTGGGCTCAAGATATGACTTAGTTCCCACCTTCATCTTCTTAGAGCCCTTGGCCTTGCCCTTACCCTTATCCACCATCAGTATGGGGCTGGAAGGCTTGACCTTCTTCATATTAATTTTGATAGTTCTCAACATGCCTAGGAGTTCGGGCAGTGTCTTGTCTATTTCATTCATGTGGTAGTTCAAGACGAACTGCTCATAACTGTCCGGCAACGATTACAGGATCAGATCTGTGGCCAACTCTTGACCAAGAGGAAAACCCAGCCTTTCAAGGTTCTCTATATACCCAATCATCTTGAGTACGTGAGTCCATACTGAGTCTCGAACTCTCATCTTGCACTGAAACAACGCTTTTGTGACGTCGAACCTCTCTTGACGAGCCTACCCTTGAAACATTTTCTTGAGATGCTCGTCAATCTCCTTGCACCCCATGTTCTCATGTTGCTTCTGAAGCTCAGAGTTCATAGTGGCAAGCATAAGGCATTCGACATCTAAAGCATCATCAGTATACTTCTTATAAGCATCCTTCTCAGCACGGGAAGAGTTCCCGGTAGGCACCTCGGGGGCATCTTCTTCCAAGACATAGAGCTTTCGCTCTTGCCTGAGAACCATTCTCAGGTTCCTGTACCAGTCCATGTAATTAGTCCCACTGAGCTTATCCTTCTCAAGGATGGCTCTCAGAGACAACGTGGAGTGTGAAACACTTGCCATGGAATTCTACGAGAATTTATGCAGAATAAAATCAGTACCAAAATTTCAAATACAATTTATTTTAATTTGGACTTCAATTAAAAACTCCCACTATTTTATTAGAAATGATAGCCCTCAATAACAATTCGGAGAGTTCATGCGAGCTACTCTCCTAGTGGACAAGATCCGTATTTCACCAACACAATGAGTCAGCTTTGGCTTTCCTCTCACGATGCAGTTATTTAGGTAGGCAAAGCTTGCAAATTGCATCCTCATGCAATTCTTGTATGGTTGGTGAATAACTCCTTACTCGCATCCATCATATGGTGCATGTCAACCCTATGCCTCTAGGCACTCAACCTTTGAGGTCACCTAGTTAAGCTGGACCCGATGTCCACAGTGGGATATCACAATTATCCGCTCGCACCCTTACCAAGATAGATTAATGCACCTTGCTTTGGCAAGCCCACACTTCATCGATCGAGGCAGGAAGAGTGTCATCCATCGGAAGGCATCCGAACACTTAATATTTGATGAAGGGATTTTGATTATAGGTTAACAGTTAACCAAGATCAACATTTGATCAATGTGCACATCCAAAGAAAAACAATTTTTCTAAAACCACATGCATCCCTTATGTGCACAACCTGACACCATCAACATTTGATAGAAGGAAGGGCTAAATCTGAACATCCGGAAAGTTTTATTGAGCAAAGACAACTCAACTTAAAGCAGTAGACAAGCTCATCTCTCTATGTTGGATTCAAAATCCAAAACAATCTTGAGGGATGGTTACTGCTATGGAGACTACAATTTCTAACAATTAGAAATCTCCACGAAATCCCAGATGTTCTTGGCGGGGTACCAAGACTAAATCTAGACATTTAGAACACTTCTAAATCCCTAGGTTTACACGCACTGGAATAGCAAAACTTCCAATACAATAATCATGGCCGAAACCTGGCTCTGATACCACTGTTGGGTTTCTCTATGAGGATGGCACAACACTTGTGCACGCAGCGAAAGAATAAAAACATCAAGAAAACCCAAAAGAGATGGGATCGGGCCATGGTAGTTGAATCAAGAAGTTAACATACAACTAGGCAAAAATTACCTCGGTGGCGTTGAGTCACAACTCAACAGAGATGCTCCAAGCTTCGTGATGTTGCTGGTGGCGAGTTCTACGTGGAATGATATCCACGTCTCTGCAAAAATCCACACGAGCGGGAGAACACCGACTTTTCCGTCGCACGAATAATCGGGGAGGAGAGTGAACGCACCTTGCTTTCCCACGGACTGCTAGGTCCGCGCCAGGAATAGAAACACCAGCGACAATCACCGGAGAGGAGGAGGTTGACGGAGCGAGCACGGTGGCGGAACGGTTCCGTCGGCGGGATTCGGGATCGGCGGAACGAACGAAGAAATCGCGGAACACTTCCGTCGATTCGATCAGCGAGAGAGTTTCCCGAAAACCCTAAGTATCTATTTATACCAAAGGCATAAACAAACTTAGGAATATCGCAATCCGCAGACCACCCAGAAAATTAGGGTTCCAGAATCGGCGAGAATCACCTAGCAGATTCGGTGAGAATCAATCGGCGAGAATCACCTAGGATCGGCGAGAATCAATCGGCGAGAATCACCTAGGATCGGCGAGAATCAGTCGGCGAGTATCAGAGTACAATACTCGACGATTCATGTCGAACGTGGGTTGATGATAATCATCGATCTGTGGTCGACGAGACTCGTCGACCCGCGGTCGACGATACTCGACGATACTCGTCGACCCGCGGTCGACGATACACGTCGATACTCATCGACCCGCAGTCGACGATAAACGTCGATACTCGTCGACCCGCGGTCGACGATACACGTCGATACTCGTCGACCTTTGGTCGACTATCGTCGACCCTCGGTCGACTATTCTTACCAATCCTTCAAGGCAACATTTGCCCAACCCGACGATCCTTTAAGGCAACACTTTACCCCTAACCCCATTCAGGTCGGTGATTGATAACCTTTACCAACACAGTCAATCATCTAACTTCTCCACATCTCTTATGTGCGACCCTGCAGGCTCATATCGCGTTGGCAGTGAGATTACATGTTTGACCACTTCTAGATCACCATGGTAACTCCAACACCATGTCCAGCGCGTACACTTGATCCCGAGAAGGGCCGGGGTTTCCTCCTCGCGGTCCTCGTCCTCGACCACGCATATAACCATGCCCCCGCGGAGCTCCCAGAGGGAGAGCAGGAGGGACATTCCCATACAACTGCGGGCAGAAACGTCGAATGTGGCCCGGCTGGTTGCATTCAAAACACACCAGCCCACGCCGCCCTTCATGTTGCTGAATTTGTTGAGTCTGAGGCGGTGGAGGCAACGCAGGCGGCTGCGGAACCGGATGCTCCACTCTAAAATCTCGGTGGAAACATCCTCCACCTCTTTGATGACCCCTTCCTCTCCTAAAATCCTGCCTTCTTCTATTGCTTGGTCCAGCTTCCATCACGCCCTCCGCAGGTCGCTTACCACTACTCAAGTGATCCGCCTCCAATCTCTTCGCCATGTCGATAATCTCTGCCAAACTAGAGTCCATTATAAACAAAAGGGTCTGCCTTAGGGGATCTCACAGCCCTTTGTAGAAACGCTTGGAGTATCCTCTGTCATCCAGGTCATATGAGTCTGCGAACCTTGCGAGATGCTGGAACACTCGCTGGTATTCCGTAACCGATTTTGATCCCTGCTTCAGTAGTAGAAACCTATGCTCGAGCTCATCTCGAGCCGATGTAGGAATGAAGTGCTCCAAGAAGACAACCGAGAACTTGCTCCAACTTATCTCGGTATACACTTATCCTTGGAACGTGGAGCCCATGAGTGACTTCCACCACCTCTTAGCATGTAGATCCAAGACGGACACCGCTAGTGATACAGCCATGTTGGCAGGGCAATGGATCCCCGCCAATAGCTCTTGGACCGTGTCAAGCCATTCCTCCATGCGTACGGCTGACTCCATCCCGAGGTAGGCGGGACGAGAGAGAGCCCGAAAGATGCTCAGCCAGTTAGAGCCCGGAGCCTATTGTTGAACCAGAGGTTGCTGCACCCTAAAGGCATCCAGGATGGAGGTGAGTGTCTTCCCCAACTCGTATTGCTGAAACTGAGTGGGTATGGAAGGGGCAGGAGTGCCCCCCATCGGCTCAGCGTGTACTGGAATCTAGACGTAAAAAACAAACGTATGGACAGGTTGGCAAATCTTAAGGTCAAAGTTGGACAAACTTAATGTGAATTACATATGGGCACACCACTGCTTCTGCTAAGTCAGTTTGTCCGCAAACTGACTAATCAAACGGGGGTGGTACCATTGTTAAATGACTTCTTTAGTTGAGGATTGTGCAAACTGATACCATTTGTAAGAACCCCCCCTCTCGGATCTCAAAACACGGCACGAAGGTAGTCTTATGCCCGGAACACCCACCTTGCGGTAGCATTAGCACATGGGCTAACCTGTACCACAAGAAGCCTATTCCTCCGGCTACAACCAATATCAATATATACATGCCAACCCAACCAAAATATAAGCAAGAAGAAGTCAAATCCAAACTAAATATATATGTCCAAATGCATCAAATAAGAGAAGCTAAAACACGCATGTACAATATCAGAGTACAACTATAAAATTGCCCAAACGGCTACAACAAAATCTCACAACACTCACATCCGTAACTGACGGTAGCGACGTTGTCGTCGCATCAGGCCCTGTCGTCCTGGCCTGGCTGTCCTGTTGCAAAGTCTGCGGCTGCTCTACCTATGGGGTGACCTACTAAAAAGGAAGACGTAGCAACCGTTAGTCGAAAACACTAAGTGGCATCACATCCTCTCCCCCGACGACTCCTCGGCACCGAGCGGAGAAAGGAACAAGGGTACAAGTATAATACAAGTAGTAAAGCAGGTACAAGCAGGTGGTAATAGTACATGAATAACAACATTATAAACTAGCAGTTCTACTTGAATAACAATATTATAAAACTAGCAGTTCTACTTGAGCAATTAGTAAATCAACAATTACATGTAACTACAGCAGGAAAGTAACTTAACCTATAAGTATGCCCATTCAATCTTATATGTTAAGGATCAGGTTGCATAAAAGTAACTCATCGTATAAGAGTGCCCATACAAACTTATACGATGAGGGTCTTGTTTATACAATACTATGTAATGGTATGTATGCTATGAAATGACTCACCCATGGTCACACACATGCAATTGCTATGTCGACACAGACTATAGTTCCCACTATTCGAGCAGGTAGCTAACCTCTCAGGCATCAGCTGCCGTGTCCAGGCGGTGACAGTAGAGCATGCATCTCTACTACTACGCGGGTATCCACACTACTTCACCTAGGCCTCAGTACGCCTCAATGCTAATGACACAACAACGGAGCTCATGCGTACTATGGCCCATCGGGGTCTCGGGTAGATGTGCACCGAGAACACAGCCCGAACTGGCCTGGTGTGACCTGGAAGTGGCCCCGGAAGAAGGTACGAGGACACATCCCAACCGTTCACTTGGCACGGAAGGGGCCTCAGGACGTGAACACCAAGGACACATCCCAACCGCCCAAAGTATAACTGTCAACTCCCGTCGGTATGATGATCAGCAAGCCCGTAGACCTGCCACACTATCCTTAACCCAGGATTACGACACCACATGTCGACTCACACCGCATGCAAATTCCACGACATCGTGGCATGGAAGGGGCCTCAAAAGTAAGCACGAGGACACAACCAAACCATCCACTCGGCACGGAAGGAGCCCCGGGACATGAACATCGAGGACCAAACACATCCGTCCATCTATACGTCAATACAACATTAACTCAACTAGTGACGGCCAACGCCGCACTTACATCCATCCACAATACTACCCGTAGGGAGACTACGCTCTAAGTATTGGACTACTACATTACATTCTATCCCTCATACATACTCATGGGCATGGTTTATCCTTATATTTGTCATTCCAAAAGATTTCAACATATTACAAACATGATTCACATAAATAATAATCTACCAATTTGTATCTAGTCATTTCATTCATCATATTATAAACATGATGCGCATATATAATAATCTATCATTTTTTAGCAAGTCATATCATGCCATAAAGCTTGCTTCACAATTCAGTTTAATGAAATCTAATTAACAAGATTCATCATTCATAGCAGTACGGTGGTTAGCATAAAATAGTTCATCAAAATCTCGAGTTAATTTGCAACATCGAATCCACCGAATTCAAATTCATATTATATAAACCCTAGAATTTAAGTGCAGAATAAATCTTGACAGCAAATTCGACTGGGGATTCCTGAAGCTACAGGAATCCGGTGAAGCCGTGTAACCCCTCGATGGAAAGGTCTTTTTATGGGTTACAACGTCATACTCAGCCCATAACCCAAATTTGAACGTATCCTATTTGAAATCGGCTTCAAACTACGCTGCGCACTTAACCATATTTCTGCATACAGGATTTATTGGATGTCATTTTCGTTTAGACTTTGCTGTGGTACAGACTTCGCATGAAGACGTGCAACCACTCATTGGAAAGGTATTGTCAAGGGCTTCAACTTTCGTGTTTAGTCAGAAGCCCAGATCTGGCAATATCGTACTTGAAAATGGCCAAGAAAATCGATGCGCGCAGAATACAGATTCTGCACGCATCTTAAAGAGGAATTAACGACATCAGTTCATCTTCCTCCTCAAGTCGATCTTCCAAAATCACTCCAGAAATTCCTCCTCCCTTATTCACCCTCAAAGGGACCATGATTCTTCACGAAACCATCCACCCGTCTTCACATAGAAGAAAGGGGAGGTTGAAGAGATCTAAAACCTAGAACACATGTCCTAGCATGGCCATCCCTAGAAAACTCATTCTCTCCATCAAGACTCTCTTGAGTCGATATCTCTCCAAAGAAAATAACTAAAGATCTAGCACCAAAGGAGAGGGTAGGAAGCTCACCGCAATTCCGACGTTTCCACTATTTCCGGCCATGGATCGTGTAACTCTTCTTGACGGCATCTTCTCCTCCACGACGATGGAAGATCTTCTCCTCTACAACTAGATCCAGCAACTTCCTTCTCTCAATAGGAGTTTCTCTAAGAAAATAGGGATGAAGTGATCATGAAAACAGCTAGGGTTTTCTCTTCCCCTTATATATGAAAAGTGACACGCTTAGCGACACGCCCGTGTCCTTACCCGTGTCCTGCTTGGGTGAAACAGCAACAGCAGTTTCCGTGTCGGTTCAATTCTCGACACGGGTAGGGACACGCCCGTGTCCCGACCCGTGTCCACATGACACACCCTTGTTCCCTGGCTGTGTCCTTCTCTGTATGCATTTCAACGAACTCAACTCTACACAACGACACATAGGTAGGGACACGCCCATGTCTCTACCCGTGTCATACCATTCGTTGATCTCGACACATAGTTCATCGATCTCGACAGGCTCTGTCGAGTGTAACTCGACACACACTGGTAGGGACATGCCCGTGTAGCTGCCCGTGTCATATAATGTCGACACACCTCGTCGATCTCGACACGCCTTGTCGAGTTCAACTTGACACAATGACACATGGGTAGGGACACGCCCGTGTCGCTACCCGTGTCATACATTTTATCGATCTCGACACGTTCTGTCGAGTTAAACTGGTCACACACACACACACACATGGGTAGGCCCATGTTTTGCATCATGGTGTCAACACTAGAGTGTCCACACCTCAACATCTGGGTGTCGACATACTGTGTCAACACCTGGTTCCAGTGTGTCGACACAGCATGTGTCGACACACGGTGTCGACACCAGTGTGTCAACACCTCAACCTGGGTGTCGACACACTGTGTCGACACCTTGACCCAGTGTGTCGACACAGCGTGTGTCGACACATGGTGTCGACACCAGTGTATCGACACCTCAACATCAGAGTGTCGACACACTGTGTCGACACCATGACTTCAGTGTGTCAACACCTCGACACCAAAGTGTTTGACTAATGACTCAGGTGATACAAATCCTATTCACACGTGCTGCCTAATTGTCAGCACTCACCCGAACCCAAGTCAGCTCTCCTGACTCAAAAACACATACGAGGGGCCTAATGCGATTCGGGACGTTACATTCTGGACAAACCCCTAATAAACTGCTTAAGAAACAACTCTCTGCTGAATTTAAATTCCTAGCAAAAATTGTGGGAAAAGCATTGTTGGGCAAGCACACTGCACATGACTACATAACCAGACACCAATTCCTTGTAATGTATGTTGTGGTCAACAAGAAGAAGGCCAACTGGGCTCAGATCATGTTTGATCTGATTAAGAAATAGACTACAAAGAAAGAGGTGTGTTTTGGAAGAATATTAGGGATGTTCCTGAAGGAAAAGACTGTTGAATCCATGGTCTCCCAGACCATATTCATAAATGCCTCTAAGAGGCTCACCTGTACTCTTTTTGGTAGGTGGTAGAGGACCATCACCAAGCCCTCCAAGGCTTCTTCCTCTTCCACCATGGCTTCTGAGAGTACTAGGGCTGTTCCTGCCACTTCCCACCCTACTAAAGAGATCCCTCCTCCACCTCCCTCACTTCCAGCCATCCCACCTCAACATGAGATGCTACAACAACCCTCTACCACAATTCCTTCTCTTCCACAACCACAACAATAACCAATTCATATTCCTACTCTAGCTCCATCTCCTATCACATCTCCACCAATAGATATCACTGACATCCCATCTTCCCCTCTTCAGGAATCTCAACAACCCTCACATTCTCAATCATCATAACCAACCCCACCTCAATCCCCCCATGGTACACCCATTTCATCACCAACTTCATCTCACTTACCACACCATCTGGACCACATCCCATTCTCTACTCTGCCTACTTCCCCTCCTCATACTTCCTCTCTTACAGATGTCCACATGTTAGATGCTCTCCATCCCACTCCACCAACTACTACCATCCCCACTTCTGTCTCCACTCCAACACCCTCTGCCACACCCTATACCACTCCACTATTGGATCGATCCATTATTCCATCTCTCATTGAACTGCTTACTCCCCTCCTCAAAATAATTATAGCAGAGGCTATTTTACCTCTTGCTACTTCCATATCTTCTCTTGGTACCCAAATCTCTACTCTTTCTGCTCCTTCCTCTTCAGTTAAGCGCCTGGCTTCTATGTCCACTGAAACCATGCAGGGGAGAAACTCTATAAAGAAGAAGCAGCAGCAGCATCAGAAGAAGTAGCAGCAGTAACAGCAGTAGTAGTAATAGTAGCATAAGCAACAGCAGTAACAGCAGAAATGACAGCAGCAATGCTAATCAAGAATTACTAGATTTAATTGATTTTATTGAGTCTGATATGGACTTGGATGAGCCTGGGTTGGCTGAGGAAATAACTATTGGTGATTTTATTATAAATCCCACATGAGATTTGTTAAATTTATTCAGAACTTTTGATATAGTTCAATTGAACCTTCTTCCAGAATACATCACTAAGCCATCTTTGACTATAATTCCATATACCACACCTATAAGCCCCAAAGTTGCCAAGCAACTCCAGGCCATTTTTGCTTCTCCAAAAACTCCAGTCATTCCATCTCCTCCCAGAGATGTTTCACCCATTGTTTCATCCCCTCCAACAGATATTTCTGCCCCAGTTTTTGTCATGGATGATTCACCACTGCCTGATCTTGATGCATTGATCATGGCAGATATAAAAGAGGAAAATAAGTCAGTTGTTGAAAGCACTGAAGTGTACAGTTCTCCAGCTCTAGTTCATGCTCCTCCTCCAGCTCCCTCCTAGGATGAGAATCCTCTGATATCTGCTGAAGCCCTGAAAGAAATAAATGCAATGTATGATAATCCTCAAGATTCTTCTTCTTCTTCTGATGATGATGATGATGATGAGGACTCAGATGTGATCACAAGAAAAAGAAAGTGTCTAAGAAGAGGAAAGCTCCTCCACCTCCTGCCCCAAAACCCAATCCTACAAATGACACACCATACTATATACTTAAAAAGATCACACCTTATAAGGTCATGCCAGCATGGATGTGGCTGTCCAAGAATCAATAAAACGAAAGGAAGAGAAGCAGAAGATATTCTCCTCCTCCACAGAGATTCAGAAAGGACCCTCCTCCCCCTCCTCCTCCTCCAGCTGCTGGTGCTTCAAGTTCAACAACTCAAAGGACTACCAGTTTCAAACTTATCAAAGACAGCAGGGTAGGTCCTCATCTTCAGGAAGTAGCCAACAAAGATAGTATTCATATGGCAAGAAGTACCAACAACAATAGCAGCAACATCAACAATATCAACAGCAAAAATTCACTGAACATCAAAAGGCTAAAAGCCCCAAAAGACCTGCTTCCCCACCTGTACCATTTGACGATTCAGAGATAGCTACAATAGCTAGGATGGCTAGATTTAAGGAACTGGTTGGCCTTTCCATGATTAACAAAACTAAAGCTAAAGGGAAGGATACCTCTCAATACTCTACAATGTCCAAATACAGAAAGGAACAACTAAGCAGATTTGCTAAGACTAACATGTTGTTTAATGTTTATGATTATATGAAGCTGCATCCAGAAGCAGCAGTGCCCAGGGATACCTCTCTAAATATCATTGGGTCTGCTGACATGACAATGAACAAGGCTCAAGTTGTAGATCCCAACCGGGAAATTAAGTTTACTCAGTCTGGAGACAAAGCTAAAGAAGAGAAGCACAAGGAGAAAAGGAAGAATAAATGAAGCCAAACTAATTTATCTCTATGTTATCTTAAACCTATCTGCTTATTTCCTGAGATAAAGTTTTCGGTGTATATATATATCTGCTGCACTTTCTAAAATTTCCTGCCAGATATATATTTCTTGCCTTGATTTTTTGTTGAGTCTATAATTAGTGACCTAACCCAAATAGGGGGAGATTGTTGGATCCCTTAGTTGGATTTGGGCTTGGTTCAATAAGTTAGGATGTTTGACCCAACATATATAGCTAGCGTTATGATTGTGTCCTAGAGCCTAGGCCATGTCCTTAGAGTCAGCACCATATGGTCCAGCCATTAACAGACTGCAAAAGGCTCAAGACTTAGAGATAAATCACACTCAGAAAATGAGTTCGACGTTTGTCAAACACAGGTCGATGAAAGTCGTGCTCAGCTCGATGAAATTAGAGAGAATTCTCTGAGCTGAGCTCAACAAACTTGAATCTCAGGTCGACGAATTCCAGAGTATACTTCAACACCAAGTCCAGAATTCTTCACACTTAACTCCAGTCGACGAACTTAGTTCTCAGGTCGACAAACTTAGTTCTCATGTCGACGATATCTGGGTATTGTACTTCAACACCTTATTCCTGAAACATCTAAGTATTTGAAGTCCAGCCTCGCACTCTAGTCGACGAAGTAAGAATATCAGCTCGACGAATTTGGAACTTAGTTCGATGATTTCTGGATCATCTACTTCAACACTATAAGACCCGAAATAACTAAGTATTCTAAGTCCAGAATCACACTCCAGTCGACGAACTCACCTTCTCAGCTCGACGAACTTAGACCATAGTCTTGGCAAGATTTATCAACAGTTAGAAGTTCTCAGCTCGATGAAACTAGTTCTCAGGTCGACGAACCCAATTCTGAGGTCGATGATTTCTGGACATATTACTTCAACATTCTTAAGTCCAAGAAAAATGGAATTCTTTTATTAGGTCGACGAAGTCATATTCTCAGCTCGACGAACTTGATGCACAGAATTGAAAGGTTACAGAGAAAGCAGTTCTGTCCTCAGGTCGACGATCTTGTATCTCAGCTCGACGAACAAAGATTTTCTGGTCGACAAACTTGACTTCTCAGCTCGACAAACTCTGGACACAGATCGACGAATTCTGCTCAACGAATTCTGTAAAGTTCTAGACTTAGAAATTTCCCTCCCTCTGTTCTTTTCCTAATGCAATAATTCCTGAGTAATCAATACCTAAATATTCTCTGAATATTATCGTTAGAAGCAAGCATTGATTACGGTCTTCATCAGGATTATTGCTTGTCGTTTTTCTATGGGACAATTGGGGAAACCAATCAATGCAAATATTCTCCAGGCCGTTAGAATTCAATGCAGAAAGAAATCCAAATTTCAAAAGGCAATTTACATGGAAAAAATAAAAGGGATTTTCTTTCTCTTCCTAAACAGCTCTCGAGCAATAATCAGAAACATACAGTGAACACGAATTTTCTTCATCTCTCTCGACAGCACACTGAGAAAAAATAGAGAGAGATACTTACAGAAAAAAAGCCCTATACCAGAGAAAGAACATCAGGCTGAAGAGGAAGAAGAAATTACATTCAAGATCAAGAGTCTTCTTCCTTCTACATTCCAGGATTCTTCAAAGGACAACAATTAAAATATCTGTCACGAAGTTCCTGGAGTTCATCTGGTCAAAGCAAAATCTTGAAGGCCTGTCACCCTGCAACAAAGCTTCACCTTCCTGAACCATTCAATATATCAGGGGGAGCTTTTGCTAACATCTAAATCCACAAGAGTCTTCTCAGTTGTTTTGAGAAAGAGAAGACATAATCACTCTCTCATCCCCCACTGCATAAAGGATTCTTAACTCCCTTCAAAAGTTATTCCTGGTTGCAAGTCACCTGATCAAAAGACTTGACATTTGGTTTTTGAGCACCTGATCAAAAGCTCATTGGTGGCAGTCACCTGATCAAAAACCTGAGTGGATTCCTACTAGGGTGGTAGAAGAGTGAATGTACGCAGGTTGGGGAACCACTATAAAATTCTTGTATTATCTATGTTGCTCTATTCTTTTGTTCTTGCTGTGGCTGTGCTAATTAGGTTTACTGTGTCTTTGATATTTTACATTTGTTGTGCCTGTGTTAGATCAGATTATTTTAGAACTAAGTTTTATTTATAGCACAAGTTTTAAAAACCTAATGATACTCTATTCAACGCCCCCCCCCCTCCCTCTAGAGTATACCAGATATAACCCCTAACTTTCATCCTGTACACCCCTAGACCCAGGATTTCACACGTACATCACAAGAATGTCAACAGAGACTTCTCCAACACGCAACATAAACATCAACAATATAGACCAACTTGTCCAGATGGGCTTCAGACAACATGCCTATTCCATATTCTACATTTTCGGATCTAAATGTAGGAATATATTTGGATCAAACCGATCTACCCATTGGAATCCACCCTTTTTCACCTTTTGGTGAGGAGATCCATGTAAGTATACATATTGAGGACTTCACTTATCCGGGAGAAACTTGTTACCCTTGTAGTTCTCTTCCGAGCCATGGAGAATCTTTTCGATGCAGATGGAAGTGAGCGTCTCACTTTCCCCTTTGCAGATCTATCCTCAGATCTGGCTTCCGACCACAAGATCTCCATCAGTAAGCTTACAAAGCTCATCCCAAAACCTCCTTAGCTTCTTCTCCCTTTTTACTCAATGAAACTCAAGAGTTGAAGAGAGAGAGAAAGAGAGATAGAGTAAGAGAATGAAACATCCTTCCTATTCTTCTCTGGTTCAGTGGATTCAGGACTAATACCAACCACATGATCTCTCCTCCAAAATAAAGCAAAGGCCATGAATTGAGCTAAAAAGTCAATCACCGCTCACTGGCCGCTCACCAGCCATCTGACACGAGTCACTAGCCGGCGATATCTACTTTTGACAATTCGTCGCACGGGTTTTAGTTTGTCGAACAAAATTCGTCGAACATGATTGATTTTCCTCGAACTTTGTTTGACACTAACCGATCTTTGCTCGGCATTTTCGTCGAGCTCTGCACGATGTTTTCGTCGAGCTCTACTCGACATTTTTGTTGTGCTCTGCTCGACATTTTCGTCGAGCTCTGCTAGGCATTTTCGTCGTGCTCTGCTCAACATTTTTGTCGAGCTCCACTCAAGTTTAGCCGTTACCTCCTCCTACGTTTGGGGCGTTATAATCCTCCCGTCCTTACGGAAATTTCATACAGAAATTTGCATACCAGATTAAAAAGGCAATCACAAATATGTTACAACATACATTCTCTTCAAAAAAAAAGTTACAACATTTTATACAAACAACTGGGGAAATTCAGCAAGCATGGTTTGCTCATGCTCCCATGATAGCTCCTCACGACAACAATTGTCCCACCGAAACTTGACCATCCCGATTGTCTTGTTCTGCTGCTGCTTAAACGCCTTATCCTTGATCCGAATGGTCCTAAACTTCGTCCTAAGACCAAATTTGACCGGTACACGATCATTCACAATCACTTGGGCTGGCACTTTTACAGGTTTTTGAAGCACTGTTATGTGGAACACATCATGCAAGCCACTCAGTTCTGCCGAAAGAGCTAGCCAATAGGCAGCCTCTCCAATTCGCTCCACCACTTTAAATGGGCCAAGATACCTTGGACTCGGCTTTTTAAACTGTTGAATCCTGGATATTCCTTTGAATGGCTTGATCTTTAAATATACCCAATCGCCAACTGCAAACACCATGTTTCGGTCTTTGGCGTTATAGTATTTCTCCTGCCTATCTTGGGCCATTACTTGTCGCTCTAGAATAGACTGTATCGTCGAATTAGCCTATTTGACTTCCTTATGCTTAAACGACATAGAATCTCTTGTTTCCGCCCAAGCTAACGGTGTACGACACTTCCCAACATACAAAGCTTCAAAAGGCACCATATTGATACTAGCATGATAGCTATTATTATAGGCACACTCTCCCATATAGAGATGGTCTTCCCACCTCTTCCAGAAATCCAAGGCGCACATTCGGAGCATATCCTCCATCGTTCTATTGGTCCTCTTAGTCTGGCAATCCGTTTGAGGATGAAAGGTCGTACTGAATTTTAATTTTGTCCACAGCAATTGATGTATTAGGCTCCAATCATTCGAAGTGAAGCGCCCGTCTCGATCACTTACAATGCTACGACGCATATCGTGCAGTCGTACTATTTGTTCTACGTAAAGCTTAGCCAAAACTTCCACTGAATCGCCCCTCTTGTTCGGAATGAAGTGAGCCACTTTAGTCAATAGGTCCACGATCACCCTAAGAGAATCGTTCATGCATTGCGATCTCGGCAAACAGTGCACAAAATCCATTGAAATGTGGTCAAACTTCCATTCCGAAAAAGTTAGCGACTTCAGGAAACCTCCAGGCTTCTGTTATTCAGCTTTTACTAATGCGCAAGTCTGACACTTTGCCACATAATGGGCTATATCTTTCTTCAGACATGGCCACCAGAACAATTTCTTCATGTCCTTATACATCCTTGTGCTGCCTGGGTGGATTGAATTCTTCGGATAGTGTGCCTCATACAACAATTCTTTGTGTCATTTACCCATGTTCGGGATGCACAAATGATCACCTTTCCGCAAAAGCCCAACATCCCAGGAGAATTGGGCATTTTACCCATTTACTTCTTAGCATTGTAGACTTTAATCAAGTTCCATTGCTCGCCAATCTCTGTCTGCAAGGTCATACTGTACCTTCGTCCAGTTCAGGCATACACGTGCAATAGCATACTTGTCCACACAACATATGTCTATGGCCTCCAACTCCTGGATTAGATGCCCATCATGCATCCGCAACCAACTTCCTCTTGGCGGAGTCCTACGCCTCAGGTCATCTACGACCACATTTCCCTTCCTGGGAGTATAAAGAATCTCGAAGGTGTACTCTCCGAGGAACTCCATCCACCTCCACTGTTGCATTTTTATATCCTTCTGGTCTAGCAGATATTTAAGGCTCTTATGGTCCGTGAAGATATCAATTTTCATGTCATATAAGTAATGACGCCACAGCTTAAGTGAAAATATCACTGTCTCCAACTCCAAGATGTGGATGGGATAATTCCTCTCATACACTTTCAACTAGCATGAGCCATAAGCAATCACCATTCCAAACTGAAGAATAATGCTGCCTAAGCCGCTCCCTGATGCATCAATATAAATTGCAAAGCCATCCTAACCACATGACGATGTCAAAATTGGCGTCGTGGTCAAGCGACTCTTCAGCTCTTCAAAAACTCAAGCGCACTCTGGTGTTCAAACGAACTTTTAATCCTTCCGCGTTAGTGTGGTAAGAGGCAAGGCTATCCGCAAAAAGCTTTCTATGAATCGTCTGTAGTATCCTGCTAGTCCAAGGAAACTCCTGACTTCGGCTATAGAAGACAACACCGGCCACTCTCATATTGCAACTATCTTTGCAGGATCCACCAAAATGCCCACTCCACTAACTACATGACCAAGAAAGGCCAATGACGACAGCCAAAACTCACACTTTGAGAACTTGGCATAGAGCTTGTTTCTTCTCAGGTTATGCAACACCAGCCGTAAATGGTTTGTATGGTCTTCTTCAGACTGAGAGTATACTAATATGTCGTCAATAAAGATGATTACAAATAAATCCAAATACTCTCGAAACGTTTGGTGCATTAGGTTCATGAATACCGATGGCGCAATTTTTATCCCAAACAGCATTATAGTGAACTCGTAGTGACCATATCGTGTCCCAAACGCTATATTGGGAATATCATATTCCCGAATCTTCAACTGATAAAAGCTAGACTTCAAGTCTAGGTTCGAGTAACCCCAGAAGATCCTTAGGAAAATCATCAGCATACTTCGATACAATAGGAACATCACTCACACTGGGCTTCAGCTCAACAGCTTCCGACAGAGTGAAGAACAACTCCACGCCCTTTCAAACTGCCCTGACTACTTGGATAACAGACAATAATATATTACTTGATCCTCGTATACCAGCGAATTTTGTCTCTCGTTCGGTGTTCTTCCCTAGTGTGACTTCCTTAGAGTTGCAATCTATATAGGCATGCTTCTCCGAGAGCTAGTCCATACCAAATATTACATCAAACTCTGATATCAGGAGGGCAGATTCTTCCAATCCAAAATCCTGACTTCCTATCCGCACCTCAACACATCAAGCTCGATACGCGCACATCAAGAACAAGTTTAGTAGTAGCACATTCACTCGATCTGTCGGGGTAAACGACAGCACTCTGATACACCCTACTAATTTCTCCAACAGAAAAGAATGAGAAGCTCCCATATCAAATAGTTCTCTCGCCGGATGTTCCGTTATCATTACAAAACCTAATTCAAACCAATCATACACAAGCAACACACAAGGTACTAAGTTTGGAAAGCAGTAAAAAAACTGAATCTTAACTTATACCTGTTATGACGTCACTTTGTTTTTATGGCGTCCCGCTGGCTAAGATTATAAAATCGGGGTTGTGCTTTTGATGCAGTTGATTCCACCAATATCTTTCCCTTTTCCGCATAAGATGCACCCATCTTTTTCTCCCCTTTTGGACCACTCCAGCAGGTTCGAGCGATATGACCCACCTTTCTAAATGTATAGCATGTGGGCGGACCTCTCCTAGATGTTGCTCCAGACGCAGGAGAAGAAGCAGCCAGTACAAAAGTTTTAGGCTTTTTTTTCAATCGTCAAAACCCATACTTTGGAGAACTAGGTACTTTAAACTCTGTCTTCTTCCCCGCCAAGTCATTTTTATGTTGCACACACTTCATGTCCAGCTCAAGGGAACAAGCCGTATTGACCAAGGTATGGAAACCCTGCGTCATCAGTCCTGAGAGCAGCAACCGCAGGTCCTCTCCCAGCCCTACATAGAATCGATTTGTTTTTCATTTCTCATCTGCAAATGTAAAGCTTGTATATCTTCCCAATCTCGTAAACTCTGTAATTAGTCATCCACCGACCTCTCTCCTTGAGTTAGCCTTTGAAATTGGTTCTCCATTGCAATCCGCTGTGCCGATGGAATGTATCTTGCCAGAAAACACCTTGATAACTCCTCCAATGAGATCTTAATCCACGGCCGACCAGCAAACTGGTGTATAGCCGGAGAAGACTCTGTGTCATTTTGTTTTTCGGGTTTCTATGCAGTAGATTGCAGTAGGGAGCCTTGGGGACTAACCACAAGGAGCACCCGAAAAACTGGGCAGAAATGTATTTCTGCCAAGTACCGCACGACTTTCGTGTAACAGTCCATTTTTCAGCAGGCAAAATTTAAGATTTTTGGTGAAATCGTGGCCATCCATTCCTTCAGCCTGGATCCAATGGCTGAGCTGCCTCCCTATTTCCTTAAGGCCGTGAATGAGAAGAGAAATCTCATTTCTCATTTGGTCTTCTCTTTCTTCATTTCTAGTGAGAGAAATGAAGAGGAAGAAGGAGGAGGAGGAAAGGGGGCTGATCACTGGTGGTGCTGCAGTTTACCGACGAGAGATTCGAGGCCGACGTTGCGGAGGAAAAGCTCTTGTGAGGCGTTCGAGCTAGCTTAGAGCTCATGGAACCAAAGAGGTCTTCAAGGGTAACGACTTTTATTCCTAGCCATGTGAAGGCTTCCTTTTTGGCATATGCATGTGATTCCCCCACCAAAAGGTGGCTGATTTTAGGAGTCTTTGGGTGGATTCGTGAAATCCCCTTTGTTGGCATATAGATCCGGAAATGGAGTACGGAATAGGCATGCTGTGTGAAGCCCATCTGGACAGGTTGGTTTGGATTGGTGATGCTGCATACGAACCGGAGAAGACTCCGTGATAAACGCATAGTTTAGGAGTCGATGGGTTGGACCTATGAAAGGAAGTAGCAGGAAGTACTGGAGTGTTAGTCCAGGAAAATACCCGTATAATTCTTATTTTTCTTGTGCTATTGGGTTCTACCTGTGTCAGGAAGTAGCAGGAAGTACTAGATTGGAATTCCAGGAAATACCCTTTGTAATGCTTAATGTTCATAGGGCGTCCACCTGTGAAGAGAGTAACAGCAAGTACTGGCATGGTAGCCAGGAAAGACCCCTGATATTTGTGATATTTACGGTGTCCACCTACGAAGAGAGTAGCAGGAAGTACTGGTGTGCACAGGAAAGACCCGCTGATGTTGTGAGATGAATGGGTGTAAGAGTTATGCCCAGGCTTGAATGCCAGAACAGGATCAGTGAGACCTACCCGCAACTTTATTTAGCCGCGAGTACGTCGTGTTCGGTGATGGCAAGGCGATTTGAGCAACGGGGGGTGGAGGATCTGACCTGCGTTATGTCCGCCCGACGTGAGACCCGAAGGTGTGGTCTGTTGGAGAGCATACCAAGAGTCTTAGGCCTACGCGTTGTGAGATAATGGTGGGCTACGGGCCAATCCCGGTTCACTAAGACTATAAAACTCCGGCTGTACGCCATGGAGTAAATGCTCAAGTGAGTTGTCGCTGGGCTGTGGCCCTGATATGGTGGTGGGCAACTGATTTGCCAGTACACCAAGAATGTGCCCTGAGTGCACGGACCGTTGGGCTGGGTGGCTAATGGTTGTGATGGCATGTGTGTGTGATAGCACATTATTTGAGATATAGAGCCATGCTTGTGATATGCTATGAGATATATGCCTGCAGGGAAGATCACCGCTGCCCCGAGAAAAGGGGAAGAGTCGTTATAATTTGGTCAGCTGAATGCTGACCGTTGCCTCTGTTTGCCACCCTTTAGTGGAATGTCCTTATGCAGGTGTTGGAGAACCGAGCGGGACGCATAATGGCTGAAGTCCCTACTGCTTTTGCTGCTGCCGCTGCTAGCCCTTGAAGGCTAATGTGGATGTAAATGTTATGTTTTCTTTTGATGTGGCTGTCCTGTGTGCCAAAGTTTGGGCCACTGTTTGAAAGCCCTGTAAGGCCATAAGGCCAACGATGTTTACATGTTGTAAGACATTCCTATAATCTATAAAATGTGGAGTTTTATATGTTGGACATTCAAGAGAGGAGTTCAATTGTATAGGCTTCTGCTAGAATGCAATGTGTTAGATGCGTTGCGCTACTCTGGTATCACTCCGTAGCTTCATCGTCTGTTTTGTGGTACATGCTATGGGGCCCCGGCCGGACTTTCTAGTATATAGTATAGGAACGAATTGGGTTGTTACATTTTTGGTATCAGCTGTCTTGGTCTTTCCCTCTCGACGTCGTGGTCGACTTCTTTTGTGGGGTGGCGAGCACATGTCTGTGCAAACCACGTTAACACGTTTGAACTCCTGAATTCCCATGATAGAAATGCAACTTCTTGTGTTTGAGGAACCTGCGTGTTCCTATTTTGTGTTGTTTGCTTGTGTAAGGTCGCTAATTGTTTAGGTGACTCGGAGTGGTGCAGGGCAATCAGAGCCCCATCGTTCGGATGAAAGTACGGCACCAACTGAGGTGCCTACCCCTCCGCCATCTACAGAAACCGTTCGTCAAATTGCTGAGGATTTGTTTGCCATGGTTAAAAGACAGCCGGTTGGGCAAGCGCAGTCGGCCGTGCGGCCAGAACAGGTGGAGGCGAGGCCGAAACCTGTTGTGGTTGTGAATCCTCGAGCCGCTGAGAAGCAGTTGACGCGGTTTAAGAGTTTTCACCCGCCGACGTTCTCGGGAGTGGGAGCTGCTGCATAGGCTGAGGATTGGTTATCGCGCGTCAAGCGGATCATGACTGCGATTGGAACGGAGGAGCATCAGAAAGTCACCCTAGCTACCTTCCTTCTTGAAGGAGAGGCTAGACTGTGGTGGGATGAGATGGAGCTGCATCACTTGGCTGGTCGTCTCTTAACACAAGTATCGATTGAAGAATTCTCTCGACTCTTCCTAGCGAAGCACCTTCCTGCAGCGCAACGGATTGCCATGGAGAATGAATTCCAAAGGCTGATGCAAGGTGATGGCAGTGTGGAAGCTTACCTGTATGAGTTTACATGCTTATGGCGGTATGCGGGTTCGATATTTGCTGATGAGAAGAGAAAGACGAATATGTTCTATAAATGACTGCGGGACGAGCTGAGGTTCCTGCTTTCTAGTTCTGTGTACCAAGGCTTCCAGGCGTTGGTCGACACTGCAAGCGCGCTGGAAAAAGGCATGAAGAGAGTGCAAGGGAAGAGGGCATTGGTTGTGTCACAGCCGGAGTTTAAACTGCCCCGACCGACGAAGTCATTCTATAAGAAGAAATGGGGCAAGAGGCCCAAGACGGCGGGACAAGCTCCTTCTTCAGTTGCATCGGGAGCAACGTTGGGGGCCACCTCAAAGCCGGATACTCGTACATGCTTCAATTGTGGATGGGTGGGGCATATAGCTCGAGATTGTCGGGTGCCGCCAAAGCGTGAAAAGAAGGCGGGAGCGTCATATATGGAAAAAGGAAAGGTGGTGGTGGAATCCTCTGCCTCTCAGGCGCAGCCCCGGGTCTACAATCTTGGCCTGCAGGAGGCCATCAAGCAGAGTGACGTCGTCACAGGTATGAGTTTTGTGTTTGAGTATTTTATTGTTTGTATGTTTTGCTTAATGCCTCTGTGGATGCGGCTTGTGTGTGTGACATGATTGTCACAGGTTTTGTGATCATTCGGGACACGCTGGCGCGAGCACTGTTTGATACAGGTGCATTGCATTCTTTTCTGTCTCGCGAGTTTATAGCGCGGCTTGGGATACCTAGTCGTGTGAAGACAGATAGCATCAGAGTGGTGTTGCCGAATGGCTGTTGGATGCTTGCGGATCAAGCTTGCGATGTGGCGGTCCAAATAGGAAGTCGGGATTTCAGTTTGACTGCATATGTATTGCCGATATAGGAATTCGACGTGATATTTGGAATGGATTGGCTTGCGAAGCAGCGTGCCATTATTGATTTCTAGTCCAAAGAAATCACGTTGGGCCAGAATACCGAACAGGAGACAAAGTTCGCGGGTATGCGAGGAGTCGGCGGGACGTTGTTGTCTGCACTCCAAGTCTTGAAGGCTGTTTGGAAGGGTGCGGAGTGCTACATCGCCTTGATTCAGGCTGTTGAGCCTAAGGCCACTGAGGGTGATGTTCCTATTGTATCGGAATTTGCAGATGTGTTTCCCAAGGATCTCCCTGGGCTACCACCGCAGCGTGAGATTGACTTCATGATCGAGTTGGTGCTAGGTGCGAAACCTGTAGCCCGCTCGCCATATCGCGTCGCGCCAAAGGAAATGGCGGAGTTGAAAGTTTAACTGCAGGAATTGATGGAGCAGGGGTATATACGCCCAAGCATGTCTCCTTGGAGCACCCCTGTGCTTTTTGTGAAGAAGAAAGACGGTGGCTTGCGGTTATGTATCGATTACCGCGAATTGAATAAGCTGACCGAGAAGAATAAATATCTGATTCCGCGGATTGATGAGCTGTTTGATCAGCTAGTGGGATCGTCCGTCTACTCGAAGTTGGACTTGAAATCCGGTTATTAACAATTGAGAATTCGGGAAGAAGATATTCCCAAAACTGCATTTGGAACAAGGTACGGGCACTGCGAGTTCACAGTCATGCCGTTTGGGCTGTGCAATGCGCCTTCGGTATTTATGTACTTGATGCACCGAATATTCTGCGAGTACCTGGATTTGTTTGTGATAGTGTTTATTGATGATATCCTGGTGTACTCGAGATCGGAAGCCGATCATGAGAAACATTTACGGTTGGTGTTGAATACCTTGAGGCAGAATCAGCTCTATGCCAAGTTCTCGAAGTGCGAGTTTTGGCTATCGTCCATGGCTTTTCTGGGCCATGTGGTGAGTGGAGCGGGTATAGCTGTGGATCCAGTGAAGATAAGGGCCATAGAAGAGTGTCCAGTGCTATCTTCATTGGCCGAGGTGCGGAGTTTCCTTGGACTAGCAGGCTACTATCGAAGATTTGTTGAAAACTTCTCGCGGATTGCTTTGCCGCTAACCACGTTGATGCGAAAAGAACAGAAGTTCCTTTGGTCGCCAGAGTGCGCGCGAGGTTTTGACGAGCTGAAGATTCGGTTGACCACGACGCCTGTGTTGTCATCTCCATGTGGTACCAATGGATTTGTAATCTACAGTGATGCTTCAGGGCGCGGCTTAGTCTGCATACTTCTACAAAATGGAAAGATGATTGCTTATGGCTCACGCCAGCTGAAAGTGCACGAGCGGAACTATCCCATCCATGATCTTGAGTTGGCGGCGATGATCTTTGCACTAAAGCTGTGGCGACACTATCTTTGTGGTGTGAAGGTGGAGATCTAAACAGATCACAAGAGCCTGAAGTACCTATTGGAGTAGAAAGACTTGAATATGCGACAACGAAGGTGGTTGGATTTCCTCGGGGACTATACCTTTGAGATTCACTATACTCCCGTGAAGGGGAATGTTGTCGCAGATGCCTTGAGTCGGCGGACTCCGGCAAGAGCAGCTTGGTTGCAAAGGCATGATGAACGTCTCATCCAGTAGCTGGAAGCATTAGAGATTTCTTGTGTTGACAAGAATGCCACTACCAATGCATGTTTGAACTGGATGGAGGTGCAATGTGATATTGCGGACCGAGTTCGACGGGCAACAGAGTTGGATGAAGATCTCCTACGCTATGCGAAAGCTGGGCTAAAATGGAAGTTCTCCTGGAATGACGGTCTTTTGCGGAAAGAGGGTCGTTTGTGCGTCCCAAATGTGGGTAAATTGAGGGAAGAACTGATATATGAAGCACATTATACGGAGTACTCAATCCACCCAGGGAGCACGAAGATGTTCAGAGATATGAAAAAGCTATTTTGGTGGCCAGGGCTAAAGAAAGATGTTGCCCTTTATGTGGCCAAATGCCAAACCTGTGCTCTAGTGAAGGCGGAATGCCAGAAACCGGGCGGTTATTTGAAGTCGTTGCCGATTCCAGAATGGAAATTTGACGATATTTCTATGGATTTCGTGCACGGGTTGCCGAGATCTCAGCGAGGGAACGATTCCATCTGGGTGATTGTTAATCGGCCGACGAAAGTGGCACATTTTCTACCAAACACGCGAGATGATTCGGTAGAAAGTTTGGCAAAGCTGTATGTGGAATAGATTGTACGGCTTCACGGTGTTCCTCGGAGCATCGTGAGTGATCGAGATGGGCGATTCACATCAAAGGATTGGAGGCTAGTTCACCAGCTGTTGGGCACGAAGTTGACTTTCAGTATGGCCTTTCATCCCCAAACGGATGGCCAAACTGAACGAACCAACAGAACGATGGAGGACATGCTCCGAATGTGCGCCATCGATTTTGGAAAGATATGGGAAGATCATCTCTACATGGTGGAGTTTGCGTATAATAACAGCTACCAGGCGAGCATCAGAATGGCACCGTATGAAGCTCAATATGGAAGGAAGTGTCGTACACCCTTGGCTTGGGTAGAAGCGGGAGAAGCTAGAATTTATAAATGTAATGAAGTCGATGAAGCAAACTCAACCATTCGTGATATTCGAGCGAAGCTACTCATAGCCCAAGATTGTCAAGCAAAGTACTACAACGCCAAGCACCGGAACGTAGAGTTCGCAGTAGGCGATTGGGTCTACTTGAAGATCAAGTCCTTCAAAGGTGTATCTAGGATTCGATGTTTGAAAAAGTTGAGTCCAAGATATTTGGGTCCATTCGAAGTGGTTGAGCGAATCGGAGAAGCTGCCTATCGGCTAGCTCTTTCGGCAGACTTGGGTGGACTACATGATGTGTTTCACATCTCGGTGCTTCGGAAGGCCGTTAAAGATCCATCTCAAGTGATCACGGATGATTGTGTGCCGGTGGAGTATAGGCTAACAACGAGGGTTAGACCCATTCAGATCGAAGATCGAGCCGAGAAATAGTTGCGAAATAAGACGTTCGGGATGGTTAAAGTCCGATGGGATAATTGCGGCCGTGAGGAGCTTACATGAGAGCGAGAGTAGACCATGCGAGCGGAGTTTCCCGAGCTATTTTTGTAACGATTGCATCGTGAAAATTTTGTTGTAACATAAACGGTTAATGTTATAAACATTTTGGTTGCTCGTTGCCTTCCTGTATACAAATTTCGAGGACGAAATTTCTTGTAGGAGGGGAGGGTTGTAACAGCCCATTTTTTAGTAGGAAAAATTTATGATTTTGGGTGAAATCGTGGCCATCCATTCCTTCATCCTGGATCCAATGGCTGAGCTGCCTCCCTATTTCCTTAAGGTCGTGAATGAGAAGAGAAATCTCATTTCTCATTTGGTCTTCTCTTTCTTCATTTCTAGTGAGAGAAAGGGAGAGGAAGGAGGAGGAGGAAAGGGGGCTGATCACCGGTGGTGCTGCGGTTTACCAACGAGATATTCGAGGCCGACGTTGCAGTGGAAAAGCTCTTTTGAGTTGTTCGAGCCAGCTTAGAGCTCATGGCACCAAAGAGGTCTTCAAGGGTAACAACTTTTCTTCCTAGCCATGTGAAGACTTCCTTTTTGGCATATGTATGTGATTCCCCCACCAAAAGCTGACTGATTTTGGGAGTCTTTGGGTGGATTCATGAAATCCCCTTTGTTGGCATATAGATCTGGAATTGGACTACGGAATAGGCATGCTGTGTGAAGCCCATCTGGACAGGTTGGTCTGGATTGGTGATGTTGCATACGAACAGGAGAAGACTCCGTGATAAACGCATAGTTTAGGAGTCGACGGGTTGGACCTGTGAAAGGAATTAGCAGGAAGTACTGGAGTGGTAGTCCAGGAAAATACCCGTATAATGCTTGTGTTGCTTGTGCTATTGGGTTCGACCTGTGAAAGGAAGTAGCAGGAAGTACTGGATTAGAATTCCAGGAAATACACTTTGTAATGCTTAATGTTCATAGGGCGTCCACCTGTGAAGAGAGTAACATTATGTACTGGCATGGTAGTTAGGAAAGACCCCTGACATTTGTGATATTTGCGGTGTCCACCTATGAAGAGAGTATCAGGAAGTACTGGTGTTCCCAGGAAAGACCCGCTGATGTTGTGAGATGAATGGGTATAAGAGTTATGTCTAGGCTTGAATGCCAGAACAGGATCGGTGAGACCTACCCGCACCTTTATTTAGCCGCGAGTACGCCGTGCTCGGTGATGGCAAGGCGATTTGAGCAACGAGGGGTGGAGGATCCGACCTGCGTTATGTCCGTCCGACATGAGACCAGAAGGTGCGATCTGTTGGAGCACATAGCAAGAGTCTTAGGCCTATGCGCCATGATACAATGGGGGGCTACGGGCCAATCCCGGTTCACTAAGATTATAAAACTTCGGCTGCACGCCATGGAGTAAATGCTCAAGTGAGTTGTCGTTGGGCTGTGACCCTGATACGGTGGTGGGCAACTGATTTGCCAGTACACCAAGAATGTGCCCTTAGTGCACGGACCGTTGGGCCGGGTGGCTAACAGTTGTGATGTCATGTGTGTGTGATAGCACATTATATGAGATATATAGCCATGCTTGTGATATGCTATGAGATATATGATTGCAGGGAAAATTACCGCTGCCCCGAGAAAAGGGGTAGGGTCGTTATAATTTGGTCAGCTGAATGCTGACCGTTGCCTCTGTTTGCCACCCTTCGGTGGAATGTCCCTGTGCAGGTGCTGGAGAACCGAGCGAGACGCATAAGGGCTGAAGTCCCTACTGCTTTTGCTGTTGCCGCTGCTAGCCCTCAAAGGCTAATGTGGATGTAAATGTTATGTTTTCTTTTGATGTGGCCGACCTGCATGCCAAAGTTTGGGCCACTGTTTGAAAGCCCTATAAGGACATAAGGCCAACGATGTTTACATATTGTAAGACATTCCTATAATCTATAAAATGTGGAGTTTTACATGTTGGACATTCAAGAGAGGAGTTCAAGTGTATAGGCTTCCGCTATAATGCAATGTGTTAGGTGCGCTGCGCTACTCTGGTATCACTCCGTAGCTTCATCGTCTGTTTTGATGTATATGCTGTGGGGCCCCGGCCGGACATTCTAGTATATAGTATATGAACGGATGGGGTTGTTACATTTCGTTATACCGACGGCGGTCACTCTGTTATTGTGAGGGATGTCTCTTTGAGACCTGGGGACATTGTTATGAGGCTGGGTGCTCTGGGATCCCAGTTTGGTTGGTCTGCGAGCCAACCTTGTGCATAACCGGGTTATGTACTATTGTATGATCGATTTGGGACTCGGGGAAGCTTGACCCGCACCTATGGCTTAAATTGACGTGGCGGTGTGAGCAATGGGCTGTGTGAAACCGTACCCGTACTATGCGGTTTGGTTAAGGAGACCTAAGGTACGTGGCACTTACCGTTGGTATAGAGGGAGAGTCTTAGGCTTCAGATGGAAAGAATAGAATGCTCATAATGTTTGCTGTCTTGGGGGAGACGGTGGACCAGGTTCACTAAGAATGTGCCCTGAGAGTACGGGGTGTGTGTCCGTGCGTGCCTATGCCTGTGGTGAAGTATGCTTAAATTGTACTTTCACTTTCATGTTTGATTATACTAATGAAATGCAGGGAAGCAGCACCGCCGCCACGGTTAAGGGGCAGGTCGTTATAATTTGGTCAGCTTTAGCTAAACTTTGTCTTGTTTTACGACTGTGTGGTGGATTGTTCTTATTCAGGAACAAGTGGGCCTAGTGGCAAGTAGCGTGCTGAAGCCCTTGATGCTGTGCTGGCCCTTGAAGGCCAAAGCAAAATGTTTTCTTTATTATGTTTATGTGTGCCCGGCGTGCAAGCCGAAGTATGTAAGACACTTTTATTGATCAAACTATTGTAAGGCCATAAGGCGAAAGTATTGGTGTATGTTATTCCATTCTTATTGTCTCTGTAGTGGGAATTCATGTGTTGTATGGGTTCTTATAACAGTTTTAAAAGCTTCTGCTAGAATGCTCTGAGTTATGATGCATATTCCTATGCTGTTGATTCAGTATTCTTATGTAACACAACTAACTGTCTCTGGAATATGACGTGAGGCCCCGGCCGTACCTTCTGTTATATTCCATGTGACGGATGGGGTGTTAGAATTTGGTATCACACTAAGGCATCAGTCTTTCTTATTTGAATTCGTGGACAAATTCTTTTAAAGGGTGGTGAGCACATGTATGTGTGTCATCGTTATAACATGAAAAGAACCCATGAATGTCCACATAGGAATGAGAATACACATGTTTGAGTAGCCTGCGTTGCAATTTTGTTTGGTCGCTTAATGGTGTGTTGTACTACTATAGGTGACTAGTAGCGGTGCGCCACAGTCGCAACAAAAATATTTCATGGAGAGTAGTGCATCTAACGATGTTCCTATGATCCCTCCTTCTGCAGAAACCATACGGATGTTGGTTGAAGCGGTGTTCGCTATGTTTAACACCCAACATGGAGGGTATGTGCAGCCCCCTATCCCTAGGATGGCTGTAGTATCGATTGGCACGCTGTAGAAAAGGGCATGTGGTAGAACATCAGAGCAGCAGTTAAATATGCTTTTGACTCGGGGAACACACTCAGTGGATGAGTATTTGCATGTGTTTGTCTTGATAAGGGGATACTCAGGGTTTGAGATGGAGAATGAACAGACCACGGTTAATAAATTTTACAACGGTCTGCGTGATGATTTAGGACTACTGTTGGTAGGACCAAAGCTACTTGGATTCCAAGCGTTGGTGGAGTCTGCTAGATCTTTGGATGAAGATTTGGCAAAAGTCAACTAGACGTCAGAGTTCAGAGTACCAAACTTTGCAGGGTCAACAAAGTCTGAACACCACAGGAAGGGGAATAATAGAGATCTAGAATATCTACTAGTTGAGCTCCATATACTTGCTATACTTGTGGCAAGATAGGACACATTGCCCAAGATTTTTGGAGCTGATGCACGAAGTACGAGAAGAAGCCTGGAGCAACTTATGCTAAAAAGGGAAAGGCGGTATAGTCAACCACATCCCATCGAGCTCCAACCCAACCGAGAGTCTATAACCTTGGCCAGCAGGAGACCATCAAGTAAGGAGACATGGTCTCAGTTATGCGTTAGAGTTTAGCATTAATGTATTCCATACCGTACGTCTTATGCTTTACTTGTATGATTGATATGTTTTACGGTTCGTTATGATTTTGGACGTTCCGGCTCGAGGTCTGTTCAATACAGGGACTTCACACTCCTTCCTATCTGAGATCTTCGTGTCTCATAACAGAGTACCTACTTCAATGGAGAAAGGTAAGTTGGATGCGTTGTTACCGAACGGGTGTTCGATGTGCGCGAAAAGAGATTGTTGCTTAAGAGTGTCAATAGGAAGTCAAGCCTTTGACATGGAAGCGTCTATTCTTCCTAGTGGAGTTTGACGTAATCCGTGGCATGGACTAACTCTCGGAGTAACATGCTTATATTGTTTTACAACTCAAAGGTGTCGCACTAGGCCTGAACACCTAGCGCTAGACTAAGCTAAAAGTACATTACTATGTGGTGCCAGGTGACAAACTAATGTCGCGGTCTCCTTACCGCTTAGCACAGAGGGAAATGGAAGTGTTGAACGCATAACTTCAGGAATTGTTGGAACAAGGTTATGTGCGTCCGTATTCGTCGCCTTGGATCGCGCCGGTCCTCTTTGTTAAGAATAAGGACAGAAGCTTACGACTCTGTATTGATTACTGTGAGTTGAATAAGTTAACGGAAAAGAATAACTATCCGATCACAAAGATTGTTGATCTGTTCGACCCGCTGGTGGGGACGACTATGTACTCAAAGTTGGATCAGAAATCCAGATACTATCAGCTGCGGATAAGGGAAAGTGACATTCCCAAGATGTCTTTTAGCACACGTTATGGCATTATGAGTTCACTATCATGCCGTTTAGGCTGACGAATGCGCAATCTGTGTTTATGGAATTGATGAATAGAACGTTCAGAGAATACTTGGACTAGTTCGTGATAGTCTTTATCGACGATATACTAGTGTACTCACAGTGCGAGGTGGATCATTTCAAGCACCGGCATGTGGTGTTGGAGAAATTTAGGAGGAACCAACTGTATGACAAGTTCTCCAATTGCTTATTTTGGTTGTCCTCTACAGCATTCCTTGGTCATGTGATTAATGGTGAAGGTATTGCGGTTGATCCGACGAAGATAGTTGCTATACGGGAGTGGCCTGTGTTGTCTTCAGTGGCGGAAGTCCGGAGTTTTCTGGGGCTTTCCGGCTATTACAGGCACTTCGTGGAGAACTTCTCACGGATAGCATTGCCCCTCACTACTCTGACAAGGAAGGATCAGAAGTTCATTTAGTCACCTGAATGCGCACAAGATTTCGAAGAACTAAAGTGTCTTTTGACCACGACACCTATGTTTTGTTTGCCCTGTGGTTCTGAAGGCTTTGAGGTTTACATTGACGACTCTGGTAGTGGGTTAGACTGTGTTCTGCTTCAACACGGGTCGGTGATATCCAATGGATCACTTCAGTTAAAAGTGCATGAGATGAACTATGCGGTCCATGACTCGGAGTTGGCGGCCATGGTATTCGCTCTCAAGCTTTAGAGGCATTACCTGTATTGAGTAAAGGTCGACATTTATTCAGATAACAATATTCTGAAGTATCTGGTTGATCAGAAGGACCTTAACATACGCCATCGTAGGTGGATGAAGTTCCTTGGGGACTACACCTACAAGATTCATTATATTCCCGGGAAGGGGAATGTTATGGCAGATGCACTGAGCCGTAGAACTCCTGCACAGGCCAACTGGTTGAAGATGCATGATGCGCGGCTCATTCATGATTTGGAGGGTTTGGAGATCTCGTGTGTTGACAAGGGGTCTAGTTATAATGCTTGTATGAGTTGGAGAGAGGTTCAATACGACCTCGCGGACAGGATTTGACAGGCCTTGGAGTTGGATGTAAGCTTGAAACATCGCTTGGTAGAGTCCGTGGATGGGTCAAATGACCAGTTTTATGATGACGACGGCCTTATATGGAAAGGTGGTCGGTTGTGCATCCCAAATGTTGGGAAATTACGAGAAGAATTAATGTATGAGGCACATTTTACCAACTACTCAATTCACCATGGGATCACAAAGATGTTCAAAGACATGAAGAGGTTGTTCTTGTGGCTAGGTATGTAGAAAGACATATCGCTATACGTGGCGAGGTGTCAGACTTGTTGTAACAGTCCAAATTTCTGAAACAGGAAATTTTTGGGTGACACGGCCTGGGACACGGGCGTGTCCCAGGGCGTGTCAGCAGACACGGCCTGCGACACGGGCGTGTCGCAGGGCGTGTCGAGGTTGGTCGACTATCGGTCTTGGTGTCGATGATTTTTCACTCGACGATGTGTCGAGGGGGCACACGGCCCAGGACACGAGCGTGTCCAAGGCCGTGTCGCGTGCTCGACGATTTTTACTCGACGATCGTCGAGTGTCGAGACATGAGTGTCGAGACGTGGGTGTCGAGTGTCGAGAAGTTGCACATGGCCTATGACACGGGCGTGTCATAGGGCATGTCAAGTCGGGTCGACGAACTCAGCCCGACGAAGCATTTCGACAGGGTGTTTCTTTGTGCCGTGTCTGGGCACACGGCCTGGGACACGGGCGTGTCACAGGCCGTGTGATGTCTCAGGATGTTTTGGGATTTTTTTCGCCCATGCACACGGCCACAGACACGGGCGTGTCTGAAGGCGTGTTGGTGACACGGCCCATGACATGGGCGTGTCACTAGTTTGGATAGGTCGGTTGACCACCGCTTGAGGCACACGGACTGGGACACGGCCGTGTCACAGGCCGTGTCAGGTAAAAATCAGTGTTTTTGGCAAAATCGTGGCCGTCCATTCCTTCAGCCTGGATCCAAGGGCTGAAGCTTCTTTTCTCTTTTTCCTAAAGGCCGAAACTGAGAACTTATGATCATTTGCTTCTTAGCCTTTATCTTTCTTCAAAAGAGAGAAAGAGAGAGAGGAAGAAGGAGGAAGAATGGGAAGGGCTGCTGCTGGTGGTGCTGCGGTTTACCGACAAGAGTTCCGAAGCCGGCGTTGCGGAGGAAACGTTCTTGCGAGCCAAATCAAGCTAGCTTTGAGGTCATGGCACTGAAGCGGTCGTCAAGGGTAATGACTTTTCTTCCTAGCCATGTGAATGCTTCCTTTTGGCATAGATTTGTGATTCCCCCACCAAGAGGTGGCTGATTGTGGGAGTCCTTGGGTGGATTCTTGAAATCCCCTTTTGTTGGCATATAGATCCGGAGATGGAGTACGAAATATGCATACTGTGTGAAGCCCATCTGGACAGGTTGGTCTGGATTGGTGATGTTGCATATGAACCGGAGAAGACTCCATGATAATCGTGTAGGTTAAGGAGTCAACGGGTTATGCCTGCGAAAAGGAGTAGCAGGAAGTACTGGAGTGGTAGCCCAGGAAAAATAGCCATGTGATGTTTTTGGGTCCAACCTGTCAATGAGGCACAGGAAGTACTGGTGTGACCAAGAAAGCCCCTTTTGTGATGCTTGATGTCGTAGGGTGTCCACCTGTGAAGCGAGTAACATGAAGTACTGCCCTGGTAGCCAGGAAAGACACCTGACATTTGTGATTTTGCGGTGTCCACCTGTGTCTAGAATAACAGGAAGTACTGGTGTGCCCAGGAAAGACCCGCTGTTGCTGTGAGAGAAATGGGTATAGAGAAATACCCAGTCTTGAATGCCAAGAACAGGATTGGTGAGACCGACCGACACCTTTTATATAGCCATGAGTACGCTGTACTCGGAGAAGGCAAGGCGATTTGAGCAACGGGGGGTGGAGGATCCGACCTGCGCTATGTCCGTCCGACGTGAGACCAAAAGGTACGGTTTGTTGGAGCGTATAGCAAGAGTCTTCTGCCTGCGCGCCATGACACAATGGGGGGCTACGGGCCATCCCGGTGTAGGAAGACTAACTCCGGCTGCACGGCATGGAGTAAATGCTCAAGAGATTTACCGTTGGGTTGTGACCCTAATACGGTGGTGGGCAAGAGCTTTGCCATAACACCAAGAATGTGCCCTGAGTGCACTGACCGTTGGGCCGGGTGGCGAACGGTTGTGATGGCTTATGTGCGTGAAATCACATTTTGATGATATATTGCCATACTTGTGATATGAGATGCCTGCAGGGAAGAATACCGCTGCCCCGAGAGAAGGGGTAGGGTCATTATAATTTGGTCAGCTGAACGCTGACCGTTACTTTTGTTTGCCACCGTTGGGTGGATTGTCCCTGTACAGGTGCTGGAGAGCCGAGCGGGACGCATAGAGGTTGATGTTCCTGCTGTTGTTGCTGCTACTGTTGTTAGCCCTCGAAGGCTATATCTTATGTTGTGTGTTTTCTTTTAATATGGCCGGCCTACGCACCAATCTGTTTAGGCCACTGTTTGAAAGCCATGTAAGGCCTTAAGGCCAACTCTTTTCACTTGTTGTAAGACATTCCTATATCGTATAAAATATGGAGTTTTATGTTTGGACATTCATGAGGAGTTCAAGTTGTAGTCTAGGCTTCCGCTATAATGCTTGTGATAGGTGCGATGCGCTACTCTGGTATCATCATGTACCTTCACCGCCTGTTTTGTGATATATACTGTGGGGCCCCGGCCGAACCTTCTAGAATATACCATATGAACGGATGGGGTTGTTACATTTTTGGTATCGGTTGTCTTGGTCTTTCCCTCTCGAAGTCATGGTCGACTTCTTTTGTGGGGTGGCGAGCACGTGTTTGTGCAAACCAAAGTCTACAAATGAACTCCTGAATGTCCATGATAGGAATGCATATTTGTGTGTTTGAGGAACCTGCGTGTTCTTATTTTGTGTTGTTCGCTTGGGTACGACCGCTAATGTGTGTGTCTTGTCCACCTTTAGGTGACACGAAGTGGAGCTGGGCCGTCTGAGCCCCAGCGTTCTGATGAAAGTACGGCACCAGTCGTGGTGCCTACACCTCCACCGACTACGGAACATGTGTGTTTAGTTGCGGAGGCCTTATTTACCATGATCCAAGGCCAGCCACTTATGCAGGAACAAGCGGCTATGAGGCCAGAACAGGTGGCGGCAAGGCCGGAAGCTGTCGTGGATGTGGCTCCTCGAGCGGCTGAGAAGCAGCTAACGTGGTTTATGAGTTTCCATCCGCCTACGTTTTCGGGTGCGGGAACTCCGACGCAGGCTGAGGATTGGCTATCGCGCGTCAAGCGAGTGCTGACGGTGATTGGAACGGCGGAGCATCAGAAAGTTACTTTAGTTACCTTCTTGCTTGAAGGAGAAGCTCTATTGTGGTGGGATGAGATGGAGTTGCACCACTTGGCGGGTCGTCCTTTAACCCAAGTATCCATGGAAGAATTCTCCAGACTCTTCCTAGCGAAGCACCTTCCTGCGGATCAGTGGATAGCCCTGGGAAATGAATTCCAATGGTTGACCCAAGGTGATGGCAGTGTGGACGCGTACCTACATGAATTTAATCGCTTGGGGTGGTATGCGGGTTCTATATTTGCTGATGAGCAGAGGAAGACTAACATGTTCTATGAAGGACTGAGGGACGAGCTATGGTTCCTTGTGTCAAGTTCTGTGAACCAAGGTTTCCAAGCGTTGGTTGACACTGCGAGCGCGCTGGAGAAGGATATGAAAAGGGTGCAAGGGAAGAGAGCTTTGACTGTGTCGTAACCGGAGTGGATGGCGCCCCAGTCGGGGAAACCATTTTATAAGAAGAGATGGGGCAAGAAGTCCGAGCCTAGTGGACAAGCTCCTTCATCCGTTATAACGGGAGCAACGTCAGGGGCTACCTCCAAGCCAGATACTCGTATCTGCTTCAATTGTGGCCGAATGGGGCATACTGCGGGAGATTGTCGGATGCTGCCAAAGAGTGAAAAGAAGGCGGGAGCATCTTATGTGGAAAAAGGAAAGGCAGTGGTGGATTCCTCTGCCTCGCAGGCGCAACCCCGGGTCTACAATCTTGGCCTGCAAGAGGCCATCAAGCAGAGTGACGTGGTCACAGGTATGAGTTTAGTTTTGCATATGTTCTTGTTTGTATGCTTTACTTAGTACATATATGTTTGCGGTTTGTGTGTGTGACATGTTTGTCATAGGCTTTGTGATGATTCGGGACACGCTGGCGCGAGCACTGTTTGATACGGGTGCATCGCATTCTTTTCTGTCTAGCGAGTTTATTACGCGGCTTGGGATACCCAGTCGTGCAAAGACAGATAGCGTCAGAGTGGTGTTGTCGAATGGCTGTTGGATGCTTGCGGATCAAGCCTGCGATGTGGCGGTTCAGTTAGGAAGTCGGGATTTTCGTTTGACGGCATTTGTTTTGCCAATATCGGAATTCGATGTGATTTTTGGGATGGATTGGCTTGCAGAGCAGCATGCCATGATTGATTGCCAGTCCAAAGAAATCACGTTGGGCCAGAATACCGAACAGGAGACAAAGTTCGCGGGTATGTGAGGAGTGGGCGGGACATTGATGTCTGCACTCGAGGTAGTCAAGGCTGTTCGGAAGGGTGCATAGTGTTACTTTGCACTGATTCAGGCTGTTGAGCCTAAGGCCAGTTTGTGCGAGGTTCCGATTGTGGCAGAATTTACAGATGTGTTTCCCACGGATCTCCATGGGCTACCACCCCAGCGGGAGATTGACTTCACAATTGAGTTGGTGCCAGGTGCGAAACCTGTGGCCCGCTCGCCATATCGCGTTGCGCCAAAAGAGATGGCTGAGTTGAAGGTTCAACTACAAGAAATGCTAGAGCAAGGTTATATACGCCCAAGTATGTCACCTTGGAGCGTGTCTGTGCTTTTTGTAAAGAAGAACGATGGTGGGTTGCAGTTGTGTATTGATTACCGTGAACTGAATAAGCTGACCGAGAAGAATAAGTATCTGATACCCCGGATTGATGAGTTATTCGATCAGCTGGTGGGCTCGACCGTCTATTCGAAGTTGGACCTAAAGTCTGGTTATTACCAGTTAAGAATTCAGGAAGGTGACATTACCAAAACCGCATTTGGAACGCGTTATTGGCACTATGAGTTCACAGTCATGCCATTTGGATTGTGCAATGCGCCCTCGGTGTTTATGGATCTGATGCACCGTATTTTTCACGAGTACCTGGATCTATTTGTGATTGTGTTCATTGATGATATCCTGGTGTACTCGAAGTCCAAAGCTGAGCATGAGATTCACTTGCGGTTGGTGTTGAACACGTTGAGGCAAAATCAGCTATATGCCAAGTTCTCGAAGTGCGACTTTTGGCTATCGTCAGTGGCATTTTTGGGCAATGTGGTGAGTGGAGCGGGCATTGCAGTGGATCCAGCGAAGATAAGGGCCATACAGGAGTGGCCAATGTTGTCTTCCGTGGCTGAGGTCAGGAGTTTCCTTGGACTTGCGGGCTACTATAGAAGATTTGTGGAAAACTTCTCGCGGATCGCTTTGCCGCTAACCACACTAACGCGAAAAGATCAAAAGTTCGTTTGGAAGCCAGATTGCGCACGAGCTTTTGAAGAGCTGAAGAGTCGGTTGACCACGACGCCGGTGTTGTCTTCGCCATGTGGAACCGATGGATTTGTGATTTTTAGTGATGCCTCAGGGAGCGGCTTAGGTTGCGTTCTTCTGCAGAATGGAAAGATTATTGCTTATGGCTCACGCCAGCTGAAGGTGCACGAGCGAAATTATCCCGTCCATGATTTGGAACTAGCGGCGGTGATTTTTGCACTCAAGTTGTGGCGACACTACCTTTATGGTGTGAAGGTGGAGATCTATACCGATCATAAGAGCCTAAAGTATCTTTTGGAGCAAAAAGACTTGAACATGCGACAACGAAGGTGGTTGGAGTTCCTTGGGGACTACACTTTCGAGATTCACTATACGCCCGGGAAGGGGAATGTTGTCGTGGATGCCTTGAGTCGGCGGGTTCCGGCTAAAGCGAATTGGTTACAAAGGCATGATGAACGTCTTATCCAGGAGTAGGAAGCATTAGAGATCTATTGTGTTGACAAGAATTCCACTGCCACTACATGTTTGAACTGGACTGAGGTGCAATGTGACCTTGCAGACCGAGTTCGACGGGCAACAGAGTTGGATAACGATCTCTTACGCTATGTGAATGAAGGGCCAGAAGGCAAATTCACCTGGAATGACGGTCTTTTGAGAAAAGAGGGCGGTTTGTGCGTCCCGAATGTGGGGAAATTGAGGGAAGAACTACTGTATGAAGCGCATTATACAAAGTATTCCATTCACCCTGGGAGCACAAAGATGTTCAACGATATGAAGAAGCTTTTTTGGTGGCCAGGGCTCAAGAAAGATGTTGCCCTTTATGTATCCAAATGCCAAACATGTGCGATGGTGAAGGAGGAATGCCAAAAGCCGGGCGGTTATTTGAAGTCACTGTCGATCCCATAGTGGAAATTTGATGATATTTCCATGGATTTTGTGCACGGGATGCCAAGATCGCAGCGAGGAAATGATTCCATTTGGGTGATTGTTGACCGGCTAACGAAAGTGACACAGTTCCTCCCGAACAAGCGGGATGATTCAGTTGAAAGTTTGGCAAAGTTATATGTTGAACAGATTGTGCGGCTTCACGGTGTTCCTCGGAGCATCGTAAGTGATCGAGATGGGCGATTCACGTCAAATGATTGGAGGCTAGTCCACCGACTGTTGGGCACAAAATTGACTTTCAGTACGGCCTTTCATCCCCAAACGGATGACCAAATTGAACGTACCAACAGAACAATGGAGGACATGCTCTGAATGTTCGCCCTTGACTTCGGAAAGAGATGGGAAGATCATCTCTATATGGTAGAGTTTGCATATAATAACAGCTACCAGGCAAGCATTGGGATGGCACCATATGAAGCCCTATATGGAAGGAAGTGTCGTACTCCCTTGGCTTGGGTAGAAACGGGCGAAGCTCGGATTTTTAAACCAAATGAGATTGCTGAAGCAAACTCAACCATTCGGACTATTCGAGAGAGATTGCTTATTGCTCAAGATCGACAAGCGAAGTACTACAACGCCAAGCACCGGAATGTGGAATTTGCGGTTGGCGATTGGGTCTACTTGAAGATCAAGCCTTTCAAAGGTGTCTCCAGGATTCGACGATTGAAAAAGTTGAGTCCAAGATATTTGGTCCTTTTGAAGTGGTTGAACGAGTTGGCGAAACGGCTTATCGGCTAGCTCTGTCAGCAGACTTGGGTGGATTACATGATGTATTTCACATCTCAGTGCTTCGGAAGGCCGTGAAAGATCCAGCTCAAGTGATCGCGGATGATCGTGTGCCGGTGGAGTATGGGCTAACAACGAACGTTAGACCCATTCAGATCGAAGATCGAGCCGAGAAACAGTTGAGGAAAAAGAAGGTCGCCATGGTGAAAGTCCGATGGGACAACTGCGGCCGTGAAGAATTGTCATGGGAGCGAGAGCAAACCATGCGAGAAGAGTTCCGTGAGCTGTTTTTGTAATCTCTAGAGAGGATGTTGTAACATAAAATTTTGCATGTTGTAACATTTTTCTTGCTGGTTACTATTGCCTTTCCTGTGTCTGAATTTCGAGGATGAAATTTCTTGTAGAAGGGGAGGATTGTTACAGTCCAAATTTCTGAAATAGGAAATTTTTGGGTGACACGGCCTGGGACACGGGCGTGTCCCAGGGCGTGTCAGCGGACACGACCTGCGACACGGGCGTGTCACAGGGCATGTCGAGGTTGTGTCGACTATCGGTCTTGGTGTCGACGATTTTTCGCTCGACGATGTGTCGAGAGGGGGCACATGGCCCAGGACACGGGCGTGTCCAAGGCCGTGTCGTGTGCTCGACGATTTTTACTCGACGATCGTAGAGTGTTGAGACATGAGTGTCGAGACGTGGGTGTCGAGTGTCGAGAAGTTGCACACGGCCTGTGACACGGGCGTGTCACAGGGCGTGTCAAGTCGGGTCGACGAACTCAGCCCGACGAAGCATTTCGACAGGGCGTGTCTTTATGTCGTGTCTAGGCACACGGCCTGGGACACGGGCGTGCCACAGGCCGTGTGAATTCTCGGGATGTTTTGGGTTTTTTTCGCCCATGCACACGGCCACAGACACGGGCGTGTCTGAAGGCGTGTTGGTGACACGGCCCATGACACGAGCGTGTCCCATGGGCGTGTCACTGGTTTGGATAGGTCGGTTGACCACCGCTTGAGGCACACGGCCTGGGACACGGCCGTGTCACAGGCCGTGTCAGGTCAAAATCAGTGTTTTTGGCAAAATCGTGGCCGTCCATTCCTTCAGCCTGGATCCAAGGGCTGAAGCTTCTTTTCTCTTTTTCCTAAAGGCCGAAACTGAGAACTTATGCTCATTTGTTTCTTAGCCTTTATCTTTCTTCAAAAGAGAGAAAGAGAGAGAGGAAGAAGGAGGAAGAAGGGGAAGGGCTGCTGTTGGTGGTGCTGCGGTTTACCGACAAGAGTTCCGAAGCCGACGTTGCGGAGGAAACGTTCTTGCGAGCCAAATCAAGCTAGCTTTGATGTCATGGCACCGAAGCGGTCGTCAAGGGTAACGACTTTTCTTCCTAGCCATGTGAAGGCTACCTTTTGTCATAGATTTGTGATTCCCCCACCAAGAGGTGGTTGATTGTCGGAGTCCTTGGGTGTATTCTTGAAATCCCCTTTTGTTGGCATATAGATCCGGAAATGGAGTACGGAATAGGCATGCTGTGTGAAGCCCATCTGGACAGGTTGGTTTGGATTGGTGATGTTGCATACGAACCGGAGAAGACTCTGTGATAAACGTGTAGGTTAAGGAGTCAACGGGTTATGCCTGCGAAAAGGAGTAGCAGGAAGTACTGGAGTGGTTGCCGAGGAAAAATAGCCATGTGATGTTTTTGGGTCCAACCTGTGAATGAGGCACAAGAAGTACTGGTGTGACCAGGAAAGGCCCTTTGTGATGCTTGATGTCGTAGGGTGTCCACCTGTGAAGCGAGTAACAGGAAGTACTGGCCTGGTAGCCAGGAAAGACCCCTGACATTTGTGATTTTGCGGTGTCCACCTGTGTCTAAAATAACAGGAAGTACTGGTGTGCCCAGGAAAGACCCGCTGTTGCTGTGAGAGAAATGGGTATACAGAAATACCCAGGCTTGAATGCCAAGAACAGGATTGGCGAGACTGACCCGCACCTTTGATATAGCCATGAGTACGCTGTACTCGGAGAAGGCAAGGCGATTTGAGCAACGGGGGGTGGAGGATCCGACCTGCGCTATGTCCGTCCGACGTGAGACCAAAAGGTGCGGTCTGTTGGAGCGCATAACAAGACTCTTCAGCCTGCGCGCCATGACACAATGGGGGGCTACGGGCCATCCCGATGTAGGAAGACTAACTCCGGCTGCACGCCATGGAGTAAATGCTCAAGAGATTTACCATTGGGTTGTGACCCTAATACGGTGGTGGGCAAGAGCTTTGCCAGAACACCAAGAATGTGCCCTGAGTGCACGGACCGTTGGGCCGGGTGGCGAACGGTTGTGATGGCTTGTGTGCATGAAAGCACATTTTGATGATATATTGACATACTTGTGATATGGGATGCCTGCAGGGAAGAATACCGCTGCCCCGAGAGAAGGGGTAGGGTCGTTCTAATTTGGTCAGCTGAACGCTGACCGTTGCTTTTGTTTGCCACCGTTGGGTGGATTGTCCCTGTACAGGTGCTGGAGAGCCGAGCGGGACGCATAGAGGTTGATGTTCCTGTTGTTGTTGCTGCTACTGTTGTTAGCCCTCGAAGGCTATATCTTATGTTGTGTGTTTTCTTTTATTGTGGCCGGCCTGCACGCCAATCTGTTTAGGCCACTGTTTGAAAGCCATGTAAGGCCTTAAGGCCAACTCTTTTCACTTGTTGTAAGACATTCCTATATCGTATAAAATGTGGAGTTTTATGTTTGGACATTCATGAGGAGTTCAAGTTGTAGTCTAGGCTTCCGCTAGAATGCTTGTGATAGGTGCGATGCGCTACTCTAGTATCATCCTGTACCTTCACCGCCTGTTTTGTGATATATACTGTGGGGCCCCGGCCGGACCTTCTAGAATATACCATATGAACGGATGGGGTTGTTACACTTGTGCTTTAGGGAATCCCGATGCCAGAAACTAGGTGGATTTCTAAAGTCCTTGCCTATACCAGAGTGGAAGTTTGATGACCTCTCTATAGATTTCGTGCACGGGATGCCGAGATTGCGCAAGGGTGAACAGGATGATGGAAGCCATGCTTTGTATGTGTGCATTGGATTTTGGTAAAAGGTGGGAGGACGATCTTTATATGATTGAGTTTGAATACAATAACAGCTACCAAGCCAATATTCAGATGGCTCCTTTTGAGGCTCTATACGGAAGGGGGTACCGTAAACCTTTGGCTTGGGTAGAAACAAGAGAATCAAAGTTTACAAGCGAAGAGATGTTGAAGATTCTACGTCAACTATGCGGTTGATTCGGGAACGGCTATTGATTTCTCAAGATAGACAAGACAAGCACTACAATGCCAAGCATCAGAACAAGGAGTTTGCGGTGGGCGACTAGGTATACCTCAAGATAAAGCCGTTTAAAGGCGTATCAAGGATTCGACGCTAAAGAAGCTTAGTTCAAGGTATCTTGGGCCTTTCGATATCTTGGTGTGGGTTGGTGAATCCACCTATCGGTTGGCTCTTTCAGTAGAGCTGAGTGGTTTGTATGATGTGTTCCACATCTCGGTCGTACGCAAAGACATGAAAGAACCAGTAGAAGTAATTGTTGTGGATCAAGTATCGGATGAGAGTGGGCTAACAATGAAAGTTAGACCCATTAGGATCGAGGATACAGAGGTCAAACAATTGCGGAACAAAGCTATCAGGATTTTCAAGGTCCGATGGGACAATTATGGGCGTGAGGAGTTTTTGTGGGACCGACAGCAGACCCGGCTTGAGGAGTATCCTAAACTTTTGTACTCAGGTACCATTTAACTTTGTGTACTTTACCATTATGTAATTTTGGGACAAGATTCTTTTATGGGAGGGGGGAGAACTGTAATGCCCCAAAACTCAATTATGAATGGGTAGTGTGTTTGAGAGCTTTGGAGCCATTATGGTTTCACATGGTCTGTGACACGGGTGTGTCCAGAGCCGTGTCCTTTTCTAGAATTGGCTGAGTTTTATTGAGTGTTGAACACGGCCTGGACACAGGCATGTCCATGTCAGACATGGGTGTGTCCAGGTCGGACACGGGCGTGTCCAGGGCGGACACGGGCATGTCAAAAGATGTGTCCTGCTCTGTGTTTGTCGGGTTGTGTCGAGTGAGCAACACGCCCTGGGACACGGGCGTGTCCAGGTCTGACACGGTAGTGTCCAGCTCGGACATGGGCATGTCCAAAGCCGTGTACTATTTGGGCGTAACGATTTTTGTGTCGATTGAGGCACACGGCCTGTGACACAGGCGTGTTCATGTTTGACACGGGCGTGTCTAGGGTTGACATGTGCGTGTTAGAAGCCGTGTCCTGATTCAGAGATCGATGAATTCTTGTACGAAAGTGAGACACGGCCTGTGACACGGGCGTTTCACAAGCCTTGTGCGGCCCCAGGAATACGATTTTAAGGGTAAATCAGGGCCTTTCGTTTTATTTAAGAGTGATCCATCCCATGAAGATGATTTAGGCCTGATTCTATTTGGCCATTTCATTTTCTAAGATTTAGAGAGAGGGGAGAGCAAAGGGAGAAGAAGAAGGAGGATTTCGGCCATTGTTGGAGGTTCAGAGATCCAAATCGCGAGCCAAGTCCAGATCCGCGGAGGCGAGTCTGTTGTGGTGCTTTTCATTCGGCTACTTTTCCATGGCGCTAAAGCCAACTTCTAGCATAATGATTCTCTACTTGTACATATGAAGTCCTCTTCCCTTTTGCATAGGAAACTCTCTCCCGCGAGTGGGCGGTGAGTGTGAGGTATTCCTTCGGGTAGATATGGTTTATCCCTATAGTCTTGCATATAGAGTCCAGAATCGAAGTACAGGCATAGGCATGGTGTGTGACGCCTATCCGGACATGTTGGTCTGGATCGGTGATGTTTTCATTATGCGTGTATTGCCGGAGAAGACTCCATGCCATTTTGTTTTTTTGGGTTTCTGCGCATTAGATTGATGCAGGGAGCCTTGGGGACTCTGCAGTGCAGTTGGGTATGAGAGGTTGGCTAAGGTGCTTCTTATAAAGGAGGTTCCGGGATCAAGCCCCGGGCTTCAACAACCTACCCGGCCTTTACCCAAAATATGGGACCCCGGGAGATTTGGTTGGGGATGCTTTGCCATTCGACTGCAGTCGACCATGGACCGGTGGGTGCTGTTGTATACCCAGCCCAGGTTTCTAGCAATCAAGTTTATTTCTAAAAATCCACTTGACTCCAATGACATTGTGTCCATATGGTCTGGGAACCAGCTTCCAGACCTTGCACCTTTTGAACTGATTCAGTTCTTCTTGCATTGCACAAATCCAGAATTGGTCTTGAATTGCTTCTTCAAATTTCTTGGGCTCTTCTTGTGAGAGGAAGCTGGAATAGAGAGTTGTGTTGAGACTTCTGCTTCTATTTTGTACACCTTGGCTAGCCTCACCTATTATCTAATCTAGAGAATGATCTCTTAGATATCTGAGTGCTGGGGGCAGCCTGACTGCTTCTTGCTGATGACCATTTTCTTCAGCAGGTTGGTCTTCATTTTCAGCCTGACTGTCCCTTGCTTCCTCTGGACAGCATCCCTCTTCGCATTCTTATTGCATAGCTAGGACTTTATCTCTCATGGAGAGCTTTTCCATCTTGACTTATATACCTGCAGAGCTAGGCAAAGATCTTGACAGCTCAATGTCAATCTTGCATGATTCATAAAACACTACATGGATAGATTCTTCTACAACTTGATTTGTGAAGTTATATAGTCTATATGCCATATAATTATTAATGTCCCCAGCAAAGATCCCCACATGGGATTTGGCAGCAAACTTAGTCACTTTTGACTTACCATTGTTCAGGATGAAACACTTGCAATCAAAGATCCTGAAATATGATATGTTTGGTTTTCTGCCCTTCAGGTTCTCATAGGGATTCTTCTTGTGGCCTTTGGTGATAGAATCCCTACTGAGCACTTGACATGCCGTATTAACTGCCTTAGCCCAGAAATATTCAGGGAGAAAAGTGTCACTCAATAATTTTCTCCCAGCTCTTATGAGAGTCATATTTTTCCTCTAAGCTAACCCATTTTACTGTGGTTTTCTTGGAGAGGAGAATTCTTGATGAATCCCTTGCTCTTAATAGAATGTAATCATGGCAGCAGACTGATACTCAGTTCCATGTTCACTTCTCATTTTGACCACAGAGCATGCAAGCTCATTCTGAATTTGCCTGACAAAATTCATGAAGATTTTAAGGGTTTCATCCTTTTTCTAAGGAAGAACACCCAAGTGAACCTGGAATTGTCATCAACCACCACAAGGGTGTAGACCTTCCTACCTAGACTATGAACTGGCATAGGACCAAACAAATCCATATGGAAAAGATACAAGCATCTCACTGATTCCTTGGCCCCAATGCTCTTGAAAGAGGTCTTAGTCTGCTTACCCTTTTTGCAAGCAACACATATACCCTTCTTGGAGCATTTTATTTTGGGACAGTTCCTAACTAGCTCATTACTGAAGAGCTGACCAATGGTCTTATAATTCAAATAAGCCAGTTTCTTGTGTCATTGGACACAATGTGAAACTTTGTCATTTATAACTACGCATATAGGGGATCTATTATCTAAGCAAGAAAAGTTTAAGCAATAGACATTCCCACTCCTAGTGCCTGTTAAGATGACACTTTGGTCACTTAACCTCTTGATGTAGCACTTATCCTTGTGGAAGGAAATGTCATAACCACAATCACATAGTTGGCTTATGCTTATGAGATTGTGTTGTAACCCCTCCACATAAGCAACCTTTGTGAGGGTGATTATGCAATTTGAGATATTACCATAGCCTCTGGTTATCCCTTTGTCAGAGCCTCCAATGATGACCTTTGGTCCATTCTTTACTGGAGTGAACTCCTTCAATAGCTCCTTTGTTCCAGTCATGTGCGTGGAACATCCACTGTCCAAGTACCATTTAAGGGAATTGGTACTTGAACTAACCTGAAAAGTACATAAATAACCATACCTTAGGACCCCAATTTTTGTTGGGTCCTAGGTTCACATTAGTCTGAAAATAACCATGCCTTCCTGCAGAATTTCTGACAGGTTGGCAACCTCTGGACACCGAAGGATTATGCCAGCAATTTACAGCATAGTGTCCCACTTTGCCACAACACCAACACATATAGATATTGTATCTCCTTTTATGTTTGGGAACATCATTAGGCTGTAATGCTACCTGAACAGTGGGGAGTTGCACTGCTCTATACTTCTGTCTTCTTTCAGCTGCCGTTTGACTGAAGGATAGTCTTTCAGCTGGCTGTTTTAGTATTTTCTGAGAACCACCAGCTGCATGTCTCTTTTCATCTATCATGCATCGTATAGCTTCAGAGATTGTCATTCCATCCATTCCAGAAGACTCACCTTGAGTCACTACTTTTGTTGGATGATTTAGATTCACTGCAGCTGCATTATCTTTGAGTTTTGGGGCTAGGGCACCAAAAACAAATGGTCCAGGATGGGCCATTTGAATTTCCTCATGGGCAGCCTTAAAGGCTCTCACATGGATATATCTTACACCTTAGCTAGGGCTATATTGGTCGATACCAGCGGATCTGCACTTCTCCCAGTGACCATAACAGCTTTCATGGTCATACCTGTTAGAAGGCAACAACAATCTCTGAAAAGGAATTTGAGGCAATGAGGCTAGACACACTACTGGTGCCTTTCCATTTACATTTCCTTTTGGATTGGAAGGTCTAGCAGGTCCCTTAAATCCCAACCCTTTCTTACCAGCTTGGGTAAGGTGGGTGTCAATTAAGGGCAACACAGTGTTTGGCTTAGAAAATTTGGTCACTATCAATTTCTCATTTAAGAGATCATTTTCAAGTTTCTAGATAAGTTTCTCATTTGAGACTCTTACCATAGACTACCTATCAATGATCTCTTTGGACTATGCTGCTTGTGCAGCCATGTCAATGAGGGCTTTTTCTAGGTCTTCACACTTGCTTTTAAGACTAAGAAGCTCATTTGCCTGTCTCTTGGCAAGTAGATTTCACCTCTTGAATGCCTCAAGAAGTTCTCCATACTTGGAAATTATGGATTTGACAACATCCTCAAATTCTGAATCCCCTTCATCACTTGATGATTGAGCTTCAGAGTCTGAGCCAGCCTCATGACTTGAAATAAAAGATTGTGATTTAACATTTACCTGAGTCTGACGAAGAAGATCCTGGATGCTTTCTTCATATGGCATTGCCATCAATCCATAGAATTGAGCATCTTCATCTTCATCTTCATCAAACTCTGAGTTACTATCTGAGTGAGATAGAGGGGCCCTAATCCCAATTCTAGCAGCAGGGTATTCTTCAGGTTCTTCTTCAGCAATAGCTATTAGCGCAATGTAGGCTTATTCTTCTTCACAGTCTGACCCAGAGGGAGTCAGATGACGCATCGGACAGCAAGTGTACTGATCGTAGTCAAGTAATAATGTGAGGAGATGAATCCCCGGATATCAATCTCTCTAGGAGTGCAAGTAGGGAGTGTGATTTCACTATATGAAAAATGGATTGCAATCGGGAAAGTAACCAAAGGTGGTTTTGATTTGGGGTTTTCCTAAACCTATTGCTAAAACTCCTATTGCTGGTCGCCACCGCCGCGTCTCTTGGGAGGACTACTTGTTGATGCACGAAAACGGACAGGGAGTCGGGCACCACCAGCTAACGGTTCGAACACCGGGGAATAGGGAAGGAAAGGAGGAGACTGTCGACTAATCGGTTACTAGCGGTCGCGGCTAAAGGGCAGAAAAGAGGAGGGGGCCGCTGGCAGCGGCAACAGCAGAGTTCGCCCGCCGCGGCTTAAATGCCACTCTTGCGGCGGGCTTTCCTTTACTTAAAAATGAGACAGTTACAACGAGTAAAAGAAGAAGCCGGCCGGGCTACAAGCCGCAATACACTAGACTTGAGACCGCAGCTCTTAACAGGCGAGCTACTGGATCCCAGTCATGGTGTCTTGGGGAGTGCACCCACCCCCTATTTATAGGCTCGGGGGCCTACCCAAACGGGCAGGGCTAAAATTACCGGCTGCCCGGGGTACAGGAGAACCGGGCAGAGGTGAGGGGAAGCAAAAGAGAAAGAAACAAGAAAGGAGGGAAGCCGCGCGGCCTGGCGGATTCCTCCTGGCGAGCTGACGGCTGAGTCTTTGGGCCTTGTCGCTGAGCAGGGTCGGCGTTGGCAGCGGCCTGACATGGAGACCGCCCGGCTTGGGAGGCTTGGCGGCTTGAATATGCAGACCGCCCGGTCTGGAAAACTGCGCGGGCAGGTCGCGGATTCCGGGCTTATCATAATCCCCGCACATTTTTAAGTTTCCGAAAAAACTTCGAAAATGTAGAACTAAGCCGGAGACCGCGACTGCTTCATCGTCGTCTATATAATCCCCTGACCCTTGACATTCTTCAGGATTCCTGCCAAGCACGGGTCGCTACTCGCCACTTGCGGTTAGAATTTTGCAAGCCGACGCGATTTCTTTAGCGATGGATGTGATGTCATCAATGCTAGCTCGCAACAAGAAACCGCCAGAAGCGAAGCAGAGCCGGAGCGAGAACTCGAATGATTCTGCCCGTCAGACTGCCAAGAAGACTGGGAAGCCGGAGAAATCAGCGGCTTCTGGAGCTGAAAAGAGGCCGACAGAGATCGTCGGCGGACCATCGCAGGCCGCAGTAGATCCCAAAGCGGTTTCGAAGGCTTTCTCTCCACTGCAAATCGGGATTGCTAAATCCTTCGACGTGACTTTCTCTCCATCAGGAGAACCACTCCTAAAAATCGGTGGGACGGAGGAGAAGAGTGTTGAGTCTGGGAAACCGTCCGAATTGCCGAGCAAGGTCGACTTAATCGTTGTGGATGATAACGAGCCGGAGAAGGCGCAGGAACCCGAGCGGACTGTTGCTGAACAGGGCAAGCGGACTGAAAAGGTGTCCGGCTCCCTGAAACGGCGGAAAGAAAGGAGCGAAACCCTTGAAGAAAGGATGAAGAAGAAAATGAGGAAGCTGCATGCCAGAAACCGGAATATCTCTGAAAAGACCGGAGCGGACAGTCTTCAACACAGGCCGCACGAGAAGGAGGTACCCGAGGACCCGGCTACACCGGATCACAAGCCGGGCGAACTGGAGAATACGCCCGCGGTTAGCGACTCGCTCAGCGAGCTCCTGAAGGGCATGGAGACCCTCCAGCGGTAAGACGCGCTGTTGTCGACACCAGCGGCCTCTGAGGAGGTTGACCGCCCGGACATCCAGGTTATTGGGGAGAAGCCTGGCGAACCGGCTTCCGCGGCTTCTGAAGGAGCCGAGAAACTGAAGCTCCACGAGAAGATGGAGGAGATGAAGAAACTAATCGCCAATAAGCCGGTGGCGACCACACATCCATTGCTGCAAGGTAAACACCGGGACGTTAGGCGAATTATTAAATTCTACAAGTCGCAGTCAAGGAAGAAGGGGGCGAATATAATATTAAATCCGCCGGCCAGCTTTTTCCTGACCACGGCTCAACTGAAAAGCCGAGCTAAGGAAACCGAGCGGCTATGGAAAGAAAAGCTGAAGAGGATAGATCCTGAGCGGCTCAGGCGGCCGGTGATTAAAATCCATACTGCGGCCTCTGGAGGAGAAAAACATCAAACCGGCGGTCTTATCATGCCGATTTCCTTACAAGAAGGTCGCAATAATCCGGCTGAACCTGACTGTGGTTTTTCTCCTGCAGGTGTACCGGAGACCGCGATGAAATCGGGCGACCTGACGTCGTTTTTGTCTATGCTACCACCGCCTCCGCCTCCAAGTGTTCGCGAGAAGGAGATGGCCGACTTCCAGAAGGAGGTCGGCTCGCTGCAGGCGGCTTTGGACGCGGCCACCGAAACCCTGCGGATTAAAGACGAACAGCAGCGGGTTGCCCAGGAGGCCGCGGAAAAAAGGATCCAAGAGCTGCAAACCACCCTGGAGCAAGAGACCGCAAGGTTGCAAACTGCGCTTGAGCAGGAGACCGCGAGGATGAAGACTGCGATGGAACAAGAGACTGCCAGGCTCCAGACCGCGATGAAGGAAGAGACCGCAAGGCCCCAGACCGCGAGGAAGGAAGAGACCGCCAGGCTCCAGACCGCGATGGAAACCGCTGAGGCAAAGATTGCTGAGATGCAGGTCGCCTTGGAGCAGGAGAGGGCGGAGAAGTACTTGCTGATGGCCGCGCGGCTGGAAGGAGACAGAGAACAGATCCCACATGCTGAAGGCGGCGAGAACCAAGTCCTGCCGGCGGAGACCGGCGGAGAACAGCGGCCTGCACCACCAACTCCTGCAGAGTTGCCGGGAACTAGCCGCCCGGCCTCTGGCGAGAGTTCGCATCCGCCAGTGGCCGCGGCGCCTAACCAGGTCGTAGTTCCAAGCGGTCAGGGGGCCCAGGCGATCCACATGATACCGTTTGCGAGAGTTGAGCGAGACGCTGCGCGAGTTCATCGGTCTCTGCATGCGCTTCATAATCTGGTTAGCCAGGTGTATGTTGCAATTGTGCAGACCGGTGAACAGGTCGCGCACATGGGACGAGATAGGCCGGAAGACGACAAACGATCCTAAGCGACTTGAGAGACCTAAGCCGCGCGGACATTCGTATATTGTGTTGTAATATATATTTTTTCTCTGGATGTTGGACAATTTGATTGCTGTAAACTGTTGTATTTTAATATGCTGCGAACTGAATGCGGCTTATGCGGTTTGAAATTCATAATCCACATGTCTGCTGCTTTGTTCTGAGAAATTTAAAGTTTAGGATAATAGTCGCGCGGTCTGGCGAACAGAGCGCCGGCTTGAATACTTGATATCCACATGATTTGCCATAGAATTTTTCTAAGTGCAGGGAAATAGCCGTGCGGACTGACGGACTAAAAGGCGGCTTGATCACTACGCTGTTCTGCACTTCCAGCGGACTTAGGCCGCGCGGCGTGACAACTAGCCGCGATTTGACGTTGGGCACTGTAGCTTCACGGATTTTCTATAAATAGCGCAGACCCCGCAGAGTTCATCACAAATCAAGAAGGATGCGGGCTAAGTCCAAGTCGTTGCGGTCTGACAAGGCCACAGCCGTTAGGACAGATGCGGCCTCCGCCTTCCACTCAGCTGACCACAAAGAATGTCGGCTTACAAAAGCCGAGCTGGATGACTTTGTCAAGAAACATATGCAAGGAAGTCCGCTGATCGCGCGGCTTCCCCGGCAGGATGAGCGGATTAACTCCTCCAACGCGAATCAGATCGCAGTCCCCATTGACCACTTCGACTGCGGCTTCAGCTTCCCGGTCTTGCTAGAGGCCGTAGCGGTCTTCGACCACTATGGAGTTGTGCCCGGACAACTTCCCCCGAACTCGATAGCCGCAATATATAGCTTCATCTCTTACCTCAGGTCGGAAAGAGTCCGCTTCTCGATGAGGCTCTTCCGAGAGTGCATCTCGGTGCGGTCTATCCCGGACTCCGGGACAAAGATCTTCCGAGGGCACCTCTACTTCGGCTGCAGAGGGCTGAAGATAGTTAACTTGGCCAACAAGATCGCGAACTGGCCGGAGCGGTTTCTGATCTTCGAGGGCAACTTGGGGTTGCTGCCGGTCGACCCCCAAATCCGCGAAGAAGCCGCCTTCGGCAGCAGCGGCTTGGACGACATGGAGAAGGAGATTTACGACTTCTTCAGGGGCGAGCGGCTTGATGTAAACCACTACATCCCGCTGCTGCCGTCGCTAGTAGGAGTCGAAGCGGAAGACAGTAAGTGTTAAGCCGGCCGACCTGAATTCGTAGCCGCGCGGCCTGAAAACTAACTTTGCCTTCTATCTTTGCAGCTGTTGTGGCGGTCCCGCTGAACAAGCCGCAGACTCCGGGCGGCTTGACCCTTACTCAAAGAGAAAAGAGGGCGAAGCGGGTCAAGCCGGCGCGAGCTGCGGAGGAGGAGGAGTCGGACACCTCTGGAGAGTTCATGCTGCAAGGAACCGGCAGCAGCCTGAAGGATGTCCACGGCGACCCGGCCTTGCGGTGGAGTCCGGACGGCAAGTCGGTGACGATCTCCACCGCCCTCCCCTACTGGGGAGCAGAAGAAGTAAGCCGCCATGCTAATGCGGTTGGCGGCGCGCTGTACGGCAAGCGCAACTTGAGGGCTATGCGACGAGTTCCTCCAGACGACCTGCCGCGGCTTGCCGCGCAAGTCGGCGCGAGGAGCTTCGTGGCAAGTCACTTCATGGGGCTTGCCTACAAGGAGCTGATGAAAGAAAACAGCGGCCTGAAGACGCAGTTAGGCGAACAGCAAGAAGAGAACAAGCGGCTTAAAGAGAAAGAGGCGGTAAGTCATTACCAATACCCGCGCGGTTAGCATTATATAACCGCGCGACCTTACCTTTACCTTTGGTTTGCAGGAAATGTACAACCCTGCCAACCCGATCTTCCAAGACCAAGTCTTCCCCCAACTCATCCAAGGAATCGATGGAGCGCTTAACCGCCTCCGGGACCTTGGCGGCTTGGCCCCCGGCTTCACCAACTTCACAAGCACCGACATCTACCCTTCCCTGAAGGAGCAGGTGGCCGACGTCTATAAGTCGATCAAAGGCAAGGCCAAAGTCGGGGAAGAAGTCGGTGAGGTGGTGGGAGAGGCCGTGGAGGAGGTCGGCCAGGGAAGCCGGAGTCCACGCACATCTCCTGAGTCCGGCGGCCAAGAGTCGGAGACCGCGCGGCCAGACTCGATATCTTCTGATGGTTCAGCGAGCTCCGCAACTAGCAGCGGGTACTCTTTATCGTCTGTCGATGTTGGCGATGGCAGTGATTTGGATGCTCCTGCGACTAAGAAGCTCAAACCGGACGATTAGAAAAATTTATAACTTGGTTTTGTATTTTGAACTTTTTTGAAATCGGCGGCATTGTTTTTGTAACCGCTCGATTAAAAATTTTGTAACACTTAATGACATAGAAATGAAGGCATTTTTACCTTACTCTTTGTTGTGAATCTTACTTTTCTTACTTGACTAAGTCCGCGCGGTCTCAGATTAGTTTTCGATTTAGAATATAAGTATGTAAACCGGCTGAGTTTGCGCTGCGACTTCAACAAAGCTATCCGCAAGAGAGAGATATTTCCCTGCGGTTTATACCGGAGTGCACGTCAACAATAAGCCGATCGGCTAAGAATTATTCAACGTTATCTGCTAGAAGAGCTAAATTGCCGCGGCTTGCTGATACATAAACCGTGACCGCTAAGCCGCGCGGTCACCTGTCGTAGTCGGCAAACATCCATCACATTGAAATATTAGATTGCGGCTAGGGCAAACTCTGAAGCGAATTGCCCATTTGATTAAAGGAACAGAAATAGAGAAATAAGCTTCGGCTTCCGATAATACAGACCGATATAGCCATATGGGAGCCGGGAACTCTTGTGACGATAGTTCGCTGATTTAGCTGATATAATTAATACCATAAGTCGGCAGATCAATAGCCAGGAATTAAGTGCCAGAAGCAGGTCGGGCGACCTCTTTTTCATATGAATAACAAACCGGCAATTGATATACATAAGCCGAATAAGATACTGAATAGCGGATAGGCGGACGTAAGTCGGCCGAGTTCCCAAATATATTAATGATAATCCGGCAGGTAGGAACAGGAAAGTTAATAAACTTAAGCCGGAAACTGAAACCGGGCGGCTTGTGTAATTAATTATAAAACCTGCACAGGCCGCTAAATAAAACCGCGAGACAGCGGATAGGCGCGTGTTGTCCTGCAAAAATAGGTGAAGATATGCACTTATGTGTCAATGTGGGCAGGTGCGCGTGGCATTGCTTTCCTCACAAAAAACACATAAGCGGGATCGAAATTCTTAAATTCCATGACCAATGTCAAGCGGGACAAGTACGCAACGTCTGCGACTGAGGTCAAGCAGGACAAGTACGCAATGTCTGCGACCGAGGTCAAGCGGGACAAGTACGTAAAGCCTGTCTGTGACTGAAGTCATGCGTGACGGGTACGCAATGCCTCCGACTGAAGGTCAAGCGGAAAACCCACTACACATCTGCTACTGAAGTCAAGCAGGATGTGGAGGGCTTAAGAATTCGAAAGGGGCTCTTGCCCCTACATGCATGCATATAAGCATAAAGAGTAAAGCTAAAAATAAGCTTCAAATGAAAAAGTAACATTTGCATGATGTTAAGGAAGTGATAAAGGATATATATCTGTAGCTTTATCATGCCTTATAGAAAGAGAGAGAGAGATGTTATGTATTATTCTGAACATAAGCACTTTTCATTATAGAAAGAAAGAGGGATCACTACTTGATCCATTGAGCAAGAAACGGAAGATTGTCTTAGAGAGTAACTAAATGAAATATTCCTGCATCTTTCCAGCTCTTACAAGTTGATTAGCCAATTCTCTGAGAGTTATGCAATCTTCTGTTAGATGACCAATATCTTTATGATACTTGCAAAAAAGCTGCTCGTGCCGATACTTGATTTTGGACTTCATACGCCGAGGCTTCTTGAACTCAGGCATTCCCTGAATGATTATCAAAAGATCTTCCATAGGAATTTTGAACTTAACATACTTACCTGAATCTTTTTCATACTTTGGAGTTTTATCCTGGAGAATATAAGGAGACTTGCAATATTCAACTTGCAAGACATCTTGAGGGGAAATAGATTGCTGTTGACCAGAATTCTCTTGAGATTGTTTAGTCATTTGATTCAGAAACGAAACATAACCTTTATTTGCCTCTTCGGCTATTATGAATGTATTAACTATATTAATAAGATCTCCGAAGCTTTTGGGATATTTTGTGGTGAGCTTGAATTTCAATGGGCCTTCTTGAAGGGCATTTATGAAAGCATGCAAGTAATAGTCTTGATGGACGCTACAAATATCTAGAACCTCCTTTTGAAACCGATCAACAAAATCTGAATTAGACTCGTCAATTCCTTGCTTGATTCGGAAGAGAGCTCCAACGTCTCTTTTCCGCTTCCTGTAAATAGCGAATCTAGAAATAAATTGACTTCGAAGATCCTTAAAGCTGGTTACTGATCGAGGTGGGAGGCTATAAAACCATTCTCTCGCAACATTGCCAAAAGATATAACAAAGAGTTTGCATTTTACTCCATTTGACACTTTTCTAAGTGAAATAGCTGATTCAAAAGCTTGCAAATGAGAAAACGGATCATCACATGCAGAATACTCCGGGAGACGTGGTTCTCTGAAATCATCGGAGACAGTATCCCACCAAATTTGATTAGTGAATGGAGAAGGGGCCTCTTCTTCGTCCTCACAAAGAGACTCATTTGCAACAGATTCTAACCCACGCTCAACACTGTTTGCAAAAATTTCTTTACGAGGGTCAACAACCTCACTATTAAAATACGAACAGTCCTGCATTTCTGAGAGATCTGTAGTCACTGAGATGCGGCTTGATTTACCATGGCCCTTTGCAGGATTCATCCTGAAAAGAGAGAAAAAGCCAAACTTTTTCAAGAGACCGCAGAACAGCGGCGGCTTAACGTGGCGGCTAGACGATTCTGCAAACCGATAAGAAGACCGGCTGAAAAGAGAGCGGTTAGAATGCCAGGTTCCACAGTGCGGGAGGCGGGCTGAAATCCTTAGCCGGCAAAGTCGCGGCTTGCTAGACAGGCCGCCAAACTCTAGAGGATAGAGCGGTCTGGCTCCCTAGACCGCTGATTTCATCGATTAGTCGAGATCTGAAGGCCGCGTGTTAACTGTTGATGCACGAAAATGGACAGGGAGTCGGGCACCACCAGCTAACGGTTCGAACACCGGGGAATAGGGAAGGAAAGGAGGAGACTGTCGACTAATCGGTTACTAGCGGTCGCGGCTAAAGGGCAAAAAAGAGGAGGGGGCCGCTGGCAGCGGCAACAGCAGAGTTCGCCCGCCGCGGCTTAAATGCCACTCTTGCAGCGGGCTTTCCTTTACTTAAAAATGAGACAGTTACAACGAGTAAAAGAAGAAGCCGGCCGGGCTACAAGCCGCAATACACTAGACTTGAGACCGCAGCTCTTAACAGGCGAGCTACTGGATCCCAGTCATGGTGTCTTGGGGAGTGCACCCACCCCCTATTTATAGGCTCGGGGGCCTGCCCAAACGGGCAGGGCTAAAATTACCGGCTGCCCGGGGTACAGGAGAACCGGGCAGAGGTGAGGGGAAGCAAAAGAGAAAGAAACAAGAAAGGAGGGAAGCCGCGCGGCCTGGCGGATTCCTCCTGGCGAGCTGACGGCTGAGTCTTTGGGCCTTGTCGCTGAGCAGGGTCGGCGTTGGCAGCTGCCTGACATGGAGACTGCCCGGCTTGGGAGGCTTGGCGGCTTGAATATGCAGACCGCCCGGTCTGGAAAACTGCGCGGGCAGGTCGCGGATTCCGGGCTTATCACAAGAAAGCCGTGCGTTTTACTCACGCACAGGCGCAGCCACCCGTGCGTGAATAACGCGCACGATTAGAAACAGAACTTGAAAAACTGGGAAGCTACAGGAAAATCGTGCATTTCCTTCGCACACGGTTCTGAAGAAACCGTGCGTGAAGCAATCGCACGGGCTGGTCAATCTTCCAAAATAATCTATAGAAAAAGCACGACAGAAACAAACATTGCGCCTAGAAAATGCACGACCGTGCGTTTTCCACAAATCAGAATTATGGTGTGGGGAAAACTGACCACCTGCACACAATAAAAACTCACAAAGGAGGACCCTCCAACAATCAACAATATACAATAAAAACTACCGAAACGAGCCCTGGAGAGCAACAAGTGCATACCCCCAGCAATCGAATGCGCTATTGCGCACCCACGGGGTAGAAAAGTGCACTAAACGTGAAACGCAGTAGGAACGGAATATCAATGAAAACAACTGAAAAGTGAAGTGCAAAGTCATGAAAACCAGCCCAGATGAGTCCGCAAAACTCTACAAACGGGACTCATCAGCGAACACCTGCTAATCTTAGCAAAGGAGAGGTCAAAAGCAGGAAAATTTAGAATATAACACGAGTACATGAAGTGAATTTCCAAACACCTGCTAATCTCTGCAAAAAAGATGTCAAAAGCAGGTAAATTTAAAATATAACATAAGTACCTGAAGTGAACTTGCAAAAACCTTCTAATCACTCCAAAGGAGAAGTCCAAAGCATGCAAATTTAAAATGTAACGCGAGTACATAAAGTGAACTGGCGAACACTTTTAATCTCTGCAAATGAGAAGTCAAAAGTAGATAAATTCAAAATATAACACGAGTAAGTGAATTTAATTCACGAACACATGCTAAACTCAATATTAGAGAAGTCAAAAGTAGGTAAATTTAAAATATAACATGAGTACCTGAAGTAAACTAGCAAACACCTGCTAATCTCTATAAAAGAGAGGTCAAAAGAACGTAAATTTAAAATATAACGCATGTACCTGAAGTGAACTTGCGAACACCTACTAATCACTAAAAATGAGAAGTGAAATATAGGTAAAATTACAATATAACACGAGTACCTGATGTGAATTCGCGAACACGTGCTAATTGCAAAAGAGATGTTAAAAGCAGGAAAATTTAAAATATAACGCGAGTACCTAAAGTAAAGTTGTGAATACCTTCTAATCTCTCCAAAGGAGAAGTCAAAATAAGGTAAATTTAAATTATAACTACCTGAAGTGAACACGCGAACACCAGCTAATCTCAGCAAACGAGAAGTCAAAAGCTGGTAAATTTAAAATATAACGCGAGAACCGAAATTTAACTCGCGAACACCTGCTAATCTCTCCAAAGAGAAGTCAAAACCTGGTAAATTTAAAATATAACGTGAATACCTGATGTGAACTCACGAACACCTGCTAATCTCTTTAAAAGAGAAGTCAAAAGCAAATAAATTTAAAACATAACGTGAGTACCAGAAGTGACCTCGCGAAGACCTACAAATCTCTTCAAAAGAGAAGTCAAAATAGGAAAATTTAAAATATAATGCGAGTACTTGAAGTGGACTCGTGAACACCTGCTATTCTCTACAAAAGAGAATTCAAAAGCCGGTAAATTTAAAATATAGCACGAGTACCTGAAGTGAATTTGCGAACACCTGCTAATCTCAGCAAAAGAGAAGTCTAAAGCAGGTAAATTTAAAATATAACGTGAGTACCTGAAGTGAACTTGCGAAAATCTTCTAATCTCTACATAAGAGAAGTCAAAAATAGGTAAATTAAAAATATAACAAAAGTACCTGAAGTGAACACGTGAATACCTGCTAATCTCTTCAAAGGAAAAGTCAAAAACAGGTAAATTTAAAATATAACACAAGTATCTAAAGTTAACTCACGAACATATGCTAATCTCTATAAAAGAGAAGTAAAAAGCCGATAAATTTAAATTATAATGCGAGTACCTTATGTGAACTCGATAACACCAACTAATCTCTACAAAAGAGAAGTCAAAAGAAGATAAATTTAAAATATAATGCGAGTACCTAAAGTGATCTCGTGAACTCCTACTAATCTCTACAAAAGAAATGTCGTAAGAAGGTAAATTAAAAATATATTGCAAATACTTGAAGTGAACTTACGAACTCCTGCTACTCTCAAAAAAAGAGAAGTCAAATGCAGGAAATTAAAAATATAACGCGAGTCCCTGATGTGAATTCTCGAACACCTGCTAATCTCTGCAAAAGAGAAGTCAGAAGCAGTATAATATAAAATATAATCTGAGTAACTGAAGTGATCTCGCGAAAGCCTTCTAATTTCTCCAAATTAGAAGTCAAAAGCAGGTAAATTTAAAATATAACGCGAGTACATGAAGTGAATTTGCAAAAACCTCCTAATCAGAGTAAATGAGCAGTCAAAGTAGGTAAATTTAAAATATAACGCAGGTACCTGAAGTGAATTCACAAAAAATGTGCTAATCTATGCAAAAGAGAAGTTAAAAGTAGTTAAAATTAAAATATAACGCGAATACCAGAAGTGAACTCGCGAAAACCTTCTCATCTATCCAAAAGAGAAGTCAAAAGAAGGTAAATTTAAAATATAATGTTAGTACCTGAAGTGAACTCGTGAACACCTGCTAATCTCAATATTAGATATGTCAAAAGCAGGTAAATTTAAAATATAAGCCGAGTAACTGAAGTTTACACACGAACACTTGCTAATCTCTATAAAAGAAAAGTCAAAAGCAGGTAAATTTAAAATATAACTCGAGTACCTGAAGTGAACTGGTGAACACCTGCTAATCTCTACCAAAGAGAGTTCAAAATAGGTAAATTTAAAATATAACACGAGTGTCTGAGGTAAACATGCGAACACTTGCTAATCTCTATAAAAAAGAAGTAAAAGTTGGTAAATTTAATAAATACCGCGATTATCTGAAGTTAACTCACGAACACCTGCTAACCTCTCCGAAAGTGAAGTCAAAAGCAGACAAATTTAAAATATAACATGAGTATCTGAAGTTAACTCGCGAATAACTGCTAATCTCTATAAAAGAGAAGTCAAAAGCAGGTAAATTTAAAATATAACATGAGTACCTGAAGTGAACTCGCAAACACGTACTAATCTCTACAAAAATGAGGTCAAATGGAGGTAAATTTAAAATATAATGCGAGTACCTTTAGTGAACTGGCAACCTTCTATTATCTGCAAAAGAGAAGTCAAAAACAGGTAAATTTAAAATATAACACAAGTACATGAAATGAATTTGCGAACACCTCCTAATCATTGTGAATGAGAAGTCCAAAGTAGGTAAATTTAAAATATAACACGAGTATCTGAAGTAAATTCGCAAACACATGCTAATCTATGCAAAAGAGAAGTTAAAAGTAGGTAAATTTAAAATATAACGCGAATACATGATGTGAACTCGTGAAAACCTTCTAATATCTATAAAAGTTAGGTCAAAAGCAAGTAAATATAAAATATAACGCAAGTACCTTAAATGAACTCGCGAAAAGCTACTAATATCTCCAAAAGACAAGTCAAACAGAGGTAAATTTAAAATATAACTCGAATATTTAAAGTGAACTCACGAACAACTGCTAATCTCTTTAAAAGAGAAGTAAAAAGCAAGTAAATTTAAAATATAACGCGAGAAGGTAAAGTGAACTCGTGAACTCCTGCTAATCTATACAATAGAGAAGCCAAAAGTAAGTAAATTTAAAATATAACGCAAGTACCTATAGTGAACTCGGGAATACATACTAATCTCTCCAGAAGAGAAGTCAATTGCAGCTAAATTTAAAATATAACCCGAGTACCTGAACTGATCTCGCGGACACCTGCTAATCTCTACAAAAGAGAAGTCAAAACCAGGTAAATTTAAAATATAACCCTAGTGCCCGAATTGACCTCGCATAGACCTGCTAATCTCTACAAATGAGAAGTCAAAATCAGGTAAATTTGAAAAATAACATGAGTACCTGAAGTTAACTCGCGACCACCTGCTAATCTCTATAAAAGAGAAGTCAAAAGCAGGTAAATTTAAAATATAATGTGAGTACCTTAAGTGAACTGACGAACACCTGCTAATCTCTACAATGTTATGCCAAAAGCAGGTAAATTTAAAATATAACCCAAGTAACCGAATTGAACTCCCAAACACCTGCTAATCTCTGGAAATGAGAAGTCAAAAGCAGGTAAATTTAGAATATAACGCGAGTACCTTAAGTGAAGTCGTGAACTCTTGCTAATTTATGCAAAGGAGAAGCCAAAAGCAGGTAAATTTAAAATATAATGCGAGTACCAGAAGTGAATAAGGGAATACCTGCTAATCTCTCCAAAAGAGAAGTCAATTGCAGGTAAATTTAAAATATAACTCCAGTACCATAAATGAACTCGCGAACACCTATTAATCTCTACAAAAGATAAGTCAAAAGTTGGTAAATTTAAAATATAACCCGAGTACCCAAATTGAGCTCGCACACACCTGCTAATCTCTACAAATGAGAAGTTAAAAGCAGGTAAATTTAAAATATAACCCGAGTACCTGAAATTAACTCGCGAACACATACTAATCTATATAAAAGAGAAGTCAAAAGTAGGTAAATTTAAAATATAATGTGAGTACCTGAAGTGAACTCGAGAACACCTTCTAATCTCTACAAAAGTTAGAAAATAGGTAAATTTAAAATATAACACAAATATCTTAAGTGAACTCGCGAACACCTGCTAATCTTTGCAAAGGAGAAGTCAAAAGCAGGAAAATTTAGAATATAACACGAGTACATGAAGTGAATTTCCAAACACCTGCTAATCTCTGCAAAAAAGATGTCAAAAACAGGTAAATTTAAAATATAACATAAGTACCTGAAGTGAACTTTCAAAAACCTTCTAATCGCTTCAAAGGAGAAGTCCAAAGCATGCAAATTTAGAATGTAACGCGAGTACATATAGTGAATTGGCAAACACTGTTAATCTCTGCAAATGAGAAGTCAAATGTTGGTAAATTCAAAATATAACACGAGTAACTAAAGTTAATTCACGAACACAAGTTAATCTCAATATTAGAGAAGTCAAAATCAGGTAAATTTAAAATATAACACGAGTACCTGAAGTGAACTTGCGAACACCTGCTAATGTCTATAAAAGAGAGTTCAAAAGAAGGTAAATTTAAAATATAACGCAAGTACCTAAAGTGAACTTGCGAATGCCTACTAATCACTGTAAATGATAAGTGAAATGCAGGTAAATTTACAATATAGCACGAGTACCTGAAGTGAATTCGCGAACACACGCTAATTGCAAAAGATGTTAAAAGCAGGAAAATTTAAAATATAACGTGAGTACCTAAAGTAAACTTATGAATTCCTTCTAATCTCTCCAAAGGAGAAGTCAAAAAAAGGTAAATTTAAATTATAACTACCTGAAGTGAACTCACGAACAACAGCTAATCTCTGCAAAAGAGAAGTCAAAAGCTGGTAAGTTTAAAATATAACACGAGAACCGGAAGTTAACTCGCGAACACCTGCTAATCTCTCCAAAGAGAAGTCAAAACCTGGTAAATTTAAAATATAACACGAATACCAGATGTGAACTTGCGAACACCTGCTAATCTCTTTAAAAGAGAAGTCAAAAGCAAATAAATTTAAAACATAACGCAAGTACCCGAAGTGACCTCGCGAAGACCTGCAAATCTCTTCAAAAGAGAAGTCAAAAATAGGAAAATTTAAAATTTAATTCGAGTACATGAAGTGAATTCGTGAACACCTGCTATTCTCTACAAAAGAGAATTCAAAATTCGGTAAATTTAAAATATAACGCGAGTACCTGAAGTGAATTTGCGAACACCTGCTAATCTCAGCAAAAGAGAAGTCTAAAGCAGGTAAATTTAAAATATAACGCGAGTACCTGAAGTGAACTCGCGAAAATCTTCTAATCTCTACATAAGAGAAGTCAAAAATAGGTAAATTAAAAATATAACAAGAGTACCTGAAGTGAACTCGTGAATACCTGCTAATCTCTGCAAAGGAGAAGTCAAAAACAGGCAATTTAAAATAAAACACGAGTATCTATAGTTAACTCATGAACACCTGCTAATCTCTATAAAAGAGAAGCAAAAAACAGGTAAATTTAAATTATAACTCGAGTACCTGATGTGAACTCGCTAACACCAACTAATCTCTACAAAAGAGAAGTCAAAAGCAGGTAAATTTAAAATATAACGCGAGTACCTAAAGTGAACTCGTGAACTCCTGCTAATCTCTACAAAAGAAATGTCATAAGAAGGTAAATTTAAAATATATTGCAAATACCTGAAGTGAACTTAAGAACACCTGCTACTCTCAAAAAAAGAGAAGTCAAAAGCAGGAAATTTAAAATATAACACGAGTCCCTGATGTGAATTCTCGAACACATGCTAATCTCTGCAAAAGAGAAATCAAAAGCAGTATAATTTAAAATATAATGCGAGTAACTGAAGTGATCTCGCGAAAACCTTCTAATCTCTACAAAATAGAAGTCAAAAGCAGGTAAATTTAAAATATAACACGAGTATCTGAAGTGTACTCGCGAATACCTCCTAATATCTACAAAAGAGAATTAAACCGCCGGTAAATTTAAAATATAATGCAAGAACTATAAGTTAACTCGGAATGTTAACCTCAAAGTCCGCAATACGTTCTGCAAGGTACCCAGGTCATCCTCCTTCAGTAGTGGACTCAGTTTCCAGTCCACCTAGGTCGGCTAGTCTCTAGAGATCAGTTTCTAGTCCACCCAGTTAGTCCAGCCTCTGGAGCAGTTTCCAGCCCGCTCCAGTCATGGACTCTCCGACTCAAGCGCCCAACTTCCTCTAGAGATGGAATCAAGCCTCAGCCCGCACATATCACGGCCCTCTAGCAGTAGAAAGAAGTGTTAGTCTGCCCAGCTCGGCAGATCGCCAGTCCGCGAGCCCAGTCCGCCCATTTTGGTGTACTGGCATGTCTTTTCTTCTTTGTATCCCGTCAATGCTGCCCAGTTCTCCTGTACCCGCCGCAGATGGTTATTTTAGCCTAACCCATCAAGGCAGGCTCCCGAGCATATAAATAAGGGGAAGTGGTGCACCCAACGCACGCTAACTCGAACACAGGAGCATACTTGTTAAAGGTTACAGACTCGAATCTCAGGCGTTGCGGTATCCATCTTGCTCTTCTTCCTACTCCATTTTTTCCTCTTATTTTAAACACTTTTTTGCAATCAAAGGAAAGCCCGTCGCAAGATAGGCATTCGTTGCAATGCGCGAAGTCTGGTGTTGTCGTGGCTTACAGCTCTGCTTCTTTTTTCTCCTCTCCGTTAGTTGATAACTACTTGTATCCTCGTTTTTCCCTTCTCTTTCCCTCGTGATCGAACCGTTATCTGTTGGTGCATTTTCCCGCATCAACAATTAACACGCGGCCTTCAGATTCAAGCAGTTTTTGTAATCCGCGGTCAAAGATGTCAGACTGCACATCTCGCCAATCAGACCGCTCCATATCATTAGAGGATGCTTTGTGTGTTACGCATGAGCAGTCCCATTGGTAGTCTGGGCGATCTCGCAGAGATATTGATCAGCGTTTAGAGGCAATCAGTTAAGCGTTGAACACGCTGACTCAGTGGATGGTGCCCAAAGACACAGCAAAGCCTGCAGACATTCCAGCTGGCCAAAATTTAGCTCGCCGAACTCCATTTCGGGAGTCTCCGGCGATTATGCCCTCTCCACAAGTTCATCCTCCAACATAGACCGCAGCTTCCCTACGGCCTCAGGAAGAAGAGTTCTCCTCTTTGATGGATTTCTTCAGAGAGGTGGCCAGAGGGACTCCGGCCCGCAAGCTTGACTACGATAAAGATCGTCAGTCCGCACAGCCCGCTTATTCTCTTGCCCAAGTCTGCCATGCATCTCAAGCTGAATATGAGGATCCCTCTCCTTTCGTCAATATAATATGATGGGACTCCGCTCCAAATAACTTCAGGGATCCTTGTATGCCTCTTTATACAGGTGAGACTGATCCAGTGGCACATTTGGATGCCTTTGAAGGGGCAGTTGATTTGAGATGCCTCTCCAATGCCATTAAGTGCAAGCTCCTGGTAACCACCCTCGATGGTCAAGCAAGAGAGTGGTTCCATGAGCTATATCCTCGATCGATTTTTTCCTTTGTCGAGCTCCGGAGCGAGCTCTTGTTGAGGTTCTCTACCTCAAAGAAGAGGAAGAGTGACCCGGCAGCCCTCTTCGAGATCAAATAGAGAGACAACAAATCAGCTGCACGGTTCGTTGACCGTTTTCAAAAAGAGATTCAGGGGGTGAAAATGTGAGCCCATATTTCTACATGGTTGCTCTAGTTCACGACCTCCGAGAGGGCCCTTTAAAATTCAAAGCAACCACCAAGATGCCTGCAACCTACTAAGAATTGATTGCTTTGGTCAATCGATTCATTGAGGGTGAGAATGCCTACTCGACCTAAATCTCATACCTAACAGCCAAGGCTGAAGGAGGGGATGCTTCTAGTTCCTCCATAGACCATCACCATTATAAGCGTCCTCGCCCAGATTATCAACCTCCTGCTCAGAGGGGGAGGCATTTCATCCACAAGAAACCTTTCCTTAGAAATCAACATTTTCAAGATCAGATGCAGCCATTGGCCACCGCACCCGCCCTTCAAGCTCAAGTCCTTCCAGTTTACCAGGATGCTTCGTCTGTATCCAGGAAGCAGTACAGTGACTCCGTGGAGGAGTTTTCAGATCTGTTCCTGAGTGTTGATGAGATCATCCAAATACTGCATAAGAGTCCCTGTTAAATTTTCTCAACGTGGTCAGCAAGGTAGCCCAAACACCAAATTAATATCTTCGGCACTACCCAGTTCTCACGTTGAACTAGCGGAAAACCAAGGAACAAAGGTTAATCCCAATAAACAATGGAAGCACAAGCAGATCTTTTATTCATTCACTTCTTTACAACACGAGGCATACATAGCGAGACATGATTTTGCTAGTATAACAGCTGTAAACAGAAAGCACCAAAACCCAAGCCTGGCGGACAACACCGGAGTCCGCCGAGACCGCCGAGGTCGCCGAGGTCGCCGAGTCCGCTGAGATCGCCCAAACTTTAAGTGCAATCTGCCGAATAGCCACGGAGTCCGCCGAAGCCGCGAGGCCGCGCGGACACACCGTTATTCGTCTCCTGCTGAAGCTGAACTGAGGAACACCCCCTACCCGCCTGAAGCCTGCGGACAGGTTATTGAAGCTGGCAAAGATGAAACAGAACTGACAAGCCGCAGAGCGACCTCCTGCTGAATCCGCAGAGACCGCACACTTCCAAGTACTTGATCGAAGTCACAGCCAAACTCCTGGCTCCTTGAAGCTACCCGCGCGACCTGCACACAGCAAACGTCAGCACTGAATCAATCCGCGCGGACAGACAAACTGAGACCGCAGCTCCTTGCCCAACCCAACTTACTGTTCACTCAAGTTCCTGTAGACCTGCCAGGGGGGTCCTATTTATAGGCGAGGTGAGGAGTGTGGTCTCCGCCCTAGAGATAGAGACACCGCCCCAGCCCGCGCGATAGCAAAACACCGTCCGCCGAGTTCGCAAGGACTTAGCCGGATACCAAGGAAAACCGCCAGGAGCAAGACAGCGTTGGCGAACCCTCATCAGTTCGCCTAAGATATGCAGACAAGGCATCAGCCCGCAAAGCCTACCACTACAGGACAGCAACCCCCTTCAATGGTTGTCCGCACAACCCCGAGGCAGTCCGCAAGACTCAACCCTCAATCCGCCACAAGTCCACGACCAAAGGCAGATAGCACGTCCGCCCGGTCAACGGCGGACTTGGCGGATACGGCGGACACCATGGTCTTGTCACAGAGTGTGACCAAGTCCAAAACCATCAAAGGCCAGTGCGAGCATGGCGGACACAAAATCTCATCCGCCAAACACCATAGCACAGACCGCCAGCAGTCCGCAAGCTTCTCGCACTCATGCCCAACGCAGCAACCATCTCCCGGACTCCAAAACCAGTCCGCCAACGACCTCCACAGCAAAGCACCTGCTGTACCACCAGAGCTCGACAAGGCCTCAGCCAAGCTCTAAGCCCAGTCCGCAACAGCCCACACCGCGCACACGCCAGTCCGCAAGCTTCCCGCGGACACGAGCCAAACCGCCAACTGCACAAGCTTGCACCACGGACACTGAGCAAAGCACCAGTCTGCAAGCCTCTATCCGCTCAGGCCGCTCCTTGGCAAAACCAATCAGCAAACGCCCTATCCGCAGATACCAGACCGCATAGTCCGCGGACTTCATGCAAACAACCCACTCAGAAGACAGCCGGCTTTTCACTAGACCTCCCACCAGGCCGCACATCACAGTCCGCTCAGTCCGCCTAGTCCGCCAAAGCTGTCCGCCCAGGCCGCCCGGCCTGTCCCGTCAACCACTTCCACTTCACAAATTTCAACACTCCCCCTTGAAGTGGGAAGTGGTGACCAAGCCCAACAAGCTGCGCAAGCGTTCAAAGGGCCCCTTCGACAGTGGCTTCGTGAAGATGTCAGCAAGATTATCTTCACTCCGAACATGCCCGACCAGCAGAGACCCCTCCAACACGTTCTCCCTGATGAAGTGGTGATCAATCTCTATATGCTTGGTCCTGACGTGACGCACTGGATTGTTAACCAGTTTGAGAGCACTCTCATTGTCACCCCGGAATAAAGTAGGCTCTTGCACTTCTTCATGAACATCCTCTATAAGCCTCCACAACCAAACGGCTTCCCGAGCAGTCAAGGCCGAAGCCTTATACTCCGCCTCCGTGGTTGAAACCGACACCGAGTCCTGCTTCTTGCTACACCACGAGATGCTAGCTGAACCGCAAGTGAACACATAACCTGAAGTAGACCTCCGATTATCCGAATCACCGCCATAGTCAGTATCCGTGTACCCGAGCAACGCAAACTCCGAGTCCCTTCTATAGAGGAGTCCCATGTCAGAAGAAGCCTTGACATACTTCAGAATACTCTTCGCCGCCACTAGATGAGATTGCCTTGGTTCAGCCATATACCGACTTACTCGGCCAACAGCATAAGCAATGTCTGACCTTGTAATCGTCAGGTAAATCAAGCTCCCAATAAGAGCCCTGAACACCAAGGGATCATGAAGAACCCTTCCCTCATCTCGTCGAAGCTTCAGCCAAGGTTCCAGTGGAGTAGAGCACTTCTTTCCTTTGCCCATGCCGAACCGCTTAACAATGCGATCAGCATACCCTTTCTGGCAAATGAGAACCTCGCACTCCTTCCTCTCCGCCTCAAGACCGAGAAAGTGATGCAACTCTCCCAAGTCTTTCATCTCGATGCGTATAGCAAGCTCTTCCCGGAGCCTCGCTACTTCCCCCTCCTAGTTCCCTGTGATGATCATGTCATCCACATACAGCAGGACCAATACTTGTAGCTCCCCCTTCTTCTTGACGAACAAGCTTGAATCCGAGTTGGAAGCAAGGTATCCATAGAATTGCAAGTACTCTGCAATCTTCCCATACCACGCTCTAGGAGCTTGCTTCAACCCATAGAGAGCCTTCCTGAGTTTGCAGACATAGTCCAGATGCTTTTCAGAGAAAAAACCAAGCGGCTGATCCATGAAGATGTCCTTGTCAATCTCTCCGTAAAGAAAGGCATTCTTCACATCGAGTTGCCACAACCTCCATCCCTTGCTAGCAGCCAAGGCGATCACCACTCTTACTGAAGTCATCTTCGCAACTGGACTCAGTTTTCAGTCCACCTAGGTCGGCTAGTCTCTGGAGATCAGTTTCTAGTCCACCCAGTTAGTCCAGCCTCTGGAGCGGTTTCCAGCCCGCTCCGGTCATGGACTCTCCGACTCAAGCGCCCAACTTCCTCTAGAGATGGAATCAAGCCTCAGCCCACACATATCACGGCCCTCTAGCAGTAGAAAGAAGTGTTAGTCTGCCCAGCTTGGCAGATCGCCAGTCCGCGAGCCCAGTCCGCCCATTTTGTGTGGACTGGCATGTCTTTTCTTCTTTGTATCCCGTCAATGCTGCCCAGTTCTCCTGTACCCGCCGCAGATGGTTATTTTAGCCTAACCCATCAAGGCAGGCTCCCGAGCATATAAATAAGGGGAAGTGGTGCACCCAACGCACGCTAACTCGAACTCAGGAGCATACTTGTTAAAGGTTACAGACTCGAATCTCAGGCGTTGCGATATCCATCTTGCTCTTCTTCCTACTCCATTTTTTCCTTTTATTTTAAACACTTTTTTGCAATCAAAGGAAAGCCCGTCGCAAGAGATGCATTCGTTGCAATGCGCGAAGTCTGGTGTTGTCGTGGCTTACGGCTCTGCTTCTTTTTTCTCCTCTCCGTTAGTTGATAACTACTTGTAGCCTCGTTTTTCCCTTCTCTTTCCCTCGTGATCGAACCGTTATCTGTTGGTGCATTTTCTCGCATCAACAATTAACACGCGGCCTTCAGATTCAAGCAGTTTTTGTAATCCGCGGTCAAAGATGTCAGACTGCACATCTCGCCAATCAGACCGCTCCAGATCATTAGAGGATGCTTTGTGTGTTGCGCATGAGCAGTCCCATTGGTAGTCTGGGCGATCTCGTAGAGATATTGATCAGCATTTAGAGGCAATCAATTAAGCGTTGAACACGCTGACTCAGTGGATGGTGCCCAAAGACACAGCAAAGCCTGCGGACATTCCAGCTGGCCAAAATTTAGCTCGTCGAACTCCATTTCGGGAGTCTCCGTCGATTACGCCCTCTCCACAAGTTCATCCTCCAGCCCAGACCGCAGCTTCCCTACGGCCTCAGGAAGAAGAGTTCTCCTCTTTGATGGATTTCTTCAGAGAGGTGGCCAGAGGGACTCCGGCCCGCAAGCTTGACTACGATGAAGATCGTCAGTCCGCACAGCCCGCTTATTCTCTTGCCCAAGTCTGCCATGCATCTCAAGCTGAATATGAGGATCCCTCTCCTTTCGACAATATAATATGATGGGACTCCGCTCCAAATAACTTCAGGGATCCTTGTCTGCCTCTTTATGCAGGTGAGACTGATCCAGTGGCGCATTTGGATGCCTTTGAAGGGGCAGTTGATTTGAGATGCCTCTCCAATGCCATTAAGTGCAACTCTTGGTAACCACCCTCGATGGTCAAGCAAGAGATTGGTTCCATGAGCTATATCCTCGATCGATTTTTTCCTTTGTCGAGCTCCGGAGCGAGCTCTTGTTGAGGTTCTCTACCTCAAAGAAGAGGAAGAGTGACCTGGCAGCCCTCTTCGAGATCAAACAGAGAGACAACAAATCAGCTGCCTGGTTCGTTGACCGTTTTCAAAAAGAGATTCAGGGGGTGAAAATGTGAGCCCATATTTCTACATGGTTGCTCTAATTCACGGCCTCCGGGAGGGCCCTTTAAAATTCAAAGCAACCACCAAGATGCTTGCAACCTACTAAGAATTGATTGCTTTGGTCAATCGATTCATTGAGGGTGAGAATGCCTACTCGACCTAAATCTCATACCAAACAGCCAAGGCTGAAGGAGGAGATGCTTCTAGTTCTTCCATAGACCATCGCCATTATAAGCATCGTCGCCCAGATTATCAACCTCCTGCTCAGAGGGGGAGGCATTTCATCCACAGGAAACCTTTCCTTAGAAATAAACATTTTCAAGATCAGATGCAGCCATTGGCCACCACACCCGCCCTTCAAGCTCAAGTCCTTCCAGTTTACCAGGATGCTTCGCCTACATCCAGGAAGCAGTACAGTGACTCCGTGGAGGAGTTTTCAGATCTGTTCCTGAGTGTTGATGAGATCATCCAAATACTGCATAAGAGTCCCTGTTAAATTTTCTCAACGTGGTCAGCAAGGTAGCCCAAACACCAAATTAATATCTTCGGCACTACCCAGTTCTCACGTTGAACCAGCGGAAAACCAAGGAACAAAGGTTAATCCCAACAAACAATGGAAGCACAAGCAGATCTTTTATTCATTCACTTCTTTACAACATGAGACATACATAGCGAAACATGATTTCGCTAGTATAATAGCTGTAAACAGAAAGCACCAAAACCCAAGCCTGGCGGACAACACCGGAGTCCGCCGAGACCGCCGAGGTTGCCGAGGTCGCCGAGTCCGCTGAGATCACCCGAACTTTACTGCAATCTGCCGAATAGTCACGGAGTCCGCCGAAGCCGCGAGGCCGCGCGGACACACCGTTATTCGTCTCCTGCTGAAGCTGAACTGAGGAACACCCCCTACCCGCCTGAAGCCGGCGGACAGGTTATTGAAGCTGACAAAGATGAAACAGAGCTGACAAGCCGCAGAGCGACCTCCTGCTGAATCCGCAGAGACCGCACACTTCCAAGTACTTGACCGAAGTCACAGCCAAACTCCTGGCTCCTTGAAGCTACCCGCGCGACCTGCACACAGCAAACGTCAGCACTAAATCAATCCGCGCGGACAGACAAACTGAGACCGCAGCTCCTTGCCAAACCCAACTTACTGTTCACTCAAGTTCCTGTAGACCTGTCAGGGGGGTCCTATTTATAGGCGAGGTGAGGAGTGTGATCACCGCCCTAGAGATAGAGACACCGCCCAAGCCCGCGCGATAGGAAAACACCGTCCGCCGAGTCCGCAAGGACTTAGCCGGATACCAAGGAAAACCGCCAGGAGCATGACAACGTTGGCGAACCCTCATCAGTCCGCCTAAGCTATGCGGACAAGGCATCAACCCGCAAAGCCTACCACTGCAGGACAGCAACCCCCTTCAATGGTTGTCCGCACAACCCCGAGGCAGTCCGCAAGACTCAAGCCTCAATCCGCCACAAGTCCACGACCAAAGGCAGATAGCACGTCCGCCTGGTCAACAACGGACTTGGCGGATACGGTGGACACCATGGTCTTGTCACAGAGTGTGACCAAGTCCAAAACCATCAAAGGCCATTGCGAGCATGGCGGACACAAAATCCCATCCGCCAAACACCATAGCACAGACCGCCAGCAGTCCGCAAGCTCCTCGCACTCCTGCCCAACGCAACAACCATCTCCCGGACTCCAAAACCAGTCTGCCAACGACCTCCACAGCAAAGCACCTGCTGTACCACCAGAGCTCGACAAGGCCTCAGCCAAGCTCTAAGCCCAGTCCGCAACATCCCACACCGCGGACACGCCAGTCCGCAAGCTTCCCGCGGACACGAGCCAAACCGCCAACTGCACAAGCTTGCACCACGGACACTGAGCAAAGCACCAGTCCGCAAGCCTCTATCCGCTCAGGCCGCTCCTTGGCAAAACCAATCAGCAATATCCGCAGATACCAGGCCGCATAGTCCGCGGACTTCATGCAAACAACCCGCTCATAAGACAGCCGACTTTTCACTAGACCTCACACCAGGCCGCACATCACAGTCCGCTCAGTCCGCCTAGTCCGCCAAAGCTGTCCGCCCAGGCCGCCCGGCCTGTCCCGTCAACCACTTCCACTTCACAAATTTCAACACTCCCCCTTGAAGTGGGAAGTGGTGACCAAGCCCAACAAGCTGCGTAAGCGTTCAAAGGGCCTCTTCGACAGTGGCTTCGTGAAGATGTCAGCAAGATTATCTTCACTCCGAACATGCCCGACCAGCAGAGACCCCTCCAACACCTTTTCCCTGATGAAGTGGTGATCAATCTCTATATGCTTGGTCCTAGCGTGACACACTAGATTGTTAACCAGTTTGAGAGCACTGTCATTGTCACCCCAGAGTAAAGTAGGCCCTTGCACTTCTTCATGAACATCCTCTATAAGCCTCCTCAACCAAACGGCTTCCCGAGCAGCCAATGCCGAAGCCTTATACTCCGCCTCCGTGGTTGAAACCGACACCGAGTCCTGCTTCTTGCTACACCACGAGATGCTAGCTGAACCGCAAGTGAACACATAACCTGAAGTAGACCTCCGATCATCCGAATCACCGCCATAGTCAGCATCCGTGTACCCGAGCAACGCAAACTCTGAGTCCCTTCTATAGAGGAGTCCCATGTCAGAAGAAGCCTTGACATACTTCAGAATACTCTTCGCCGCCACTAGATGAGATTGTCTTGGTTCAGCCATATACCGACTTACTCGGCCAACATCATAAGCAATGTCTGGCCTTGTAATCGTCAGGTAAATCAAGCTCCCAACAAGAGCCCTAAACACCAAGGGATCATGAAGAACCCTTCCCTCATCTCGTCGAAGCTTCAGCCCAGGTTCCAGTGGAGTAGAGCACTTCTTCCCTTTGCCCATGCCGAACCGCTTAACAATGCGATCAGCGTACCCTTTCTGGCAAATGAGAACCTCGCACTCCTTCCTCTCCACCTCAAGAACGAGAAAGTGATGCAACTCTCCCAAGTCTTTCATCTCGAAGCGTATAGCAAGCTCTGCCCGGAGCCTCGCTACTTCCCCCTCCGAGTTCCCTGTGATGATCATGTCATCCACATACAGCAGGACCAAGACTTGTAGCTCCCCCTTCTTCTTGACGAACAAGCTTGAATCCGAGTTTGAAGCAAGATATCCATAGAATTGCAAGTAATCTGCAATCTTCCCATACCACGCTTTAGGAGCTTGCTTCAACCCATAGAGAGCCTTCCTGAGTTTGCAGACATAGTCCAGATGATTTTCAGAGACAAAACCAAGCGGCTGATACATGAAGATGTCCTTGTCAATCTCTCCGTAAAGAAAGGCATTCTTCACATCTAGTTGCCACAACCTCCATCCCTTGCTAGCAGCCAAGGCGATCACCACTCTTACTGAAGTCATCTTCGCAACTGGACTGAATGTCTCCTCATAGTCTTCTCCATACTGCTGTGAAAATCCTCTAGCGACCAGGCGAGCCTTGAACCGATCAATGCTCCCATCATCCTTCTTCTTCAACTTGTACACCCACTTGCAAGTAACCGGAGTAATGCCATCAACCTTGGGCACAAGGTCCCAGGTTTCATTCTTATTCAGAGCATCAATCTCTTCCTTCATGGCATCTTCCCACTCCTTCACTCCAGTGGCCTCGTTGAAGGTTGCAGGCTCTCGCTCATCCAGAGGACCTGCAAAGAAGCAGGAGACAAAGCTTACTGCATTCCCATCACAGTACCGAGCCGGTGGCTTAACCACCCTCTTCGATCTCCGAAGGGTCGGATCCTTGCTCACTGCTTCTGTTGCTTCTTCGGGCTCCACTCCTACATGGGGCAAGCATTGAGCAGTGCTCCCCCTGCTTCTTGTGCCAGAAGGCTCAGCCTCGGAGTTCGAAGCAACAGGAGCTGCTGGTGAAACAGCAAGCTCCTCTTCCAAGCCTTCAGCAGCCGCCACCGGTGCTCCATCAACCTTGCTACTTCCGGTTAGCTCAACCGAGCCACCTCCATATGACGTCAGCTCGTCAAAGACAACGTCTCTTGACACTACAAACTTATTCGTCACAGGGTCCATGCATTTTCATCCCTTCTTCCGCTCATCGTAGCCAACAAAGACAAGCTTCCTTGCCTTCGCATCGAGCTTAGTCCGTGAAGCATCCGGGACATGCACGTAGCAAGTTGAACCGAACACCCGAAGGTGTCCCACACTCGGCTTCTCCTTCAGCAACATCTCAATAGGAGTCTTCATGTTGATAGGGCTGAGTGACATCCGGTTGATGACATAAGCAGCACAAGACATCCCCTCCGCCCAAAAGGACCTTGGGATATCTTTCGCATGAAGCCATGATTTGTAGGTCTTCGTCAGATGACGGATCTTCCGCTCCACTACCCCATTTTGTTGTGGAGTGTGAGCACAAGTAAGCTCCCGTTGGATCTCGTGCTTCCTGCAGAAGTTAGAAAACTCAGAGGAGACAAATTCACCCCCATTATCAGTTCTAAGCTTCTTAATCCGCAAGCCAAGCCGGCCTTCTACCAACTCCTTAAACTCCACAAACAAACGGAAGGCTTCCGACTTCACCTTTAAGAAGTACACCCAAGTATACCTTGAGTAGTCATCAACCAAGACAAGCATGTATCTGCTTCCACCAAGGATGGCAGTAATCGTCGGTCCCATCAAGTCGCCATGTATGCACTCCAATGGTTTTTTGCTCCTTGTTTGTGATTTATCAAACGGAAGGCGATGTGCCTTACCGTATTGACAGCCCGCGCAAACATGCCCATCACCAAAGGAGGACAACTTCAGCAACCCCTTCACCAGACTTCTACTCGCCATCGCCTTCAGCTTGTCCATGCCAACATGCCCCAGCCTCTCATGCCAGATAGCAGCGCTATCATTGGCCCTCATCCTATCAACATAAGAATTGGTGGCAAGAACAAACAAGTTCTTCACCCTCCTCCCTACATGAGCAACATCAGCCTTCACCGCTGATACGTTGCGAAGGAATCTCACGTCTGTTGGCCCAAACAGAACGTGATAACCAGCGTCCACCACATTGGTCACCGAGAAGAGGTTTTTCTTCATACCCGGCACGTGATACACACTCCTTAACGTGAGTAGCCCCTGATCACTACCCAAAGACACGACACCCTCTTTCTCTACTGCATAAACAGTATTATCAGCAGTGATAATAGCTTCATTACCTGAGTAAGCCTGCATGAATGTGAACTTCGATTTGTCTCCGGTGAGGTGATGACCACACCCGGAGTCCACGATCCACTCGGCGTTGAAGTCCTCAGTATACAAGGCCCGGACACAAGTGCCCGTCATAAAAGCTCTGCCCCATTCTACTTCTTCACTTCTCGAGCAAGCTTCCTCCTTTCCCGCAGCATGCCCAGGCTGCAGTTTGACCTTGTAGTCCCGCTTGAAGTGCCCTCGCTGATGACACCGGTAGCACTTCAAGTTCTTCTTCCAGTCCTTAGGAGCATTGCTCCTCTCCGGCTGATGTGAAGTTGAAGTCTCCTTCTCACCAGAGTCCTACACCTTCTTCTTCTTCTTCCCTTCCCATCCTTTCTTCTTGCCTGAGAAGAGAGCTTCGCTGCCTTCCTGATTCAGGTTCACTCCAGCCATCTGCCTTGCTAAGCTCTCCTGCGATGCAAGCAGATTCTCCAGCTCCAGCAACGACGGCTGAGTAGCCCACCCTTGAACAGATGTTACAAAGGCCACATATTCCTTCCGCAAGCTACGGATAATGTGTCTTTTCATCTTCGCGTCAGAAATAGGCTCATCAGGATCCAGTGCCGACAGCTCAGCACACAAGCTCTTCATCTTTAAGAAGTACTTGGAGATGGAAAGGTCTCCCTGAGTTGCCCTGGCCAACTCATTCTCCATGAACTGAAGTCGCGCCACATTCTTCCTATTGAACAACTCATCAATGGTTGTCCAAATATCAGCAGCCGACTCACATACAACGATGTGATCAAACAGTTCCGGATACACGGCTCTCTTCAGAATGAACTCCGCCTTAGCATTTGTTCTTCTCCAGAGCCTAACCTGCTCAGCAGTACCGAAAGCAGCAGAGACTTCCTGTCTGTCGTCACCACCGACGACTTCCCACAGCTCCTCGCCAAGAAGATAACTCTTCATGCACGACTTCCACTTCTTGAAGTTAGTCGACGTTAAGAGTTCAATGCCCAGACCTCTTGCAAAGCTCCCTTCCATTGCAACACCTGTTGGCAACCTTTCAGAAGCTCCGAGCAACAACACAGGTTGATCACCACTCAATCACTGAGTAACAACACTGGCTGACTTCCGCTCACGCAACTGAACCTCCCTCTGATACCATGTTAAATTTTCTCAATGTGGTCAGCAAGGTAGCCCAAACACCAAATTAATATCTTCGGCACTACCCAGTTCTCACGTTGAACCAGCGGAAAACCAAGGAACAAAGGTTAATCCCAACAAACAATGGAAGCACAAGCAGATCTTTTATTCATTCACATCTTTACAACACGAGGCATACATAGCGAGACATGATTTCGCTAGTATAATAGCTGTAAACAGAAAGCACCAAAACCCAAGCCGTGCGGACAGCACCGGAATCCGCCGAGACCGCCGAGGTCGCCGAGTCCGCTGAGATCGCCCGAACTTTAACTGCAATCTGCCGAATAGCCACGGAATCCGCCGAAGCCGCGAGGCCGCGTGGACACACCGTTATTCGTCCCCTGCTGAAGCTGAACTGAGGAACACCCCCTACCCGCCTGAAGCCGGCGGACAGGTTATTGAAGCTGGTAAAGATGAAACAGAGCTGACAAGCCGCAGAGCGACCTCCTGCTGAATCCGTAGAGACCGCACACTTCCAAGTACTTGTTCGAAGTCACAACCAAATTCCTGGCTCCTTGAAGCTACCCGCGCGACCTGCACACAGCAAACGTCAGCACTGAATCAATCCGCGCGGACAGACAAACTGAGACCGCAGCTCCTTGCCCAACCCAACTTACTGTTCACTCAAGTTCCTGTAGACCTGTCAGGGGGGTCATATTTATAGGCGAGGTGAGGAGTGTGGTCACCGCCCTAGAGATAGAGACACTGCCCCAGCCCACGCGATAGCAAAACACCGTCCGCCGAGTCCGCAAGGACTTAGCCGGATACCAAGGAAAACCGCCAGGAGCAAGACAACGTTGGCGAACCCTCATCAGTCCGCCTAAGCTATGCGGACAAGACATTAGCCCGCAAAGCCTACCACTGCAGGACATCAACCCCCTTCAATGGCTGTCCGCACAACCCCGAGGCAGTCCGCAAGACTCAAGCCTCAATCCGCCACAAGTCCACGACCAAAGGCAGATAACACGTCCGCCCAGTCAACAACGGACTTGGCGGATACGGCAGACACCATGGTCTTGTCACAGAGTGTGACCAAGTCCAAAACCATCAAAGGCCAGTGCGAGCATGGCGGACACAAAATCCCGTCTGCCAAACACCATAGCACAGACCGCCAGCAGTCCGCAAGCTCCTCGCACTCCTGCCCAACGCAGCAACCATCTCCCGGACTCCAAAACCAGTTCGCCAACAACCTCCACAGCAAAGCACCTGCTGTACCACCAGAGCTCGACAAGGCCTCAGCCTAGCTCTAAGCCCAGTCCACAACAGCCCACACCGCGTACACGCCAGTCCGCAAGCTTCCCGCGGACACGAGCCAATCCGCCAACTGCACAAGCTTGCACCACGGCCACTGAGCAAAGCACCAGTCCGCAAGCCTCTATCCGCTCAGGCCACTCCTTGGCAAAACCAATCAGCAAACGCCCTATCCGCAGATACCAGGCCCCATAGTCTGCGGACTTCATGCAAACAACCCGCTCAGAAGACAGTCGACTTTTCACTAGACCTCCCACCAGGCCGCACATCACAGTCCGCCCAGTTCGCCTAGTCCGCCAAAGCTGTCCGCCCAGGCCGCCCGGCCTGTCCCGTCAACCACTTCCACTTCACAAATTTCAACAGTCCCAATGATAAGAAGCGAGTACCTTAGAGAGATTGGAAGCATAAGAACTCGGATCTTTGCTGCGAGTTCCATAAGGAGAAGGGATACTTGACTAAGAACTGCAAAGCCCTTTGCCTACTAGTAGAGAGTCTGCTTGTCGCGGGTAAGATGAAAGACTTTGGCAGAAAGGATACTCCATCCAAGCCATCTACCTCTAAGGGAAAGGAGGTGGCTGAGGATTGTCCGAAGTGCAAAGTGATTGAACATGTTGGTCATCTAGGCCATATCAGCATTGCCAATGAGTGCATTGATGCTAATAATGAAAAAGACTTGGAGCTGCTCTTTTGCATTCGCGGAGGAGCGGGGACTGAGTTTACCATCAAGTCATCGATAGCAAGGATCTCTCGGCTAGATATCGCTACAACTTCATCTTCTGCTCCGCCCAGGGGAGGCATCAATATTGGGTATTGTATCCACAACAACCCAGATTTGATGAAGTCACCATTGAAATAAGATGAATTAAGTTGTATTTGATGTCTTGTTTGAGTTATGTGTTTGCAGGACTATATTGCCAAGTGTAAACCAATGTCAGTCTATAACGGGTCACCAAACACATGACCATACAATGTAATCCATCATTGTGTGATCCAAGATGTTGACTCATGTGTAGCCTCTCTATTGGGATACACTTCATGTTTCAAGCACTAGGACTGATTGGAGAAAGAAATGTTGTTGATTTTATTGAAGAAGTGAAAAGTCTGTTGTGGAAATTTTTGCCAAGTCTTTTACTCGAGTAGTAGTTTATATACTCGAGTGAAATACTTAGTAATTACTCGAGTAAGTATATCTGTACTCGAGTAAGGGAAATGACTCTCGAGTAGTCTGAATATAACTCTCGAGTAGCCAAGTCAATAGTTGAGTAGATCCTCTCTTATTCTTGAGTTAACAGAATTTCCTCTCAGAAAATTTTCTAAGTCATTTGCTCGAGTAGCCATATTAGTACTCGAGTAGATTAGTCTTTTGTCTCGAGTTACAGAAGACAGGATTTCGTGTTGTTTTACTTCACTCGAGTAGTCAAGTTCATGTACTCGAGTAGTCTATATACTACTCGAGTAGTCCATGTTTAATACTCGAGTGATAAGATTTTCATCTCTCTGAATTTTTTCTAAGTTCACTACTCGAGTAGTAATTTCCATATACTCGAGTAGTCAATCTCCTCTCGAGTAGTCCAGTCCCAGTACTCGAGTAACCAGAATTTTTCTTCCAGATATTTTTTCTAAGTCTTTTACTCGACTAATCCTTCTACCTCTCGAGTAATATATCCAGTACTCGAGTAGTCTATTTCTACCACTCGAGTAGTTCAACTCCATGTCTCGAGTAAATATATTAGCACTCGAGTAAATCATTTTGTACTCGAGTAATTACTCATTCTTTCTGGATTTTCTCCAAGTCTTCTACTCGAGTAGTCTCAATCTATTCTCTCAAGTAATCTTATTAAGTACTCGAGTAGGTAATCTGTTACTCGAGTATTTCAGTCAGAGTTTACCAGAATTTCGCTAAGTCCAGATTTGACGGGAATTTCAAATGTCGTGATGTGATTGGTCCACGTGTACGTCATTAATGATAATTATGACCGTTAGGGAGATCTTATATAAGGTCTTGTCAAAACCGACTAACCCTAACAAGCTGTCAAGAATTATTCTAAGTATTCTGAATCTTATTCTTTCTGTCCAAAAATGGAAGCCGTCACCGCCGATCTTCTTCGTGCAAATCGCTAGGGCTTTCGATTCAAGAGATTCAGATCAAGTCGACTCACAGATCGAGATTTCATTTCAATTCTTCATCATCACTCGGATCGTGAGTGTCCAAGAAATTTTAGATCCAGATCTTGCCAAGTTTCTTCTCCAACTTTTCTGATAGAGCCGCAAGGATCAAAGAAGAAGATATAGGCCGAGACTTTCAGATCTGAGAAACAATTACTGTTTGTATTTTCACTATTCTCAATTTAATTCTTGTAGGAGATTTCTCTCCGAGTGTAGGCGCTTTTTGTCTCCGAGTTGTAGAAAGTTTTTATCTTTCGAGTGTAGATTCGTGTTGTGGATCGAGATTGTAGGAACTTTGTTCCTAGACCTAGGATTGGTTTTCAATTCGAGATAGTGGAGTAGCCGAGTCTAGTGCTTTGCTAGATCGGTGAGGGAATGTGGATGTACCAAAGGTTGGGTAAACACTATAAATCTTTTGTCATCTGTGAATGCTTGGTAGATAATTGTGTGCATAGATCTCTAATTTTTTTATTCCGCAAAAAGACGCACAACTCACCTATTCACCCCCCCTCTAGGTGATTTAGGTAGACAACTGAACACTTTCAATTGGTATCAGAGCCAGGTTGGTCAATAAAAGGTTAACACCTTAATTAGATCTTACTAGTTGTCTTTTGAGAATTTTCCAAGCATGGACAAGGCTAAAGATTTTGTCAAGCTTCCATTGTGCACTATGAATAATTTTCCCATGTGGAAAGAAAGAATCAGATTTTTCATGGACGCTGTGGATCCAATGATCTTCATGATCGTTGAAGACGTTCTTTACATCCCCATGACCGTCTCCACAATAGATCCAACAAAGAAAGTTGCAAAGAAATTGATGGATCTATATAAAGACGAGATTGCACTTGTGTCTATTGATAAGAAGGCCAAGAATATAATAGCAAGTGCAGTCGATGACTGCATGTTGCAGGACTTTATCCACTGCAAGTCTGCTAAGAAGATGTGGCAGTCCCTTATCACTTTGATGGAAGGTACAGAAGAAGTTAAGGATGATAGAAGATCACTTCTGAATCAGAAATATGAAGCCTTCTGACAAGGACACAAGGACACCATTGTTGACACTTTTGAGAACTTCAAGATAGTCAACGGCCTAAGGGTCTATGGCCGAGTCTTCACAAACGGAGAACTAAATGATAAGTTCTTGAGATCTCTAACCAAGGAATGGGATAACAAGGTTTGTGCCATCCGGGAATTTGGAAAGCTAGCTGAGACAGACCCGCAGAATCTCTTCGGGAAGCTTATGTCATATGAGCTCCAACTCAATACAAGAAAAACTGAAGAAGAGAAGAGTAGGTCTGTACCTAAGAAGAATTCTGTTGCACTAAAGGCAGACACCTCAAGGAAGTCCAAGGCTACCTCTCCTGCCCCAGCACAAGAGTTAGTGAAGAAGAAACCTCAGAGCCAAGTACCTCCGGTTCAGAGATATCTGAAGGAGAGTTCTCTCTACTCTCACGTCAGTTCAAGAAATTCTTGAATAAAAAGAAGCAATGGAAAGGCAAGGATGCCTCCTACGGAAGATCACGACATGATGGTGATCGACACCGAAAAGTCTCAAGCAGCCATGACAGGTATATTTCTAAACCAAACAAACATATTTCTACTGATATCGTTTGTTATTGTTGTAATATGACAGGTCATGTCATCGCTGACTGCCCTCACAAGAAAAAGGAGGGTAGAAGAAGAGAAGAAAAGAAATCTTCTTACAATAAGAAGAAAACAAAAAAGAGCCTAATAGCCAAGAAGGGAAAGACTCTTAGTGACTCCGACTCATCTTAGTCGAGTGAAGAAGAAGAAGCCTACTTCGGGCTTATGGCTCAGACTGATGATGAATAAGAGCCTCAGTTCACTGGGAAGGTAAACTCTCACACTCCTCTTTCCGATTCTGAGCATGACCATGAGGATAGCTCTTCTGACGATGAGTCTGAACTCATGACCCAATACAAGGAGTTAATCATGGCTTACGACAAATGTCGACGAGTCGTGAAAACTCAAGCTAAAGAGATAGTCTCTGAAAGCTGAAGAGAGCACTCTAAGAGAGGAAGTCGCTAAAACCGACTCGCTCAGAGAAAACTTCACCGCTGCCATTGAAGAATATAACAAGGCTCTCGAGCACCTAGACCTTAAGGAGAAAATCATAAAAGACTGGAAGCACAACTTGAAGCCGAAAAGAATCTTGTTGAAAGTTTCTTGAAGCCGAAGACTGTTCTACCATTCGTTGTTGAATTCTCAGCTAAGGCCAAGGGTGCTGGGCTACGCCATGTAGAAGCTCCTAGTAAATCATCTAGGAGGAATAAGGCTCAAAGAAAGAATAAGGCCGCCAAGAAGGCTTTGGCCAAAGAGAAGGGGAAAGCAACTCAAGATCAGACTTCGTTTAAGAAGGTCATATTTCCAACAAATGAGTTTGATCTTGACTCATCCTTTGGTCACTTCGCTAGGCCTACTTATGTTGAGCCCAAGTCCTGTTACCAAGGATGGACTTGCCCCAAAAACTTTGGTGAGAGTGTCTTTAAGGCACCTTATGAAGAAGTCATTCTTCAGAGTTATGGCCCTTTCAATCATGGTCATAACATCAAGAAAGCAGCAAGGGTAAAGCTTATTATGGAAAGGCCCCTGAAGGAGAAGAAATCATGTGATTTCCATCACCATGAAGCTTCTTCCTCCAAGAATGCTACCCCTGCTAGACCACCAACTCAAAGGGTCAAGTAGGAGAACTTAAGGCAAAGATACAACATGTTCGACTGTTGGTGCTGTGACAAGATTGGTCACTTTGCCATCGACTGCTGGTTTAATTCTAGGAATTTTGCAACTCCTCAAGTTGGCAATATGAGAAAGACTACTCATAATGCTAATACTCGTAGGGGGAGTGTTCTAACACGAGACCAAGGACCCAAACGTGTTTGGGTTCCTAAGGAAAATTGACTTATAATTGCAGGTATGTCCAAAGGCCACCAAAATGCCTATCTGGTATTTGGACAGTGGTTGCTCTCGTCATATGACCGGGACAAGAACCCTACTTCAGAACTATTCTCCAGTCTTGAATGGGCCAAAGGTCATCTTTGGAGGTTCAGACTGAGGAATTACGAAAGGCTATGGTATGATCTCGAATGGTAGAGTATCCTTCTCAGATGTGGCTTATGTGGAAGGATTAGAACACAATCTCATAAGCATAAGCCAACTCTATGATAAAGGATATATTATTGAATTTAATGTTGATAAGTGCTTGATAAAATCCGTTGATAATATGGAAACGATTCTATCTATCACTCGATGCAGAAACATATTTTGTTTAAATTTCATTTGTATAGACTCTTCTACACCAGTGTGTTTTATGGCAAAAGATAGTGCGTCTCTTGGTGACAAATGACACAAGAGATTAGTACATATTAATTTCAAAACCATTACCAAATTATTTTCACTGAATTTAGTACGTGATGCGCCAAATGCCATGTATGTCAAAGATAGACCTTGTCACGCATGCGTGAAAGGCAAGCAAACAAGGACTACCTTTAAAAGTGTTATTGGAAAAGATTCTAACAGATGTTTACATCTTCTTCATATGGACTTGTTCGGTCCACTACAAGTTAGAAGTTTGAGATGTAAGAATTATATGTTGGTAATTGTTGATGATTACTCGCGCTTTGCGTGGGTGTTCTTTCTGAAACACAAGTCAGATACCTTCGACATATTTACTAATTTTGTCAGGCAGGTCCAGAATGAATACAGTTATTCCGTAGCCAAAATCAGAAGTGATAATGAAACAGAGTTCATATCTGGGGCCATGACAAAATTCTGTGAAAGCCTAGGTATCTGTCATGAGTTTTCATCTTCTCGAACTCCTCAACAGAACAGAGTAGCTGAGAGAAGGAATATAACACTCATAGAGGCCTGCAAGACCATGTTGAGTGATGCTTCACTTCTGGAATACTTCTGGGTTGAAGCAGTCAACACTGCATGTCACGTGCAAAATCGAGAACTCATAAATAAGAACCATAATAAGACACCTTACGAACTTCTAAAGGGCAGGAAACTGACTGTCTCATATCTTAGAATTTTTGGTTGTAAGTGTTTCATGCTTAACAATGACAAGTATCATACTACCAAATTTAGCGAAAAGAGTTTTGAAGGTATTTTTGTAGGGTATAGTAGTCATAGTAAGACATACAAGATGTTTAATAGAAAAACTCTGGTTGTAGAAGAATCAATACATGTTGTATTTCATGAGACGAGCTTGCTGCAAGACAACTTTTCTAGTGTGTTCATTGAAGATGCAGGTACAGAGTTAAAAGAACATAACTTGGAAGAACCATCTGAAGATAAAGGTGAAAAGTTCATCAAGATCACCTCTCCAACCCCGTTTGGAGAGGTTGATGATCAAGAGAAAAAATTGTCCAAGTTGATGAAGTCACTCCGGTGATTGAAGAAGATGTTCCAGATGCAAGAACTCTAGAGCTCAGACATCTGAAGGATCACCCCATGGACCAAATCATAGGAGATCCCCAGGATGGTGTCAGAACTCATCGAGGTACAACTAACGAGAATTTATATTTACGTTTTCTCTCACAGGTTGAACCAAAGAAGTTTGAGGAAGCAAACTCAGACGCATCATGGATAATGGTAATGAAAGAAGAACTAAACTAGTTTAAGTGTTGCCAAGTTTGAAAACATGTTCCAAGATCCAAAGGTAAGAATGTCATCGGGACAAAGTGGGTCTATAGGAACAAGATGGACGAGGATGGAGTTATAGATCTTGAGTTTTATCAAGCATCCGACCGCTTCTTCTGCCAATCTTTTTGAGAACTGATTTTAGTCAACCATGACTATGTTAGAGATGGAGCTTGACTGCATTGGATGTATTGGACACTCGACACGATTTCGTTGTATTCTTCGTTGGATGTACTGGATGTAATGGATTTCTGTGGTGTGGGTGGTTGTGGTTTTTTCCCCGGACTTGGGCTTTTCCACGTTAAATTCTTGTGTTGTGTTCTGTGTTTTTCTATGTTGTTTTTGCACTCGTTTTTCCCATATACGAGTCTGCCAGGAGATATCTTAGCTTCTACAGAAAGATTGTTGTTATATAAATGAAATTTGACGGGGGAGGGATGATGAGTAGGAGGACAAAGAAGCTGCTTGTAGACGAGGATGAAGTTAAGGGCTCGAAACATATTGTCATTGAATGTATAATCTACATTAATGTGTTTAAAAAAAGACACATTTACTAATCTTGCACTTTAATTTTAAAGTTATTTTAGTTTACATAATACAATATATGATACACTGTCCGTCCTCCAGGCCAATCAATTTTATTGCAGAACATTTTCACGCATACTCAATTCACACTAACACCCACACCACTAACTCTAACTTCTACAAACACATGAACAACATATTATCCCGTAACTTCCTCTACCCTAACCACGCACCGACAATAAGCGATCAAAAAACACAGCCTTATCCTGTAACTTCCTCCTTTCCACTCAGAAATGTTTTGCAACTACTGTGCATCCTCTTCACTTCTCCTGCATCGACGGCTAGCCACCACTCGAAGCCCCGGCCGTTGCCACTCCTCCTTCACTGCACGCGCCACTTTTGCTCCTTCTACGGGAAACCCTAGCACCTCGCACCTCGCCCCTCGCCCTTGCCCGCGCCTCTGCTGCATCCGTCGGCCACCACTCGAAGCCTCCGTCGCTCAAAGCCGCCATCGCTCGAAGCCCCGCCACTGTAAAGCCCCCTCCGCTTATCTCCCTCTTTCAGGTCTTTCTCAATCATTAAATTTCTGGGAATTTTTTACATTCAATACTACTTGTCAGATTCTTTTTCGATTTCTCAATCCACTGAACAATCAACCATTTTTGATCATGTTCGGTTAAAAGTCATTTTTTGGTGAAATTCCCGTGCAAGTGAAATTCTTGTGAAATTCCTGTGCAAGTGAAATTCTTGTGACGTTCCCGTGCAAGTGAAATTCTAGTGAAATTCCTGTACTACTTGGCAGAAATTCCTGTGCAAGTAGATTAGCGTGAGAGAAGAAAAAATTCTCAATTTTTTATGAAATTGAGTTCTCCCAAAGAAAGATTCATCAAAAAATGTAGTTTTTGGTGATAGAAACTAGAGTCTATGCAATGTTCATAAATTTGAACAATGGTGTTTTCGAACATTCATGATCAAATGGGAGTTTAAAGGAGGTGTTAGAGATTTTGTATTGGAAGTGATCCTTGGGGACAAATCTGACACCAGTTATCTCGGGCCATGAAGAAAGAACTCTAATAAATGTTTTTCATATATTTTTAAAATGAGAGATTTTAGATATTTTTTAAGTGCAAACAACTATTTTTAAACTGCTTATAACATTGGTCGAAAATAGTTATATGTGTGTATTTCTTTTTATGTAAAATGCAAAACATGGTGAAAAGTTTCAATTGGAAAAAAATTTGGTGCAAGCAGTTGAAATATCTACATCATCAATTTTTGGATGTTAAAGTTTAATCTAATTTAGATTACTTAAGAAAATGCAAGTTAATTATAGTCCAAGCAAGAATCTTAGTCCTAATAATATATAATAAATTGCTCGCATAAGTAAGATTATAATACACACATAATTTTTGTATTCTAATGATTGGTTATTATTACTACATAAAATATTCAAATGATGTGTTATTATTACATGATCACAACAAATAAATTGCGTATTTGGTGTGTAAATAAATTATGTTGTGTTCATCGTCATCTCTTAACTCGAGTAGTAAGACTAAGACTTTGTTTGGGAGGACTTATTTTCACCGGTCAAGCGGTTCATGCGGGCGTAACCGCTCGACCGGTGAAAATAAGTCCCTCCAAATGGAGCCCATGTAGGAAGATTTCTCTATTTTAATAATGCTAACATTGTAGGAAATTTTTCTACTTTAGTGTTTCTTTACTAAATTTATTTCAATATGACATTGTTTTTGCATTAGGAAATTGAAATTAACTTGGATGTTGTGACAACCGTGATTTAATGGTTTTTGTTAAAAGATAGTAAAAAAAAATATGTCAAAACCCATTGTAAAGGCCCATTTATAAGCCCATGTGTGTCTTTTGTTTTGTCCCACATGAAATTTTAGTAAATTTTAACACAATCTGCGAGTTCATATATCAACCAATCCAATACTACTAATCTTTAACCTTCATGCCCATCATTCGCTACTGATCAAGCATACATTATTTCATGTAGTTGCCATCATTCTAAACATAAGTAGAACCTTTCAAATTCAAAAAACTTTGGACAAACAGAATCTCATCATTCCAAACAAAAGTTGTTTTTGGTAGTGCCCGATTCAACATGATTTGATCTTATCTTTTTTTTGTTCTTTATTGATTATTTAATGTTAACATGTTAATTTCTTGAATTTTTTTTTGTTAAAGCAATTTTATTTATTTATTTATTGATGTATAGTGCAATGGATAAAAGTTGGATGGATATCAGTGATTGGCGACAAAAATCATACATCAACGGAGTGAATTCTTTTCTTGATTTTGCTTTCACTCATTCTGCAGAGGGAACACAATTCGTTGCCCTTGTTATCCAGATCATCCATTGATTCCCTAAAGTCGACTATGTTTCAGCATCTAAAGGCAACTTGGATCCTGAAACATTAGTACAAATTTAAGATAAAAATTTAATATCAAATTAACTATCACATAAAATCAAACTTTAATATCAAATTAATTATCACATAAAATCAAATTATAATAATGCACTTAGATGGAATAACGCTCATTCTAGAGTGGATGAAATACCTCAGCTCTAGTGTCAAAATCATATTGCCTGGATAATCTTTATGATAGCCATCAAGTGCTTGTTCCTGATCAATTTTGAGCATTGGGTAGTTTCTTCCTCAACTCCTTTAGTTGTTTTTATTGCTCATCATTTGCTCGGCTCGTCGACACAACCACTTAATGAATCAAGTTTTTTATCTACACGGTCACTAATGTATCAATTTTACTATCTAATCTAGTAACATAGGATAACATTTCATCGAAACCAGCTAAACTTTTATGCTCTAAATATACCAACAAATTTACCTAAGAAGCAGGAGGGGTTTGTTCTAGAGAAGGTGATGATGGATGTGGTCTGGAGGAGGTGATGATGGCTGTAGTTGAGGATGTAATGATGGTTTTAGTGGAGGGGATGATGATGGTTGTTGTGTAGTGTTTAGTGGAGGAGGTGGTGACCCCTCCAACATCTTCATCCTCTTTTGTCGCAGAGGAATGGAGCAATGAGCTTTCTCTTAGATTTGAGAAAGGAGGGATGATCAATATCATTGAAACATAACTTCAACTCTTCTAGAGTTACGTCCTCCATCTCATCCAACACTTACAAGGGCAATTAAAATATTTGTTATGATAAGATGTGATATAAACTAACTAATCATTACGAACTATTAATTAAAATAACATAATTATTAACTTGCTCAAAAGTCATGACATGTACAGTGATCAAAGATTCTTTCAGATTAAACTTTGTTGGACCATCTTAAAAGTCACGGTCTTCAATCAGGAAAATGCGGAGGGATGCTGGTTGGATGCTCCAAGGATCAAATCTAAAAGCATAATTAAGGTGGTGTTAGAAACAATAAAATGAAGATATAAAACATGAGAGTCCAACATATAATACACCCATAATCAATTTCTGGGCGAACGAAAGAGGAAACTGATTTGAATTCCAATTCAGATTTTTGATGAATTTGAAAACCTGGACCCTTGCTTTTGGTTTCATGCTCCCAAGTTGCTTGAGTCGGCATCTTTACTTCAGTTTTTGGGCGAACAAAAGAGGAAACTGATTTGACTTCCAGTTCAGTTTTTTGATGGGTTTGAAAACTTGAAACCTTGCTTTCAATTTTGTGTTCCGAGGTCCCAAGAATGTGAGTCTTTAGTTTAGTTTTTGGGTGAACGAAAGAGGGAACTGATTCACCTTCCAGTTCATATTATCACATGATAACATGCAATGCTATCAAATTATCACATGATAAAATGCATGCTGCAACATCTGGGCTAGAGCAATGGAGCGGACCCATTGAATATGGAATTGCAATGCTATCAAATTTGTCATATACAGATCTGATTCTTAAGGTAAAGGTTTAGTATAATACATATCTTCAGTAGTTGAGTATTGTTTTCCCATAGAAAAATTGCAGAATGGGGCACGATCATTGGGAACCAAAAGAGAACTGCATATATTCAAAAACAGTGGAGTAAAGATGAAATCAACATAATATGTGCCACTGTGGCCTTCGGCATGGGTATTCCTTATTCTTCTCTGATTAAACTATCAACTAGTTTAATGGACATGTTATCCTACAATTTTGTTTCTCAGGTATCAACAAACCTGATGTTAGGTTTGTGATTCATCATTCTCTGCCAAAGTCTATTGAAGGTTATCATCAGGCAAGTTTAAATGTACTTTTACATTATGTTGTTTTGTCATATGCATGAAAAGTGTGATTGATTGTTTAGGATATGTATATTAATCCTATTTTTGTGCTTCGTAGGAGTGTGGGCGTGCTGGCATAGATGGTCTGCGCTCATCTTGTGTTTTGTATTATAATTATAGTGATTATGTAAGTAAAGGAACGTATTTTACCCTTTTGGACTACATTGCCATTACTAGGATTTCAAAAAAAATAAAAGGAAAAACCTTTTTTCAATTTTTCCTTTGTCATCCTTTATATTCATCTTCGTCATTAATTGTTTTTTCAATGAAGATTCAAGTAAAGCACATGCTTACTCAAGGCGTCGTAGAACAAAGTTCATTTGGTGTTGAGTCAAGCCGCAGTCTTCCAGCTTGTACCGATAGAATATTGGAGACAAATATCGAGAATTTGTTGTGCATGGTATCATGAACAGCCGATTGTTCTTTATAGTTCATACATTTAGATCAATAATTGTCACTAAATTTTGTTAGTTATGTTATTTGCAGGTTAATTATTGAGAAAATGATTCAGACTGTAGATGCTTATTGCAATTAATTCATTTTGGTGAAAAGTTCAATCCTTCAGACTGCTAGAAGATATGCGATTACTGTTCCAAAATGTTGAATTCCGTCAAGTGAGATGTCACTGATATTGAGCGGCAGCTGATTAGGAACTCTTGATGTTATATAAATTTTGTCTGTGTGACTTGTATTGTAATTTCGTGTTCATTTGTCACGGCAATGGTGGTCTTGAATGCGGTGGTTATAAACAGTTCATGACCACCCGACCTCATTTAAGCAACTTCATCTACTTCTATGTTCAAAACTAGTTTTTTTTCTTAGTGATCCTCATAACCATTGTCATGCCAAGCATACATTTTATTGTGGTGTTTTCGTCCAAACTCACCAGAGCAAGAACACCATGCCAAATGGAGTCTTCATCTCTCAATTCTACCAATTTTCTAAATGCTAATGCACTTCATTGTGGATCAGGTCGACCTCATTAAAGAAACAGGTCAAAAGTATTCACTATCTCATATTTTGGAAGTATATAGGGGTTCTTTGAACATAAATGTATGTAGAAAAACACTCATTTGATTTTATTTGAAATCTGAACTATATTGATTAATTGTGGATCAAGATGCTCAGAATAGAAATGTTGTGAACGGGATGGTTGCGGCTCAGGTGCGTGCAAGTTTACTTGATTTGATCCTCTTCCAGTATCTTTGACAGTATAGTGCATTGGTTGATTCAAGGACAATTCATGCAGTGTGTATTCTCTTCTAACTTTCCATTTTCCTTCTCTACTAAACTTATCAGATTGGCACTTGGCATATGATCCCACTTCAGTTAATCTAACATTCTTTGCTGCAGAGTTCTCACCTTATGATTCTTTTGGGTATACCGGGTTTCTGATGATGCTTTAGATTACCCTTCTTCTAGTAGAACAGGTGAATAATATTTGTAACCTACATTGAATATTAACAATGGAACATGGGCCTTAACAGATTGATCATTATCATCTTCAATGTGTTGCAGGACGGGCCTAGCAAAGTCTAGAATGACTAAATGAGCGAAACTTGTAACAAATAAAAATTGATGATCTTCAATTTTTCTGGCCACGTCGAGCCCCTCCTTTCAGCCAGGGACAACGACAATGACGGATGAAAATCCTGCGTCCGCCACTGCTTATACTTGACAGGTAAGATTTCAATAGAATTCGTAGAAATTAAATGACATGATATTTATTTGCTTTTCACTTTCTTCAATGTTAATTATCTTACATATATTCTAAACCTTAAGTTAACATGATTCAGGGAGATGAACCTTTTTCTAGTTCTTTTTCAACAAATCCAAGCCTCAAGATGGTTTGATGGCCTCCATTTTTGCTTGCTACCAAGCTATCTATTATCAACCTTTTGTTTTGTTGAGAATAAAATCCCATATCAAGTAAAAAAACTGCTTAATATCGGGGAGTATTTAATCATTTTAAAATTGATGCAGATTCCAATTACATTAGATATGGCAGCCCAATTTACATCCAAGGATGCTGATCTCTGGACACAAATTTGTGCTGATGAGTACATGAAATGCTCTGTGATTTAATGTTACGAGTCTTTCAAGCTTGTGCTCATTATTTTGGTAGTTAGGGAAAAAGAGAAATGGTATGGTATAATCTTGATGTTTAATAATAATCTAAAATTGTATAAATCATTTGTATTGACATAATGATTAATACTGTACCTTCAGGTCTAGTTTATATCGGCCAGAGCATGGCACAAATGTGAAGAATCTTAAGAAGGCTAGAGTTTGGCAATACTTCAATGTTCATTGAAGACATGGTTAAGCGCACAAAGAAGAATATAAATGTGTTGAGCGTCGTCGCCGTTGCCATCGGCTAAAGAATGATTATGTATTTAGTTTAATTATGGTTTAAAACTATTATTCTGTATTGAGAGATTTAAGCTATCTCCCATTTTTTTTCTTTATTAATAAAATAATGTTGAACAAACTTCTGTTATGATTGTGTATTTAATTTTTTCTTGTGTTTGAATGTCTTAATATTGAATTATAAGGAATAAAAAATGATAGTATATGGTATTTTTTGAGAAATTGAATAACATTTATTAACTGAAAATATTAAATTGTGTTCTCTTTAGTGACCATATATTTCGTCACTGAAATTACACATCCGGTGATGCAATAATTTGGTCACTAAAATATTATTTAGTGACTTAATCAATTTGATCACAAAAGAATTATTTAGTGACCGAAATAGACTGGTCACTAAAACAGTATTTCGTTGCCGACTTAACGTAGTCACCCAAAATTATTTAGTGACCAAATTTATTTGGTCACCATAAAATATTTTGTGACCGAATCAATATGGTCATTAAATGTTCATTCAGTGACAGATTCAACTTAATCACTAAAAATATATTTAGTGAAAAAATCAATTTCGTCACAAAAGAATCTTTTGGTGACTATAGTTAATTGAGTCACTGAATATATATGATTTGTGACGTAACTCATTTTGGTCACTAAAAACATTTACTGGTGGGGCATTCGTGACCGCTTTGTGACGGACAATATTTGATCACTAAATATCTTTAGTGCCCAAAATACAACTTTTAGTGACGAAAAAATTCGTCACTAAAAGTCGATTTTCTACTAGTGCTTTGCAGTATGGGGAATGGATCTCCTTGGTCCTTTTCCATGGCAAGCGGGCAGCGACGCTTCTCCCTATTAATGATTGACTATTTCAGCATGTGGATCAAGACCAAGGAATTGGCAAAAACAACAACTCAAGTAGTAAAGAACTTCATCAAGGTGGGAGATAGTATGCCAGCATGGAATTCCTATGGCAATTGTCACAGACAACGAGCCACAATTCAACAATAGTGACATGATTGATTTCTGCAAGCAGATTGGATCAGAGCTGTGTTTTGCATTAATCCATCATTCCATGAGCAATGTCCAGGTCGAGGCAGGAAACATGCTGATTCTTAACCTGCTCAAGAAAAAGGTGCAGAACCTCAAGGGTAGTTGCAACGATCAGTTTCCTTCAGTCCTCTGGCCTTAAGGACAACGAATTCATCAGCTACTAGAGAAACTCATTTCAAACTCTCTTATGGTTCAAAGGCTCTCATTCCTATTGAGTTTCAAGTTCCAAATCCAAGAGTTCTGCTTGCCAAACAAGGTTGGGAAGACTGACTTGTGCTTAACAATGAGTAAATGAAATTCAACTTGGATCGTATTGAAGAGATTAGTGATTGAAAGTGATACCTCAGATACTAATGGAAAGTGAGGGATTGATCTAACTAACTCTAGAGGGGGGTGAATAAAGTATTTTAAAAACTATAAGTTTTTTTTATAGCGGATTAAAATAGGTGATACTTATAAATATAAGAAAAGAAATATCACAACACATCAAATAAAAAGTAGAGCAAAACTAGACGACACAAGAAAATTTATAGTGGTTCCCAAATAAACCTGGGTACATCCACTCTTCTACCACCCTGGTAGTAATCAATTACAGGTTTTTGATCATGTGCCCTGCCACCATGTAAGACCCCCCCTCCCGGAACACAAAATACGGCACGAGGGGAGTATTATGCCCAGAACAGCTATCTTACAGTAGCATTAGCACACGACCTAACCTGTACTACAAGACGCCCGTCCTGCCGGCTAAAATTAATATCAAACATTGCCAACCCAACCAAGAACATAAAACAAAAGTAAAATCTACACATAACTAAATAGTCCAAAAGAACATCAAATAAAAGAAGCATCAACAAGCTTCTATAACATCAGAGTACGAGTACAAAATGAGTCTCTCTAACTCAAATCAGTCACCGATGGTAGTGATGGCACCGTCCCTCCAGGACCTGTTATCCTGGCCTGGCTGTCCTGCTGTATAACCTACAGTTGCTCTATCTGCGGGGTTCCCTCCTAAAAAGGAAGACGTAGCAACCATTAGTTATAAAGATTAAGTGGCTTCACATCCACTCCCTCGGTGACTCCTCGGCACCAGGCGGAGAAAAGGACAAGTATAATATATAAAAGGTAAAGCTACAAACAGGTGGTAAACGAGTGAGCAATATCAATGTATATCAGTAGTTTAATGAAAGAGTAAACAACCTAATCTAGTAATTCTATCATCTACAACAGTATAAAAGGTAAAGCTACAATAGAAAGAAACTCAACTTATATGAATGCCCATACAGACATTTAAGGATCGGCTCAACAGTAAAATAACTCATCATATAAGAGTGCCCATATAATCTTATACGATGAGGGTATTGTGTATATAATGTAGTGTAATGACATGAATACAATGCAATGACTCACCCAAAATCACACACATGCAACTGGTATGTCGATATAGACTGGTAGTTCCCACTTTTCGAGCAGGTAGCTAACCTCTCCGATGTTAACAGGCGTGGCCAAGCGGTGTGGAGCAGGCTTCTCCACTACTAGGCATGCATCCACACTACCAAGCCTAGGACTCCGTATGCGTTAATGCTAAGAACACAACAACGGAGCTCAGATATGTACTACGGCTCAGAAGGAGTCTCGGGTAGATGTGTACCCCGAGCCCAGCCCAACTGGCCTATATTCGTGGCACAGAAGGTGCCTTTGTGAACAAATCACCAAAGGACCAAAGCCAACCATCCACTAGCACAGTGGGTACGTCGGGAAGTGAGCACCGAGGACAAAGGCCCAACCGTGCAAGTCTAACTGTCAACTCCCATTGTTGTGACGACTGGTGAGCCCATAGACCTACCACAATATCCTAAACCCGGGATTACGACAACACGTGTCGACTCACACCGCATGTAATTTCACATCATCGTGGTACGGAAGGTTCCTCTGTGGACAAACCACCAGAGGACTAAGGCCAACCGTCCATATATGTCTCTTTTCATCATTACCAACCCAGTGTGGTTAAACACTCGCACTTACACCCTTTCACAATCTCGTGCCCCAAGGCGCTTAAGGGTTCATCATCAATATAAAGGTACTTCACATATTCATCAACCATTTGGTCAACATGATTACATATAGACTATGATCACATAACTTTAGCATCACTGGTTAAAAGTCTTTTACCAAGTTCAAACCATTCGTGCATAGATGGATCAATGAACTAAGTGCCAACAACCATTTGTTCATAATAATTACTACCAATTATGCTCAGCATTTTCAAGCCAAACTCATCATTGTTTAACGCATTACCATTATCCAACGCGTCCTTATTGATTCATATATTTAAACCATTCCTACGATCTCAATTCGTCAACTCATTCATCCACAACATTTCGTTAAGGATCTATCCAACAAATACCTTTAACAATATTTTATCACAAATACATATAGACTAAATTTACCAAAAATATTAACGTTGCTGTACTACAGTCTCTCCCTACCAAATTCAAAGCCAATTCAACATTATTTGTGCAGGAAAGATTACTGTACAACAACTTCTACGGGGATTTCCGATGCTACACGAATCCGGTGAAGGCGTCTAACCCCTCGTTGGAAAAGTATTTTCATGGGCTACGACTTTTGTATTTAGTCGATGTAACACCCCCATCCGTCACATGGAATATAACAGAAGGTCCGACCGGGGCCCCACGCCATATTCCACAAATAGTGAGTGGAATTACATAAGAATACCAAATTAACAGCATAGGAATATGCATCCTAACTCAGAGCATTCGAGCGGAAGCTTTTAAAACAGTTATAAGAACTCATACATAACACACGAATGTCCGCCGCAGCCACATTAGGAATGAAATAACATACACCAAACCTTTGACCCTATGGCCTTACAATAGTTTGATCTATAAAAGTGTCTTACATACTTCGGCTCGCAGTGCTGCCACACATGAACATAATAAAGTAAACATTTCTCTTTGGCCTTCAAGTTCCAGCACAGCATCAAGGGCTTCAGCCCGCTACTTGCCACTAGGCTCACATGTTCCTGCATACAAACAATCCACCGAATTATCATAAAACAATGCAATGGTCAGCTAAAGTTGAACAAATTATAACAACCCCATACCTTACTCGGGGTGGTGGTGCCCCTTCCCTTCATTACATTCGTATAATCAAACACGATAGTGAAAGTACAATTTAAGCACACTTCACCACAGGTATAGGCATGCACGCCCACACACCCCATGGACTTCGGGCACATTCTCGGTCAATCTTGTCCATTCCGAGGCTTCACCACCGCCCAGGATGGCAAATGTCATGAGCATTTTAGTCTTTCCATTCGAAGCCTAAGACCCGCCCTCTATGACATCGGTAAGTGCCACGTACCTTAGCTCTCTTTAACCGAACCACATAGAGCGGGCACAGTTCCGCTCACCCGTTGCTCACATCGACATGTTAATTTAAGTAATCGGCGCGGGTCAAGCTTCCCCGAATCCCGAAGTATCAATCATACAATAGTACATAACCCGATTATGCACAAGATTGGCTCGCAGACCAAACAAACTGGGCTCCTAAAGCACACAGCCTCACAACACTGGCCCCCAGCTCTCAAAGAGGCAGGCCTCATAATAACAGAGTAACCACCGATGATATTACTAATGTCGCGCGATACATAGTAGAAATACGTTTCAGCCCAGTTTTTCGGGTGCACCTTGGGATTAGTGCCCAAGGCTCCCTGCTGTAATCTACCGCGTAGAAACCTGAAAAACAAAATGGCACAGAGTCTTCTCTAGCATAACATGCATAATGAAAACATCACCGATCCATACCAACATGTCCGGATAGGCTTCACACACCATGCTTATGCTCGTACTTCGATTCTGGACTCTATATGCAAGATTACGGGGAGAAACCATATCTACCCGAAGGAATACCTCACACTCACCGCCCACTTGCGGGAGAGAGTTTACTATACAAAAAGGAAGAGGATTTCACATGTCAAAGTAGAGAATAGTTACCCTAGAGGTTCGCTTCGACGTCAGGGAAAACTAGCCGGATGAAAACCACCGCAATGGACTCGCCTCCGCAGATCTGAGCTCGGCTCGCAAATGGGAGCTCTGAAGCTCCAACAATGGCGGGATTCCTCCTTCTTCTTCTCCCTTTGCTCTCCCCTCTCTCTACCTCTTAGAAAGAGAAAGGGCCAATGGAAATGAGGTCTAAACCCTCATTTCCCGAACTTATACAACCAGGGAGGATTCCGGGCCGTCGGATCCTACTTTCACGAAACGAAAGACCCTGATTTGCCTTTAAAATCGTCTTCCTGGGTATGTACACGGCCTGTGACATGCCCATGTCACAGGCCGTATCTTACAATCGTAAGAGAAATCATCGATCTCAAAACAGGACAAGGCCCCTGACACGCCCGTGTCAACCGTGGACACGCCCGTGTCAACCGTGGACACGCCCGTGTCAACCCTGGACACGCCCGTGTCAACCCTGGACACGCCCGTGTCAACCCTGGACACGCCCGTGTCAACCCTGGACACGCCCGTATCACAGGTTGTGTGTGCCTGACAACGACTTTGGACACGCCCGTGTCATAGGCCGTGTGCCTGACACGACTTTGGACACGCCCGTGTCCCAAGGCATGTTCAACACTCGACGTAACTCAGCCAATTCCAGAAAAGGACACGGCTCTGGACATGCCCGTGTCCCAGGCCGTGTTGTTTACTCGACACATCCTGGCAAACGCAGAGTAGGACACGACTTTGGACACGCCCGTGTTCGCCCTGGACACGCCCGTGTCACAGGCCGTGGAACTTTAAGGGTTCTAAAAGTCCTTAAAAACACTACCCATACAAATTCGTATTTTGGGGCGTTACAATTCCCCCCCCCCCCCCCCCGCCCTTAAAAGAATTTTGTCCCGAAATTACAGAATGGAAAGATACTCCACAAGCATGGTCTGCACTCGCTCCCACGAAAGCTCCTCACGACCACAATTGTCCCATCGGACCCTGACCATCCTGATAGCTTTGTTCCGCAATTGTTTGACCTTTGTATCCTAGAATCTGAATGGGTCTAACTTTATTGTTAGCCCACTATCGACCGATACTTGATCTACTACAACCACCTGTGCTAGTTCTTTCACGGCTTTGCTAGGACCGAAATGTTAAAAACATCATGCAATCCACTCTATTCTACGGAAAGAGCCAACTAATAACGGCTTCACCAACTCGCTCCTAGATCTCAAAAGGCCCAACATACCTCAGACTAAGCTTCTTTAAGAGTCGAATCCTTGATACGCCTTTAAACGGCTTTATCTTGAGGTATACCCAGTCACCCAACGCATACTCCACGTTCTGATGCTTGGTGTTGTAGCACTTGGCTTGTCTATCTTGAGCAATCAGTAGCCGTTCCCTAATCAACCGAATTGTTGACGTAGCATCTTCAAGCTCTCTTCGCTTATAAAGCTTCGACTTTCCTATTTCTACCCAAGCCAAAGGTGTACGACACCTCCTTCCATAAAGAGCATCAAAAGGCGCTATCTGAACTGGCTTGGTAGATGTTATTGTATGCAAACCCAATTATGTGAAGATGGTCCTCTGACCTTTTACCGAAATCCAATGCACACATACGAAGCCTGTCTTCCATCGTCCTGTTTAACCTTTCAGTTTGCCCAACTGTCTGCGGGTGAAAAGTTGTGCTGAAGTTCAGCTTGGTACCCAACAACTGATGAATGAGCCTCCAATCGTTAGATGTGAACCGGACATCACGCCCACTAACGATGCTCCGGGATACACCATGCAAACGGACTATATTATCCACATAAAGCTTAGCCAGCTTCTCCACTGAATCATCCTTCCTATTGGGTATAAAATGTGACACCTTCGTTAAACGATCAACAATCACCCAAATGGCATCGTTCCCCTTGTGCGATCTCGGCAAACCATGCACGAAATCCATAGAGATGTCATCAAACTTCCACTCTAGTATTGGCAACGACTTTAGAAATCCACATGTCTTCTGGCATTCGGCCTTCACCAAGGCACAAGTCTGACACTTCGCCACGCATAGCGCTATGTCTTTCGTCATACCAGGCCACCAGAACAACCTCTTCGAGTCTTTGAACATCTTTGTGCTCACAGGGTGAATTGAGTACTTGGTAAAATGCGTCTCGTACATCAATTCTTCTCGTAATTTCCCAACATTAGGGACGCACAACCGACCACCTTTCCATATAAGGCCATCGTCAACATAAGACTGGTCGTTTGACCCATCCACGGACTCTGCCAGGCGATGTTTCAAGCTTACGTCCAACTCCAAGGCTAGTCTAAACCTGTCCGCAAGGTCGTAGTGAACCTTTGTCCAACTCAAACATGCATTAGCACTACATCCGTTTTCAACACACTAGATCTCCAAAGCCACCAAATCTTGAGAGCAAATACCACGGCCGTCAACTCCAAGTCATGAACTGGGTAGTTCCTGTCATGCACTTTTAACGGACGTGATCCATAGGCTATCACTGACCCGTACTGAAGCAGAACACAGCCTAACCCACTCCCAGAGGTGTCAGTGTAAACCTCAAAGACTTCAATACCACAAGGCGAACATAACACCGGTGCCATGGTCAAACACCACTTTTAGTTCTTCGAAAGCTTGTGTGCATTCAGGCGACCAAACGAACTTCTGATCCTTCCTTATCAGAGTAGTGAGGGGCAATGCTATCCGTGAGAAGTTCTCCACGAAGCGCCTGTAATAGCCAGCAAGCGCTTGGAAAACTCCGGACTTCCGCCACTGTAGACAACACATGACACTCCCGTATAGCAACTACCTTTGCCAGATCTACCACAATACCTTCTCCACTAACCACATGACCAAGGAACGCTACTGAGGACAACCAAAATTCGCATTTGGAGAACTTGGCATACAGTTGGTTCCTCCTCAATGTTTCCAACACCATGTATAGGTGCTTGAAATGATCCTCCTCGCACTGCGAGTACACCAATATATCCTCGATAAATACTATCACGAACAGGTCCAAGTATTCTCTGAACGTTCTATTCATCAAATCCATAAATACGGATGGCCAATTCGTCATCCCAAACGGCATGACAGTGAACTCATAATGCCCATAACATGTGCTGAAAGCCATCTTGGGAATGTCACTTTCCCTTATTCGCAACTGATAGTGTCCGGATTTCAGATCCCACTTTATGTACACAGTTGACCCCACCAGCTGGCCGAACAGATCATCAATCCTTGGGATCAGATACCTATTTTTTTCGTTAGCTTATTCAACTCCTGGTAATCAATGCATAGTCGTAAGCTTCTATATTTATTCTTAACAAAGAGAACCGACGCACTCCAATGCGACGAACTTGAACGCACATAACCCCTGTTCTATCAATTCCTGAAGTTATCCGTTCAACTCTTCCATTTCCCTCGATGCTAAGCACTAAGGAGACCGTGATATTGGTTTGTAACCTGACACCAACTCAATGGTGAAATTGATCTCCCTTTGAGGTAAAGCTCCAGGGAGACCTTCAGGGAACACTTCGGCAAACTCCGATACCATCAAAATACAAACCAAATCAGGCTTAGGTTTTTTAGACTCTAACGGGGTGGAGAACAACTCCACTATGCAGAATAGACGCTTCCACGTCAAAGAATTGACTTCCTATTTGCACTCTCAAGCAACATACTCTTTTCACGCACATCGAACATGTAACAACCCCATCCGTTCATATGGTATATACTAGAAGGTCCGGCCGGGGTCCCACAGCATATATCACAAAACAGGCGGTGAAGGTACGGGAAGATATCAGAGTAGCGCAACGCACTATTACACACTTCATTCTAACGGAAGCCTCAACTAAAATGTGAACTCCACAAGTGAATGTCCAACATATCAAACAACTCCACATTGTTTAAAATAATAGGAATGTCTTACAACAACATGTAACATCATTGGCCTTATGGCCTTACAAGGTTTTCAAACAGTGACCTAAACATTGGCGCGTAGGCCGACCATAATAAAAGAAAACACAACAAGCATTCCACATAGCCTTCGAGGGCTAGCACTATCAGTAGCAGCAGGGACCTCAACCTTTATGCGTCCCACTTGGCTCTCCAGCACCTGTACAGGGACAATCCACCCAACGGTGGCAAACAGAAGCAACAGTCAGCGTTCAGCTGACCAAATTATAACGACTGTACCCCTTTTCTTGGGGCAGCGGTAATCTTCCCTGCATGCATAGCATCACAAGTATGGCAATATATTTCATATAAAGTGCTTACATGCACACATGCCATCACAACCGTTAGCCACCCGGCCCAACGGTCCGTGCACTCAGGGCACATTCTTGGTGTTCTGGCAAAGCACTTGCCCGCCACCGTATCAGGGTCACAACCCAATGATAACTCTCTTGAGCATTTACTCCATGGCGTGCAGCCGGAGTTTTATAGTCTTAGTGAACCGGGATTGGCCCTTAGCCCCCCATGGTCTCACGGCGCGCAGGCCTAAGACTCTTGCTATGCGCTCCAACAGACCGCACTTTCTGGTCTCACGTCGGACGGACATAACGCAGGTCGGATCCTCCACCCCCCGTTGCTCAAGTCGCCTTGCCATCACCGAGCACGGCGTACTCGCGGCTAAATAAAGGAGCGGGTAGGTCTCACCGATCCTGTTCTGGCATTCAAGTCTGGGTATTTCTATTACACCCATTCTCTCACAACATCAGCGGGTCTTTCCTGGGCACACCAGTACTTCCTGGTACTCGTTCACATGTACGACACCGCAATATCACAAATGTCGGGGGTCTTTCCTGGGCACACCAGCACTTCCTGCTACACTCTTCACAGGTACCACCTACGACATCAAGCATCACAAAGGGCCTTTCCTGGTCACACCAGTACTTCCTGTTACTCATTCATAGGTACGACCCAATAGCACAAGCATACACGAATATTTTCCTGGACTCCCACTCCAGTACTTCCTGCTACTACCCTTCACAGGCATAACCCGTTGACTCCTTAAACTACACGTTTATCACAGAGTCTTCTCTGACTCGTATGCAACATCACCAATCTAGACCAACCTGTCCAGATGGGCTTCACACAACATGCCTATTCCGTACTCCAATTCCGGATCTATATGCCAACAAAAGGGGATTTCATGAATCACCCAAATATTCCCAAAATCAGCAACCTCTTGGTGAGAGAATCACAAACATATCCCAAAAAGGAAGCCTTCACATGGCTAGGAAGAAAAGTTGTTACCCTCGAAGACCTCTTTGGTGACATAAGCTCCAAGCTAGCTCGAACAATTCACAAAAGCTTTTCCTCCGCAACGTCGGCCTCAGATCTCTCGTCGGCTAACCGCAGCACCACCGGCGATCAGCCCCCTCTCCTCCTCCTCCTTCTTCCTCTCTCTTTTTCTCTCTAGAAATGTAGTAAGAGAAAGTCAAAAGCAAAATGAGTTTCCCCAACCCATTCTCGGCCTTAAGAAGACAGGGAGGCCTCTCAGCCCTTGGATCCAGGCTGAAGGGATGGATGGCCACGATTTCACCAAAAATCCGAAATTTTGCCTGACACGGCCTGTGACACGCCCGTGTCCATGGCCGTGTTCCCTAAGCGGTGCTCAACCGACTTATCCAACCCAGTGACACGCCCATGGAACACGCCCGTCTCATGGGCCGTGTCACCTGACACGCCTTCAAACACGCCTGTGTCTGTGGCCGTGTTCGTCAGGCGGAAAAAATCCCAAAATCACCCGAGACTCACACGGCCTGTGACATGCCCGTGTCCCAGGCCGTGTGCCCATACACGGCACTAGACAAGCCCTAGCTCAAATTCGTCGGGCTGAGTTCGTCGCCGCTGCTGTGCCTGCGGACAGTCCCTCAAGGCCTGTAGCGCTCGACGCCATTCGACGACACGCCGCGTGTCCCGCTGTGTTCGTCCCGCACACTAAAGAGTTGCCGTCGATCTGGCCGTGTCTCCACACGCGCTGACGAGTCACATGCCCTGTGACACGCCCGTGTCACAGGCCGTGTCCAAAGCTCGACGATCGTCGACCAAAATTTGTCGACCACTCGTCGACTGTTCCTCTCGACACTCGACGCACGCAGACACGCCCTGGGATACGCCCGTGTCCCAAGCCGTGTCACCCCAAAACTGAGCCTGCTGAAAAAATGGGCTGTTACCACCATTCCCTCCTACCAGAAATTTCGTCCTCGAAATTTGTATACAGGAAGACAACCAGCAACTAAAAATTGTTTACAACATGAAACGTTTATGTTACAATAAACTTTTTACTCTCCACTCAGTTACAGAAACAGCTCGGGAAACTCCGCTCGCATGATCTGCTCTCGCTCCCATGTAAGCTCATCACGGCCGTAGTTGTCCCAGCGGACTTTAACCATCACGACCGTCTTGTTCCGCAACTGTTTCTCGGCTCGATCTTCGATCTGAATGGGTCTAACTCTCGTTGTTAACCCATACTCCACCGGCACCCGATCATCCTCGATCATTTGAGCTGGATCTTTAACGGCCTTCCGAAGCACCGAGATGTGAAACACATCATGTAATCCACCCAAGTCTGCCGACAGAGCTAGCCGATAAGCCGCTTCTCCGACGCGCTCCACCACTTCAAATGGACCCAAATATCTTGGACTCAACTTTTTCAAACGTCGAATCCTGGAGACACCTTTGAAGGGCTTGATCTTCAAGTAGACCCAATCGACAACCGAAAATTCCACGTTCCGGTGCTTTGCGTTGTAGTACTTAGCTTGCCGATCTTGAGCAATAAGTAGCTTCTCTCGAATAGTCCGTATGGTTGCATTTGCTTCATCAACCTCATTAGGTTTATACACTCGAGCTTCGCCCGCTTCTGCCCAAGCCAAGGGAGTACGACACTTCCTTCCATACAGAGCTTCGTATGGTGCCATCTCAATGCTCGCCTGGTCGCTGTTATTATATGCAAATTCCACCATAAAGAGATGATCTTCCCATCTCTTTCCGAAGTCAAGGGCGCACATCCTGAGCATGTCCTCCATAGTTCTGTTGGTACGTTCAGTTTTGCCATCCGTTTGGGGATGAAAGGCCGTACTGAAAGTCAACTTCGTGCCCAACAGTCGGTGAACTAGCCTCCAGTCATTTGACGTGAATCGCCCATCTCGATCACTTACGATGCTCCGAGGAACACCGTGAAGCCGTACAATCTGGTCAACATATAATTTTGCCAAACTTTTGACTGAATCATCCCGCCTATTCGGGAGAAAATTTGCCACTTTGGTTAGCCGGTCAACAATTACCCAAATGGAATCATTCCCTCGTTGAGATCTTGGCAACCCGTGCACAAAATCCATGGAAATATCATCAAATTTCAACTCTGGGATCGGCAGCGACTTCAAATAACCGCCCGGCTTTTGGCATTCCGCCTTCACCATCGCACATGTTTGGCATTTGGCCACATAGAAGGCAACATCTCTCTTGAGCCCTGGCCACCAGAATAGCTTTTTCATATCCTTGAACATCTTTGTGCTCCCGGGGTGAATGGAATACTTTGTATAATGCGCTTCATACATCAGTTCTTCCCTTAAGTTCCCCACATTTGGGACGCACAAACGGCCCTCTTTTCGCAAAAGACCGTCATTCCAGGAGAATTTGCCCTCTGGCCCCTCGTTAACATAGCGTAAGAGATCTTCATCCAACTCCGTTGCCCGTCGAACTCGGTCCGCAAGGTCACATTGCACCTCCGTCCAGTTCAAACATGCCTTGGCAGTGGCATTTTTGTCAACACAATATATCTCTAACGCTTTCAGCTCCTGGATAAGACGTCCATCATGCATTTGTAACCAATTCGCTCAATCCGGAATTCTCAGACTCAAGGCATCCGCGACAACATTCCCCTTCCTGCGCGTATAGTGGATCTCGAAAGTGTAGTCCCCAAGGAACTCCAACCACCTTCGTTGTCGCATAGTCATTAAGCTCTTGTGATCTGTATAGATCTCCACCTTTACTCCATAAAGATAGTGTCGCCACAACTTTAGTGCAAAAATCACCGTCGCTAATTTCAAGTCATGGACGGGATAATTTCGTTCGTGCACCTTCAGCTGGCGTGAGCCATAAGCAATTACCTTTCCATTCTGCAGAAGAACGCAGCCTAAGCCGCTCCCTGAGGCATCACTATAAATAACAAATCTATCGGTCCCACTTGGAAAAGACAACACCGGCACCGTGGTCAACCGAATCTTCAGCTCTTCAAAAGCTCGTGCGCACTATGGCGTCCAAACGAACTTCTGATCTTTTCTCGTCAGCATGGTTAGCGGCAAAGCGATCCGCGAGAAATTCTCAACAAATCTTCGATAGTAGCCCGCAAGTCCAAGGAAACTCCTGACCTCGGCCATGGAAGACAACAATGGCCACTCCTCGATGGCCTTTATCTTCGCTGGATCTGCAGCATGCCCGCTCCACTCACCACATGGCCCAAAAAGGCAACTGACGACAGCCAAAACTCGCACTTCGAGAACTTGGCATAGAGATGCTTTTGCCTAAAAGTATTCAACACCAACCGCAAGTGCGTCTCATGCTCAGCTTCTGACTTCGAGTACACCAGGATGTAATCAATGAACACTATCACGAACAAATCCAGGTACTCTTGGAACATGCGGTGCATCAAAGCCATAAACACGGAGGGCGCATTGCATAGTCCAAATGGCATGACTGTGAACTCATAGTGCCCGTAACGCGTTCCAAATGCGGTTTTGGGAATGTCACCTTCCCGAATTCGCAACTGGTAATAACTAGAGTTCGGGTCCAACTTCGAATAGACGGTAGAGCCCACCAGCTGAGCGAATAACTCATCAATCCGGGGTATCAGATATTTATTCTTCGCGGTCAGCTTATTCAGTTCACGGTAGTCAATACATAACTGCAACCCACCGTCTTTCTTCTTCACAAAAAGCACAGGCGTGTCGGGTGACATGCTTGGGCATATATACCCTTGCTCCAGCAATTCTTGTAGTTGAATCTTCAACTCAGCCATCTCTTTTGGCGCGACGCGATTATGGCGAGCGGGCCACATGTTTCGCATCTGGCACCAACTCGATCGTGAAGTCAATCTCCCGTTGGGGTGGGAGCCCAAGGAGATCCGTGGGAAACACATCTGTAAATTCCGCCACAATCGGAACTTCGCACACACTGGCCTTAGGCTCAACAGCCTGAATCAGTGCGAAATAACATTCCGCACCCTTCCGAACAGCCTTGACTTCTTGGAGTGCAGACACCAACGTCCCGCCAACTCCTCGCATACCCGCGAACTTTGTCTCCTGTTCGGTATTCTGGCCCAACGTGATCTCTTTGGACTGGCAATCAATCATGGCATGCTGCTCCGCAAGCCAATCCATCCCAAAAATCACGTCGAATTCCGATATTGGCAAGACAGAAGCAGTCAAACTGAAATCCCGACTTCCTATTTGGACCACCACATCGCAAGCTTGATCCGTAAGAATCCAACAGCCATTCGGCAACACCACTCTGACGCTATATGTCTTTGCACGACTAGGTATCCCAAGCCGCGCAATAAACTCGCTAGACAGAAAAGAATGTGACGCACCCGTATCAAACAGTGCTCGCGCCAGCGTGTCCCGAATCATCACAAAGCCTGTGACAATCATGTCACACACACAAACCGCAAACACATATGCACAAAGTAAAGCATACAAGCAATATACTATGCCAAACGAAACTCATACCTGTGACGACGTCACTCTGCTTGATGGCCTCTTGCAGGCCAAGATTTTAGAGCCGGGGCTGCGCCTGCGAGGCAGAGGAGTCCACTACTGCATTGCCCTTCTCCGCATACGACGCTCCCGCCTTCTTTTCATTCTTTGGCGGCACCCGACAATCTCGAGCTATATGCCCCACTCGTCCACAATTGAAGCATTTACGAGTATCCGGCCTTGAGGTAGACCCCGATGTTGCTCCTGATGCAACTGATGAATGAGCATGTCCACTTGTCTTGGACTTCTTGCCCCGTTTCTTCTTATAAAATGGTTTCCCAGGTCGGGGAACCTTCCACTCCGGTTGCGTCACAGCCAAAGCCCTCTTCCCCTGCACCCTCTTCATATCTTTTTCCAGCGCGCTCGCAGTGTCGACCAACGCCTGGAAGCCTTGGTTCACAGAACTAGAAACCAGGAACCTCAACTCGTCCCTCAGTCCTTCATAGAACCGATTTGTCTTTCTTTGCTCATCTGCAAAAATAGTACCCGCATACCGCCCCAAGCGTGTAAACTCATGCACATACGCGTCAACACTACCATCACCTTGCGTTAGCCGTTGGAATTCATTTTCCATGGCTATCCGTTGAGCCGCAGGAAGGTGCTTCGTTAGGAAGAGTCGGGAGAATTCTTCCATGGATATTTGTGTTAAGGGACGACCCGCCAAGTGATGCAACTTCATCTCATCCCACCACAATCTAGCTTCTCCTTCAAGCAGGAAGGTAGCTAACGTGACTTTCTAATGCTCCTCTGATCCAATCGCCATCATGATGCGCTTGACGCTCGGTAGCCAATCCTCAGCCTGCGTAGGAGTTCCCGCTCCCGAAAACGTAGGCGGATGAAAACTCATAAACCGCATCAACTGCTTCTCAGCCGCTCGAGGAGCCACATCCACTACAGGTTCAGGCCTTGCCGCCACCTGTTCTGGCCTCACAGCCGGTTGTTCCTGCCTAAGTGGCTGTCCTTGGATCATGGAAAACAAAGACTCAACAACTAAACACACATGTTCCGCAGACGGTGGAGGTGTAGGCACCGCGGCTGGTGCCGTGCTTTCATCAGAATGCTGGGGCTCTGACTGCCCAGCCCCACTCTGTGTTACCTAAAGGTGGACAAGACACACACATTAACAGACTTACACTAGCAAACAACATAAAATAGGAACACGCAGGTTCCTCAAACACACAAATTTGCATTCCTATCATGGACATTTAGGAGTTCAATTACATAAACTTGGTTTGCACAGACACGTGCTCGCCACCCCACAAAAGAAGTCGACCACGACTTCGAGAGGAAAAGACCGAGATAGCTGATACCAAAAATGTAACAACCTCATCCGTTCATATGGTATATACTAGAATGTCCGGCCAGGGCCCCACAGCATATATCACAAAACAGGCGGTGAAGGTACGGGATGATATCAGAGTAGTGCAACGCACTCTTACACACTTCATTCTAGCGGAAGCCTCAACTAAAACGTGAACTCCACAAGTGAATGACCAACATATCAAACAACTCCACATTGTTTAAAATAATAGGAATGTCTTACAACAACCTGTAACATCATTGGCCTTATGACCTTACAAGGATTTCAAACAGTGGCCTAAACATTGGCGCGCAGGCCGGCCACAATAAAAGAAAACACAACAAGCATTCCACATAGCCTTTGAGGGCTAGCACTATCAGTAGCAGCAGCAGGGACCTCAATCTTTATGCGTCCCGCTTGGCTCTCCAGCACCTGTACAGGGACAATCCACCCAACGGTGGAAAACAGAAGCAACGGTCAGCGTTCAGCTGACAAAATTATAACGACCCTACCCATTTTCTCGGGGCAGCGGTAGTCTTCCCTGCAGGCATAGAATCACAAGCATGACAATATATTTCATATAAAGTGCTTTCACGCACACATGCCATCACAACCGTTAGCCACCCGGCCCAACGGTCCGTGCACTCAGGGCACATTCTTGGTGTTCTGGCAAAGCACTTGCCCACCACTGTATCAGGGTCACAACCCAACGGTAACTCTCTTGAGCATTTACTCCATGGCGTGCAGCCGGAGTTTTATAGTCTTAGTGAACTGGGATTGACCCTTAGCCCCCCTATGGTCTCACGACGCGCAGGCCTAAGACTCTTGCTATGCGCTCCAACAGACCGCACTTTCTGGTCTCACGTCGGACGGACATAATGCAGGTCGGATCCTCCACCCCCCGTTTCTCAAGTCGCCTTGCCATCACCGAGCACGGCGTACTCGCGGCTAAATAAAGGCGCCGGTAGGTCTCACCGATCATGTTCTAGCATTCAAGCCTGGGTATTTCTATTACACACATTCTCTCACAACATCAGCGGGGCTTTCCTGGGCACACCAGTACTTCCTGGTACTCATTTACAGGTACGACACCGTAATATCACAAATGTCAGAGGTCTTTCCTGGGCACATCAGTACTTCCTGCTACTCTCTTCACAGGTACCACCTACGACATCAAGCATCACAAAGGGACTTTCCTGGTCACACCAGTACTTCCTGTTACTCTTTCACAGGTACGACCCAATAGCATAAGCATATACAGATATTTTCCTGGACTACCACTCCAGTACTTCCTGTTACTACCCTTCACAGGCATAACCCGTTGACTCCTTAAACTACACGTTTATCACGGAGTCTTATCCGATTCGTATGCAACATCACCAATCCAGACCAACCTGTCCAGATGGGCTTCACACAACATGCCTATTTCGTACTCCAATTTCGGATCTATATGCCAACAAATGGGGATTTCATGAATCACCCAAAGATTCTAAACATCAGCCGCCTCTTGGTGGAGGAATCACAAACATATACCAAAAAGGAAGCCTTCACATGGCTAGAAAGAAAAGTCATTACCCTCGAAGACCTCATTGGTGCCATAAACTCCAAGCTAGCTTGAACGACTCACAAAAGCTTTTCCTCCGCAACGTCGGCCTCGGATCTCTCGTCGGCTAACCGCAGCACCACCGGTGATCAGCCCCCTCTCCTCCTCCTCCTTCTTCCTCTCTCTTTTTCTCTCTAGAAATGTAGTAAGAGAAAGTCAAAAGCCAAATGAGTTTCCTCAACCCATTCTCGGCCTTAAGAAGATAGGGAGGCCTCTCAGCCCTTGGATCCATGCTGAAGGGATGGATGACCACGATTTCACCAAAAATCCTAAATTTTGCCTGACACGTCCCGTGACACGCCCGTGTCCATGGCCGTGTTCCCTAAGCGGTGCTCAACCGACTTATCCAACCCAGTGACACGCCCATGGAACACGCCCGTGTCATGGGCCGTGTCACCCGACACTCCTTCAGACATGCCCGTGTTTGTGGTCGTGTTCGTCAGGCGGAAAACAAATCCCAAAATCACCCGAGACTCACACGGCCTATGACACGCCCATGTCCCAGGTCGTGTGCCCATACACGACACTAAGACACGCCCCAGCTCAAATTCGTCGGGATGAGTTCGTCGACCGCGCTGACACGCCCTGTGACACGCCCGTGTCACAGTCCGTGTCCGAAGCTCGATGATCGTCGACCAAAATTTGTCGATCACTCGTCGACTGTTCCTCTCAACACTCAACGCACGCAGGACACCCCCTGGGACACGCCCGTGTCCCAGGCCGTGTCACCCCAAAACTAAGCCTGCTGAAAAAATGGTCTGGTACAGAACACACGTTCGATAACAACGCATGCAACTTATCTTTCACCACTGAAGTAGGTACTCCGTTTTGAGACACAAAGATCTCAGATAGGAAGGAGTGTGAAGCCCTTGTATTGAACAGCTCTCGAGCGGGAACGTCCAAAATCATAATGAACCGTAAAACATAACAATCATACAACCAAAGCATAAGACGTAAGGTATGTAAAACACTAAGGGTAAACTCTAGCGCGTACCTGACAACATGTCTCCTTGCTTGATGGCCTCCTATTAGCCAAGGTTATAGACTCTCAATTGGGCTGGAGCTCGATGGGATGCGGTTGACTCCACCGCATTTCCCTTTTTACATAAGTTTCCCCTGACTTCCGATCTGATTTGCCGCTCCAACGGTCTCGAGCCATATGACCCAGCTTATCGCAAGTATAACATCTAATTGGGTCTCGTCCAACCGTTGCTCCAGAACCTACCCCATTGCCACCAGAGTACCACTCCAACAATCTCTAGTAATATGACCAATCTTGCCACATGTATAGAAGGTAGTGGAAGTCGCCCTGTAATGTCTCCCGACTTAGCTTTCTTTGTCTTTGGGGCATCACCACGACAATCTCGGGCTCAGTATCCTAACTTGCCACAAGTATAACAAGTATATGGAGCTTGACTAGTATATGTTCTAGATCTCTTATTCCCCTTCCTGCGGTGTTCAGACTTTGCCGAACCTGCAGAGTTTGGTACCCTGAACTCTGACGTCTAGTTGACTTTTGACAAATCTTCTTCCAAAGATCTAGCCGACTCCACCAACGCTCGGAATCCAAGTAGCTTTGGTCCCACCAACAACAGTCATAAATCATCACGCAGACCGTTGTAAAATCGATTAACCGTGCTCTGTTCGTTCTCCATCTCAAACCCAGAGTATCTCCTTATCAAGACAAACACATGCAAATAGTCATCTACGGAGTGCGTTCCCTGAGTCAAAAGCATATTCAACTGCTGCTCTGATGTTCTACCATATGCCCTTTGCTCTAGCGCGCCAATCGGTATTGCAACCATCCCAGGGATATGGGGCTGCATATGCCCTACATATTGGGATTTGAATATAGCGAATACCACTTCAACCACCATCTGAAGCGTTTTTGCAGAAGGAGGGGTTGCAGGCACGTCATTGGGTGCACTACTTGCCTCAGAAAGCGGTCGTTCTGACTTCCCTGCGCCACTCCTGGTCACCTATAGTCATACAACACACCATTAAGAGACTAACCAAAATTGCAAAAAGCAGTTATAGGAACACGCAGGTTCCTCAAACATGTGTATTTTCATTCCTAAGTGGACATTCATGGGTTCTTTTCATGCTATAACGATGACGCACATACATGTGCTCACCAACCCTTAAAAGAATTCATCCACGAATTCAAATAAGCACGACCGATGCCTTAGTCTGATACCAAATTGTAACACACTCATCCGTCACATTTAATATAACAGAAGGTCCGACCGGGGCCCCATGCCATATTCTATGAATAGCCAGTGGAATTACATAAGAATACCAAATTAACAGCATAGGAATATGCATCCTAACTCAGAGCATTCCAGCGGAAGCTTTTAAAACAGTTATAAGAACCTATATATAACACATGAATGTCCACCACAACCACATTAGGAATGAAATAACATACACCAATCCTTTGACCTTATGGCCTTACAATAGTTTGATCAACAAAAGTGTCTTACATACTTCGGCTCGCAGGTCGGCCACACATGAAAATAATAAAGCAAACATTTCTCTTTGGCCTCCAAGGGCCAGCACAGCATCAAGGGCTTCAGTCTGCTACTTGCCACTAGGCTCACCTGTTCCTGCATACAAACAATCCACCAAATGGTGGTAAAATAAGGTAACGGTCAGCTAAAGCTGACCAAATTATAACGACCCCGCCCCTTACTCGGGGCGGCTGTGCTCCTTCCCGGCATTACATTCGTATAATCAAACACGATAGTGAAAGTACAATTTAAGCACACTTCACCACAGGTGTAGGCACGTCCGGCCACACACCCCGCGCACTCAGGGCACATTCTCGGTGAATCCGGTCCATTTTGAGGCTTCAACACCGCCCACAGGACGGAAAACATCGTGCGCATTTTAGTCTTGCCGGCAGAAGTCTCAGACCCGCCCTCTATGCCATCGGTAAGTGCCACGTACCTTAGGTATCTTTAACCGAACGACATAGAGTATGGTTCCACTCACCCGTTACTCACATCGCCATGTCAATTTAAGTCATCGGAGCGAGTCAAACTTCCCCGAATCCCGAAGTATCTATCATACAATAGTACATAACTCAGTTATGCACAAGGTTGACTCTTAGCTCAAACAAACCGGGCTCCCATAGCACACATCCTCATAATACTGGCCCCCAGGTCTCAAAGAGACAGGACTCACAATAACAGAGTAACCGTCGTCAGTATTACCAATGTCGCGCAGTACCTGGCAGAAATACGTTTTTGCCCAGTTTTCCGGGTGCTCCTTGGGTTTAGTCCCCAAGGCTATCTACTGCAATCTATCACATAGAAACCCAAAAAACAAAACGGCACGGAGTCTTCTCTAGCAATACATGCATAATGAAAACATCAGCGATCCAGACCAACATGTACGGATAGGATTCAAACACCATGCCTATGCCAGTACTTCGATTCCGGACTCTATATGCAAGATTACGGGGATAAACCATATCTACCCGAAGGAAAACCTCACACTCACCGCCCACTCGCGGGAGAGAGTTTCCTATGCAAAAAGGAAGAGGACTTCACATGTCCAAGTAGAGAATCATTACCCTAGAAGTTCGCTTTGGCGTCATGGAAAACTAGCTGGATGAAAACCACCGGACAGACTCTCCTCTGCGGATCTGGGCTCGGCTCGCAATTCGGAGCTCCGAAGCTCCAACAATGGCGGGATTCCTCCTTCTTCTTCTCCCTTTGCTCTCCCCTCTCTCTACCTCTTAGAAAGAGAAAGGGCTAAAGGAAATGAGGTCTAACCCCTCATTTCCCGACCTTATACCACCAGGGAGTATTACGGGCAGTAAAATCCTACTTATATGAAACAAAAGGCCCTGATTCACCTTTAAAATCATCTTCCTAGGTCCATACAAGGCTTGTGACATGCTCGTATCACAGGTCGTGTCTCACAATCGTAAGAGAAATCGTCGATCTCAAAACAGGACACGACCACTAACACGCCCGTGTCAAGCCTGGAGACGCCCGTGTCAACCTTGGTCACGCCCGTGTCACAGGCCGTGTGCATGAAAGGACGCTAAAACTGTCACGCCTGAACAGGACACAACCTTGTGACACGTCCGTGTCATAAGCCGTGTCTCTTACACGACTTTGTACATGCCCGTGTCCCAGGTCGTGTTCAACACTCGACGTAACTCAACCAATTCTAGAAAAGGACACGTCTCTGGACACGCCCGTGTCCCAGGCCGTGTTGCTCACTCGACAAAGCTAAACAAACACAGAGTAGGACACGACTTTGGACAAGCCCGTGTCCTCCCTGTACACGCCCGTGTCACAGGCGGTGAAACTTCAAGTGCTCTGAAAGTCATTAAAAACACTACCAATACAAATAAGAGTTTTGGGGCGTTACAGTCGAAAGCCCAGATCTTACTGCATCGTGTCTAAAAATGACCATGAATATTGTTGCTTTCAGAATACAGATTTCTTCATGCATCTTAAAGCAGAACGAACATCGTCGGTTCATTTTCTTCCTCCAATCAAACTTCCCAAATCACATCCAGAATTCCTCCTCCCTTGTTCACCCTCAAAAGGCCAACTTTCTTCACGAAACCAAGTCCCCATCTTCTCATGGTAGGAAGGAGTGGTCGAAGACATCACATCTCTAGGGCACAAGCTCTAGCTTGGCCTTCTCCTAAGAAAGACTTCTCCTCACGAATCAAGACTATTTTGAGCCGATATCTCTCCTAGGAATAAATAGAGATCTAACACCAAGGGAGAAGGCAGGAAGCTCACTTCGTTTCTGATGTTTCCAGCTATGGATCTCGTCAGTCTCCTTGGCGGCATCTTTCCCATGCTGGTATTGTTCTTTACGGGAAGATACAGGGAAGGAGAACATTTTCTTTGAGAAATCAACCCTGTCGGCTTCTCCGTTTCGTCGGGATTGGCAGAGACAACTGCTCTACAAAGTGATAAAAAGAAGGCTAGGGTTTTCTGCATGTCCCTTTTTATAGTGAGAAATTAGGGTAAATGCCTAGCCATGTGTCAGCCTGACATTGGACTGCCTAATATTACTTTAAATGAGTCATTTTGAAAGGATGCGGCCCATTTAAGTCGATTTGGCGCAATTCCCGAAAATCCGGTTCAGTAGAGGCCGAAGATTCGGCCATGGTAAAGTTTTTTCTAAGTTAAATGGTGTTCGACAAATTTTAGCCTAGTTTGACGAATCAGCAATCGATGAACTCAGCGTTCGACAAACTTACCTGAGTTCGACGAATTTAGCTCATCTCGATGAATAGCGATCAACGGATTCAGCGTTCGATGAACTTACCTGAGTTCGACGAATTTAGCTCAGCTCGACGAATCAGTGCTTAACGGAATCAGCGTTCGACGAACTTACCGGAGTTCGACGAATCAGCGATCGACGAACTCAACGTTCGACGAACTTACATGAGTTCGATGAATTTAGCTCAGCTTGACGAATCAGCGCTCAACGGATTCAGTGTTCGACGAACTTACCTGAGCTCGATGAATTTAGCTCAGCTCGACAAATCAATGCTCAACAGAATATGCGTTCGACAAACTACCTGAGTTCGATGAATCAGTGGTTGATGAATTATCCTCAGCCTATGGCATTGAGTCGTGTTGAGTCTACTCAACGCTCTCAATGCATTAACCCACCATTCTAAGTTAAATGGTGTCGAGAGCGTTGAGTCCACTCAACACTCTCAATGCCTCAACCCGGCCAGAATGAACTAAGTTAAATGGTGTCGAGAGCGTTGAGTCCACACAACTCTCTCAACGCCTAACCCGCCAGAAGAATTCTATGTCAAATTGCATCGAGAGCGTTGAGTCCACTCAACACTCCTGATGCCTAACCCGCTAGAATTTCACTATGTTACTTGACGTTGAGTGTGTCGAGTCCACTCAACAAACTCGACGCCTAATCTGCCAGAATTTTCTAAGTGTAATCCTAATCTAGTCGTTGAGTCTGGTCGACTCACTCGACTCTCCCCAAACATGAGTTAATCTTCTTGACTCAAAACACGTGCGAGAGGTCTAGCATGAAATGGGATGTTACACACCACAGGTTTTTGTTCACGTGCCCTGTCACCATAAGTTTTTGTTCAGGTGCCCTGTCACAACAAGATCTATTTTCTAAGAGAGATCTTGCAACCCCTTGGGCTTTTGTTCATGTGCACAAAAACCAAAGCAAGTCTTTTAATCAGGAGACTTGAGAACCAAATGATCTAACTTTTGAAGGGAGTTATAACCTTGTACATAATGAAATAAAATAAAATATATTGTCTTCTCTGTATCAATCCTCTGAGAAGACTAGTGGATTAGTTGATGTTGTCAAAGCTCCCCCTGAGTTATCGAAATCTGGTCAGGAGAGGAAACATTCCTTCAGGGTGTAGGCCTTCAAAGATGAACATTTCTTCTTCCAGTAAATGATTCGGAGAGAATGGGCTTTTTGGTTTCAGATTGAATATTGTGTTGCTGGAAGAAAATCTTGAAGAGAAGAATGATGAACAAGAAGTTTCTTTGTCTCTGTATCTTGTTCTCTGGTGGCAGATGTTCTTTTTCTTCTTCTTCTGATTGATTATTATCTCTGGCAATCTTTTGAAAAATTCTTTATATTTTGATTGATGATTTGAATAACAAATGACTTGAAATCCTCTGCATATTTTCTGGGAATTGGAACGGTTGTTTTTGTCTTCAATGTATTTCCCCAACTGTCCGAGTAAATATGGTAGTGCAATAACTCTGTGAAATCCCTAATTAATGCTTCCAGAAACATCTATATTCATAAGAATATTGAGCATTAATTAACCGAGTAGTACTATCTTAATATCTGAAATTATACTGCATTAGTCGATCTGAGAAACTGAGAAATTTAGTCAAACAGAACCTGAAAGGAGTTAGTCGAACTCAGTAAAGTTTTCGTCGAACTGAGCTCCAGGTTTGTCAAATTGATAATTCTACTTCGTCAAGCTGAGCTCCAAGATCGTCGAACAGAAAATATACTTGCCAATCTGAGCTTCAAGTTCGTCGAGCTGAGAAGGCACTTCGTCGAGCTGAGATTATGATATAAGCTCACAGTTCTTCGATCTCAGCTGGACTTTCGTCAAGCTCAACTCAGAGAAGGAACTCTGAGTTCGTTGATCTGAGATCGATGATGGTCGAGCTGAGATTATGATAAAATTTTCTTGAATAATTTTGGTGCATGTCTTATTCTTTGTGTGTTCTGCTATTCCTGTTACCTGCTCTCGACTAAAAGAGAAATATCTATATATATATATATATATATATATATATATATCGCTGTCTAATTTCTCCTTTGAATTTGAAATGTCTGCATTGAATGCTGACAGCCTGGAGAATGAAAATCTGGCTGGAGAGAATATTGCATTAATGGATTTCCACAAATGTCCTATTAAAAACGGTAAGTAATATTCCTGATGAAGATCATAATCAACACTACAAGAAAATTGGGTTTTTGCGACCAAATTTTAGTGACAAAAAAATTTCATCTTTAGTGACGAAAGTAATCTCAATCACTAAAGAGACGTCTTTAGTGACAAAATTAACATCTGGCCACTAAAGACACGACTATAGTGATAAAATTGAAGTTTGGTTACTAAATGTATGTCTTTAGTGACAGAGATTTTGTGATTAAATATATTTTGTCACTAAGTGCGTGTTTTTAGTTGCGTATTATAAATTTGTCACTATAAGTCATTTTAATTGAAAGAATGTTTTTTGTTACAAAACAATTTACTTAGTAACCAAATAATTATAGACAAAATATGTATTTATCCAACATTATAAGAAAGTTAGCATGTCTATAATTAAAAAATATATCATTACTATACAATTTGAGTTTCATTTTCGCAAACACAAAATTTTTGACTTTGTCGCAATTTAGGTTACGGTCGAACAACTCTAGTGAGGAGCCGATGAAGGAAGCATCGATGTGTCAGGTGCACCTGCACGAGTCCTGTCTCTGCACGCCATCAGCTTTTAGTGACAAAAAATTATATAAAAAATGATATTTCTTCTTAATTATACTTAATTTTTTATATTTACAAATACATAATAGGTTTTATTTTCCCCACTTATTATTTCATCCTCACTTATCTAATATTTCATGAGTGTTGATATATATATATATTCGTAGATCATATCTGACTATTTAAAGTTTTTGAGTATTTGTAAATCCTGAAATTATAATTGTACTATAAGATGTTATTTGTACCCCAAAATTTGTTTTGAGAACAAAATAAGAATTCAAAGCTGTAGATCTTGAGTTTTATCTAGCATCCGATCACTGACATCATCCAATTTTTTGACATCTGATTTTAGTCAACCATGTGTCTGTTAGGAGAGATCTTCCATAGAAAGATTGATGTTATATAATGAAATTTGATGGGGGCAAGACGGTGAGGAGGTCGACAAAGAAACAGCCTGCAAATGAGGATGAAGTGTTATTTTTGTGGAGCCTGAGTGCCTGACTACTTCTGGGAGTATTGGGCACTCGCCACGATTTTGTCGGTCGAGCTCGGTGCTGAGCTCGTTGGGTGGTTATAGGGGGCAGCGCGCACCCTACTCAGTTGTTCGGGGGCGAAGCCCTTGACTGAATTAAGACACAATTATCAATTTTGTGCTTTTTAAATTACATAGAACAATATGTCAATTTTGGGCTCTAGTTGTGCATTTATGAGATCAAATTTTACAGTTTTTAACTTATACCATTAATGTGCATAAGTCAATGTCTCCGTCCGATCAAATTTTGCGCATTTATGAGATCCACGATCTCAGTAACTTCCAACGTCAGATCCCATAACTTCTCCTGCCCTAATCCATCTTCAAGGAACAAAACCACTGCCTGATTCAGCAGAACCACGCTGAAAACCCTCACAACTCATTTCATTTTCGCTCAAAAAACCTCTGCAACTCCTGCGCATCCCCTTCTCCTCCCCCGCACCAATGCCCACCTCTTGAAACCCGTCGACTCTAGCCACCACTCGAAGACCGCTCCGCTGGCGCTCCTCCTCCATTGCACACACCGCTGTCGCTCCTTTTACAAGAAACCCTAGCACCTCGCACCTCGCTCGCGCCTCTCCTGCAACTGCCACCACTCGAAGCCATATTGCATTGCTCCTCCGTTCATCATCAGCCCATCTCAGATTACTCGATTTATCTCAGATAACTCTTCTAATGTATATAGGGCATCAACTTGATTCATCTTCATTTTCCCCTACACCTTTGCTCATCAAGCAACAATCCAATATTTGGATGATTTCATCTCTTTACAATTATTGTAATATTTAAAATCTTAAAATGAGATGCCTCTTTTTTTGCTTATAGGTATTGGTAAAAGAATTTCATAGCAGCTTACTTCAAATATAAACTTTTGTTCTTTTTTTCCTCCAAATATATTGATGAATCTCTGTTGAAAAAACAGAACTTTTTAATTATTAGGGTAGTGCTAAACTGTATTGAAGCAGAGAACAAATGGCGATCTGCATTCTTCCTGGGATGAAACAGACATGGATCTACATAGGGATTTATTTTGAACATACAGAGTGCTTGATTTCATTATGGAAACAAAGTTTTGGGTAGAGATTAGATTAATCTATGACTGCACTATCATTTCTCTATCTTATTGTGAAAGTTTTGCATCCAAAAAACACACCTACTGTAAAATGATATTCATAATCTATGGCTGCACCATCACTTCTCTGTGTTGGTGTGAAAGTTTCATATCTAGTAAACATTCCTGTTGTAAACTAATCATAGGAAGATACATATTATTGCTTATCATCAATGCCAAATGAGAATGATGAAAGTTTCACCATCACTTCTCTGTGTTGGTGTGAAAGTTTCATATCTAGTAAACATTCCTGTTGAACTAATCATAGGAAGATACATATTATTGCTTATCATCAATGCCAAATGAGAATGATGAATTATGAATATTATGTGAATGATGATGATGAATTCCTTATAAATATAGAATAAGTTCATATGCAGCGATTGAAAGATATATGTGTTCTTGGATGATGATTTATTTTGCAACTTCAGTTTGTACTCTTTCTTTTCTACGGAACACATTTTTTTCATGGGGAGTTTAGGGGTTTCTATTAATTAATGTCCATGATTAACACTATGAATTTGTGACATTCTTTGATTTTATTGTATTTCCATTTGACTTCGATGGTTTGTGCCAAGGCAAAAGACATGTGCAAGGAAACTGTTACAAAAGCCCATTTAATGTAGGCCCATTATGTAACATTTATTGTTTTTCTCTCCCCTCTTTAGTCCCACATCATGTATAAGACCTTCTTCTCTCTTTCTCTCATCTATATATTTGTACTCATTCTTTGTATTTGATACAAGTGAACATATATACAAGGTTGTCTTTTTCCTTCTCTACATGGTATCAGAGGCACCGATTCTCCTTGAGCGGCTTCCCCTTTCTTACCCGCGCGGCCTGTTTTCTATCCGCTACCCACTCGGCTTCTTGCGGCCTGCCTTCCTGTCTGCTCCGCTCCTATTCTTCCGCTTCCTCTTCTTCTCCGTGGTTCCACCCCTCCTCTCAGGCATTTTATAGCTTTCCCTTCTCTCTCTCTCTCATCGGGTCCACCTTCCCTCTCTCTCCTCCAGACCGCTGTCTCGTGCGACATGTTCTCTCTTTCTGTGGCATGTCTCTATTACGGCCTGATACAGCTCCCTGCGGCCTGCTGCTATATATGCCTCTCTCGCGGCCTGCTCCGATTCGATGCGGCCTGCTCTACCTTGCTGCGTCTTACCTCTCTCCCGGCCTGCTTCAGCTCGTTGTGGCTTGACATAGCTCGTTGCGGCCTGATCATCCACGCTGCGGACTACCTCTCTTGCGGCCTGCTCCAGCTCGCAGCGGCCTGCCTCTTCTACGGCCTGGCTCTTCTGCGGCCTCCCTCTTCTGCGGCCTGCTCCAGCTCGCAGCTCGCAGCGGCCTGCCTCTTCTGTAGCTTGCCTCTTCTGCGGCCTGCCTCTCCTGCGGGTTGGTCCTGGTCGTTGCGGTCTCTTTTATCTTTCCGCTTGAGTCTTCCCTACTCGCGGTCTCTTCTCTCTGACCGCCGCCGGCCTCCTGTTTCTCGGACCGCTGCTGTGCTCAGCCAGACCGTGCGGACTCTTGCCTTACCGCATTTTGGTCGCGGTCTTCTCCTCTTTCCTTTCCTCGCGGCTTCTCTCTATCCACTGCGGCCTGCTCTCTCTCCTGGCCTCTTCCTTTGGTCACGGACTCCTCTCGCAGTTGGTGTCTTTCCATCGTGCCTGGGCAGTCTGTGCTCTGGTCGCGCGGTCTTCTTTGTTGCCCGGTCTGTTCTCCTAGCTGCCTCTCTTCTCCATGACCTCCTCTGCTGATTCAGTTGGCACGACGGTTCCTCATGCTGACCGCCCGGCCTCTCTCCCGGAAGTCCGCGATGAGCTTCGTATTACTACAATCTCTCTGACCGGAAAGAAAAATTTAGTGGAATGGACACACTCTGTTCGCCGTGTCCTGCAATCCAAGGGATTCCTTCATCACATGACTCAGGCCGTTACCGGTACTCCTACTGATGATCGGTTACGCAATGATGGTCGGGTGCAAACTTGGCTCCTTAATTCTCTTGATGGCGAATCTTATCGCCTGACCATGTACCATGAGACGGCCAAAGGCATGTGGGACGAGCTCCACACCCTTTACTGTGGCAAGGATAGTCTCCACCATTTATATGACATTATCACTGCTCTTCAGGCCCTTGATAGCAGTGGCGCGACCGATCTGACGTCCTTTGTTGCTCAGGCTCGGTCTCTGGTCGAGGCTTGGATCCACCATCAGCCTCCTACTTTGGATCTTGCTGCCCAACGTGCCCAAAAGGAAGCTGTGGGTATAGCCATGATGATGGCCCGGGTCCCGCCTCATCTTCACAGTGTACGGGCTCACATCCTCTCCTCTACTGTTACCCCATCTTTTTCCGATGTGTGCTCGATGCTTCTCAAAGTCTCCCCGCCTCCGGATGTGCCTGTGCCCCCTTCTTCGGCCCATGTTCAGCAGTCCCCTGCTCCGTTATTGCCTCTTCCATCTTCTGCTCGTGGAGGCCGCTATGATACTCGCGGCCGGGGTCGGGGTGGCCGGCCTCGGCCTAAGTGCTCGTTCTGCTGCAAATATGAGCATCTTGAAGCCACGTGCTATCGCAAACATGGTCGCCCACCTCGTCCGCAGTCCTCTGTTGCTGCCACCGACTCCTCTTCCACTCGTACTGACCTCGATGAGGTTCGTCTTCAGCTCCAGCATCTTCATGGACTGCTTAGCCTCCCACCTGCCTCGGTTGCCTCCGCTGCCTCCATCTCCAATGAAGGTATTACCTGCCTCTCCTCTGGCCCGCGATGGATCCTCGATTCTTGTGCCACTCATCACATCACCTCTGTTCTACCGCCTCAGTACTTGTCTTCCCCTCACCGGCCAATGGGGCATTTGTTCCTGTCTCTGTATGTGCTGATATTCCCCTCATCTCTTCTCTCCTTCTGCGCTTGGCTCTTCACGTTCCGGGCTCTCCTTTCAATTTACTTTCTGTTGGTCGCCTTACTACTGATTCTAATTACTCCGTGACATTTACTTTCTTTTCTTTTCTAATATAGGATCAGCAGACGCGGACTATCATTGGTAGGGGGCGGCTACAGAATGGGCTTTACCTTCTTGACGACTCGCCTACTATACTCGCATCTATCTCCTCTTCGGATTGGCATCGCCGTCTCGGTCATGCACCTCTTCCTGTCCTCCGGAAGGCTATTCCAGATGTTTCTCTTCCTGCATTTCAGTGTGACACATGTATTTTGGGCAAACAGCCCCGTTCATCTTTTCCTTCTCATTGTACTCGGAGCTCCGCTCCTTTTATTTTGGTACACTCCGGTATATGGGGACCGTACAAAATCGCTAGTATTTCTGGCTACCGGTATTTTCTTACTTTTATTGATGATTACTCTCGCGTGACGTGGTTGTATCTCCTCCGGGATCGCTCTGAGCTTCCCCGCATCTTCCGGGCCTTCATAACTGAGACTCGCACTCAATACTCTGCACACATTCGTACCATTCGTACTGACAATGTGCGTGAGTACACCAATTATAACTTCGCGACTCTCTGCTCTGAGTTTAACATTCTTCACCAAACCTCGTGTCCGTATACTCCACAACAAAATGGCGTCGCCGAGCGCAAGAATCGTCACTTTTTTGATGTCGCCCGTTCCCTTATGCTTCAAATGCGGGTTCCCAAACAGTACAGGAACTACGCACTTTCCACACCGTCTCCCTTATTCCATCCTCCAGTATGCTACTCCCTTCAGCCTCCTCTTTCCCTCCACTCCGCCTTTTCCCGTTCCTCCTCGGATTTTTGGGTGTACCTGCTACGTTCACCAACTTTGTCCCTCCACAGACAAGTTAGATCCCCGTGCCGCCAAACATATCTTTGTGGGCTACTCGCGCACTCAAAAGGGTAATGTGTGTTATTTTCCTGCTACCCGCAAGGTTACTGTCTCTGCGGATGTCACTTTCCGTGAAGATCTTCCCTTCTTCTCTGATCTGGATATCGCTCCTGGTCCAGACCCCGTCGTTCGTCCTGTCATCCCTGCTCCCTGCTCCTCATCCTCTACTCCTCCTACCCTACCTCCGGTCCGTCCACCACCACCAGTTATCTGGGTCTATTCTCGTCGTTCTCCTCCTCTCGTTGCCCCTCTACAGTCGGCTTTGACCTCTGGTGCTCCGCTACATGCTGCTCCGGCTCCCGCATCCACCGCTCATCCTATGGCGACTTACGTCTCTCTCCATCGCCTTTCTCCACCTCTTCTTCACTTTGCCACCTCATTATCCTATGTTTCTGCCCCTAACTCTTTGCATGAGGCACTTCAACATCCGGGCTGGCGGGCTGCCATGGACGAAGAAATGACGGCCCTTTTGGCCAACCAGACCTGGGTCTTAGTTCCCTTACCTCCAGGTCAGCACCCTATTGGGTGTAAATGAGTTTTCGTCATCAAGCATGCTCCGGATGGCACTGTTTCCCGACTGAAGGCCGCCTTATGGCCCGTGGCTTCACGCAACAGGAGGGCCTCGACTATGAGGAAACCTTCTCTCTGGTGGCTAAGCTCAACACCGTCCGTGTTCTTCTCTCCGTGGCGTTGCACTGACACTGACCCCTTTATCAGCTCGATATCAAGAACGCCTTTTTGAATGGCGACCTTCAGGAAACCGTCTACATGCGCCAACCGCCCGGGTTTGAGACCACGGGGGAGTCTCGGGTGTGTCTTCTAAAGAAATCCATCTATGGTCTCAAATAGTCCACTCGGGCGTGGTTTGACAAGTTCAGCAAGGTAGTTCGGGACATGGGGTTCACTCTGAGTTCTGCAGATTTCTCCCTATTCACCCGACACCGGGCCACTAGAACTGTCCTTCTGTTGGTTTATGTTGATGACATACTACTCACTGCGGATGACTCAAAGGGGATTCAAGAGGTCAAACAGCATCTGAGCACAATGTTTCAGACTAAAGACCTGGGGTATCTTCGCTACTTCCTTGGTCTCGAGATCGCACGACGGCCGGACGGGCTGGTCCTCTCCCAACGGAAGTACTGTCTCGATCTTCTCAAAGACACTGGTCAGTCTGGTTGCAAGCCAGGTTGTACCCCGATGGAGGCAAATCACAAACTGTGTGCTCATTCTTCTGATGACGATTTGCTTCTTCAGAACCCGGAATACTATCGACGACTTGTGGGAAAGTTGATCTATCTAATGGTCACGAGGCCCGATATATCATTTGCCGTTAGGGTTGTCAGTCGATTCCTGCATGCCCCCCGGGTTTCTCATCTCCAGACGGTTGAACGGATTCTCCGATACCTTAAGAGAGCTCCGGGTCAAGGGCTGGTTTAAAAAACCTCCGACTCGCCTCCCGCATTGGTCGCTTATTCTGATGCAGATTATGTCGGTTCCCTGGACGATCGGAGGTCAACAAGTGTGTTCTGTACTTATTTTGGTGGTCATTTCATTACATGGAAAAGTAAGAAACAAGCCGTGGTCGCTCGTTCCTCTGCGGAAGCTGAATACCGATCGATGACCTCGGTTGTCTCAAAACTCACATGGCTTGAGAGTCTCCTTACTGACCTGGGAGTAAAACTCCCCTCATCTGCTGTTGTATTATGTGATAGTCAAGCCACCATACACATAGCAAAGAATCCGGTGTTTCACGAGCGCACAAAACATATCGAAGTCGACTGTCACTTTATTCGAGAGAAAGTTCAAATGAAGAAACTTGAATTAATGCATGTTCCGGGCATTGATCAAGTTGCTGACATTCTCACAAAGGCCTTATCAAGTACCCTGTTCTACCAGTGTTTGTCCAAGCTGGGTGCATATGACCTATATGCTCCAGCTTGTGGGGGAGTGTTAGAAAAGCCCATTTAATCTAGGCCCATTATGTAACATTTATTGTTTTTCTCTCCCCTCTTTAGTCCCACATCATGTATAGGACCTTCTTCTCTCTTTCTCTCATCAATATATTTGTACTCATTCTTTGTATTTGATACAAGTGAACATATATACAAGGTTGACTTTTTCCTTCTCTACAGAAACTAACCTGGAATTTCTGGATTTCATTTGCTAATTAGAGCTTCATTTGAAGGTTTGTTTATTTTATTATGAAAAATATTGGATGATGTACAACAATTGTGACCATACTCTATACAAATTAATCCTCTGCTTTATTGATTTATCAGAATCACAAATCTTTAGAGGCTATTAATTTAACTGGGTACTATCGCGCGGGACACATGAGGCTACTAATTTTTTAAAAAATAAATTAACTAATTTATGATTCTTCATGTGATATAATCAAAGGATCAAAAAATTAAACAAATTGGTAAGGATTAATTGTTCATAGTTCAGTTATTTTTAAGCTTTCAGTTACTAAATTACCAAGTCTATTCTTTTGCAATGATTATTTAATTAAACTCTGCACATGGCAAACAATCTTTTAGTTTTTATGTTGCGTGCACTTTGGGTATATAATGGACTGATATGTAAATAAAATAAATGCATCAGTATTCGACAATGAAATCATACATGTAAATACATGTTGCATAGATATATGCCTCGGCCGTAGAGTTGGACACAAATTCATAGAGAAATAATTTTATTCGTCATGACACTTAACCAACATCGTCCAATGATTTTCATAACTAACGTGTTGTAAACCTTTGTCAAGCTACAAAGTCATTGATATTATATAAACAATTGAATTCATATTGGATTTGTGTTTCAAAACTACATGTTGCCTCTTATGTTTCCAACTGAATTGCTAAATAGTTATCCATTCCCAAGTAGTGAAATAGGTGTGTTTTCTCTATCGCATTCAAATTTTTTTTGAAATGGTTCATGTGCAGATGGGTAATTTTTTTGAAATGGCTCGGTGGAGAAGTATTTGATGATTCTCCGCAGAGTTAGAAAAATATGAAGGGACTCCACATTTCTCACAGGAAAACATGTATGTCCATTTTTAAAGTTTCAGAATTTAATTATCAAATTTTTTAGACTTTTTTCCTCTATCAATTACAAGCTTTTGAATTCTTTATCCATATTTTTTAATGCTTAACAAATAAACAATCGTAACTGTTATGCCGCCGCATCCGCTACAGTTTCAAGGGCAAACGTACACTCGGCGACCGAAAGCACGGAGGCCAAACAACGGGGCTGAACCATCCGGTTCAGCCCCCAACCTATGAAGACGCCAAGGGGGGACTGAACCGACACGGTTCAGTCCCCAAGTGGGGGGGCCGGCCGGCCCCCTTGAGCCCCAGGTATTAATAAACCCGGGGCTCCCTTTGGTTGGCATGCATGATCATTCTCAAGGTATTTCCTCTCTCTCTCTCCCTAACCCTAATTCCTCTCCTTGCTCTTTCTCTAAATCTCCCCTAGATCTCTCTTCTACTTGCAAGTTCATATCATTTGGTATCAGAGCAACATCCTGCGACAATGGTGACTCGCTCAGAAGCCGAAACCGCGCGGCTTGCATCCCTCGAGGAGAACTATGTAGGGTTGTCGGACACGATGACGGCGCTCGAAGAACAAGTGAAATCCTCCCAAAAAACCCTAGATGATCGCTTGGATGCGCGCATGGAGGAGATCAAAACCCTACTTGCACAAAATCTGAAGGGAAAGAATCCTGCGGTAGAAGGATCGGAAACGAAGGCATCCTACCATCCTATGGCGCAGAACGTCACTGGAATCGGAAGCGGAGTGCAGCAGGGGACCGGATCGGGGCCTACGGGGGGCGGTTTCGTCGCTGCGGGATCGGCGGAAGCCGATCCTACGCGGATCGACGCGTACGCCTACCGCGCGGCAGGATCGGCACCGGAGGGTTACGGGGGCCCTGGGGGGCACATCGGGGGGTCGACGGAGGCCGGCTACCGCCGCCCTGGTGGCTGGAGGCCGCCGGAGGGCCTGGCGGCTCCGTGCGGACCGTTCGGCGCCCAGCCCGCCTGGAACGGACCCGGGACTCAAGCTGGCCCCTCTTGGCGGGTCTAGGGCAAGGAGTGGCCCCTTTTCGACCAACTGGAGCGAATGCGGTCCCAATCGGAGGAGTGGCGGGCATCCTACCGACACCCCCGCTCTACGGCGGACCGGCGGACTACGGAAATGGCAACCCATGGGGTGGAGGGAAACAAGGAGGCTACGGCATGGACCGGGGGCGGCCCGGGCCCGCAGCGGCCCCGGCGCAACCTTACCAACCAGCACATGCAGAACCCCGCCATACATGCAGCCCAAATTGACACGTATGAACTTCCCTAAGTTCAAGGGCGGCGACGCCTTAGAGTGGATCCAGAAGGCTGAGCTTTTCTTCAAGTACCAAGAGATTCCTGAGGGGCAGTGGGTCCAGTTGGCGTCTTTCCATCTGGAGGAGGACGCCTTCCAGTGGACCAAGTGGTTTCTGAGGGGACGCAATTACGCACCGTGGGAGGAGTTTGTGGAGTCCTTCTCGGCTCGTTTCGGGCCCTTAGAGTATGAGGATGTGCAGGCTATGTTACAAAAGCTGCGGCAGAAGGGATCAGTCACAGAGTACCGGACAGAATTCGAACGGTTGGCCAATCGGGTCAATTGGGAAGAAAGGACGATGCTGAGTTGTTTTGTATCTGGACTGAAGGACCATTTGAGAGACGAGGTCCACGCGTACATGCCACGCAGTCTGAGTCATGCCATCATCGTAGCCAGGATACAGGAGGAGCGGTACAACCGGCAGAAGACCCGAACAACAGGACGGGCACCCACAGTGACAGAGGTAATCAGGAAGGAACCACCGGCCGGGGGCCGTCCCACTGTAACGAAGTTGACGTGGCAGGAGCTGCAGGCCAGAAAGGACAAGGGGTTGTGCTTCAAGTGTGATGAGAAATTCGTTCCGGGGCATCGGTGTCAGAAGGTCCAAGTCTTCATGCTGCGGAACGAGGACGGCGAAGAAGACACTACGGGTGACTCAGTTGAGGATGATTTGGATCTTACGGAGTTTGGATATCTCTTCAGGCGATGGCAGGGTGCACAGCTCCCCTCACTTTACGGATCGCAGGGGAGATTGGCCAAGAGCGGGTTACTATACTAGTCGATAGTGGGAGCACCCACAATTTCATTGACCCCGGGGTGGCTCTCAAGACAGGGATCCCTATTGATCGGGAGGCCGCATTCCAGGCCATGGTTGCGGATGGGAGCAAGTTGCGATGCGAAGGGGTCCTGAAGGGGGCCGAGCTGCGGATGCCGGGGTACATTTGCCACACCGACGTCTACCTTCTCCCCATTCGAGGCTCGGATATGGTTTTGGGCGTGCAGTGGCTCCGGCAGTTACGGCGGGTGACCACAGATTGGGACAGGATGACGTTGGAGTTTACTCAGCAGGGCAAGGACCACTGTTTGCAAGGCATCAGGACATCTCCACTCAAGGAGATCTCATTCAGGGGTTTGCAGAGACTGGAGGAGCAAGGCGGGACAATAGCCATGATTCTGGGGGTGACACCGTGGGATCAGAGGCTAGCGCGGAGCCGAGCAGATACAAGCACTTTTGGGACAGTACGATGATGTTTTCCAGGAGCCACGCTCCCTTCCACCGTCCCGCTTCAGGGACCATCAGATCCAGTTGAAGGTTGGGATGGATCCCACCAACATCCGGCCTTACCGCTACCCCCATATTCAGAAGATCGAGATAGAGCGTAGCGTACGCGAGATGCTGACGTCCGGTATTATACGTCCCAGTACTAGTGCTTTCTCTTCCCGATCATACTAGTGAAGAAGAAGGACGGTTCGTGGAGATTTTGCGTGGATTATCGGGGCTTAACAGTTCCACCATCAAGGACAATTTCTCATTCCCATGATTGAGGAGTTGCTGGATGAGTTACACGGGGCGCACCTGTTCACTAAATTGGATCTCCGGTCCGGTTACCATCAGATTCGCATGAAGGAGGACGACATCCACAAGACGGCCTTCCGTACCCACGATGGTCACTATGAGTTCTTGGTGATGCCTTTGGGTTGGCCAACGCACCTTCAACCTTCCAGGCAGTCATGAATGAAATATTCCGCCCTCCTTCGAAGGTATGTGCTAGTTTTCTTTGACGATATACTTATCTACAGCAGGAATTGGGAGGATCACTTGCAGCACGTCCGCTCCGTCTTCACCATACTGCGAGATCACAAGCTGTACGCCAAGCGGTCCAAGTGCTCATTTGGACAGCGGAGGTTGAGTACTTGGGACACCTGGTGTCCGCAACACGGGTACAAGCTGACCCAAAGAAGATCGCGAGCATGGTCGATTGGCCACCTCCTACGACGGTCCGGGCTTTGAGGGGTTTCCTCGGGCTGACTGGTTACTATCGGCGGTTCGTGAAGGATTATGGCAAGATAGCCCGCCCCCTCACTCCTCAGCTGTTGCAGAAAGACGGTTTTCACTGGAGTTGAGTTTAGAGGCAGAGGTCGCCTTTCAGTCTCTGAAGGCGGCTATAACTACTACCCCGGTTCTGGCGCTTCCGGATTTCTCCAAGACATTCGTAGTGGAGGCCGATGCATCGGGGGTCGGTATGGAGCTGTGTTGATACAGGAGGGCCGACCCTTGGCCTACTTCAGCAAGGCGTTGGCACCCGGACACTGGGCCTTTCGACGTACGAGAAGGAGATGTTAGCCATCCTGCATGCGGTCGCCTTGTGGCGGCCTTATCTCTTGGGACGACACTTCTAGATCCGTACCGATCACCAGAGCCTGAAACACTTTCTGGAGCAGAGATTAGCCTCACCATTGCAGCAGAAATGGCTGACAAGGTTGCTGGGATACGATTATGAGATTGTGTATAAGCAGGGGAAGGAAAATGTGGTGGCTGATGCACTCTCCCGCCTCCACCAGAGAGTTCCTTGTCCCATATCTCAGGACCAGTGATTGAGTCGCTGGAAGAGATACAGGCAGAAGTTCAGCAGGATCCTGGATCTACAAACCATCATTGCAACACTGCGACAGGGGAAGCCTACTGAAACCGGCTACCACTTGCAGGGAGACAGGCTTTACCATCAGGGCCGGCTAGTCCTCCCTGCCACATCGGCCTGGCGGACGGTCATGATGCAAGAGTTTCACGCCTCGCCCACCGGCGGACACGCCGGCATCTTGCGAACACTACAACGGGTCCGGGCAAATGTTTTTTGGAAAGGGCTGCGACGCGATGTTCAGCGGTTTATACGGGAATGTGAGATCTGCCAGCGACAGAAGTACGAGACTACCTCTCCCGCCGGGCTGCTGACACGTTGGAGATCCCCCGTCAGATTTGGGACACTGTCTCCATGGATTTCATTGACGGTCTGCCCAAGTCTCAGGGCAAATCCGTCATCTGGTCGTGGTTGACAAGTTGTCCAAATACGGACACTTCATCGCTATGAGCCATCCGTACACTGGAGCAACAGTTGCTGATGTTTTCGCCAAGGAGATTGTGAGACTTCACGGCATTCCAAGCGCGGTCATATCAGACAGGGACCCCGTCTTTGTGAGCAATTTCTGGCAGGAGCTGTTTCGACTTCAGGGACTTCCCTCCGCATGAGCACGGCCCATCACCCTCAGACAGACGGGAAGACGGAGGTCCTCAACTGTGGGTTGAAACCTATTTGCGGTGTTTTGTCATGGATGAGCCACGCTCCTGGACTCGGTGGCTCCATTGGGCGGAATACTGCTACAATACCTCTTTCCATACGGCCAGCAAGCTCACTCCTTTTGAGGTGGTCTACGGCCGCCCCCCGCCTACTTTGAGTTCTTATGAGCCAGCCAGCACCGCTCTGCCCGCGGTCGACCGGATGTTACTGGATCGCGACCGGACTTTATCGCTACTGCGGGAGAACTTACGCCTCGCCCAAGATCGCATGAAGATTCAGGCAGACAAACATCGTACCGAGCGGGAGTTTGCGGTCGGCGATGAGTCTTCCTTAAGCTCCAACCCTATCGGCAACTATCGGTCTCTCGACGGACCAACCAGAAGCTGGCACCGAAATACTATGGCCCGTTCCGCATCCTCCGCCGGTGGGGCCCGTGGCTTATACTCTTGCTCTCCCGGAGGGTTCTCGCATCCATCCAACGTTCCATGTATCCTTGCTGAAGAAGAAGCTCGGGACCTCCACTACCATCAGCCCTACTCTTCTAGAGGCTACTAGCAGCGGCGAATTGCGGCCTTCGCCGGAGGCGATTCTGTTGACCAAATGGAAGCGGCGGGGTGCCGAGTACCGGCTCGAGCTCCTCGTCAAGTGGGCGCACATGCCCGCCGAACATAATTCTTGGGTTGACTTCTTGGAGTTTCACGAGGCGTTTCCAGATTTCCCACTTGAGGACAAGTTGCCGCTTGAAGGGGGAGGGAATGTTATGACGCCGCATCCGCTACAGTTTCAAGGGCAAACGTACACTCGGCGACCGAAAGCACGGAGGCCAAACAACGGGGCTGAACCATCCGGTTCAGCCCCCAACCTATGAAGACGCCAAGGGGGGACTGAACCGACCCGGTTCAGTCCCCAAGTGGGGGGGCCGGCCGGCCCCCTTGAGCCCCAGGTATTAATAAACCCGGGGCTCCCTTTGGTTGGCATGCATGATCATTCTCAAGGTATTTCCTCTCTCTCTCTCCCTAACCCTAATTCCTCTCTTTGCTCTTTCTCTAAATCTCCCCTAGATCTCTCTTCTACTTGCAAGTTCATATCAGTAACCAAGTCCTCCTCACTTGATATTGCCATGAATCTCAACTGCTATAAACAATTATTTCTCACTCACTCTCAGGTCAAATGTCGCCCCCACGACAAATTTCACCCGGCTTTCTTACATCCCACGGGGTCATGATAATTATAAAATTTGAGTTAAATATATGGTTTAAAACCTTTGTTGCCTCATAAGAACTTACCCGCTAACACATATGCATGGATTGAAATCTAGGTTCTAGAGCATTTTGCAAGTTGAAGAACTATATTGGGTATATATAAGATGGTGTGCTTTTAGTACCATACTTATTTTTTTGTAGAATTATGGTAACAACATGATCATGTTATCACTAGCATCAATAGCCCATCTGAGCCTAGCATTGGCTGGAAGCTTTTGTAACATCACGATCATGTTAAAACTATTTTGATCATTTGCTCCCTCTCTCCCCTACCAATCTCCCTTTCTCTTTTTCTTTCCCTCTTTCCCTCTCTCCTCTCTCCCTCTTTCTCCCACTCTTTCCCTCTCTCACCCTTTCTCCCTTGCTTTCCCTTCCTCCTATACATGTGGGTCCTACAAATTAGAGAAAACATCACCAATTATGGAGATTTAGGGGCTTGATTTACTTTGTGTGACAAAGAGCGGCGTTGCGGTGCTGTTAGGCGAAAAACGAGAGCACATTTTCCCGTTATTCCCAATAAGATCTACAGCGAGAATGGATCTTTGCTTATACTTCTCGATCGACAGATGTGGCGGCAGATTGAGGTGGAAGAAAAGCCGAACGACTTTCAGTGGAGACGGTATTCGATCACCGGTGCAGAAAATCGCTGCCTCTCGCGCTCAACTCGACCACCAATCCCATGCCCTCGCACTCAAAACGACTAGTTCTCAGTGCGGTATTTCCTTCTCATGCCTCCTTTTTTAGTCTTCATTCAATCTTCATCCAATGGGCTTCAATTTCCTTCAAACCTCATGCTTTCAGGTGCTTTGATCTCAACTCGACTGGAAGTAGACCTCAACATTCTGACTTTAAGGTATCTGTGCAGGCCTTCAAACTTCATTCAATCGACTTCGATTTCAATCTTTGTTCGCTTAGAATGGACCGTGTCCATTTGTGGATTTTCCAATGTTTCTATTTGTTAACAAAAAATGGACATTTTGGAGCTCAGAAGAGCGATATCAGTTTTTGTTTTGCATGATTCTGATGAGTTGCTTGATCTTATCCTGCCTTTTTTGTTGTAGATTTAGGGTTTTGATTTATTTTTTTTGGCTTGAAGTGAGGAGGTGCGTGTAGGGTTGGTGAAATGACCGTGTGCTGTGATAATTGCTATTTTTTGTTGTAATATTCTTGATTAGTGCACTAACTATATGGAGTTAATGCTTTTATGTTAAGTTGGTGATTCTTGTACTTATAGAGGGAACAATGCATTTACAATTACTATTAACTGTGATGTTAGTTCAGAAATATTTAAATTGCTGAAGAAGGATTCTCAAATCAGTGGAAGCTAACTATTTGTATGCCTGTTAGTAAATGTTTTGAGGTGAAAAGAATTATCATTGGCATTATAGTGGGCGTTCGTGGATCACGAGAATGTTGCATTTGTGTCCTTTTTTAATTACCTGTACAAGTGAAAGCTTATTGTGGTAATCGTTTCATCACTCTACCGAGACCAATCAACTTTGATAACTTCTGCTAATGATATGAAATTCCTGAGAAGCTTTCTTGTTTTTATTTCTTTTTTAGCCTCTCATTATCTTTGTGATGAGCAATGTTATTTGCTTTGATGAGTTAGCTAATAAAAATGATAATAACCATTTCCTGAGTAAGTGTTAATCATTTATGTGTAATAATGATTGCCTTATATAATACTTTATACCGATGAATTACTTTTATGTCATTCTCTGTCTTGTCCATTACATTGTGTGCTTGCCTTTTCAGGTTCTAGCAGTTATATTACTGGACCTACTTTACCATGACAGAGATTAGATCATAGGTGCATAATTTAAGTTGCTTAATCACTACTAATATATCATTCCCAACCCTCAAATTATGTAGCTTCACATTTCTCATATGTAATATTACCAAATGCAGGTTGGTGTACTTCGATAAGGACATGGTGGAGTGTACAATGAAGACTATCAACGTGTCGCGCATCGCTGCCGCTGCCACCAACAATTGTGAGGTGGAGATCAGCAAGTGCCCAACTCATGTCACTGACAATATCACTCACGGACGAAGTTCGAGAAGGGCAAGCAGATCTTCCACCGGCCTTGAGATGTCGGGTCTGCTTCTCACCTGGACTATCATTCTCACAGAATTTATAAAATGCACATTTAAATAAGCTAAATAATGAAAATGTATTCAGTTTAATTGTACTTTAAAACTGTTATTCTGTATTGAGAGATTTGGGCTATCTGCCACCTCTTTTTTTCTTTTTTAATAAAATAATGTTGAACAAATTTCTATTATGATTGTGTATTTAGTTTATTATTGTGTTTGAATGTCTTAATATTGAATTATAATGAGTAGTAAATGGAATTATATGATTTTTTAAAATAATTGAATAGAATTTATTGACATCTATTGTTATATTGTATTTTCTCTTTAGTGACGACATATTTTGTCACTAAAATTACAAATGCAGTGATCGAGTTAGTTTGGTCACTAAAATATTATTTAGTGACTGAATCAGTCTTGTCACAAAATTATTTAGTGACTGAAATAGATTGGTCACTAAAACTTTATTTTGTGACCGGCTCAAACATAGTCACAAAAAATTCGTTTTATGACCAAATCTATTTGATCACTAAAAATCTTTTTTGTGACCAAATCAATATGGTCACTAAGCATTCATTCAGTGATTGATTCAAGTTAATCACTAAAAAAATTTAGTGACAGATCGATTTGGTCACAAAAAGAATCTTTTGATGCCTAAAGTTAAGTGAGTTACTAAATATATAAAATTAGTGACGTAACTCATTTTGGTAACTAAATACATTTAGTGGTGGGGCATTCGTGACCACTTCGTGACGTGATATATCTAGTCACTAAATATCTTTAGTGACCAAAATTCAACTTTTAGTGACGAAAATATCTGTCACTAAAAGACAATTTTCTACTAGTGCAATGTTGCCACTAACAGCTAGATTAAGAGAATATAAGCATTGATTATTCAGGAATTACTGTATGAGAATAAGGACAAAATGAGGGAAAATTCTAAGTCTGAAACTGCACAGCAATCATCGAGCAGAGAACAGATTTCGTCGACCTGAGTCCAAAGTTCGTCAACCAAAGAAATCCAGTTCGTCGACATGCGAATTCTTATTCGTCGACCTGAGAACTAAGTTCGTCGACCTGAGTTCAGCTAACTGCTTTCTGTGGAAAGTTTGCCAATGTTGTGGTCCTAGATCGTCGAGATGATAATGTAACTTCATCGACCTGAGTTCAGAGAAAAGATTCTGGACTTAATGTGTTGAAGTTGATCACCCAGAATTCGTCGACCTGAGCTCGAATATCGTCAAGCTCAACTCAGAGAATTTACTCTAAGTTCGTCGAGCGGAGCACGACTTTCATCGAGCTGAGTTCGACGAACGTCGAACTCACTTTCCTGAACTTGATTTTCCTCTAAGTCTGAGTCTTCTGCTGTCTTCTATTGGCTGGTCCATGTGTGGTTGAAACTAAGGACTTAGCCTAAACTCTAGGACAAAGACATGACCCTGGCTATACATGTTGGGTCAATTAACCTAATTAGTGAACCTAGCCCGAATCAAACTAGGGATCCAACAATCTTCCCCTATTTGGGTGAGGTCACTAATATAAATAAACACAAACATTTACAAATCAAAAGAAATATATCTTGCAGAAGGATTAAAACATGCAGCAGATATTTACAATGTAGCTTTGTGTCAGTAAATAAATAAAGAGTTTAAGACGTACAGAAACCAAACAACATATAAGTCATTTCTTTTTCTTCGTTTTCTCTTTTTGCTTATCCTCCTTTTCTTTGTCAACTGGCTGTGTAAACTTGATCTCTCTATTAGGATTTGCTGCTTCCTTCTCGGACATGGTCATGTCAGCAGCTCTAATGATATTGAGAGATGTGGCTCTAGGCACAACAGCCTCTGGGTGTAGATTCATATAAGCATTAACATTAAAGAATTTGTTAGCTTTGTATACATGTTCAATTCTTCTTTCCTTTATTTTGACATTGTTGAATACTGAGAGGGATCCTTTCCTTCAGCTTTAGCCATGTTGATCTTTGATAATCTAACCAATTCCTGGAACCTTGCCATTATAGCGGTAGTAGCTATTTCAGGATCCTTGAATGGAATGAGAGGAGACTCTGGCTTCTTAGGATTGTCAGCTTTAACTAGTTCATTGACTTGTTGATGCTGTTGCTGAGGATATTGATGTTGTTGTTGATGTTGTTGCCTACTAGAAGGGTACCTCTGTTGGCTGCTTCCTTGGGAAGATGACGATCTACCATATTGACTTTGGTATGTTTGAGAATATGAGGTAGACCTCTGAGAAAAACTGTCTGAAGCACCAGCAGCAATTGGAGGAGGAGGAGGAGGTCCTTTCCTATGTCTCTGAGGAGGAGGAGAATATCTTCTACTTTTCTTTCTATCCTTCTGTGGATTCTTGGATAGCCACATACAGGCTGGCATTCCAGGATAGGAAGTAATTTTCTGGAGAATGTAGTAAGGAATGTCATGATTTGGATTAGGCTTGGGAGCAGCAACTGGAGGGGCTTTCCTTTTCTTTGAGGCTTTCTTCATTTTAGCAGAAGGGCTATCATCAGAATCATCATTGTCTTCATCATCATCTTTTTCAGAGGAGGATCCCTGAGTATTATCATACAAATCATCTAGAGCTTTTAGAAGATTTTGGTCAATTGACTTGTCAGCCTGAGGCTGATCTTGAGATACTGGAGCTGGAGTTGGAGCTAGTTGAGGTTCTGGAGCCTGAGGCTCTTCAGCAACTATTATATTTTCAGTAATTAACAAATTCTCTTCTTCTATATCTTCCATTATGATTTCATCAAAATTTGGAAGAGGACTGTCATCCATCTTATAGATAGGAGCAGAGACAGCCTCCGGGGAAAGAATATCTTGGGGAGCAAATATTGTATGAGTCTCTATAGCTGCAAAACTGTCCTTGAGTTTCTTAGCAACTGAGGGACTAGTGGGAGCTATATAAGGTACAATAGCCAAGGACCAGACAAAAGGAAGAGAACTTAAATAAAATGTATCAAAAGAATTCAATAGACTGAATAAATCCACTGTGAGATTGACAAAACAATCACCAATAGTTATTATATCTGTATCCTCTATAGTTGTATCTGTATCTAGAACCATATAAGTATTTGTATCAAAATCTACAGTATCTACTACTGTTGCTGAAACTGGAAGAGCTTCTTCATTGATCATCTCCCCCTGCCTGACTTCAGCAGAAGCTGGAATCAGGCCCCTAGGTGAAGGAGCAGGGACAAAGGAAGTAGCAAGTAGAGCAACAAGGTAGGAAATTGAATAAGTAAGAGGTGTAATGGCCTCTGCTATAAGATTCCTGATAACTGGAGTGATGTGCTCCAGGATGGTAGACAGGGATGGGGAAACTGTATCCACAAACTCAAGTGGAGTTTGGGTGGATACAGAGATAGAAGCGGAAGGAGTGACATTAGGGAGGATGTCATCCTGAAGAGATGTTCTGGGGGATGGGGTTGGACTGCGAATGTTATGAACAGCTGAGGAGGGTGTAGATGGTGGTGAGGTGAGCAGATTGAATGTGGGGGATGACAAGAATGATTCAGTGTTGATGTCTTGGAGATGGGATGGAAGAGGAGATTGAGGAGGTGTGATATGGAGTGGAGAGTGAGGAGGTGTTGGAACATGAGTTGGTGAAGGGATTGAGATGGCTGGTTGTTATAGAGAAGGAATTGAAGATGGTTGGGTAGATGGAGGAGTTATTGTTGCAATGGATATGGTTGAAGAAGGAGGTGGAAGAGGAGCTTCTTTAGAACCAGGGTGGGTAGTGGCTGTGTAAGACCCCTCCCCTTACCAAGGAGGCTCTCGGTCTTATGCCCAGACCCGTCGTCTTACGGTGACACTAACACATGGGTTATTCGACACCACAACACGCCGATTCTGTCGGTTAGAACGATCACAAAACCTGTTGGCCAAAAGAGAGTAAGAAGTATAGCAGTAATGTAGAAATGAACTACCAACTAGTCCACAGTCACAGTACATATCAAATAATAAAATGAAAGTACATCCAGTCCACAATGAGTAGCAATAATAAGAAGAGTAAAAGTGTTTATGCCCTGTACATGATATCAACTCTCCTCACACAATATAATGCGGAAGCAAAACTATCCTCAGAGAACTCGTCCCACCTGACGTCGGGCTACAGTAGACGTAGTAGGTGATGGTGGTCTCAACTCCTCATGTCCTGTCACCTCATCCTGCCGGTCGTGCTGGTGCTCCATCTCCTCAAGCTCCTAAAAATAGTTTGGTCACCGACCATTAGTCAAAAAGACTAAGTCGCTTCCTCCACACCTCGCCCAGCAACTCCTAGGCACCGTGCAGGAGGACGAAGCGGAGAACAACAAGGGATAACAAAAGGGAAGCAGGTGACAAGGAATCTATGCTACCAAGTATGAATGTAAACAGTAAATCTATACTAGCAGTTCTATGTATATAGTCCAAATATAGAAGCAGGTACCGTACAAAAGTAAGTGAAACTAGAAATGAGTAAAGTGCAGTAAATAAAGTATAAAGGGTCTACTGCTAATATACATCACAGAAGTACCCTAACTTATATGAGTGCCCATACAAACATATAAGTTAGAGTTTCCAAAATTAACTATATAAAAGAGCCCATACTAATTTATATGATAAGGATCCATGAAGCGTATGCCCTAATATGAATGAATGCATGCGGTTATTTATGAGTCATGCAAGTGCAACTCACACACAATGACTCTGCAGTGTAAAACAACTCACTGGCCCCTCAAACCGTTGTGGCTACTACAGCAGTGAAGCGGGCGTCTCCACTCCTAGGAGAGTATCACACTACCAGGCCTAGACCTCCCATACGCCTCTATACACACCCTAGGTGCACTCTAGAGTCTTTGCGTACTAATTGATGGCTACCCACCAGTCTTTTTTGTCGAATGTGCATTTTCGGGGATCGTCCTCCAGACCGCAGTGTAAAACAACTCACTGGCCCCTCAAACCATCACACCTCGCCAGAGCCACCGTACTACAATCGGTGTGACGATTGGCCGAATACCGCATGACCCGCCACAAGTTTATGCACAAGCAAGATATTCCAACCCGAGCCTCCATCTCGCAGGACGAACCCGTCTTGAATCCCGCCAACCCTACATGGGTGAGAATGTTACCACAACCCATCAACCCTACATGGGTGAGAATGTTACCACAATCCCTCCAACCCTACATAGGTGAGAATGTTACCACAAGCCCTCCAACCCTACACGGGTGAGAATGATGATACGTTGCTTAACTTATTAGACTACTCTAGTCTACGGGTTATTATACTTAGTGATTTAAGGTTAATCCCAGGACTACCCAGGGTATACCCGGTGAAGGGTTCTCGGGGGCACTAGGAACTACGATGAGATTATGCCCAAAGCTCCCTTTCTCAAGTATATTTACTTTAGTTGATGACTACCCATAATTCACCCTCAGCTCTCGTTGTTGCTTTGGAACAAACATAATGACTTAAGAAATTACCGGGAAATCGGCGGTCTTCCGTCGATCTCCGTTTTAACCACTGTTCTTATGATTTGCACTCCACCCCTCGTGATCCGGTAGTGACCTATAGGAGACCAATCAGGGCTTATTCCTCTAATGCAATTCTCACCTCAATAGTTGATCATATCTCCCTGTGGTCTAGTAGTTTGGGCTAACTATGCTAGAAACTACCCATGACCCAATACCACCCGTATAGTCGGACTTCCAATCCTTTGGTCACCATGACACTAAATATTTATCATAGGGTAGTATGATATGTACTATTGACCATATGAAATTTTACTATTTTCTCATGTCGTTAAAACCTTAAATTAAATTCTTTAATTAAGTGGTTTATGTCACTTTATGCATGAGATACAATGACAAATGGTGCTATGGGTCTAGTAATTTTTCTTGAGGATCATCTAGGTTAATTATGTCTGGATATCAAGAATTGTGATTTTCTCATATATATTTCTATTTAATTCTATTTATTGTTAAATCCATTAATCGACCACTTTCCAAATGAAGTACAAGAAATATGTTACTGAACATTCTATAAATATTACTGCAGATGTAAATTACTAAAATAATACTAAGAACCAAAATTCATAACTTAAAACAGTAATTAGATCATTTATTATCCCATATGAATATATCACTAAAATGCCATTTCTTCAGTTTTAAATTTAATAAAATGTCCAAAAATTCTAAGATAATTATACCATGTCAATATCTCATCATAACATCACTATGAAGTTTTCCAGAATATTTGTATTATAATTTCAACCATAGATAAATAATTTCCCCAAAAGGGCAAAATGGTCAAAACTACATAAAATCATCATAAAATCAACTAATCATGGCCATAAATTTTCCAGGGATTAAATATGACTCCTTTGAGCTTGTGACAAAATCTAGGGTTTTGAAATCATAAATATCCCTATTTTCAAATTTTTGCACAAAAATGGCCTAATTTTCAAAAATTCCAATTAATGGGATTTTTGCTTCCAAAAATCCCAATATTTCTATGAGGGGTAAAATCCATCCATATGAACTCATGTCCAGAGTTTTGTAGTCATACCATGTTTAATAAGGGGTAAATTCACATTTTGGTAAATATGGCTATATGCACCCCAAGCCTATGTTAACCCTTCATATGCAAGAGGGAATACCCATCATGCAGAAGTAAAAAGTGACTGAAATTTTTATCATGCGCCTATAATGAACCAAAGGACTTGCCACCAAAATTTGGGGCCATTTGGAGTCATATTACTCCAAATATTGCATTAATTTACTTTTGTGTATTTTCACAAATACTATAGAAAAAACTTTCCCAAAAATTCCAATTTTTGGACAGAGTTTAAGTTTACCTAGTCAAGCACATGTCCAAAATTTTGGGTCATGTGGACGTCTGGTTTGGCATGTGCATGCATTTGAATTTCTGCCCTTGCCTAGGACCAGTCCTAGTAGAACAACGCTACAGGGAGTTCTATTGTGCCAAATTTAAACTTTAGGGTGGCAAATGAAAGTTACGAGCAAGGCCTACAACATTCCTATTCTTCACTACCTCCGGCAATGTCCCTAAGTAACCTAAAATTCGAAATCAAAATTACTGTCAGAGTGTGACACATTTCAAATAATTTCCTAAGTTAAATTTAATCATTCATTTAAATAAAAATGGACGACATCGCTTCATCGTCCCCGATTAGCAACGACTGAGATTGAGCATGGCTGGGCCACCTTTTTTGGCCATTTCCGGCCACCTGGGCCGGAGCCACCGCCAGCGATTATTGCCACCACCTTCGTTGAGGTGGTGGCTGTCGTTTCCCGGCGGTGGGGCTGGCGGAGGCTGCTCCTCCGGCGATCCCAAGCAAGAAGAAAAACTCGAGAAATTGACTCCATTCTAACATGGCATCGGGCTCAATTGAGCCCGATATCTCCACTAAACGATCTAGAATCCTAGTGCGGGTAGAGGTGAGGTGAAACGAACCCTTAGGGTGGCTTGATGGCGAGTTTGGCGGTGGTAAGCCATGTCCGAGCTTGCTCCGGCAACTCCTCCCCGTTTCCTCGATTCTCCAGCAAATTCCTTGTTCCAGGACTCGTTCTCCAGTCGTTTCCCCTCTCTGAAGCTGATGGTGTGGCTGGAGTGGGCTGAGAGGGGATGTATGGAAAGATAAGTCCAAGGGGGAGCTCGGGTTAAGCTTTGGTTGCTCCACCCATGGTGCCAAGTGGCCACCATGCTCCAAATTCCTCTAGAATTGCCTGGGAAGCCGGCCAGCAAGCTTAGGCAGCTGAATAAGTGGTCATGTGGCCATCCTTCCACTTCATTCCCCTTCTCTCTCCTCTTTCCACTCCAAATTCCTTTCCTACCCCTTTGCATGTACTCTCTCTCCTAATTTTGGAGGTTAGGAGTTGTCTTTGACCACTTGGGCTGGTCATGGGCCATGGTTAGTGGGCTTTTCCCATTGGGAATGGGCTTTACCCTTATTTTCCTCTTTAGGCCACATGTTTGACCAAGTTGACTTTTAGAGTTGACTTGGTCAACTTGATGAGTGGGCTGACCCCACCAGAAGGTCATGGACCCTATGACATCACCCAACTTGGGTTGGGCCATGGTGGTGGCCCACTTGGACTATTTGGGCCTTTAGGTGTGGGTTTGACCAAATTAAGGTTTAGGGTTGACTTGGTCAAATTGGGGTCAATGAGTGACCTAATGACATGCATTAGTGTTCACTGAGATTATTCTTAGGGTTAGGGTAATGTGGTGGGGGTCATGGTGTGGCTAGGGTTCCTATTTAGGCTAGTTTGACATAGTATAACTTGGGCCCTATAGTGGGCCCCACATGGCTACACCCCACCTTTTAGGGTCAAACCTAGCTGAAATCCTTATCACCCACCACATGCCTAACCCAATCTAAGTTGAGGGGCCTAATTGGAAATGGGATGTTATAAATTCCAATAAACAAAGAAATAATTTCATCCCTGAAATTTAAGTTCGGGTCTACGGGGTTTTCGAGCATGAAAATTTAATTATTTTAGCTAATAATTAAAATGTTACCTGATGTAAAAAGCTCTGGGTGCCGCTCTAGCATCAGATCCCTCGGCTCCCAGGTGTTCTCCTCCCGTCCATGGTTGGACCACAACACCTTCACCAGGGGAACTCTCTTCTTTCGCAACACTCGGACCGCATTATCATCGATCCGGAGCGGCTCCAAACGAACTGATCTGTCGGACGCTAGCGGGCCTGCTGTAGTTGTGATATGCTGCTCTGGCCAAAGGAGATCTCTCCGTAGCGAGGAGACGTGGAAAAGGTCGTGCAAGGCTCCCAGCTCTGGTGGCAGCTCCAGCCTGCAGGCCAACGGGCCGATCTGCTCTAGAATCAAATAGGGCCCCATATATCGAGGGCTGAGCTTCTTGTGCCTCTGCACCCGAGAAATACCATGCACTGGACGTATCTTCAAGAATACTCTGTCCCCCACCTGGAACTCTAATAAGTTAAGCAACGTATCATCATTCTCACCCGTGTAGGGTTCTCGGGGGCACTAGGAACTACGATGAGATTATGCCCAAAGCTCCCTTTCTCAAGGATATTTACTTTAGTTGATGAATACCCATAATTCACCGCCAGATCTCGTTGTTGCTTCGGAACAAACCTAATGACTTCAGAAATTACCGGGAAATCAGCGGTCTTCCGTCGATCACCGTTTTTACCACTGTCCTTATGATTTGCACTCCACCCCTCGTGATCTGGTAGTGACCTATAGGAGACCAATCAGGGCTTATTCCTCTAATGCAATTCTCACCTCAATATTTGATCATATCTCCCTATGATCCTAGTAGTTTGGGCTAACTGTGCTAGACACTACCCATGACCCAAGACCACCCGTATAGTCGGACTTCCAATCCTTTGGTCACCATGACCCTAAATATTTATCATAGGGTAGTATGATATGTACTATTGACCATATGAAATTTTATTATTTTTCCATGTCGTTAAAACCCTAAATTAAATTATTTAATTAAGTGGTCTATGTCACTTTATGCATGAGATACAATGACAATTGGTGCTATGGGTCTAGTAATTTTTCTTGAGGATCATCTAGGTTAATTATGGCTGGATATCAAGAATTGTGATTTTCCCATATATATTTCTATTTAATTTTATTTATTGTTAAATCCATTAATCGGCCACTTTCCAAATGAAGTACAAGAAATATGTTACTGAAAATTATATAAAACTTACTGCAGATGTAAATTACTAAAATAATACTAAGTGACAAAGTTCATAACTTAAAACAGTAATTAGATCGTTTATTATCTCATATGAAAATATCACTAAAATGTCATTCCTTGAGTTTTAAATTTAATAAAGTGTCCAAAAATTCTAAGATAATTATACCATGTCAATATCTCATAACTACATCACTATGAAGTTTTCCAGAATATTTGTATTGTAATTTCCACCATAGATAAATAATTTCCCCAAAAGGGCAAAATGGTCAAAACTACATAAAATCATCATAAAATCAATTAATCAGGGCCATAAATTTTCCAGCGATTAAATATGAATCCTTTGAGCTTGTGACAAAATCTAGGGTTTTAAAATCATCAATATCCCTATTTTCAAATTTTTGCACATAAATGGCCTAATTTTCAAAAATTCTAAATAATGGGATTTTTGCTTCCAAAAATCCCAATATTTCTATGAGGGGTAAAATACATCCCTATGAACTCATGTCCAGAGTTTTGTAGTCATACCATGTTTAATAAGGGGTAAATTCACATTTTGGTATATATGTCTATATGCACCCCAAGCCTATGTTAACCCTTCATATGCAAGAGGGAATACCCATCATGCAGAAGTCAAAAGTGACTGAAATTTTTATCATGGGCCTATAATGAACCCAAGGAGATGCCAACAAAATTAGGGGCCATTTGGAGTCATATTACTCCAAATATTTCATTAATTTACTTTTGTGTATTTTCACAAATACTATAGAAAAATCTTTCCCAAAAATTCCAATTTTTCGACAGATTTTAAGTTTACCCTAGTCAAGAACATGTCCAAAAATTTGGGTCATGTGGACTTCTGGTATGGCATGGGCATGCATTTGAATTTCTGCCCTTGCCTAGGACCAGTCCTAGTAGAACAGCCCTACAGGGAGTTCTATTGTCCCAAATTTGAACTTTAGGGTAGCATATGAAAGTTACTCTGGAAATGTCCCTAAGTAACCTAAAATTTGAAATCAAAATTACTAACAAAGTGTGACACATTTCAAATAATTTCCTAAGTTAAATTTAATCATTCATTTAAATAAAAACGGACGACATCGCTTCATCATCCCCGATCAGCAACGACTGAGATTAAGTCTGGCTGGGCCACCTTGTCTGGCCATTTTCGGCCACCTGGGCCGGCGCCACCACCAGCGATTATTGCCACCACCTTCGTTGAGGTGGTGGCTGGCGTTTCCCGACAGTGGGGTTGCCGGAGGCGGCCCCTCTGGCGATCCCGAGCAAGAAGAAAAACCCGAGAAATCGACTCCATTCTCACATGGCATCGGGCTCAATTGAGCCCGATATCTCCCCTAAACGATCAAGAATCCCAGTACGGGTAGAGGTGAGGTGAAACGAACCCTCAGGGCGGCTTGACGGCGAGTTTGGCGGCGGTGAGCCATGGCCAAGCTTGCTCCGGCAACTCCTCCCCGTTTCCTCGATTCTCCAACAAATTCCTTGTTCCAGGACTCGTTCTCCAGTCGTTTCCCATCTCTGAAGCTGATGGTGTGGCTGGATTGGGCTGAAAGGGGGTGTATGGAAAGATATGTCCAAGGGGGAGCTCGGTTTGAGCTTTGGTTGCTCCACCCATGGTTCCAAGTGACCACCATGCTCCAAATTCCTCTAGAATTTCCTGGGAGGCCGGCCAGCAAGCTTACGCAGGTGAATAAGTGGCCATGTGGCCATCCTTCCTCTTCATTCCCCTTCTCTCTCCTCTTTCCTCTCCAAATTCCTTTTCTACCCCTTCGCATGTACTCTCTCTCTCTCCTGATTTTTGGGGTTAGGAGTTGTCTTTGACCACTTGGGCCGGTCATGGGCCATGGTTAGTGGGCTTTGCCCATTGGGAATGGGCTTGACCCTTATTTTCCTCTTTAGGCCACATGTTTAACTAAGTTGACTTTTAGAGTTGACTTGGTCAACTTGATGAGTGTGCTGACCCCACCTGAAGGTCATGGACCCTATGACACCACCCAACTTGGGTTGGGCCTGGTGGTGGCCCACATGGACTATTTGGGCCTTTAGGTGTGAGTTTGATCAAATTAAGGTTTATGGTTGACTTGGTCAAATTGGGGTCAATGGGTGACCAAATGGCATGCTTTAGGGTTCACTTAGATTGTTCTTAGGGTTAGGGCAATGTGGTGGGGGTCATGGTGTGGCTAGGGTTCCTATTTAGTCTAGTTTGACCTTGTTTGACTTGGGCCCTATAGTGGGCCCCATATGGCTACACCCCACCTTCTAGGGTCAAACCTAGCTGAAATCCTTATCACCCACCACATGCCTAACCCAATCTAAGTTGAGGGGCCTAATTGGAAATGAGATGTTACAGGCTGTATCAACCCTTGTACCCTCAGAAGACCTGGAGGAGGAGGAAGCCTGGGATAGCTTTGTGATCCTCCTCTCCCATCTGCCAAATAGGGAAGAGGATTGCCTCTTTGAGGCATTGATGAACATTGGTGTGGAAACCGGATGCTCAGAGGCATTTTCCTGCAAAAATACTCCCAAAACCCGGCCAAAGCAGACTTCTTTCTTATTATTCTTCTTCTTGATCAGATCAAACAAAAATTTTCCCCAGTTAGTTTTCTTCTTATCAACCAAGGCAGCCATCACCAAGAACTGGTGTCTGGTGATATAATCATGTACTGTATGCTTGCCTAACATCACCTTCCCAACAACATCAACTAAGAACTTCTATTCAACAGCCAAGTTCTTTTTCAGTAGCTTATTAGGGTTTTCTCCAGAGTGACCCATTCTAATCAACATATTATTATACTCCTCAGAGTCCATTTCAATTTCATCATCACCATTTAATAGACTGAAGATTTCGATTAGTATATTAGGGGAGAGGGAAACTTGGTTACCAGAAATGGTTCTTGTCATATTATCTTCTGTTGGGGAGGAAGAAAAGACCCATTCTTTGATCTCAATCATAACAATCTTGATTCTTCGTGCGATATATTTCTTCAGATTCTGATCTTCAAACAACTTCAGTATTTCCACAAATATTGCGTCAGAGTGTCACAAAGAATCGAAATCTATATCGAAACCCATATCAAATTTCATGGTGGAGAGAGTGCTTACTGGAATCGCCATGAATGCACCTGCAAGAGAGAAACAAAGATCAAGTGCAAAGGAATTGAAAGCGCGGGACAGAGATCGAAGAAAACCTAGATATAAGATTTTCAGAATATGAACCGCCAATCTTCGTTCGACGAAAAAGGAAAAGATCTTCAATCTGAGTTCGACGAAGTATTTTAACAGGAAATGAGTTCATCGATCTCAGTCTGAAGAAGATGAATAAATCATCGATCTCAGTTCGACGATAAATTCACTGAAGCAGGGATCGTCGATCTCCGTTCGATGAAAACTGTTTCACTAAGAAGTGATCGTCGAACTCCGTTTGACAAACACTTCACGAGAAGTTCACAGATCGTCGATCTCAGTTCGACGAACTGTCAACAAATCATCGACCGCAGATAGAAATTAAATTAACTCATCTCCATTGATCATCCCTAATTGATTTAAGAAAAATAGATGTTTCTTCTCATCCAATGGCTTGGTGAAGAGGTCTGCCCTTTGTAAATCAGTGGAAATGAAGATAAGATTAATTTCCTTTTTGTCTACACAATCTCTATTGAAATGATGTCTTATTTCTATATGCTTGGTCCTACTATGATGCACTGGATTTTGTGTTATGGATATAGCACTAGTACTATCACAATATATAGTTAAATTATTTAAGTTATATCCATAATCCAGTAGTGGGTTTTGTATCCACAAAACTTGTGAGCAACAGCTGCCAACAACTATATATTCTACTTCTGCAGTTGATGTGGACATAGAGGTTTGTTTTTACAGAACCAGGATACTAGCCTATCACCAAAGAACTGGCATGTTCCTGTGGTGCTCTTTCTGTCCACTCTACATCCAGCATAGTCAGCATCTGAAAATCCAGTTAAGTCAAATTCTGACTCTGATGGATGTAGAAGTCCTAGATTTGGGCAACTTTTTATATATCTCAAAATTCTTTTTAGCAAAATATAGTGAGATTCTTTAGGGTTCACTCGGAACCTAGCACAAATGCATGTAGAAAATATTATGTCTAGCCTACTTGCTATGAGATATAAGAGGGACCCAACAATGGCCCTATACAAATTCTGATCAACAGGTTTTCCATGCTCATCAGAATCTATCACAGCATTTGCAGCCATGGGTGTCTTCATTGCAGAGGCATCACACATCCCAAATCTTTTGATAAGCTCCTTAGCATATTTAGATTGGGAGATGAAGATACCATCAGATAATTGTTTCACTTAGAGACCAAGAAAATATTAAAGTTCACCCATGCTACTCATCTCAAACTTTGAATACATAAGGTTAGAGAACCTTTTGCATAGTTTGGGATCAGTTGAGCCAAAGATAATATGATCAACGTAAATTTGTACTAATAAAATTTTATCTTTATGATGCTTAATGAAAAGAGTCCTATCTATAATAACTCTTGAAAATTTATGCTCTAATAAGAAGCTAGCTAAGGTCTCATAACAAGCTCTTGGAGCGTGCTTCAAACCATAGAGAGCTTTATACAATCTAAAGACATGAGAGGGATGAGTTGGAGAGATGAAACCTTGAGGTTGTTCAACATAAACCTCTTCTTTAAGTTCTCCATTCAGAAAGGCACTCTTGACATCCATTTGATAGACTTTAAATTTCTTATAGGCAGCATATGCAAGGAAAATTCTTATAGCCTCAAGTCTTGCAACAGGAGCAAATGTTTGATCATAATCAATACCTTCCTCTTTCCTATAGCCTTGAGCTACTAGCCTTGCTTTGTACCTCATATTGTTGCCTTTTGCATCCAATTTATTTCTGAATACCCATTTGTTTCCAATGACTGGGTAGTCTTTGGGTCTAGGAACCAATTCCCAAACTCTACATCTCTTAAATTGATTGAACTCCTCTTATATTGCAATGATCCAGTGGGGATCTTGTTCTGCATCTTTAATGGATTGGGGCTCAAGTTGAGAGAGGAAACAAGTAAACATCAAGTCAGGGTTGAGTTGATGCCTTGTTTGCACACCAGCTAAAATGTCTCCAATCACTTGAGATATAAGGTGATCTCTAAGTGTGGCAAAATCAGTGGGAGGAGCTGTTTGGTCAATAGCTTGGGGAACAAATTACTCTTGTGGAATTTCATTAGCTGTTGGAAAGGGTTCAGTCACCTCTATGCTTTCTTCTTCACTTTCTTCTTCAACTCGTGGATAGGGATGTATTGGAACCTCTTGGGTGAGGCTTAGATCATCCAATCTCTCACACAAGTGAGGTACCTGCAAAGTGCTTTTGGTAGAAATTTCTTTCTCCTTATAAGACATATTAGCTTAATCAAAAGTCACATGTACAGATTCCTCAATTTTTAAAGTAGATTTATTAAACACCATATAAGCTTTGCTGACTTGGGAATATCCTAGAAAAATTAACTCTGCAGCCTTAGCTTCAAACTTTCTAATATGTTTCTTGTCATTATTATGAATATTACATATACAACAAAATATTTTAAAATAGGTGATTTAGGTTGCTTCCATTTAAGCAATTCATAGAGAGTCTTATTCTTAAATTTATGTATCAAACTTTTATTCAGTACATAGTATGCTGTGCTCACAGCCTCTGCCCAAAAGGATAAGTGCATGTAAGCATCTACAAGTAATGTGCCTGCAGCTTCAATTAAGGTTCTATTCTTCCTTTCAGCTACCTCATTTTGTTGAGGAGTTCTAGGAGCTGAGAAGCAATGCCTGATACCTTCCTTCTCACAGAACTCATGCATAAGAAGAGACTCAAACTCAGTACCATCATCACTTCTGATTAATGCAACTTGAGTAGAGTAGTCAATCTGTATGGTCTTGTGAAAATCTGTAAGAACCTTGAATGTATCTGACTTATATCTCATAAAGAACACCCAAGTGAATCTTGAGAAGTCATCTACAATAACTAGAGTATAAGATTTCCCTCCTAGGCTATTTACAGTAATTGGGCCAAAAAAGTCCATGTGTAGCAAGTACAGGATCCTAGGTGAATCACTCTTACTAATTGATTTAAAACTAGATTTAGTTTGCATTCCTAATTGACAAGCCTTGTAGAGTCATTCCTTCTTGTAGGGACCAGAAGGCAAACATCTAACAAGGTTGTCTTTAGATAACCTAGCAATGTTTTTCATATTAACATGTCCTAATCTTTTGTGCCATAAATTATTTTGATTACTAACAAGATTAAGTAAACAAATATCTGATGTTGCAGAATGAAAATCAACTACATATATATTGTCTTGTCTATTTCCAATTAAAACAGTTTGGTTTTCTTTAGTAGAAATAATACAAGTGCTTGAGTTAAAATATACCTGATAACCTTCAACACATAGGTAACTTATGAAGATGAGATTATATTTTAGTCCACTTACATATGTCACCTTCTTGAAAGTGACTGTTCCAATTTTAACTTCTCCAAAGCCTTCAGACTGACCACAATTTGAATCACCAAAGATCACCTTTGGTCCTAGCTTGAACTTATAGTTATTTAGCTTGTCCTTGATGCCAGTCATATGCTTGGAGCATCCACTGTCCAGATACCATTGTTGATTTAAAGTTAGACAGATCTTTACCTGTAATGATACAATTAGTTGTTCTTGACCCAGATTACCTTGGGTCCTTTATTTTTCTGATAAGAAAAACTTGATATAACTGAAAATTCAGGTTGGGATTTATATCCTAAGAGATAGTATCTCCTAGGTGGAATTTCCGATTTAGCATAAGGATTAAAAGGTTTACTAGATTGATTGGATTGATTAAAGTTCTTATCAAAATTGTGATTTTTGTTATGTCTGACTGGGTTCGACAAAAGGTTGTAACTTTGTCGACCGGATTTCAATGAAGTGGGATGAGATCGTTGATCTCTGCTTAGAGAATGAATATATTCATTTTTTGTGCCCCAAGTTCGTCGATCTCTGCTCAACGAACCATACACAGTTCGTCGATCGCAGTAAGAAGAATTATTGTTGCTAATATTTGCGTTCATAGATCGTCAATTAGAGTTCGACGAACTAGCCATATTTCGTCGATCTGAGTTCGACGAAATCTGTTGAACTTTATTTTTACATAGATTTTACTTGTTTCTATTCTGTTGGTTTTTAGATTTAGGTAATTCTTCTGTGGGTTGCTTATTGTTTATTACTTCTTTACCCTTAGATGCAATAAATTTTATGTTGGTTAATAATATATTTTTCTTAAGTATGGGGGGTAAGCTTGAGAAGCACCTAAGCCCAGTTTGCCATTCAGTCTGGCATTGACTGTACTTGTGATGTCCATCAGCTTAAGGCTTCTCCCATTGAGATATTCCTCAAGTTGTTTACCCTGACATGACTCTATTTTAAAAGAAATAATTTGTTCATTAGCTAACACTAGATCATCCTTAAGCTTAGTGTTTTCAGCAAATACATTATCAAATTCAGATTGCCTATCTCTTAGCATTTTAATTCCTTTTTTAGATTTAATTAAGTCATTACATAGAGCTTTGAATTCATTTTTAAAATCAACAGAATTAAAATCAAAAGATGAGATTACCTGATCCTCATCTGTCTCAGATTCCTCTTCTGATTCTTTAGAATGATCTTTTGCTTGCTCTTCAGCATTAGGCCTGTTACATGAGGCATTAATTATCATGAGGCAAACTTCTCTTGCCTTGCCTTCTTCTTCATCTTCACTGGAGCTGGAAGATGATGTCTCTTCATCAGTATCACTCCAGGTTTCAGCAATGACACCTTTTTCCTTTCTTTTGTTTTTGCTGGAGGAGTGTTTGCTTGAATGCCTGCTGGAGTTCTTCTTGTTCTCTTTCTCTTTTCTCCTATCTCTTTTCTGAGCTTCTGGGCATTCAGGAAGAATGTGCCCTGGCTTTCTGCATCTAAAGCAGACAATCTCCTTGCTAGGAGTTCTGTCATACTTAGGTTTGTCATCATTTTTGGATGGCCTTCTCCTGAAATCTTTCTTGGCCAGCTTGTAGAATCTTTTGGCCAACAAGCTCATCAACTCTTCATTGGCTGGAAGAGTTTTTGGTTCTTCTGTTGCTTTGAAAGCAATATTGTGCTCCTTCCTTGAAGATGTTGAGGCCTTCATTTCAGCAACTTCTCTGGTCCTGATCAATTTCTCATAGGATTTGAGCTTTCCCAAGAGAGACTCAGTGGATATCTCATTCATACTTCTGGCTTCTTTGATTCGCCAAATCCTGGAATCCCAAGTACTGGGGAAGCACATCAAGATCTTATCATTGATCTCAGTCAAGGAGTTATCTTTGTCCAGGGTCTTCAGTTCATTAATGATAACATTGAGCATGTTATACATCTCAGCCACTGATTCAGATTTCTCTTTCTTGAAATTCTCATATTGAGATATTAGGAGGGATCTTCTGTCCTTTCTTTCAGCTGCTGAGCCTGCCACAATCTGGTTTAGAGAGTCCTAGTTTTCTTTTGCAGAGGTGCACTCAGCCACCTTTTGAAAGATATCATCTGATATGGTCTGTGCCAATATGTTCATGGCTTTATCATCAGCAACTTTGACTTTCTTCTAAGCATCAGTCCACTCAGGTGGTGGAACTGCATGAGTGCTAGAAGTTGCTGTAGATGTGGATGCTGATGGTTGATGAGGATCTGTCAAAATAGAGTTGAAAATATCCTCATCAATAGAGTTCATGTAAAGCTTGATTCTTGCCTTCCAGATTGCAAATTTATTTAAATTGTAGACTGGAGGTCTGGTGCTAGCATAATCTTTATTTTATGTCATTGTTGTAAAAATAGAGAAACTAGAGAAGAGAGAAACAATCTAACGAGGATCTTGATTTAGATGTGAATCTGTGAAATCAAAGATGAACCTAGCTTTGATACCAATTGAAGGATGGTATGAAAGATACCACCACTGGTTAGACTATTTAACTTTAGAGGGGGGGGGGGTGAATAGAGTATTTTAAAATCATTAAGATTCTTATTTCAGAGTTAAAGATAGTGATACTTATAAGTGTAATCAGAGAGTGCAGAAATAAATACAAATCTACACAGCAATCAGCACACAATAAAAAAAGAGAGAGCATCACAGATGACACAAGAATTTTATAGTGGTTCCCCTTAAACTTGGGTACATCCACTCTTCTACCACCATGGTAGGAATTCACTCAGGTTTTTGATCAGGTACCCTGCCACCAATCAGGTTTTTGCTCCGGTGCCCATCACCACAAGATCTGCTTCAAGTTGATCAGGAAATCCTTCAGGTTTTTGATCAGGTGCCTAAAAACCAAATCAATTCTTTTGATCAGGAGACTTACAACCAAGTGGTTAACGTTTGAAGGGAGTTAGAACCCTGTGTACAGTGGGGTAAAACAAATAAAACAAGTTGTTGTCTTCTCTTTTCTCAAAGCAAATGAGAAGACTTGTGGATTCTTGAAGGTGTCAAAGCTCCCCTTGAGATGAAGATCTGTTCAGGAAGATAGAGAGCTTTGCAGGATGAGTAGGTCTTCTAGAAAAGATCTCCAGAAGCTGTAGACAGATAGACATTGATTGTCTCTTTTTAGCTTGCTAGAGGAAGAACACTTGATGAAGACAGTCAAAGCCTTTTCTTGAATAATTTTTGGTGTCTGTCTTGTTCTCTGTGTGTTCTGCTATTCCTGTTATCTATTCTCGACTGAAAGAGAAATATCTTTTTATATATATATCTCTGCCTAATTTCTCTTTTGAATTTGAATTGTCTGCATTGAATGCTGATTGCCTGGAGAATGAAAATCCGGTTGGAGAGAATATTGCATTAATGGATTTCCCAAACTGTCCTATTAAAAATGGCAGGTAATATTCCTGATGAAGAGCATAATCAATGGTGCGACTAACGGCTAGATTCAGAGAATATAAGCATTGATTATTCAGGAATTACTGCATGAGAATAAGGACAAAAAGAGGGAAAATTCCAAGTCTGAAACTACACAGCAATCGTCGAGCAGAGAACAGATTTCGTCGACCTGAGTCCAAAGTTCGTCGACCAGAGAAATCGAGTTCGTCGACCTGCGAATTTTCTTAAAAAGAATTTTGAGATATATAAAGAGTTGTCCTAGTCTAGGGCTATGGTATACCACTGAGTCAGAATTTGATTTAACTGGATATTCAGATGCTGACTTTGCTGGATGCAGGATAGAAATAAAAAGTACTTCAAGAACTTGCCAGTTCCTAGGTATGAGATTACTGTCTTGGTTTTGTAAGAAACAATCCTCTGTGTCCACTTCAACTGCTGAAGCAGAATACATTGCAGCTGGCAGTTGCTGTTCACAGATGTTGTGGATTCAGAATCAACTACTGGACTATGGTCTCAACTTAAATAATTCAACTCTATTATATGATAATACAAGTGCTATAGCCATAGCACAAAATCCAGTCCATCACAGTAGGACTAAGCATATAAACATAAGACATCATTTCATTAGAGAGTGTGTAGACAAAAACAAAATTAAACTTGTCTATATCTACACTGATTTACAAATAACTGACATTTTCACCAAACCTCTGCATGAAAGAAACCACTTGTTCTTTATAAATCAGCTTGGAATGATCAATGAAGAAGACTTATTTTAGTTTACCTCTGCATTCGACGAATTTTCCAAAGTTTTTCGAACGGAGTTCGACAAACAGAGAAAAGTTCTTGAGATAGTCGTCAAACGGAGGTCGACGAACTCTCTGTGAGTGAAGTTGTGTTCGTCGAACGGAGATCGACGAAGCTGCTTCAGAAAACTTTCGTCGAACGGAGCTCGACGAAATGTCTTCAAATATTCAGACTGAGCTCGACGAATTATTTAACTATCAATTATTTCGTCGATCTCAGGTCGAAGACTTTCTTAATTTTCGTGGAACGGAGTTTGTTGATTCATATTCTAGAAAACCTTATATCTAGGTTTTCTTCGACCTCCGTCCCACGCTTTCAGTTCCTTTGCACTTGATCTTCGTTTTTCTCTTGCAGGTGCTCTCATGACGATTCAAGCAGGAACTCTGGCGGTAATGAAATTTGATACTGGATTCGATGTGAATTTCGACTCCTTCCAACATTCCGACCCCATCTTCCTGGGAATACTGCAACTACTTGAAGACCAGCAACTGAAAACTCTGCTGTCTACTAGAATCAAGATATCTACCACAAAAATCAGGGAATGGGTGTACACCTCTGCCACAACAGATGACAATACCATGACCGGCACTATAGCGGGTAATACTGTTTCCCTCACTCCCGCCGTTCTCACTGAAATTTTTGGATTGAACAATGGTGAAGAGGATTTAGAAATGGATACTGAAGGGTATAATGAGATGTTAAGTTTGATGGGTTATTCTAGACAAACCCCCAATAAGTTGCTGAAGAAACATCTTTCTGCTGATTTTAAATTCTTAGCAAATATATTGGGAAAAGTACTGCTAGGCAACCACACAGCCCCTGACTATATGACCAGGCGCCAATTCCTGGTTATGTGTGATGTGGTCAATAAGAAGCAAGTCAACTGGGCTAAAATCCTGTTTGATATGATAAATAAAAAGAATAATAAAAAGGAAGTCTATTTTGGAAGAATCTTAGGGATCTTCCTCAAAGAGAAGGCTGCTGAATCACTGGTCTCCCAGACAATATTCATAAATGCCAGCAAGAGGCTAACATGTGCCCTTTTTGGCAAGTGGGAGAGGACCATCACAAAGCCCTCCAAGGCTTCCTCTTCCACTAGAGCTTCTGAAAGTACAAGGGCAGATCCAGCCACTTCCCACTCTTCTGAAGAGATCGCCCCTCCACCTCCATCCCCTCCAGTCAGACCATGAGGGAGCCCTACAGCATCTCCCAAAAGGAGCAATGCTTCCCTCTGCCTTCTTCTTCAGCTTCGACCTCCACTCGTGCATCATAGGAGTATTGCCAATGACCTTGGGCACAGGGCCCCAAGCCTCGTCACCTCTGAGAGTAGTCGCCTTTTATGCCTTGGCGTCATCCACCTCCTTGACTCTAGTGGTGTCATCACAGCTAGAAGGTACTCGCTCGACCTGAGGGCTTGTACGGAAATAGGAGACCAAGCTCACCGCGTTCCCTTCGCTATATCGAGCTGGTGGTTTGCTGATCTTCTTCGATCTCCGAAGAACCTGATCACGGCTAGCCACCTCCGCTGCTTCTCCTGAACTAGCTCCGTTCCCAGGCAAACTAAGAACAATGCTCCCCTTGGTTCCTGAACAAGAAGCCTCTTCACTGGAGCTAGGAGCACCTGGAGAAAAGCTCCCCCTGCTTCCTGAACCAGAAGACTCCGCTCTTGAATAAGAACAAACTGGAACATCGCTCCTCCTGCTTCTCGAACCAGAAGCCTCCGTCTTCGAGTCAGAAGCACCAGGAGCATCGTTCCCCCTGCTTCCTGACCCTGACGCCTCTGCCCCGGAGCTTGAACAACATGGAGCTCCTGATGACTCAGGCAGCTCCAACTAAACCTTAGCAGTAGTCTCCTTCAGCCCACCATCTGACCTGCTCATCTCTAGCTTCACAAATGAGTTATCCCAATACAACGTCAGCTCATCGAAGACAACATCTATCGACACGATGAGCCTCTTCGTCGCAGGATCCATACAAATCCATCTTCTCCTCTGCTCATCATACCCAACAAATACTAGCTTTATCTTTAGAGCATCCGGAGCGTGTACGTGGTAGGTAGATCCAAACACCCGTAGGTGCTTCACACTGGGCTTCACCTCAAACATCAGCTCATATAGAGACTTCACCTTGATCGGACTAAGATGCATCCGATTGATGACATGTGACGCACATGCCATCCCTTCCGCCCAAAAGGCATTAGGAACGCCTTTGCACTAAAGCCAACATTTGTAGGTCTCCGTCAACAAACGGATCATCCGAACTGCAACACCACCTTGCTATGAAGTATGTCCACAAGAAAGCACCCTTCGGATCCCATGCTTCCTGCAAAAGTTCAAGAACTCGATTGAGCCGAACTCACCATCGATGCTTGTCCTCAACTTCTTGATCCGCAGGCTAAGCTGGCCTTCCACAAGCTTCTTGAACTCCACAAACAAGTGGAACATGCTCGACTTCTCCTTCATGAAGTATACCCAAGTAAACCTTGAATAGTCATCAACCAATATCAGCATGTACCTGCTACCTCCAAGACTGCCGTTGACGGTCGGTCCAACCAGATTACAATGGATAACCTCCAAAGGTGCTTTACATCTGGACTGCGCCTTATCAACCGTAAAGCGATAAGCTTCACCATGCTGACATCCCGTGCAAGTTTGACCGTTGCCATAGGATGACAATGTGGGCAAACCTCTCACGAGTCTTCTTTCCGCCATTGCTTTCAGCTTGTCCATCCCTACATGCCCAAGTCTTTCATGCCAGATAGCTGCAACATCACTGGCCTTCATCTGATCACCATCTGAACTTGTTGATGACCCAACCAAGTTCTTCTCCTTGACTCCAACATGAGCTACATTCGCCGTGAGCAAGACAACCTTGCACTCCATCCCGAGGTCACCATGCTGCTTACATCTATAACACCTTGGTCCTTCCTTCCTCTTCCCATCACGCCTAGGAGAAACACTTCTCTCTTGCTGATATGAAGTAGAAGGACCATCATCTGCAGCAACCTTCACCGATTTCCTAAACAACCCATCAAGGGAAGTCCAAACCTCTGCAGCTGACTGACATCCACTGATGTGGTCCAAGAGCTCCGATGAGATCACATGCTTGAGAATAGACTCCGCTATCGCATTTGTCTTCTTCCAAGCTCTCATCTCTTCAGCATTGCCAGCAATAACCCCTTGTCTTTTTGCTCCATATACCACCTCCCAAAAGTCCTCGCCAAGAAGAAAGCTCTCAATACAAGACTTCCACCTCTCAAAGTTCATCTCTATAAGGAGTTCAATTCCAAGACTACTTGCATCTTCCACTACCATGGTTCTACCACTGGTTCCCTCTTCACAAGAGCAAACAACCACTACAGTTGATCACTGCTTATCCACTCCAATCCATCTCTGATACCATGTTGAATTTTCCCGGACCTTGGATTGAGCAGGGGTTATCTCAACTTAAGTCAGTCACAAACAGGAACACATGCATCAACAAGAGTTTTTATTGATTAATAGCAATCTTCTTTACAAAGCGAGACATACATGGCGAGACATGCTTCACAAAAACCAACACAGGGAAAGCAGAGACAATTACAAAGACAAGTCAATACAAGCCGCGCGGACTCAAACACCAAGCCGCCGGTCTACTATTATGGAGTCCGCACAATCCGCCAGGTCACCAGACTGCAAGCCAAGCCGCATGGACTGCCCATTATTCCAATGCTAAGCTCTAGTCGCCGATCTGCAAGCCACCTGACCGCGAGGTCGCCTAGCTGCCAGACCGCACAAGTTGCGATGACGAATAGAACAATCCGCCTGAAGCAGGCGACTTATTGAACCCCGAACACAAGTTGCCAAAGAGAAAACCATCTGGTCGCTATCCGCGACCTGCTGTTTACCGCCTGTTGCTTAACCGCAGAGTCTGTACTGTCCCTGACCATAATCAGAGCCAAGTCCTGGCTTTCCAGCGCTATCCGCTCAACCTGCACAGCACAACCTGGTCAACTCTAGCAAACCGCGCGGACAACAAAAGTCAGTCTGCAGCAACTGAACGCAGGCTCACTTACTGTTCATTCGCTCTCTTAGGTTCTCTATTCCTGATGCAACATGGGTACTATATATAGGCACGATGAGGAGTGTGGTCACCGCCCTCGCCGATAGGATCACCGCCACATCCTACAGCAAGAACAAGTGTATCCGTAAGCCCGCAGATACACACCAGTTCGCCGCGCCCTGTGCAGGATAGCTAGTCCGCAAGTGCATCACCAAGGCCGGACACATCGCCAGTCCGCCTTGTCGCCAAATGCCAAGCCAATGCCAATGCTTCACCAAGGTCGGACAATAACACAGTCCGCCTTGTCGCCAAAGGACAAGCCAAGACTACCACAACCGGACTTTGTAACAACTATCTGCCTATCCGCGGACATATCTCCAGTTCGCTTATCCCGAGCCCACCATCCCACAAGGCAACTAACGAACTCAGCGGACACAGCTCCAGACCACTTATCTCGAGCCCACCATCGCCACAAGGTAACTGCCAGACTCAGCGGACACAGCTCCAGTCCGCTTATACTGCGGATACCTCCAGTCCGCATATCCCGCAGACAGCTCCAGTTCGCATATCGCGCAGACTCCTCCAATCCGCATATCCTAAGTCCACAGCCATGCCAGCAAGGCAACTATCGAACTCAGCGGACCCAGATCCAGTCCGCACGCAGTTGTGGACGCAATATCCAGTCCGCTTGTCCACAAACTCGCAACCAAGGCACACAACACTTCTGCCGAGCTTGGCGGACTGAGAAGCGGTCCGCGCTCCGCTGCGCGATCTCCTCGGACTGATCCAAACCTAGACTTGGTACAAAACCAACCAAGTCCACACCACTGGCCACAAGGGCCAGTCCGCACTTACTGGCGGACACTAGAACCAGTCTGCCTGCCCCATAGAACTCCAACACCTCTCCGCACTGACTGGCAACCTTCGCGGCTTCCGCTTGCCGCTTCACCAGAGCAAGACCAAGGCTTCTGCCAAGCCGATCTGCCGAGCTCCAGTTCTTCAGTCCGCTTCTTGCCGGACTCCGCGGATAGAGTCGTTATCTGCCTGGTTACCTTCTGGGATCTAGCTGCTTGCAGATCATAGGCCGGCCTGGCAAACCGTCGCTGATGTTCATGTAGTCCGCACGAACAGACTGCCCAGGCCGCCACAGAATAAGCCGTCATCAACAGCCCTGCCAACCTGGTTGTTCGCCAACCCTGTCCGCGTAGTCTGCGAGGATAGGTTGCCCAAGTCCTCCATTCACCCACTTTCACTTCATAATTTTCAACAGCAACTGCTAGTCTTTGCAAAAGAGAAGTTATACGCAGGTATGATGATATATATAAAAGTAAGTAGCAAGTACCTGAAGGGAACTTGTAAATACCTGCTAATCTCTTCAAAAAAGGAAGAGTAAGAAGCAGATATAATAGAAAATTTGGTTGCAAGTACCTGTGGAGAACTTGCAAATATCTGCTAATCTCCGCAAAAGAGGAGTTAAAAACAAATATGATATAATGGCTAAGTTGCAAGTACCTGGAAGGATCTTGCAGGTATCTGCTGATCTCTATTAGAAAATAGTTAGAAGCAGATAAGATAAAAAAGTAGGTTGCACGTACCTGGAGGGAACTTGCAATTATCTGCTAATCTCAGCAAAAAATGAAAAGTAAGAAGCAGATATGATGAGAAAGTTGGTTGCAAGCACCTGAGGGTGAACTTGCAAATATCTGCTAATCTCTGCAAAAAGGAAGGGTAAGAAGCAGACATGATAGAAAAGTAGGTTGCACGTACCTGGATGGAACTTGCAATTATCTGCTAATCTGTGCAAGAAAAGAGTTAGAAGCAGAAATGATATATGAAAGCATGATGCAAGTACCTGAATGGAACTTGTGAATGCTAACTGTTGATATGATAAGATTGATGTGATCGGATATCAGAAGAAATGTCTGACGAACTCTGCTAAAGATCAGACCGCGATTGCGATCTTTTTGCGAGATCAAATATGATATCTTTAATATGAAGTGCAGATCAGCAAGATGAAACCACCTTAATTAGACTCCAATTGCATGGCTTGTCCATCAAGAAGAGCCAGATTCTTTGTTCAATGATTGGTTCCATTATCATTCAATAAGAGTGTCAAAGAGCTTGTAAATCATTATCTGATAGAGCTTTGTGCAAGCAATGCATATAAGATGAGTATAAGTAAAATGAATGTTGTTAATCCTTTTGATAGTTCGGATTTAACCTGTTAACCTGTGAAAAAGGCAGTTGATAAAAGGAGGTCTGTACTCGGAGATGATCAAGAAAACATTGGATGTTGCCAGAGGTGTTCCTCGTGGGCCTTAAGCATCACTTGCCTGAGGAAGGTCATTAAGAGTGTAGTCCTACTTTGAGCGGGCTGGTCGTGCTTCCTTTAGAAGGGCATAAGAGAGAAAAGCATAGGTAATCCTGAGAAGGATCTTTAGATACACTGATCTCATGCATCGAGTTACAACATCGCCGATCAGTTAGGCCAGGTGTGCCAAGTGTTCTATAACATTGCTTGGCTTTGGAAAGATCAGCAGAGTCGTGGGCCCCACAAAATAATGGATTGAGAGTACCATAGAGTATTCAGCCATCAAAATCATGAGATGATCGAAGAGACAAGTCTACACTTGATCGTCATTGCTTGTCAAGAAAAGATCATCGTAACTGTAATGTATCCTTAGCAAAGCACAACAAAGCTAACACATGGGACCTCCATTGATGCACGCTTTGTGTTAGATGCTGGCTAGGATCCGAAGTCTGATGTGGTTTACGGCAAGTTTACCGATAGCACAAGTAATATAAAATGGGCGAATTTTCCCAAGTATCGATCTCAAAGAACACAGTACGGTGGGGTTAATTTTGAGGAGGACTTGAGATTGAAGTCCTTATGTCGGTGTTTACGAAGGGGGTTTTGATTGTTTGTGGAAAAAGAAAGTAAAACACTAATAAACTACTCCTATGCAATTCCTCTATGCAATGCTTCGCCAGGGGGATGGAAATCTACACGGGCCGCTATGCACCGAATCGCTAGGTGGATGGACGAGAAGGCTTGCAGATGAGGTGGTGAGAATGGCGGAATGAGGGTCGTGAGTACCTCTTGGCAACGTACGTCACTAGCAATTGCTAGTGTGGCACTGTGTGGTGGAGTATGGATAAGGGCGCACCTCAAGCAAATAACGTGAATATAGAATAACATAGACATGATTGTACAGGAACGTATATCAAATTAAGCACACTTCATCAAATACATAGAGATCAAACTACACTATCAACAACAAAATAAGAAGAGAGTGTGAAATCGACTGGATCCGAAGTGCTGTTGAGGGTTCACGGAAGGAATCGTCGGGTTGTCAATCCGCATCCTATCTCGGTCCTCAACTGCGTCCAAGGTAGAGGAGGCTGTCACTAACTCCTAATGGACCCGTCTTCTTCGTGTCACGATCCGGTGGAGGATGACATAAACTCCTCCGAGCTTGATGATGAAACCTAGGTCAAACCCTTCTTGAAGCTCAAGGATGAAGGAGGAGGCCGAGAGGAAGCTCTGGCTTGAATTTGGCATTAAAAGCTTGCCCGGAGCCCCTCCCTACGGTGGAGGAAGAAGGATATCGGCGGAACCCTCCTCGGAGACGAAAATGGCGGAGAAAAAGTCCAGAATGCGGAATTAGGGCGGAACCTGTGTATTTATAGATTGCAGAAATTATAATGCACACAATAAGTGGCGCACGACTAGTGGTCGTGCACACTGTGTCCTGTGATAGTGCGTATTGGCATGAAAGAACCTGGTAAAAAATGGAATCAATACACACGACCAGTGGTGCACGACCAGTGGTCATGCGCACTGTATCCTGTAATAGTGCATATTGGCATGGCAGAACCTGGTAAAAAATGGAATCAATGCACACGATTAGTTGCCCACGACCAGTGGTCGTGCACTAAGGAATCCACTAAGCGTGCGAGTGTAAAAACACACGATCAGTGGCACTTAGGAATAAATGGGCCCCAAACCTACCCAGAGCACCCACACAACCCCTGTACCTGCAGGAAAAACTAACCAATGATATGTGCAGACATCCCAGGTGATCACAATAAGAAGTACAATAAATAAAAGTAATAAAAATACACAACCACGACATATAAGTGCACTTCCTATTGAAATAAAGATTAGATGAAATATATACGATAACGAACTAAAAGTGAAGTGCTAGTGAAAGAAAACTAGCCCAGATGAGTCCGAAAATCAGTATATAAATAGGACTCATCACACTCCCAAACTTACCTGTTTGCGCGTCTCGAGCAAACAATATCTTTGCAGATAGGGAAAATAAACTAGCTAACATAGAAGTTGAGATACAGAGTACCATGCGAATTCGCATGCTCACACGCGTAAAAATATAATAGAGGAAATTTCTAAGTATACAAAATAGTTTATACTTTTCACAATGCGTATCAAGATTTTATTACAACTCAAAAATGGAATCACGGTGAATCTTCTGGTCACGCTTGTGGAGAAAGTAGACATGCCACTCAGGCGAGCATTGCCAAAGACCTGAGCTTAGGATCACCTCCAAAGAAATCCATCAATGTCGGGGACCATATGCTTGCCCGTACACACTCTCTCCATGGTACTAGTTCGACTCAAGCGTGAATCCGTAGTACTTTAGGATAAGAGATGAGTTTGGGTTTCAGTGAGGTAAACACAGATAAATAAGAAGACTACACACCTAACTCAAATGAGCTAGCATAAAAAAGAATCTATCCGCTAACCAAAATACATGCGGGTACACCACACCTTTAAAGTTAATTTTTAAAATATGGGTGTGTGCACTGCCTACTCCAAATACAATCTCATCTCAATTAGAATTTTCAATTATACTTTTTCTTTTCACTTTTCTTTTTCACAATTAATTTTTATATAATTTTTTTAAAATCATCTTTTTATTTTAACAATTTCAACAAATAAAACTTTGGAGCACATCCACATATTCACAACGAATATCACCACATCAACACCCCAAAATGAAAATTTAAAACACTAAAGCTCGACTTAGGTGTGCGACTAGGACCAACTATGAGGCTTTGGAGAAATAATGGTGGAGTTGAATCAAAAGAAGGGGTAGACACAACGGGGCTAGCGAAGATAAGATGTTAGGAATGGTACAAAGCTCAACCGGGCCAAAATGATGGCCTACATCACGCTCATGCTTGACTAACCATGCAACAATGCTTCGAGAGTAGCTTGGGGCAAGTTCTTAGACACCGAGAAAGATGATCCTTCCTCCCGACTCGAGCAAAATGAGTCTAGTGACGGCTACACACATCCAATCACTACCGTTCAGTTCACACCGGATTCACCAATTTTTGGTAGAATAAATAGTACTTATTGAATTAGAAAATTATAAACTATAAGCATACAGAAAAATTAAATCTACTCCAATTTTTACACGAGACGAGAGCACTCGACTAGGAGCACTGCAGTAGTCAACATTTTACTATGTCTCACAATCCTATGACAACACAATAATTTTCCCAAATCATACATAAGAAACGAGTTTAACTCACAGCACGCTAACAGCTAAGCACGCGCTTATGTGGGTGCAGTGGTGTGCGATGCAATGAAATAATCAAAATAAAAAAATAAAAGCTTTTAGTATGCAAATGAAATGTGCGCGTGCAAAAGGTAACAAATACTGGCTCTCCACCAGACTTGAACTAAGCTGAACCCCATATGATATTGAAATTAAAATCAGATAGATATAAGGGAAGAGGTTACCCAATGCTCAGCTAGTTAGCATACCAGAAGATGCGTGAAAAAGCAGAAGCAGGTCCGCTAAACGAAGAATCACAACCACGCCAATACGAATTTGCGATGAATACCTGCAGGGGTGAGCTCCGCAAAAAACAAAATAAAAATAGACAAAATACAAAGAAATACTAAAACTAAGATAGATGTGAAAAATAAAAATGCAGAATATATAAGATAACTACTGGGGTTATTGTCCTCCCAGAACGACTTATTAAATTTTATACATTTCTAGCTAATGGGCCTATGAAAAGAAAAGTGCACAGATAACTGTTCCATTATCCATTTCCGTAACGGGTACCGATGCAGCGATAAAACAGTTACCCTGCTGCCCAAATAATCATACCTGATCCTCACCGGCAGAGGAAATAGGAAGTAAGAAGAGGAGGAGCGTTGGTCCTCATTCATCTCACCACAAAATAAATCCTTGCCCAGCAAGGTATCATCTACAAGGAGACGACAGGAGGAGAAGCCAATTAATGGAGCTTCCACAACAGAGGAGGAATCAACCTCCTTGCGAGAGAGGATGCTATCATCCAAGACTCGAGCTGAATGCTCCAATTCCTCCTGAAGCACCTGTGAAGACTCAACCCACACAGGATCAGATACAGAAAGGGGATCAAGAAATACAGGAGATGAAAACTAAAATAATCAAAAATAGGGGAAGTGGTCTCGGTCTCACTCCCAGAAGGATCCAAGCATAGATCATCGTCGTTGTCATATGAGTCATAGCGAGGGGAATCCAAGAGCTCGAGGTCCTTGGTGGTGGTTTGGACCTCCTCATCCGACAAGGAAGTGAAAACTTTCTCATCAGAAAGGATCTCCTCATCATCCCACCTCGGTGCGTCATCATGTTCCAAGGTGTCACACTCTCCATTAGAGAGAATAACATCCTCATCGCACATTGGTGCAACCTCAGTTTTTGAATCACTATCCGGCATAACATCATCAACCGACTCACTAAAAATTGAGATAGATAATTCTTGCAAAGAAAGTGAAGGAACAACAACATCATAGAAAATATTTATGGGTTCCTCCTCTGGGGGTGAATCCAAAAGAGGGGAAGAATGCATAAGGAGCAACGGCACCACAATGTCGTCACACAGATTAGCCGAAAGTCTGATTGGTATATCCGCAGCAGTCCCCCATACATAAGGTGGTACTGCGAATACATCACCATAATCAGAAGGGGCAACAAATTGAGAGGTGGATGAAACGAATCAGATACCTGGTTCATCATCCTCCTCCAACTGGTGCTGAAATTCTGCGCAATCTTTCAACACGTGCTCGGTGTTACGATAACATAAACATTGTTTTCCATTACACCTCAGTCCTAGTGGGACCGCAGAGGAATAAGAAAAAGGTGAAGGCGTAGAAGAGAAGTGACCATAAGACTTGGGTATGGTGTATGAAGTACCATAAGAGGACGGTGTTCCATACACTGAACCACGAGAATTACGCTCACTATCTTCATTGGGGCACTTATCAATACCATGCCTATAATCCCCGCACCATCTGCAATGGATATTGATATAAGAAAACATGGTGCAACAAGAAAGAATTCACCAAAAGAAATATTATGTGCAAAAATTAACTACACACTAGCAAATAAAAGAAAAGGAATGCCTGCAGCTGAAAAATTAAAACTAGGAACAAAGAAAAATAAGCAACAAATTCTAAAAACTAAAGCAAAGAAGAAACATGAAATGAACAAATGGAAAAGGGTTTCTATCTCCTATCTCTCTCTCTCCAAAAACTCACACGACTGTGTTCCCCGGCAACGACGCCAAAAACTTGATGTGGTTTACGACAAGTGCACCGGTTGCACAAGTAATATAAAATATGCAAATTTTCCCAAGTATCGATCTCAAGGAATACAGTAAAGTGGAGTTGATTTTGAGGAGGACTTGAGATTGAAGTCCTTAGGACAATGTTTACGAAGGGGGTTTTTATTGGTTGTGAAAAAAGAAAGTAAAACACTAATAAACTACTCCTATGCAATGCCACTATGCAATGCTTCGCCAAGTGGATGGAAAACTACAGGGGCTGCTATGCCCCGAATCGCTAGGCATATGAAGGAGTAGGCTTGCGAATGAGGTGGTGAGAACGACAGAATGAGGGTCGTGAGCACCTCTTCGCTACGCATGCCACTAGCAATTGCTAGTGCGACACTGTGTGGTGGAGGATGGATAAGGGCGCACCTCAAGCAAATAATGTGAATATAGAATCAGATAGACATGATTGTACACAAACATATATCAAATTAAGCACACTTCATCAAATACATAGAGATCAAACTACACTATCAACAACAAAAGAAGAAGAGAGTGCAAAATAGATCGGATCCGAAGTATTACTGAGGATTCACGGAAGGAATTGCTAGGTTGTCAATCTGGACGCTAGCTCGGTCCTCAACTGTGTCCGGGGTAGAGGAGGTTGTCACTAACTCCCAATGGACCCGTCTTCTTCGTGCCACGATCCGGTGGAGGATGATGCAAACTCCTCCGAGCTTGATGATGAAAGCTAGGTCAAACCCTTCTTGAAGCTCAAGGATGAAGGAGGAGGCCTAGAGTAAACTCTGGCTTGAATTTGGCGTTGAAAGCTTGCCCGGAACTCCTCCCTACGGTGGAGGAAGAAGGATATCGGCTAAACCCTCCTCGGAGATGAAAACGGCGGAGAAAAAGTCTAGAATGCGGAATTAGGGTGGAAACTACGTATTTACAGATTGCAAAATTATAATACACACGATAAGTGGCGCATGATCAGTAGTCATGCGCACTGTGTCCTTTGATAATGCATATTAGCATGGCAGAACCTGGCAAAAAATGGAATCAATGCACATGATCAGTGGCACATGACTAGTGGTTGTGCGCACTGTGTCCTTTTATAGTGCGTATTGGCATGGCAGAACCTGGTAAAAAATGGAATCAATGCACACAATCAGTGGCGCACGACCAGTGGTCGTGCACTAAGGAATCAACTGAGCGTGCGCTTGTAAAAATGCACGATCAGTGGCCCTTAGGCATAAATGGGCCCCAAACCAACCCAGAGCACCCACACAACCCCTGTACCTACAGGAAAAACTAACAACTGATATGTGCAGACATTCCAGGTGATCACAGTAAGAAGTACAATCAATAAAAGTAACAAAAATATGCAACCACTGGCCTATAATTGCACTTCCTATTTAAATAAAGATTAGATGAAATATATACGATAACGAACTAAAAGTGAAGTGCTAGTGAATGAAAACTAGCCCAGATGAGTCCGGAAATCAGTATATAAATTAGACTCATCACACCCCCAGACTTACCTGTTTGCGCGTCCCGAGCAAACAAAATCTATGCATATAGGGAAAATAAACTAGCTAACATAGAAATTGAGATACGGAGTACCATGCGAAGTCGCATGCTCGCGCCCGTAAAAATATAATAGAGGAAATTTCTAAGTATACAAAATAGTTTATACTTTTCACAATGCGTATCAAGATTTTATTACTACTCAAAAATGGAATCACGGTCATTTGGATGAATATCTAGAGGGGACACCTTTCATGCACATCATGTAGCTCATTAGGTCTACATATGGTAAAGCGGTAGAAATAATATAACATGTAAGCCTTGGCAGGAGAAGGTGATTTAGTTGGCGTATTTGGTCTGGTTGGATAAGAAAGAGGTCATAAGTTAAAGTCAAGTTGTGATAGTCTGGTTGACTAGGATGCAAGGTTGTTCTCGGGATCGACGATGGATTGTCGTTCACTTGAAAGAAGTCTAGATACACTTATGTTTAGTTCAAGTGTAAGACCAGGAGAGTTAGGACATGCGTATATACCAACAATAATAAGTACCTTGCACACTGTGCCCTGTGATACTCCGTATTGGCATGGCAGAACCTGGCAAAAAATGGAATTAATGCAAACGATCAGTAGCGCATGACCAGTGGTCGTGCACACTAAGTCCTGTGATAGTGCGTATTGGCGTGTCATAACATGGTAAAAAATGGAATCAATGCACACGATCAGTAGCGCACGACCAGTGGTCGTGCGCTAAGGAATCCACTGTGCGTGCGCGTGTAAAAACATACGATCTGTGGCCTTTAGGCATAAATATGACCCAAACCAACCCAGAGCACCCACACAACCCCTGTACCTGCAGGAAAAACTAACCACTGATATGTACAGACATTCCAGGCGATCACAATAAGAAGTATTATCAATAAAAGTAAAAAAAAATACACAACCACGGACCTATAAGTGCACTTCTTATGGAAATAAAGATAAGATGAAATATATACGATAACGAACTAAAAGTGAAGTGCTAGTGAAAGAAAACTAGCCCAGATGAGTCCAAAAATCAGTATATAAATATGACTCATCAAAGTCCCGTAATCCACCCCACGAGAGTTAGATAGCACCCACTACACATATGCGAACACTACCCGCAATATGTGGTCATTATGGTCTTACGCCGTAGTCAAACCTCGAGGGGGCTTATAATAAGACTTGGCGATGTCTCGGTGGTTCAGTGATCTCTTTGGCAAAGAGAAAAATAGAGGAGGAAACACTCCAAAAAAGGGAAGTGTCAGTATGGGATATCTGACGTAAAATTTATTGAAACATATGAAAGAAACACTTAGAAGTATTTTTAGAAAGAAAATGTATGAAATGTGTAAAGTAAGAGTAACTGACAATGATTTGGAGGAGCTTTGAGGACTTTGCGTTGTTCTCCTTCATCTTAGAATAGGTTTCCCAACATGCCCTCGTCATTGGCATCGATGGTCTCGTTAATAATGAGGTTGGGGTGATTGTTGATTTGACTCACTCCCTTTGAGCAGCAAGGAATGTCCGCTGCTTCTTTGCCTTTTGAAGTTTATGGATCAGAGTGGTCATCTTTAGGGAACATGTCATGCATCTTCCCCTTCCTCAATATCCTTTGTACTAGTTGAAGAAGTGCTCGACAGTTTTCAGTTGAGGGCCCTTACTATTTACAGAATTCGCAGTACGTATCCGATACTTTAGATCTTTGATCAGTCGGCTGGTAAGGCCTTTTGAAATTAGCCCTAACCTTCATGACTTGGCTTACTTCTTGCATGGCCTCGTCTAGTTCAGACTCTGGCAAGTCGTCATCTTGGTGCTGATGAACCGAAGCTATTTGCGTAGCTGGGTCTGGTAGTAATAACAATTGATCTTGGGCACGTTCCTGGCGCCTTCTTCACGCACGGGCATCTTACTCGGTTCTGTGGTTGGCCGTGCGTCTTCTTCACGCACGGGCGGAAGCACCCGTGCGTGCGTAAAATGCACGATTATACCCGGTTGCCTGCAATTTCAGCTCTCTGTCGTTATCCGTGCGAAATACTTCACGCACGGGCGGATCGCCCGTGCGCGAAGGAAACGCATGGGGCAACGCTTCTTCTTCCTCAGGCATTTTTTGGATATTAATATCACACGGTTCACGCACGGTCATGCGCCAGACCGTGCGTGACCATTATTTCTGACTTTTACTATTTAAGCAGCAGATTTATTCTTGACTGGGACATCTCCGTTTTCTCCTGCCATTTCCGCCCCTTTGAGCGGGAACTCATCCCTCCAGCCTTCATTTTCTCTCTCCTCCCTGTAGGGTTGATCCGGCCACCCATTCTCCTCCAAAGAGCTTGCTAAAGCTTTGTCTCCGACCGCCATCGCCATGGCCGACCTCCAAGCTACTGTTTGAGTTCTTAGTTGCAGAACTTGTGAAGCATTTCGCTCTGATCCGAGTCAGCGACCACAACACGAATAAGACAGGTGTGAAGAAGGAAGAGACAGACCTTCAGGATCCCAGATACCTTCCAAAGACCGAGCTAGGACGAGTTTCGACAACCCTCGCTTCCGGCCGTGAACTTGGAGAGCCTTCGAGTGCTTGCTTGTGTTTCACCCCCTCTTTTCTTGGATTTGCTTTAACCTGAACTTGTGCTAGTATGCTAGAGGTTTAATAACCGTGTTTTGCTCAAGGTCTTGCTATGGTTTTGTGTGGTGATTTCTTGATCATGATGTGGGTTGATGAGCTTCATATTTATTAGAAAAGGTTGTGTTTGAGCCGTTATAGCCACTTCTAGAAGCGCACGATGCGAAGAGGTGTTTACGACCCTCGATACTTTGTTTGTCTTCGCTATTACTCTTTGGAGTAATTCACCCTGGCGAAGCGGTGATATCGACCCGCACTAGATTAATTCTGCTTAGTGTAGGAAACCCAAAATCAAACCCCTCGTTTTTACTTAGCACTTTCATTCATTTCTCTGAAAGCGGAATCCATGCTCCCTACTTGCACTCTGCGTGAGATCGATACTTGGGGAAGGTACTCCTCCCTTTTATTACTTGGACGTGAATGATAAGCTTACCGCCAGTGCATCAAGTTTTTGGCGCCGTTGTCGGGGAGTGCAACTGTTGCGTGGATTTTGTTTCTTTTGGGAAAAGTTTGTGAGTGTTTTGGTGTTTTTAGTGTTTTCTTTTTGTGAGTGTTGTATGACAGATCTGAACCCTGGTGGAAGGGGCGAAGATTTGGGTGTTGATCTTGAGACTGCACGAGCGAGGAGAGCTCGCATGCGGGCTGCTACAGCTGAGGGAAGGATGGATGACTTGGGCCATTTGGGAAATGGCCAAGGGGAACGAATCGTTGAGAACCAGGATGTGGCCCAGCCTCGCATTAGGACAATGCGGGATTTCACTACCCCTACAGTGGGGAGTGTTTATCTAGGGTTCGGGCCAGCCATAGCCAATAATCATTTTGAGATCAAGCCTGTGATTTTGAATATAATTAGGAACAATACACAGTAATCGGGTTTGTCGAGCTAGGATCCTCAGCTACATTTGGCTAAGATTTCGTAGATATGCGGTACTTTCCACTATACGGGCATTGCGGATGAAGTTTTGCAACTAGAGTTATTCCCTTTTTCACTAAGGGATAGGGCCAAGACGTGGCTACATACGATCGCGCCTGGCACCGCTGCCACCTGGGAAGCTTTATCTTCCATGTTTTTTTGCTAAGTTTCATCCTATTGATAAAGTTGTTAATGCTCGCAGGGAAATAGCCACGTTCAGATAGCTGGATCAAGAAACTCTTTCTGAGGCATGGGAGAGATTTGCCGACCTGCAACGTCGTTGTCCTCAACACGGCTATGGGCCTTGGAATTTGGTGGAGATATTTTATTTCGCCATTGAGCCAAATTTCAGGGCAATGATCGATGCGGCGGCGGGTGGCACGATCATGAACTTATCTCCTGATGAAGCGTTGAGACTCCTTAAAGACACAGCCTCCCACAGCACGTACTGGACAGCAGGCAGGAATGATCCTAGAGGGGCGAGAAATTTGTTTGATGTAAATGCAGTGGGGCTGCACGCTGAATCGAGCCATCCTGCCTTGGATGCGAAATGATGTTGACCTGATCGACCCCATGGCCTGCCCCTGTGATGAGCATATCGTGTCAGGGTTCTGGTAACTCTGGACACCATGCTTGTGAGTGCCCCGCGGGTGAGCTATTTGCTGACCAGGAAGGTATGGCTCGTGAAGAAAATGTAAATTCTATAAATAATCAAAATCGTGTAGTGCTTTACAATAATACTTATAACCTAATGCGAGAAACATCCTAATTTCTCGTGGAACCAAAATGCGCCCGGTCAAAGATGGCAGGTGGGACAGCATCAATTCGATGCCTAGGCTTCTGGTAGCCCGTCGCGACCATCTCAGCCGGGTCATAATCAGAATTTGCAAGGGACGCTCAAGAGCACGTTAGAGGAGATGATGGAAAAGTTTGTTGAAATGGCCTAGTCGAATATGGCTACTCAGACTTCTTCCATGTGGAATTTGGAAACGCAATTGGGATAATTGGCCCACGTATTTTCTGAGCGCACCCGCGGCACTCTTCCTAGCAGCACGGAGAAGAATCCTGATGAGCAGGGGAAGAGTGTTGAGGATGTGGGGGAATGTAATGCCCGTGAAACGACTGTTAAATGTGAGATTAATGCCATAGAAACTCTAGCGCTATGAAATTAATACCCATCCTTGGGGTCCCCTTCCTAAAAGCCAGTGGGACGATGTTGCATTTTGATGCTAGTGGCGTCACTGTTGCGCCTAAAGTTAATGCACCTTTACTGCCTTCATCTCCTTAATTAAGTTTTGTTCACCTCGTAAAACAAGTGAACTGAACTATCGTTTCATCTAATGATGTTTCTAGTGGTGTTAAGTCAGATTTTCAATCGATGGGACAAGAACAGGTTGAGGAAGTTTTTGAAATGCCAATGACAACTAAAGGGAAAGAAGTGACACGGGTCCTTGATGTGATGCCTGATGCTGCTACAAAGATGGATGTGCTGTGCACGCCGGATGTGGGCGTGCAAAATTTCGATTTTAAAACTGCAATTTGTTTAGCCAAAGTCAGTAAAACTATGAAACAGGTAACATGGGATGATCTTGCACCCTCAGTGGGTGAAGAAAGGATTACCCTGATTTTGGATGTTAATCTAGCTGCTGAAGAGCCGGGTGTGACCTTACCTCCCTGACGCTCCTCTTCTGTGGAATTAAAATGAAAGGAGTTGCTTCTGCGCAAAGCGTAGAGTTTTGCCCGTAGGCGCGGGATGGAGGAGGGTAGGGGTAGGGGAGAACTGTCTTCCTTGGGCCCTAAAGCTCTCCCCTCTTCCTCATTTCGCGTGTCTAGGGGGATCTATCACGAATCAGAGTTTAGATGAAAGTGAGAGATCTCTGGGGACGTCTCCATTTGTCATGTTGCTGCTAGTGTTTTATTTGCTTAATGTTGTGTGTGACTTTGAATTGTCTTTCTCTGCGTATTAAACTTTTGCTACCTGAACATTGCATAAAACTATTAATACAGGTATTTGGTCCACCTTAAGGACGGTAAAGAAAAGGGCTTTTGGGAGACAACCCAATTTAGCAGCATTTAATTTATTTGTTTAGCTTTTTGAGTGTGCATGCCTATTATTTGCTTGGTTGGAGATGTGCTTCTTGCAGGTGATTTTGTCTGGGTCGTGGGATTATTGATCTAGTTTAAAGCCAATCTTCTGGTATGCTCATCTTCTGAGCATTGGGTAACTTCTCCCCTTATCTCATTTTGATTTTAACTTCAACATATTTTGTTGTACTTCTCGCTTAAGTCTGGGGGAGAGGTTGTCGATGTTGCCTTTGCACGTGCACTTCATTTGCATACCAGTAGCTATTTTTAATTTATTTGTTTAGTTCATTGCATTGCGCATCATTGCACCCACATGTGCGCGTACTTAACTTTTTGCGTACGGCGAGTCAAACTTGTTTCTTTCATTAGATTTAGGAAAATTACCTTGCTAACTAGGATTGTGAGACCTTGCTGTGCTCCTAGTCGAGTGCTCCCGTCTCATGTAGAAATTAGAGTAGAATTAATTTTTCTGCATGCTTTTAGTTATATATTTTTCTAATTGCGTATATTTTTTTATTCTACTCAAAAATTGCTGAATCTGGTGTGAATCTGACGGTAGCTTAGGGATGTGTATAGACAGCCGTTAGATTCGTATTGCTCGAGTCGGGAGGATGGATAGTCTTTCTTGTTGGCTAAGAACTCGCCCCATGCTACTCTCGAAGCATTGGTGCATGGTTAGTTAAGCGTTAGCATGATGTAGGCCATCATTTTGGCCAGGTTGAGCTTTGTAACCGTTCCTAACATCTTATCCTCGCTTGCCCCGTTGTGCCTACCCCTCCTTTGGTTCAACTCCACCTTTATTTCACCAAAGCCTAGTAACCGAACCTATTCGCACCCCCAAGTCTAGCTTTACTGTTTTCTAATTTCAGGATGGGGGTGTTGATGCAGTGTTGTTCTTTGAAAAATTTGTTGTTGTGCTCCCATGAATTTATTTGCTGGACTTGTGTAAAAGAAAAAGAAGAATTAAGAAGAAAATTTATAAAAACAAAATTTGAAAAAGAAAGAAAAAGAGAAAAGAAAAGTATAACTGATAATCTGATTTGAGTTAATATATTTTTTGGAGTAGGCGGTACGCACATCCGTATTTTAAAAATTAAGTCAGGGAGGGTGGTGTACCCGTGTGTTTTGTGGGTAGCGGATCGACTATTTTTGTACTATCTCAGTTGGGTTTTCTGCGTAGCCTTCATTTTTATCCTTGATTACCTCGCCTTAACGCAAGCCCCATTACTACACGAAGTCCTACAGACTCACACTTAAAGAAAACTAGTGCCGTGGAGAGAGTGCGAACGGGAAAGCATATGGTCACCGACATTGGTGGATTCCTTTGGAGGTTGTCCCGAATCCCGATCTTTGGCAATACTAGCCTTAGCAGTGAGTCTATTTTCTCCCAACGCGTGACTGGAGGATTCATCGCGATTCTGTTTTTGAGTAGTCATAGAATTTTTATTACATAGGCTGAAAAGTATAAATTATTTTGTATGCTTAGAAATTTTCTATACTATATTTTTACGCCCGCGAGCGTTCGACTTCGTATGGTACTCCGGATCATAATTACTGTGTTAGTTAGTTCTTTTTCTTGTCTGCAAGGATCTTCTTTTCTCGGGACGCGCAAATAGGTAAGTCTGGGGGTGTGATGAGTCCTGTTTATATAGGGTTTTGCGGACTCATCCGGGCTGGTTTTCATGACTTTGCACTTCACTTTTCGGTTGTTTTCATTGATATTTCGTTCCTACTGTGTTTCACATTTAGTGTACTTTTATAGCTCATGGGTACGCAATTGCGCATTCGATTGCTGGGGGTATGCACTTGGTGCTCCCCAGGGCTCGTTCCAGTAGTTTTTATTGCATTTTGTTGATTGCTGGAGGCTCCTCCTTGTGAGTTTTTATTGTGTGCAGGTGGTCATTTTTCCCCACTTCAGAATTCTGATTTGTGAAAAATGCACGGTCGTGCATTTTCTTGTCTCACGGTTTGTTTCTGTCGTGCATTTTCTACAAATTATTTTGGAAGATTGACCAGCCCGTGCGATTGCTTCACGCACGGTTTCTTCAGAACCGTGCACGAAGGAAACGCACGGTTTTCCTGTAGCCTTCTGGTTTTACTCTGTTCTGTGGTTGGTCGTGTGTCTTCTTCACGCACGGGCAGAAGCACCCGTGCGCATGTAAAACGCACGATTACACCCTGTTGCCTGCAATTTCAGCTCTTTGTCGTTATCCGTGCGAATTACTTCACGCACAGGAGGATCGCCATTGCGCGAAGGAAATGCACGGGTCAACGCTTCTTCTTCCTCAGGCATTTTCTGGATATTAATATCGCACGGTTCATGCACGGTCGTGCGCCAGACCGTGCGTGCCCATATTTTCTGACTTTTACTATTTAAGCAGCAGATTTCTTCTGGACAGGGACATCTCCGTTTTCCCCCGCCATTTCTGCCCCTTTGAGCGGGAACTCGTCTCTCCAGCCGTAATTTTCTCTCTCCTCCCTGGAGGGTTGATCCTACCACCCATTCTCCTCCAAATAGCTTGCTAAAGCTTTATCTCCGAACGCCATCGCCATTGCTGACCTTCAAGCTACTGTTTGAATTCTTAGTTGCAAAACTTGTGAAACATTTCACTCTGATCCGAGTCAGCGACCACAAGACGAAGAAGACGGGTGTGAAGAAGGAAGTGACAGCCCTTCGGGATCCCGGATACCTTCCGAAGACCGAGCTAGGACGAGGCTCGACAACCCTCTCTTCCGGCCGTGAATCTTGGAGAGCCTTCGAGTGCTTGGTTGTGTTTCACCCCCTCTTTTATTGGATTTGCTTTAACCTGAACTTGTGCTAGTATGCATGAGGTTTAGTAACCATGTTTTGCTCAAGGTCTTGCTATGATTTTGTGTGGTGATTTCTTGATCATGATGTGGGTTGATGAGCTTCATATTTGTTAGAGAAAGTTGTGTTTAAGCCGTTCTAGCGACTGCTAGAAGCGCGCGATGCGAAGAGGTGTTTACGACCCTCGATAGTTTATTCGTCTCTGCTATTACTCTTTGGAGTAATTCACCCTGGCGACGCGGTGACATCGACCCGCACTCGATTAATGTTGCTTAGTGTAGGAAACCCAAAATAAAACCCCTCGTTTTTACTAAGCACTTTCATTCATTTCTCTGAAAGTGGAATCCATGCTCCCTACTTGCACTCAGCGTGAGATCGATACTTAGGGAAGCTACTCCTCCCTTTTATTACTTGGCCGTGAACGGTAATCTTACCGCCAGTGCATCGATGACTTCCCTGAAAGTTAAGAAATCTTGCTGGACTTCCCAGGGCAGATTCCCGGAAGAGGTTTTGACGAGCTGCAAACTCATTCATTTTGAGGTCGCCAAGGGGCTGCAGTCCCTTGCGGAAAGGTTGGTGTGTAAGCAGGAGGATAGACCGGCGGATAAGCCGGAGCATAAGTTTGCGGATTCTCTGAAGTTGGGTTATCTGGATGAACTGGTGCCGCTGTGGATTGCATCTCTAATCACTGCGCAATTGCAGCTAGAGTACAATTGATTACATGAAATTGTTGGGCGGTTTCACGACACAATTGCTCCAAGGTTTCCCAAAGTTAGTCCTCACCAGAACTTAGAGCAATGTTCTCGGCTGATTGATGATCTGAAATGGCTAACTGTCATTTTCACTGTCTGTTCGAGATCTGAAGGTCGTGTGTTAACTGTTAATCTGCGAAAAGTGGAGCAAAGGAGGGGAGGTACAGACACCAGCAGCTAACCGGTCTGTTCGGTCTCACAAGCTAGGATGAGGTGAAGAGGTTGATAAGGATGCGGGGAAAAGCTTCTGAGAGCTCGAGAGTGGGGCAAGAGCTTGACCAAGGGTTACAGGGATAAAAAAAAGGTGGATGCTGATCTGAGTGCGGAGATGGCCGGGAGGTTGATTAGGAACTGCCGAGCAGACGGTTACTTTGACTGTTTAGTTTTCAGGTTGATGCCGAGAGAGTTCAGTTGAGAGGAAGAGGGGGCCGCTAGCAGTGACAACAGCGGGACTTCGCCCACCGCGACTTAAATGCCACTCTTGCGACGAGCTTTCCTTTATTTATATTTCAGTGTTACAGTTTAAGTTGTGTCCTTTACATGGAAAGCAAGCAAATAAAGGGTACAATGGTGGAAGATGGAGGCTTGCGAAGGAAGTTGCCAGAAAGGCCGCGCGAACTGATCAGAGAGGTCGGCAGACCGCACGGTTAACTGATCTCGCAGCTCGCTAGAGCAAGCTGAGTGGACTGCGCAATCAGGCATAGAGGACAGCTGAGGTCGCGCGGATTGGATAGGTTTGTCCGCTGGATCTGATGCCTTGACCTTGTCGATGGTTGTCCTCGGTCGTCTGTGTGTGTGTCCCCCTTGAATGAGAGGTATGGGGTCTATTTATAGGCACAAGGAGGTAATGAATTTTTGTAACGTCACCACCGGTGAGTTGGTGAGTTGTGTGAGTAGAACAAGGAGACCTCCGTGTCCGCACCATGCTGTGCGGTTTGGGACTTGCCTTCTAGAGATGATTCTGCTGTGGCGGAAGGGGACGAGTCCGCCTCTTTTGTGCTGAGCGAGCCCGCGGCAAGGTATGCAGGCTGAAGAGTTACCCGCCTGCAGCAGGGAAGAAGCGGGTGTTAGCTGGAAAGATGGGTGGCGGACTGCATAGTGAGTCCTCCTCTACTGCAGGGAAGCATGCTGGTCGAAAGGTCTCATCAATGTAGGCAGACTGAAGGGTTGGACTGCATGACGAGTCCGCTCAGCCCACGGAGGACGGGATGAGTCCAGTGAATGTTGTACGGATTGATGGAGAGCTGGAGCATGTCCACGCTCCTTGTGCGGACTGAGATAGATTCCGTGAACTGTAAGTGTTCGAGTGCTGGTCGACCGGCCGACCTGGCTGACTGAAGAAGCACGTTGCCCCCTCTATTGAATTTCGCTACCTGTTGGATGGACAGGCATGACACCCTTGTTGGGCGTCCTAGAGGTTGTCGCCCTCTGTTGGATGACCTGAAGGCGGGTCGCCGACTGCCGGGCGGACAGAGGTGGACTAGGTCGCACCCGTTGGTGGATGACCTGGAGAGTTTTTGCCTGCCCGACGACTTGAAGCTCGTTGCCTATCATTGAGCGACCTGGAGACAAGTCACCTGATAATGTGGTGGTTTGACTTGCTTGTCGTGCAACTACCAGGAGTGGGCTGATGAAGACCGTGACTCCTGCCGAGCATGTGGCTACATGGCGGTCCGGGCGGATAGGAATCCGAGTCCCCCACTTAGTTGGATAATTTGCATCTACTGGGGCAAAGTGAATCTGTGCGGTTTGCTGATCAAACCATGCAGCATGCAGGTGAGGACTGAGAAAGTAGTCCGCAGCCCCTGCAGAACAAGCGGTTGTTGCGCGACCTAGGCGGTCCGACCGTGGAGACCGCCCTAGCTGCGCTGCCTGAGCGGAAAGAGAAGTCTGTTCTCCCATCTAGGAGGACTGGTCACGACCTACTGGGGGAACCTGGAGCAGGCCGCGACTAGCAAGCTGGCTATCTTGGGAGAGATCACCGATTTCTAGGTCAACAGTTGCAGCTATCAATTTCAGTTAGGCCCACTGGTCAAAATTGTTGTTGATCGGTGGAATAGAAAAGGGAGAGATTAGATTGAAGAAAGAAGCTTTCAGAAAATAGTTGGACTTCATCTTCTTCCTCAGCCTTTGATGCAGAGCTTTAAGGAAACAAGTTCCAGCCATCTGATCTGAGAGTTCTAGAGTTAGTTGTTGTCTTCTTCACCGACAATAGCAAGATCAAAGTTAATCTATGAGAACAAGAAAGTAGCCAAGGTTGAACCCTAGTTGTAGGATTTGGGATCTAAAGCAATTTAGCTGGTGCCATTTTCACCTACACCAGCATGTTCAGAAAACTTACTTTCTAAAGGAGAAGAAGAAGCAGAAGCTGTGTGAAGAACAACCAGAACTGATATATCATTTGTCTTCAAAAGCAAGGTTAGCGAAGGTTTTTGAGAAAGAAGAAGAGGCAGAGCTATCTAGTTTCCGCAGTCAAGAAGTTAGAGCTAAGTTTATCTCAGCTCAGGTAGCATTAAAGAGAGAAACCCTAGCTGCAGTTTCTTCCCAATTCAAGTAAGCCTAATCCTGAAGATATAATCTTGGGGATGTGAAGAAGGACATAAGGCTGAGCTTCTGATTCAGTTCAGAAAGGTGCAGACCAGCAGATCTACAAGGTACTTCCAACACAAGCTAAGTCAACCTGAAGATTAGATACTTGGTGTTGTGAAAAAGGTAGGGTTGAGTTTGTCTCAGTCCAAGAAGGTTGGCACAGAGAAATTTCTCTTGTGACAAATCAACTCACAAACCCACTTCCATTTTGTAGGATCCTTTTGGATCTGAGTTGTAAGCCCAAAGTTATAAAGGCTGAGATTAGGATATAGTTTTGGATTTGAGGTAGGGTTTGAGGGTCTGAGCTGTAGAAGAATTTTTCTCTGAGGTTGGATACAAGTGTGGATCTGTGTGTAGGGCTTTTGAGACTGAGGTAGGATCCAAGTGTGGATCTGAGATGTAAGGCAGTTTTTCCCGAGCTGTAGGAAAGTCATTCTCTCTGAGTGTAGTACCTTTGGGTCTGAGGTAGGATCCAGTTCTGGATCTGAAGTAGGGCTTTTGAGCCTGAGCTGTAGGAGAGTCATCCTATCTAAGTGTAGGACCGTTGGTCTTAGGTAGGATCCAGTCTTGGATATGACTTATGGTCATCCTCCTAGCCTGAGTTGTAGGGCCTTTGTCCTGAGGTAGGTGATCTAAGGATCACTGAGTTGTAGCACCTTGTGCCTGAGCTGTAGGTCTTGGAGGAGACTGAGAGATCCTGCAGTATCTGAGTTGTAAACTCTTAGGAGTCGATATTGGAGAAGTTCCTTGTCTAACAAGCTGTTAGAAAGGTGGGAGTGAAAGTGGACCTACCCAAAATCTGGGGAACCACTATAAATATTGGTGTGCTTGTGTTGTGTTCTTGAAAGCAGGCTAACAAAGCTCACCTAACACTCACTAAGTAAAATGATAGTTACAAGAGACTAAGAAAGCTATTCACCCCTTATAGGAGATTTAGCTATCCTTGAAATCAAAGACTTTCAGGATGGGTGGGGGACCAAGACATAGTTAAACTAACAGCCTGATGGGCATAACACCAGGGAATCCAGCTGGGAGATAGGGTACATCACCAGGGAAAACAACACATCCAGGTGGATGTGAACCAGCATAGTCCAGGTGTAGAAACAACAACAGTCATGGGATCAGGGAGTATCTAGTAGTTTTTATTTCGCGAGCGTTATGTAGTGAGACTTATCCGTACCGGGATATTGCCCTTTTTACGCTTATCCTTTTAAATCTACTTTTACTTATGAACAATCTTTGTTAAATTTTGTGGACTTGTTTTCATAGCACTGTGATTGTGGACTTGTTTCATGTTTGTACATGTTTACTTATTTTCTGTGGTATTCGGTTAAGGAGTTGCCGACAGTATCGACGATTTGTCGTGGCGGACCCCTCGGGATAGGTGACACTACAAAGCAACGGTTCTGGGCATAAGACCTGGTGCAATAAAAAATTGGGGTCTTACAACAGGTCCTCAGCATGTCTTCGAAGGTATGATTTGTCCTCCTCGTTTGACCATCGATCTACGCATGGAATGCGACATTGAACTTATGCTTGGTGGCAAAACTCTGCAGCACTAACCTCTAGTCCTTGTACGTGAACCAAACACATGATCACTAATAATTCCCCTTAGAATCTCATACAACCGCACTTTGTTCTTAACTTAGAGCTCCACAATCTTTTCCACGCTATCTTCCTTCTGATTTGGAATGAAGTGAGCCACCTTGGACAAGCTATCCACAATCACCAAAATTGCATTGTTACACTTCGGCGACCGAGGCAAGTCATTCACAAGATTGATGAGCAAATTTCATATAATATTGTCGGCCCAATTGTAGCTTGATTTTCAATAATATCACTCATCAATTTATTGATTTCATTATAAATCCTATTATATTTGAATTGTTTGTCATGAGATTTCATTTAGGCTACATAGGGTAATTTTTCAACCATTACATGCATGAAGGAGACATCCTCTCCTTATTTATTTTGTATAGTTAGATTTGATGTCTATTAATAAGTGGATGCATTATTTTGGAGGTATTTTATTTTTTCATGCAAAAACAGTAGTTGTACGGTTTTCCCCCTGTATTTAGACATTTTTTTTATAAAGAAGGCTACTTGTCGTGCGTTTTTCTTCTTGCACTGACAATATCCTCCTCTATGCTCTATCACTAGTCATGTGTCGTCATTTTTTATCTTCAACAAGAGAAATGCACGAGTGCACACACGAGGATTAATAGCACAAGCACTAGTCGTTAGCGGTCAACACATTTTTCATCCAAAATTCCCAAAATGTTCTTTCCAAAAATTTACTTCCGCACGACCATTTCTCGTGCATTTTTTTCTCGCACTACCATTGGTCATGCACATGTCAAAAATTTGCTTCGGCCTATAAATACCTATTTCACGATTTCTTTTTCCTCCTCTTTGTTTTAAGGTCTTTGTAAGCGTTGTTTTTGCCACTTAAGCTTCAAAGATCATGATTTTCTTGAAGGACTCAAGCTCTATTGAAGGTGATGCTATGGATTTCGACTTGATCATTGCAAAACAACCAAGAAGACGGGCGAGAGGTAGTGATATCTTCATTGACACTAAATGATAGCCAAGGAGCGTGCTAGGAGCCTTGCTACTGTTGGAGTCTTTGAGATCTAAAAGTATTGAATGAGTTAGTCTTGCTCCAATGTAATATGAGCTTATAAGGTGGCACATAATAACATACGAGAAATTGGATAACTGATCGAGGTGGCTCGACTCTTATAGGATATGAGTATAGAGAGATATGTCATTTGTTGACAGGAAGGTATGATGATTAGAAGCAATCAACTGGATGGCTTATTTGATTTGAAACTATTTGACAGTTTGTCGATTAAATGATTTGTCTGTTGGATGGTCCAGTCGATGAAGTCGATACAGCTAATAAATCAAGACAGGTTGTTTAATAGTCTGTCGGCTGGAGGGACCCGCTGATGTAGTCGATGTAGTCAACAAATAATGCAGTCGATCTAGCCGATGTAGTCGATACCGTCAATGCAGTCGATATATCTTGTGAAGGATGTTTAATAGCTTTCCTACAAGATGGTCCAGCTGATGTAGTCGATGCAGTCGAAAAACAATGCATTTGTTGTAGTAGATAAAGTCGACGTAGTCGATATAGTCATGTAGTTGATGCAGTCGATATATGTGATTAAGTCTATTTCACTGCTTACAGACTGGATGGTCCAGTTGATGCAGCCAATAATGTCGATGTAGCCAATGTAGTTGATATAGTGATTATATCCAGTAAAGTCTGTTTGACAGCTTGCAGGCTATATGGTCCCGCTGATGTAATCAATATAGTCGATATAATGTATATCAACTTGGATATGTAAAATGGCTAAGTCCAGTATCAGCTAGATGCATTTTTCTCATGCATTAAACCCTGAATTTGGTTCAGCTTTTATGTTTGTATTTCTTGTTAAAACAAAATTCAGTTTCCTCAGCATTATTTATAGATATAATTTCAGATCTAGGGTTAAGTTTTTCCAATTTTTCCTAAATCCTGATCGGAAGATTTCCAAAGAGCAACAAACCTGTCAACGACCTCACTTTGTGAATAGAATTCCTGGCATCGACAGTCCTATCTTGGAAACAAACCAAGCAGTTCGTGGATATAAAGGCCTCAGTCATCCCCTTCCAACTCACCTCGTGCGATGATGATGAGTCTTTTCTCCCATTAGTGTGGAAATCTTGTAAAGGCGCAGATACCTTTTCTGCACTCTCGAACTCGACGGATAAGGATGGCTTGGAATATGACTCCATCATAGTAATGGAGATTTTCTTGGAGCATCTTGGTCAATTTAGTTAATCGACCCTGCACAAGTACTATCTAGTTGCTTTTTTATTTATTGAATTATGATTTTCGCAAAATCACATATCTGGTTAGGGTTTTATAGATCTATTCCACTGCACACATCTGATGTGTACCCACCCTTAGCAAAACCCAACTGTGGTATCAGTGCGAGGTTTTCTGTAAAACACAAAAATTTGGAAAATAGAGCTAATTGGTAGTTATCGCCTAACGATAGTGAATATTGCGGGAGATAGTTCCACGCGGCAGTTATACACGTGTCAGAAGGCCAAAAAGCGGACGAAGAGTGGTGTTGACTGGGTTCAAAGCAGCTACCGACGGTGTAACATCCCACTTTCAATTATACCCCTCTACTTAGGTTGTGTTAGGGCATGTGGTGGGGGCATGGGTTAGGCTAGGTTTGAACCATGGTGTTAGGGCTTAGTCACATGGGGACCACAACAGGTCCCAAGGTAACCTAAGTCAAATCAGCCTAAATTGGGGTCCTAGCCACACATTGACTCTACCACTACACCTATAACCCTAACACCAACCTAAAGGAACCATAAACCATATCACTAAGTCAATTATTGACCAAAGTTTACCCAAGTCAACCCTTAACTTTAAATTGGTCAAACCCACATCCAAAAGCCCAATTAGTCCAAGTGGGGCACCATCATGGCCCAACCCAAATTGGGTGATGCCATAGGGTCCATGACCTTCAAATGAGGTCAGCCCACTCACCATGTTGATCAAGTCAACCCCAAAAATCAACATGTCAACAAAAAGGCCTAAAGGAAGAATGAAGAAGCCAAACCCACTGCCCATGGGCTAAGCCCATTAGTCAAGGCCCATGACCAGCCCAAGAGGTCAAGGACTGCCCCTACCCCTCAGAATTAGGAGAGAGAACACATGCATGGGGGTAAAATTGGAATTTTGGGGGATAGGAGGAGAGAGAAGAGGGGGATATTGGGGATGAAGGCCATGTGGCCCTCCTTCCCTCTGCCCAAGCCTCTTGGATGAGCTCCCAACCTCATTTCAGCAGAAATGAGGGGGCTGGTGGCCACTTGGCATCAAGGGTGAAGCATCCAAAGTGGTGGCCGAAATCAACTTTGGTGATATCTCCCTATACAGCCACTCCCAGCTAAAAGCAAGCGACCATCATCTTCGGTGAGCTCAGGCGAGTGGAGATCGACATCTGGAGCACTACTTTTGCTGGAGAAACAAGGAATCGGGCTAGTTCGCCAGAGCAAGCATCGACCATGGAGCACCGCCCCCGCACGCGTCGCCAAGCCCAACTGCAGGTTCGTTTCACCTCACCTCACCCCGTGCTAGCTTTCTAGCTCAATTACGCGAGACATCGGGCTCAATCGAGCCCGATACCAAGGGAGAAAGTGTGGATTTTTCTGAGTTTTACTTCTTGCTTGGGATCGCCGGAGGAGCCGCCTCCGGCAGCCTCGCCGCCGGGAAATGCTAGCCACCACCTCAATGAAGGTGGTGGCAATAATCGTCGGCGGTGGCACCGACCCAGGTGGCCGGAATATGCCAGCAAACATGGCCCAGGAAGAAGAAATCTTAGCTGTTGGCCGCTTTGGGATGATGAACGGATGTCGTTCATTTTTATCCCGGGTTAATTATTAATAATGATTTTAATGAATATTGTCATTTTTGTCACACATTTACACTGTTCTTACATGCTAAATATAAGCCTCTTAAATGCAATGTCAGAACCAGACATCAACATGAAATTTGTAGGCCTAGGTATTACCTTTATTTTGACATCCTATGATTGAAATTTGGAGCAGTTGGGCTCGTTGTAGGGCCATTCTACCAAGATTGGTCCTAGGCTAGTGCAGATTTTTAAATGAGTCCCCAGGCCAAACTATAAGTCATCATGACCTAAGATTTTGGTCATGCATGTGACCATGTCATACTTAGGCACTGACCAAAAATAAGAATTTTTGAAAAAAATATTTTTTATAGTATTTGGTAAAATACACTTATTTAAATTAATTGAATATTTGGAGAAATACAACACCAAATAACCCCAAATTTTGGTAGCATATCCATTGGGTCAATATAAGACCATGGCAGAAATTTAAGTCTTTGTTGACCCATACATGTTGGGTAATCCCACTTGCATGAGAATGATAGGTTTAGGTTTGGGGTGCTTATAGCAAAATTAGCAAAATGGGAATTTAGCCCACTTAGAATCATTCATGTCCATGAAACTCTGGATAGATTCTTATAGGGGTGAAATATGCCTCTCACAGGAAGAATGAGATTTTTTGGATCAAAAATCCCATTAATTGGAATTTTTGAAAATTAGGCAATTTAGAAATAAAAATTTGAAACTAAGGCTAATGATGATATTAAATTCTCAAATTTTGCCACAAGTTTAAATGATTCATAGGTTATCTCTGGGAAATTTTATGGGGTTGTTAGATAATTTTATCTTGAAATTTAAGTGGAATTATAAATTTTCCCATTATGTAAATTAATTTAAAATAAAGGAAATTATTGTTGGAATAATATGGAAAATTTTACAGTGGCTTATATTATGATTTACTCCTATTGTAATTTTCTGTGAATTTTTGGAAGTTTCAGTATAATGAAAACCCTAAAATTGGCATTTTAGTAAAAATGGTACTTTGGATATTTGTTAGGTCAAATGACTGTTTAGGACTTTAAAATTTTGTATTTAGTTTGTTTTTATAATTATGAATTCCAGTAATTTTCTCAAAATTTTTGTTGGTAGATATACTATACTTCATTTGGAAAGTAGGCAAATTGAGATTTTGTTGTTAAATGAAAATTAAATTGAAATTACATGGGAAAATTAGGAAATCTGGTGGGCAGCCATATTGTATTTCTTAGAACACATGATAAATTTCTTAAGTAGAATGAATCAATATAAGTAGTACATCATGTGCAATGTGACATAGGCCACACAATTAAAGAAATTAATTTAGGCCCTCAATTACTTAGAGAAATGGTGAAATCCTAAATAGTCAACATCATACACCATACTAATCCATGATAATTAATTAGGGGCATTTGGCCCAAGGGATTGGAAGTTCTACTATACGGGTCAACATTAGGTCATGGGTGCGTATAGCAGAAATATAGCACATTTTACTGGGATCCATAAGGGATAAGATGGTAGGTTGAGTTGGGAACTATATTGGGAAGACAAACCATGGTTGATGTCCAATAGGTCAGTTCTTGATAACGAGTGGTATAGTGCAAAATCCCAAGGATAGTGGCTAGAACGGAGATCGGCGGAAGACCGCCGCTCTCTAGATAACATCCTAAATTATTAGGTTTGTCTGGTGTAACAATGAGAGTTGGTATGGTCAAGGGGTAGATATTAATAAAAGTAAATATCCTTGAGAAAGGGAGCTTTGGGATTCAGCCCATCGTAGTTCCTAGTGCCCCCGAGAGCCCTTCATTGGGCATGCCCTGGGCAGTCCTGAGATTAACCCTAAATTGTTAGGTATAACGATATTAGGAAAGAATAGTCTAATAGGATAAGACATTGTGGTTCATTCTCACCCGTGATGGGTTTGAGGGATTATGGATAAAGGCACTAATATGCAATCTCACCCGCGATGGGTTGGAGGGATTCGGGACGGGTTGGTCTTGCGACCCAGAGGCTCAGGTAGGAATATCTTGCATGTGCATAAACTTATGGAGGGTCATGCGGTATTGGGCCAATCGTCACACCAATGACAGTATGGTGACTCTGGCGAGGTGTGATGGTTTGAGGGGCCAGTGAGTTATTTTACGCTGCGGTCTGGAGGACGATCCCCGAAAACGCACACTCGACCAAAAATACTGGTGGGTTGCCAGCAAATAGTACGCAGAGACTCTAGAGTGCACCTAGGACGTGTACATAGGCGTATGGGAGGTCTAGGCCTGGTAGTGTGTATACCCGCCTAGGAGTGGAGATGCCCGCTCCACTACTGCCATAGCCACAATGGTGGTACCAGAGAGTGATGCTAGCTCCAAAAAATGGGAACTAAAGGTCTATGATCACAGAGTCGTGTGTGTGAGTTGCACTTGCATGAATCATTAAACGCATACATATCATACATTCATACACACCATAGATCCTTATCATATAAATTAGTATGGGCTCTTTTATATGATAAGTTATATTTCTGGAAACCTTAACTTTTAAGTTTGTATGAGCATTCATATAAGTTAAGGTACTTCTGTGATGGTAGTAGTATCTTATTATACTTGCTATCTTTACTTAGCTTACCTACAGTACTTGTTTACTTACTGCACTTTACTTTTTTTTGTTCAGTTCTTCTTACTTTACTTGCAATATATATATAGAACTACTAGAGTAGGAATATTTGTTATATATGTACTCTTAGTATAACTCCACTGTCACCTGTTTCTTTTGCTATACCCCTTGTTGTCCTCCGCTTCGTCCTCCCGCCCGGTGCCTAGGACTTGCGGGGGCGAGGTGTGGAGGAAACGACTTAGTCTTTTGACTAACGGTCAGTGTGACCAATCATTTTAGGAGCTCGAGGAGATGGAGCACCAGCAGTACAAGGTAGAGGGACGTGAGGAGCTGATACCACCACAACTTACTACTACTTCTGCAGCCCGACGTCAGGTGGGACGAGTCTTATAATGATAGTATAACTTCCGCTTGTTGTAATTTATGAGAGAGATATTTGTCATTATGTACTGTGCATAAGCCCCTTTTCTCTATTTTTGATGAACTCATTATGGACTGTTGTACTTTATTTATTATGTGATAGTGCTGTGACTTGTGGACTAGTGTTTGCTTTATACTGCCTTTACCTCTTCCTCTCTTTTGGCCGAACATGTTATATGATCGTACTAGCCGACAGGATCGGCGTGTTGCGGTGTCGGCTAATCCGTGTGTTAGTGCCACCGTAAGACGACGGTTCTGGGCATAAGACCCGGATCCTCCTTGGTAAGGGGAGGGATCTTACAAACTGGTATCACTTGAACAAATGATCATAAGAGAAGAAGTCCACAGCACTGGCCCACCCCGCACGAACATTAGTTTGCGGACAAACTTTGCAACAGAAGTGATGGTGTGCCAATGTGTAAAAAGTCACATAAAACAGTTCACATAAGCAATGAGTTAGGCCAATTCTAATATAAACCTTACCTTTGTGCAGCCTCCACAGATCGCCGTACCGCAGAATGTGGTTCCTCGCCCTCCGGATCCCACTCCTTTTCTACAGACAGAGATGGGCCAGACCCTGACGGCCATTCTTGAGGCCTTTATAGCCCAGCAGATCCTGGCACCGCTACCAAATCCGGGATCAAACTGGCTGAGTGCATTCAAGAGTTTATCCCCACCTATATACCACGGGACGGAGAATGCAGTGAAAATGGAGGAATGGCTCGAGGCTATACATGAGATGCTGGTAGGCATTAGCTGCCCCGTCAGCCAGGCGGCTCATTTGGCAACTACTGCACTGGATGCCCATGCAAAGAGGTGGTGGAAGTCCATGATGGACTCCACCTATGCAGATAGGGATCTGTCAGATATATCTTGGGAGGAGTTCGCCGAGGTATTATTGGACCATTTTGTGTCCACCACAGACCAGGACGAGCTACAAGAGAGGTTTTTGAACCTCAAAAAGGGGACCACCTCGGTGATTGAGTACTAGAGGGAGTTTTCCCAGCTTGCCAGGTTCGCGGGGGTACACGATTCAGACGACAGGAGGTACGCCAAGAGATTTTATCGGGGCCTTAGAGACTATTTGAGGCATGCCCTACTGTTCATCTCTCATGGCACCTCAGCTCAGATCATCGAGATGGCCAAGAAGCTGGAGGCAGACCAGCTGATGGTGCAAAACAGAGGAAAGAGACCACTAGATGGGTCGTTCTTTGGGGAGAATAGTCGGGGCTCACAAAGTGGCAGAGTCATGAGGCACAAGAGAGGTGGGGGACGATATCGTCCCAACTACAAGCAGGAGCAGAGACCCCCTGCAGCACCAGCTCCAGCACCACCACAGACACATGGCCAGATGAGATAGGATGGTCGTGGCTAGCGACCAATTGTTTGTTTCGTGTGCCATCCTCCAGGCCATATTAGATCTGAGTGTCTGCATCAGTTTCTTCCACTTCCTCCTCCACCTCCTCCAGCTCCGGTGGCCCCTCCGGTACAATAGGGCCGAGGTCGAGGATGAGGTCGAGGTCGAGGCCGGGGACCTTTTGGCCGAGGCAGAGAACAGGAGCAGATGTATGCATTAGACATCGCCGAGCCGAGGAACCCTGAAGACGTCATCACAGGTACACAAATAATGTTACTAAATTAAGACATTTTCTTTTATGTATAATACTTAACCATGAAGAATAACTATCCATTTGAAACTCAATCAACCTCAGGCATAGTCTTTATCAGCGGCAAGCCCGCTCATACACTATTCGATATGGGTGCTTCGTACTCCTTCGTATCAGAAGCCTTTGTTGAAGGATTCGACGACGTGGAACGATTCACGGGCTCGATGATGAGAGTGAGGCTACCTGATGGATCGACACTACTATCATCTGCCAGTGCAATATGGAGGCGGAAATTGGCGGAAAGACATTTGAAGCGCCCGCAACGATTCTGAAGATGCCAGATTTCGACTTGATCTTGGGCATGACTTGGTTACATTGGAACCATGACCCGATCGATTGCCCGTCGAGGAGGATCACATAAAGGCACGGGGACTCCCACGTCATCGTTGAAGGCATTAGAATTGTCTCCCATCTATTATTATCATCTGTACAGGCTGTCAAAGCCGACAAGCAAGGAGAGGAAGTATATATTATCTACTTCGAGATGGCGGGAGTAGAGGCTTCCAGTGTGGACATTCTGGTGGTTCGCGATTTCTCCGATGTGTTTCCGGAGAAATTGCCCGTATTGCCACCAGCCACGGACACGGACTTCCGCATTCAGTTGGTGTCATGAGAAAGGCCCGTATCTAGGGCACCATACAGGATGGCCCCGAAGGAGCTAGCAGAGTTCGGGACGCAGCTACAGGAGCTGGTAGAGTCAGGATTTGTCCGACCGAGCTCATCCCCATGGGGAGCACCGGTGTTATTTATCAAGAAGAAGGATGACTCACTGTGTCTCTATATCGACTATCGGGAGCTAAACCGGTTGATGGTCTGGAACACATACCCGCTACCCCGGATCAACGAGCTTTTTGATCAGCTTCAGGGAGCCTTCTGGTTCTCCAAGTTAGATTTGAGATCGGGATACTATCAGCTGTGGATCCAGGAGGAGGACATTCTGAAGAAGGCTTTTCGTTCCCGCTATGGATTGTATGAGTTCACGGTGATGCCATTTGGACTCACGAATGCGCCTTCTGCATTCATGAGCTTGATGAACCGCGTCTCCGAGCCCTACATGGACATATTTGTTATAGTATTCATCGATGATATACTGATCTACTCCTAAACACAGGAATACCATACTCAACAGTTGGCCTTGGTTTTGGGGAAGCTGAGAGAGCACAAATTGTGTGCTAAGTTAACACATATTACTGGGACACACAGGGGATACGATGGTAGGTTGAGTTGGGAACTATATTAGGAAGACAAACCCTGGTTGGTGTCCAATAGGTCACTTCATGATAACGAGTGGTAGAGTGCAAAATCCCAAGCATAGTGGCTAGAACAGAGATCTGCGAAGGAACGCCGCTCTCCAGATAACATCCTAAATTATTAGGTTTGTCCAGTGTAATAATGAGAGTTGGTATGGTTAAGGGGTAGACATTAATAAAAGTAAATATCATTGAGAAAGGGAGCTTTGAGAATCAGCCCATCGTAGTTCCTAGTGCCCCTGAGAGCCCTTCACTGGGCATGCCCTGGGCAGTCCTGGTATTAACCCTAAATTACTAGGTATAACGACATTAGGCAAGAATAGTCTAATAGGATAAGACATTGTGGTTCATTCTCACCCATGATGGATTTGAGGGATTATGGATAAAGGCACTAATGTGCAATCTCACCCGCGATGGGTTGGAGTGATTCGGGATGGGTTGGTCCTGCAAGCTGGAGGCTCGGGTTGGAATATCTTGCATGTGCATAAACTTGTGGCTAGTCATGCGGTACTGGGCCAATCGTCACACCGATGACAGTACGATGACTCTGGCGAGGTGTGATTGTTTGAGGGGCCAGTGAGTTGTTTTACGATGCGGTCTGGAGGACGATCCTCGAAAATGCACACTCGACCAAAAAGACAGGTGGATAGCCAGCAAATAGTACGCAGAGACTCTAGAGTGCACCTAGGACGTGTATAGAGGCGTATGGGAGGTCTAGTCCTGGTAGTGTGTATACCCGCCTAGGAGTGGAGACACCCGATCCACTGCTGCCGTAGCCACAACGGTGGTACCAGAGAGTGATGCTAGCTCCAAAACCTGGGAACTAAAGGTCTGTGATCACACTGTCGTGTGTGTGAGTTTCACTTGCATGAATCATAAAACGCATACATATCATACATTCATACGCACCATAGATCCTTATCATATAAATTAGTATGTGCACTTTTATATGATAAGTTATATTTCTGGAAACCCTAACTTATAACTTTGTATGGGCATTCATATAAGTTAAGGTACTTCTGTGATGGTAGTAGTAGCTTATTATACTTGTTGTCTTTACTTAGCTTACCTACAGTACTTGTTTACTTACTGCACTTTACTTATTTCTGTTCAGTTTTCTTACTTTACTTGCACTATATATATAGAACTACTAGAGTAGGAATATTTGTTATATATGTACTCTTAGTATAACTCCACAGTCACCTGTTTATTTTGCTATACCCCTTATTTTCCTCCGCTTCGTCCTCCTGCCCGGTTCCTAAGAGTTGCGGGGGCGAGGTGTGGAGGAAACGACTTAGTCTTTTGACTAACGGTCGGTGTGACCAATCATTTTAGGAGCTCGAGGAGATGGAGCACCAGCAGGACGAGGTGGCAGGACATGAGGAGCTGATACCACCACCACTTACTTCTACTTCTGCAGCCTGATGTCAGGTGGGACGAGTCTTCTGATGATAGTGTAGCTTCCGCTTGTTGTCATTTATGAGAGAGATATTTGTCATTATGTACTAGGCATAAGCCCCTTTTCTCTATTTTTGATGAACTCATTATGGACTGGTGTACTCTTATTTATTATGTGATAGTGTTGTGACTTGTGGACTAGTGGTTGCTTTATACTGCCTTTACTTCTATCTCTCTTTTGGCCAAACAGGTTATATGATCGTACTAGCCGGCAGGATCGGCGTGTTGTAGTGTCGGCTAACCCGTATGTTAGTGTCACCGTAAGACGGCGGTTCTGGGTATAAGACCAGGAGCCTCCTTCGTAAGGGGGAGGGTTCTTACAAACGGTATCGCCCAGGTGAAAGCCGATGTATCCCAGCGATATTGATAAGTTTGACTTATCAGTTGAAATCATGGCCCTTCATTTCTTTTGAAGAAATAATCGTGCGGTTGGGTTTATTCCGGAGACTGCTTAAACAGAGAAGAGGTGAAGAGAAGATTCATTTCTCTTCTCCCACTCTCTCTCCTCCCTTTTCATCAAACCTTGGAAGAAAGGAAGAAGAGGGATGGAAGTTGAGCTATTGAAGCTTGGTGAAGGAGATCCCGTGGTCAGATTTATGAGCTAAAGCAAGATCCCTGAAGAGGAAAGCGAGGCGATCCTTTCCATCTAAATATAAGGCTTGGTCATGGCTTTGAAACAATCTACAAGTGTAACGATATTTATTCTTGGACCAGTGAAGTCCTAATTTTTCTTATGCATGGAATCCCCCACCAAAAAAGTGGAGAGTGATGGGAATTCAGATGGGTTGATAGGTTATAATGGCCATGAATTTTTCTATAATAATTTTAATCCCTTTAGTGGCATAATAATGATGTAAGGGCATTACGTTGACGCATGGTTAACAGTGTGCCATCGTTAGTGTGAGATTTTGTTTGTTGGGGTGAATTGGCCTAATTTTAGACTCATCGGAGTTAGAGTTTTGACTTGGAAAATTAATGTAATTAATTTTAAGCGTGCTTATGAAGTTTCGTTGTGATTAAGGCTTAATTGTGATCTCGGTGAATTTTTTAAGGATTTTTATTATTTTAACTTTGGGGAATTTTAACTCGAGTTTGGTTTCTCGGATCCTGATTTCAACTTCGTCGTTGCATTCGTAGCACCGTCATTTAGTTTTGGAGGTGAATTTCATCAAAAACCGAGGTGATTTGCTCACGCTCGTCATTTGAGTTTTTCTAGTTATTATATTAATAATATATATATATATATATATATATATACTTATAAAAAAAGAAAACACTATTTGTCCTTCTTCCCCAAACTTCGGTCCTGAGAGCAGAAAGAAGATGGCAACAACCTTCCTCTGTGAAACTTCCAGCGGCCGTCTCGGGAGCTCCGGTGGACGAAATCTTTAGAGGAGCATAGATCCGCAAAGCTCTCGTCGAGGTCATCTAGTTTGCATTTTAGAGATTATAGACGAGGAGTTCTTTCCGAGGATTCTTGATGTTGAGAGCTTGGGTGTTTGAGTTTCGAGAGATTTTGAGGCAAGTGGTGGTTCCTCCCCCACTTGCATCTTCTTTTATTCATGTTATCTTTTTCTTTACTGCATAGAACTTAGGAATAGGGTAGGGATTACGGTTTGCTGAATTTGTATAGGGTAGGAATCGATCCAAGTTAATTCGTTGAGTATCCTTCAATTCGTCGAGTATCTTTAGATTCGTCGAGTGTCTCAATTCGTCGAGTATCGTTCAATTCGCCGAATATCCATCAATTCCTCGAGTATCCTTCAATTTGTCGAGTATCCTTCAATTCGTCGAGTGAAGAAGAAATGTGTCGACTGAGTTCTTGGCATCGTGTGCATCAAGTGAAGCAGTCTTGGCATCGAGTGCATCGAGTGAAGCAGTCTTGGCATCGAGTGTATCGAGTGAAGCAGTCTGGTCATCAGGTGCATCGAGTGAAGCAGTATTGGTGTTGAGTGCATTGAGTGAAGCAGTCTTGGCGTCTAGTGCGTCGAGTGAAGCAGTTTTGGCATCAAGTGATTTCAGAGTTGGCATCGAGTAAATTTAGTGTATTTGTCAAGTATCTTCTAATTTGTCAAGTTAGTTTGTTGTGTCCGACTCCAATTCCTCGACTATTTTTGATGAATTGGTGTGTACGTAGAACTTTTCGTTTGGTTAACTCCAATTCATCGAGTATACTTGAGGAAATATTTTGGTTTTTCTTCACTCTGTGTCATTGTGGAAATTCGATGCTGAATCCTAGGTTTTTCTTTCATTATCAGTACTTTTGGAAGTTAATTTGTGGCTCTGGGTTGGTAGTGGATAAAGGGCCACCACCTCAGTATCGGCTTGTGAATCATTACACTTGGCAGTTTTTTTGGACTGCTAAGTTGTGTTGGATAGATGGCCACCGCCATAGTGCCTTTTTGAGTTGTTTGGTCTCATGGTTTATGTTGGACAAGAGGACACCGCTTCAGTACCGTGTTTCTTTCACAGGTGAAAAAGATTCATGCTTTTTAACTAATTAGTCTTTATATATATATTTATATATATACATATATTTGTAAGTTTACTCCTGCAGATGTTAATGAGGCAGAGCTCTATATCGCTTGTGGTGCAATTTACATATTTAACCCCTTGAATTTTTCATCGCTTACTGTGTTTTGATTTAGGTGCTGTGGTTTGACTGCCATTCTGCTTGGGTTGGTAACCCTCTTAACTAGTCTAAATATTTGATTTTGATCTTTGCTGCAACTTTATTTATTTTTGCCGAGGCATTCTTTTCTTTTGAACTCCTCAGGCTCGGAACAGTAGCGGTCTGAGCAGCTAGAGCCAGTGGTCTCAGGCATTCTACAATAGTCGCAACAGTTCATCCCTTACCTTCGGAGGTTATTTTGTTGTTCTTATTTTAGTTCATACATACACTTGTTTTGAGGGTTTGTGTCAGGTTGTTGATGCCCATAGTGAAGTAATGTAGACGTTAGACTATTTGCTAGCTGCTATGCAATTTTCTTGCTGGTTTGTTTCACCTACCTTCTCTCTGGTAAGGATTTATGTTAGTTATTTTCAAGTATAAAAGGATTAATATTCTTATCTCATACACTTGATATCCTTTTAAATCAAATGTCACCCTATTTTAACGAACATAAAAGCTCTTTTAGTACTTATAATAAATCTAGAGGTGTACATATCATGAATTGTTCTATGTGATTTTCACGCTCATATAGGATAATTAATGAACTAAATAAATTATTTTTCACTGCGTATATGTATATTTTTACTCGTGGACTAGTTTATCCAGTAATCAAAAGGGACACAACCCTCAAAACTTAAACTCAAACTATATTTTTTTATCATAACAACCTTGAGGATTTCATGAAAAGTATTAGTAGTGGGTTCTGCCTGTGCGTCTACATTTGTCCCCTGCACGACGAGGCATCACGACATGTATTTTTTATCACTCTGATATATACTACTTAATGCAGATAAAATACAGGTTGTGATAGTTGCTATCATAGCGAGGTTTGTTCAACAAGTTGGTCGAACGCCAATCTCTTGTAAAGTTTTAGTTGTCTTGTCTCATTGCATACACACACTGATGTATCATCAGTATGTCCTAGGTAAAGAATGAACACTACACTCATAAGTATGACAAGAAGTATACAACACATATTATGTAATATGAGATGTTTAATATGTGTTTGTATATCGATCCTCATAGGAAACAACATGTGACTGTTATGTAGTATGGGATGCATACCAATCATCACATGGATGCCCATTTGATTTTATTTTTCATTACATGTGATATTATGTTGTATGGGATGCATAATATTTCAAGTGTACGCCACTCATAACATGCATTGATGCTTTTATTAGAATGCATAACACTACATGCATAACATAACATAGCATAACACACATGCCAAGTTAAAATATACATGATGACACACATAGACACATGGTTTTAAAACAAAGAAATAAGAACTCATGCATTCATAAGATATGCACATAAGTTAGTGGGATGATGGTGTATCATCCTATGATAAAGCATAACATCACTTTTGAAAATCCCAGAGCAAGGTAGCAATATGAGCAAGAATCTGCACAACCTCGGTCTGAACTAAGTTGAGTAGTTTTAGCTTTAAGCTTTGTTTTAATGAGTTGTTCGTTTGTACTATTAGGAATGCCACCAAAGAGTATTTCGACGAGGTCGACTCCCCTATCGGTGTGTGAGTCATCGGGTGCACAGAGTGATGTCGTGATTGAAGGGCTATGACAGAGTAATGGGGCTCTATCAAGGCAAATGGTTGCCATGCAATCATAGATTTTGGCGTTGTTGACTGCCGCCTCAGGGCAGCAACCTGGGGTGCTGGACCCTATAGTGGGACAGACTTTACCTATTCCTCCTACTCCTCTGGTGCCCCCGGCTCTGTTGCCATTGAAGATGAATTTCATTTTGCACTTCCAGCAATTAGGACTTCATACCTATGATGGGAGAGCTGATTCTTGCATTTAGATGAATAGATCATTGCCATCGAGGAAATATTTTCGTATTCGGTGATCTCCATGGACCAGAATTTAATGGTGGCCACTTACCAGCTGAAGGTTCTTGCTAAGAGTTGGTGGATATGAGTGAAAGAGGGCCTTGTAGAGGGATGTTTGTGGGAATCTATTAAAGGGATGTTACTGAAGAAATTTCTTCCATCGGTAGAGCAAGACTGTCTGATGAATGATTTTCTGCAGCAAAAATAGAGCAGCTTGCGGTTAGTGAGTATGAGATAGAATTCAGCAAGTTGAGCAGCTTTGCTCCAAGCTTGGTAGCCTCTAAGGTAGGTAGAGTAAAGTGGTTTCTGGGAGGACTTCATAGCGACATCCAGTAGTTTGCTAGCACGTATAGATCAGAGACTTATGCTAAAGCAGTAAAAGCTGCTCTGAAAGTCGAGGCTATTGACAATGCAAAGAATCGTGGGCTGCAGGCAAGGAAAGATAAGAGAAAGTTTGATGACAGTAGAAGCTCTCAGGAATCTAGCCCTACTTCGATGAAAGGAAGCAAAGAAGCATGTAGTTTCTGTGGCCGGCCAGGCCATCACTTCGAGAGGTCTTTCAAGATGTTGGGAGAGCAGAAGCAGTAGCAGGTGCTTGAAATTCCGGAGCACACCCAAAGTACACATGGTCTTTGTTTTGTGTAAGCAGAAGGGGCATAATGTTGCCCATTGTTCGACAAAGGATAAGGTATGCATCCAATATACACAGAAAGGGAATTTAAAGTCTTGGATGTGGCGGTCTCAGCCCCCACTGTAGCCTGTTCCACTTCAATCCTTACTGTCTCCACCACAACATCTAGATAAATGGAAGGGAAAGTTGAATGTGGTGACCAGGGAAGAAATGCAGACTTCCACCAAAGTGATCTCAGGTTAGATTCTAAACTTGTTCTTAGCTTTTAGCTATAGTTTCATTGTTGATTCGGCTAGTTACGTATATGATTTTATAGGGGAGTTTAAGGTAAAGAACTATTGGGCATGCATCCTTTTTGATTCACGTGCCAACCACTCGTTCGTGGCTAGGACTTTCGTAGAAAGTCATTGTCTGAATCTCGATCAAGTTGGAGATCCATTTCACGTTAAGTTTCCCTCTAGTAAATCGGTGGTGTCAGACCAGGGTATCTAGAGTTGTCCTATCCTTTTAGGTGACTTCCTAGCTTTTGCTGATCTAAAGGTGCTAGACCAATAGGACTTTGATGTGATTTTTTTGCATGGAATGGTTCTGCAGATATGATGTTGTTATCCAATGCAAGGTAAAGCATTTGGACTTCAAGAAGGACAACGAACACCCCATGAGTGTGTATGGTTTTTTGAACTAGGATTCTCTGATTATTTCTGTGATATATGCTCAGAAACTTTTGGATTCCGGTAAATTTGCTTACCTAGTTTCTACTTTGGAAACTATTAGTAGTTTGTCGCACATCGAGGATATTTCTGAGGTGCGAGAGTTCCCCAATGTTTTCCCAGTTAATCATTCTGGTCTTCCACGTGAGAGAGATGTAGAGTTTGTCATTTTTCTTGAGCCGGGTACTCGCCCCATTGCTAAGACACCATACTGTATGTCCTAGTGTGAGCTGGAAGAGTTGCGTACCCAACTAGATGAATTGCTACAATGTAGTTTTATTAGACAACGTCCTTTGCCTTGCGGTGCTCCTGTCCTACTTGTGAAAAAGAAGGATGGTTCCATAAAATTGTGTATTGATTATAGGGAATTGAATAAGGTAACCATCAAGAACAGGTATCCATTGTCACGTTTAGATGATTTATTTGATTAGTTGCGTGATAGTACGTTGTTCTCAAAGATTGATCTTCATTCAGGCTAACATCAACTGAGAATTCTTGAGTCGGATGTTCCGCAGACCGCTTTTCATTCTCGACATAGACATTTTGAGTTCTTGGTGATGTCCTTTGGACTGTCAAATGCTCCCTCTGCTTTCATGTACATGATGAATAGAGTGTTTATAGATTTCCTGGATAATTTTGTGGTCGTTTTCATTGATGATGTTCTGTTATATTCCCGGAGTGCTGAGGAGCATGCGTAGCACTTGCATTTAGTTCTGTCTACTTTAAGAGAGCATAACTTGTTTGTGAAGTTGAGTAAGTGTGAGTTTTAACTTCCTCAAGTGTCATTTTTGGGTCATGTTGTGAATAAAGATCGAGTTTCGGTGGACCTTGAAAATATAGCTGTTGTGATGGATTGGAAAAGACATACAACACCTAAGGAGATAAGAAGCTTCTTATGGTTGACAGACTATTATAAAAGGTTTGTGAAAGGATTCTCTGAATTGTCTGCACCTCTAACTAAGCTTACACAGAATTAGTGTGGAGCGATGAGGGCGATGGAGCCTTTCAGGAATTGAAAAAGAGATTGTGCGCTGCTCTAGTGTTGAGTTTACCTGTTGAAGGAGTGGAGTATACTGTTTAAGTGGATGAATCGCACGTCGGGCTTGGATGTGTCTTGATGCAATAAGGAAAAGTTATTTCATATGGGTCGAGGCAATTGAAGGTTTACGAAAAGAATTATCCTACACATGATTTGGAGTTCACGTCGGTAATTTATTCCCTGAAGATTTGGAGACATTTGTTGTCTGACACGTTGTGCAAGATTTAGACAGACCACAAGAGCTTGAAGTACGTCTTCACTCAAAAGGAGTTTAATTTGCACAAGTGTATATGGCTGGGGTACATCGTGGATTATATTTCGATATCTTTTATCATCCGGGAAAAGCTAACGTGGTAGCTGATGCCTTGAGTAGAAAGACTGCATAAATCTTTAACCTTTCTGTACAATTCTTGGTGGAGGAGTTCTTATTAATGAACATAACTGTTGGGAGTAGCGACTCGCCAAGTTGTTTGGAAGTGGCAGAGCATTCATGGATCATGCTTACAAGGCTTCATTAGAAGGATGATCCCGATTTGGAGTATATCCGGAGTATAACTGAAAGAGGAGAATTACCAGAATTTTCAATTGATGATGTGTGTAACTTGAAGTACCGCGACAAATATTGTATTCCAGCTGTTGGTGATATTCAAACAAGTATTTGCAGTGAAGTGCATGGTTCTAGTATTGCAAACCACCATGGCTCTACAAAGATGTATAAATATATGAAGTATATCGTTTGGTGTTATGGGATGAAGAACAAAATAGCTAAGTTCGTGTCTGAGTGCTTCACCTGTAAGCATGTTAAGGCAGATCATGGAAGGATTGATGGCAAGCTGACGCCTTTGGATATTCTAAGTTGGAAGTTGGAAATAATTTCTCTGGTTTTTATTACTGGTTTGCGGAGGTCTCCCTGAGGGTATGATTCTGTGTGGGTCATAGTTGATAGATTGCAGAAATGTGCTCACTTTGTGCCTTTTAAGATTAGTTATTCCATGAAGAAGATAGAGGAATTGTATTTTGATGAAGTCATAAAATTGCATGGAGTGGATAAGTATTGTGCCAGATCGAGACTCCAAATTGACGTCACATTTCTAAAAAAGTTTTCAGGAAGGGTTTGGTACTGACCTTAGGTATTTAATCGCGTACCTCCTGCAGATCAATGGTCAAACAAAATGAGTTAATCAAGTTTTGGAAGATATGTTCAAATATTATATTTTGGACCATGGTGGACCATGGGACCATCGTCTTAGACTGATGGAATTTGCCTATAATAACATTTATCAAGAGAGTTTGCAAATGGCCCTCTTTAAGGCTTTATACGGGAGGCGTTGTCGAACTCCCTTGATTTGGGGTGTGGTTGGTGAGGGACCACTGTTACGTCCAGATGCCTTGGAAGAAATGTGTATTTTTATAATGCATATTCATGAAAATCTTTGTGTAGCTCAGGAGCATTATGAGAAGTATGCAAATCGACGAAGGGTTGATCTGGAATTCGCAGTTGGGGACATGGTTTTTCTGAAGGTTTCTCCGATGCCAGGTGTTAAGAGATTTGGAAGGAACCACAAGTTCGATCCCAAGTATGTAGGACCTTTCCAGATCATTGAGCACATTAGAGTGTCAGCTTATATGTTTGATTTGCCTGCTACTTTCCATGGTGTTCACGATGGGTTTCATGTGAGCCAACTACAGAAGTGTGCGCTTAGTGATCTACATGTCCTTAACTCGGTGCCTCAGTTGCATCCTAATCTTTCAAACGTCGAAGAGATTGTTCGTATTTTGGAGACTCAGGATTGGGTGTTGCGAAGAAAGACGATTCATATGGTCAATGTTCTTTGGCGGAACCAAGATGTCAAGAACGTGACTTTGGAGTCAGGATTGGCTATGAGAAAGTCTCATACTCACCTTTTCTCCTAGCTTCCCTTAATAAGTATTTCTATCCGGTAAACTGATGAGTCCGATATTTATAGGGTTTTTCGGACTCATCTGGGCTGGTTTTCTCACTCGTGCACTACATTTCAACCGGATATCGGTTATATTTCCATCGTTCGGTCATGGACCATTTTGTGCACTTTTTTGGCGCGAGGGTGTGCGATTGAGCAATCTGTTATTGGGGGTATGCACATGGTGCTCCCCATGGCTCTTTTCTGCTGTTTTCTTAGCTTTATATTTGTTGTTGGGAGCTTGTGCACCAGCTTTGTTTATGTTGTGCAGGTGGTGTGTTTTCCCCCTAGGCAGGAAATTTGTCTTAAGGAAAACGCATGGTCGTGTGTTCTTTCACTTACAGTTTGCGTGAAATCGTGCGTTTTAGTCAGCTGGAAGAATGTCCAGCCGAGCTCGATGAATTTCGTCGAGCTGAGTTTGACGATCCTCACGCAAGGCTGACATAGGGTTTCTTCGAAACTGTGCGTGAAGGAAACGCACGGATTTCCTATAGCTTTCTAATTTATGCCTTCTGTGGTTAATCGTGCGCTTTGTTCACGCATGTGCGGCAGCACCCGTGTACGAGTAAAATGCACGGTTCTCCTGTGTGTCCCTTTTTTCCAGCTCTCTGTCGCTACCTTCGTGATGTCCTTCACACACGGGTGGAACAGCCCATGCGCGAAGAAAAACGCACGGGTCGACGCTTCTCCTTCGTCGGGTCTATTCTGAAAGTTAAGATCGAATGTTTTGCGCTAGGCCGTGCGCTGAACCGTGCGTGACCATTTTTTCTGACTTTTCTATTTGACTTGCAGATTTCCTCTTTCCAACGATCCAGCTCCGCTCCCCTGCCATTTCTGCTCCTCCGAGCGGGAAAACTCTCCTCCAACCACCATTTTCTCTCTCCTCCTTGGAGAGTTGATCCGGCCACCATTTCTCCTCAGAAAGCTTGTAATAGTTACGTCTCCGACCACCTTCATCTTCTCCGACCTCCAAGCTACCATCCGAGCTCATTGTTGTTGTACTTGCAGAGTTCTTTGGTCATAACTAGCCCAGCGATCATTCATGAAGAAGACGGGATATTCGAAGGAAGTGACATCCCTTCTTGGTTCCCGGACATCATCCATAGTCTGAGCTCGGATAAGGCATGATAACCCTTGACAACGTCCGTGAATCTCGGAAAGCCTTCTTGAGCTCGGTTGTATTTCTCCACATCTTCTTGTGGTTACTTCATTCTGAACTTGTGATATTGGGATTGTTGCTTGATAATAATGTTTTGCTTAAGGTTTCAGCATGTCGATATGTTGTTATGTCCTAATCATTGCTTGTGCTGTTAAGCTTCAGTTTTTTTTTGCTTGTTGTAATTGTGTCGTTCTAGCGATTGCTAGAAGCGTGCGTGACGAAGAGGTGATTGTGACCCTCATTAGCTCATCTATCTTCCCTTTTACTCTCTAGAGTAATCCACCCGAGCGACGCAGTCATGGCGAACCACATTAGATTTATTAGCATTAAGCTTAGGAAACCAAAACTAAACCTCCTTTACCACGTTAACACTTGCAATCACTTTTCCAATAGCAAAACCACACTCCCTACTTGCACTCCTCGAGTGATCGATATCCGGGGATTAAACTCCTCACTTTTATTACTTGACAGCGATCGACACACTTGCCGAAAGAACATCAAGTTTTGGCATCGTTTCCTGGGAGTGCAACGGTTGTGTGCATTTTTCTTTTGGAAAAATTTGCAAGTGTTTGACGCTTTGATAGATTTTTTTTATTGTATGACAAATCCTAAGCTTGGTAATAGGGGTGAAAATTTGGGATTTGATCTTGAGACCGCACGAGCGAGGAGAGCTCGCGTGCGTGCTGCTGCTGCTGAAGTTAGAATGGAAGACTTGGGTGAAGTAGGAAATGGCTAAGGTGATAGAGTTGTTGAGGGTCAGGAGGTGGTCCAACCTCGCGTTAGGACGATGCGTGATTTCACTACCCCGACTGCGGGAAGTGTTTATCCAGGCTTCGGACCAGCCATTGCCAACAATCATTTTGAGATAAAGCCCGCGATTCTGAATATGATTAGAAATAATACGCAGTATTCTGGTTTGCCTAGTGAGGATCCGCAGCTCCATCTGGCGGAGTTGTTAGAGATTTGCGGAACCTTCCGATATGTTGGAATTTTTGATGAGGTAGTTAAGCTGAGCTATTCCCATTTTCGCTGAGGGACAAGGAAAAGACCTGGCTTCTCAAAATTGCCCCTGGGACTGCTACCACATGGGAGGCTCCGTCCTCTAAGTTTTTGGCCAAGTTCCACCCAGTGGACAAAATTATGAATGCCCAAAGGGAAATTGCTACATTCCGGCAGCTGGACCAAGAGATGTTGTCTGAGGCATGGGAGCATTTCGCTGAATTGCACCACCATTGTCCCCAAGACTGCTGCGAGCTGTGGAATCTTGTAGAAATATTCTATTTTGGTGTTGAACCGAACTACCGGGCTATGATCGACGCAGTAGCCGGCGGCATAATTTTGAACCTTTCTCCTGAAGAGGCTTTGCGGCTTCTCCGAGACAAGACCTCCCATAACACATACTGGACTGCGGGAAGAAATGCCCCTAGGGGGCGAAAAATCTGTTTGATGTAAATGCGGTGATGCAGCAAGCCGAAGCAAGCCACCCTATGATGTATGGAAGAAGGATGCTGACCAGATCGACTACTCCTCCGGCTCTGGTTGGGGGCATATCATGCCAGGGATGTGGAAATGCCGGCCACCATGCTTTTGAATGCCCAGCTGGAGAGTCATTTGTGGAACCCTCACGTATAACCTTTGATGAAAGTGTTAATTTTATAAATAGTCAAAACCGCACCGCGCCCTATAGTAATGCATATAACCCAAATGCGAGAAATCATCAGAATTTCTCGTGGAATCAAAATTCCCCAGGTCAAAGATGGCAGGGAGGCCAACATCAATTTGATGCTCAAGCCTCCAATAGCCAACCGCGACCATCGCAGCCGTGTTATAATCAGAGCGAGCAAGGGGCACGTAGGAGTGCTCTAGAAGAAATGATGGAAAAGTTTGTTGAGATGGCCCAATCTAACATGGCCACTCAAACCGCTTCTATGAGGAACTTAGAGACATAGCTGGGGCAACTTGCCCATGTGTTCTCCGAGCATACTCGCAGCACACTCCCAAGCGACACGAAAAAGAATCCCTGTGAGCAAGGGAAGAGTGCTGGGGAGGTAGAGGAGTGCAGTATTAATGAAGTGCCTGTCGAGTGTGAGATTAATGAAATTGAGACAGTAGCCCTTTGCGATTCAAGTTCATCGTGTAACATTCTTGCTCTACAAGATGTTAAGAAGCTTAATTTAAATGTCGAAACTAATATCCAAAAATCATTTGTGCTAGCTGATGGGTCGGTGGTTAAAACTGATGGGGTGATTAAAGAGGTGGAGGTGAAACTTAATGGGGCTGTGGTTGTTACCGACTTCCAGGTGTTGGGACCCATAGGAAATAATCCAAAACTTATTATTGGGTTTCCATTCCTGAAAGCCAGTGAAGCGACGCTGTGCTTTAACGCATGCGGCATCACCTTGGCTTCCAAGGTTGATTTGCCGCTATCGCCGTCACTTCCCACTCTAATCCTGCGTGAATCTAAAAAACTGCTGGAATTAAATGTTTTATTATCTGATGATATATCTAGAGCTGGTGAGACAGATGTTGTGCTGAATAAGCAAGGGCGGGCTGTGCAAGTAAAAGACGTGCTGATGATTGCTAACGTAGAAGTGAAGGAGGAATTGTTTGACGTGAAACAAGTTTCTGAAGCAAAGAAACGGGGATGTGCGCGACTATTGGGAGCGTGCAGGAAACAGATTTAAAAACTTTGATTATGCTTAATGAATGTTGTAAAACTGTTAAACAAGTGACTTGGGCTGATCTTTCACCCGCCGTGGGTGAGGAAAGGATGCCCCTCGATGATAAATATATGCCCGTTGCTGATTTGGTTGGGGTGGATATACTACCCTGGCGATCCCCATCTGTTAATTTGAAAAGAAAAGAACTTCTTATACGCAAGGAATCAGATTTTTCCAGCCGACGCGAGAAGGACTAGGCTAGGGGTAGGGGAGACTCGTCCTCCATGGGACCTAAAGCCTTCACCTCGCCCTCATCTCGCGTGACTGGGGGGATCTACCACAAGTCAGCATTCAGCTGCAAAGTGAAGGATCTTCAGGGACCCCTTTCTTTCCATTTCTTATTTTATTTATCTTCATGCGGTGTGTAACTTTGGACGTTTTAATGCATTCTGATCTCTTGCTTTTGAACATTATCTATATAACTGTTAATACAGGTATTTTGTCCATCTTAAGGACAGTAAAGTAAAGGGCTTATGGGAGACGACCCAATGCTGTTGGTTGCTTTAAATTTGTGCAATTTAGTTGTTGTGCTTAATTACGTATAGCTTTTTGTGGTTGGAGATATTCTATTTTGCAGGTGGAATTTGTTTGGGCCGTGGGTTTATTGCTGAAGTTTAACGCCAATCTTCTTGTAAGCTCATTTGATGAGCATGAGGTAACCTCTTCCCTCAACGTTCATTTCTTTAATTTTATTTCAAATGATGGATATATTGTTTAGTATAAGTCTGGTGGGGGAAAGTTTCGCGAGTCACCTTTGCACATGCACTTGCATACCACAAGAGTATTTTCATTTTTAGTTTTTATTTTATCATGACATCATTGTGCACCTACACCGCATGATCGCGCACTTAAGCACGCGCTCGGCCCAAGTTTAATTTATTTCTTTTATGTTAACTTTAAGATAGTGGTGCTGGCTTAGTATTTTAGGATTGGGTTGTGTGAAACTCATGTAGTGCTCCTAATAGAGGACTCATGATGTGTAGAAATAGTATAGATTTAATTTTTCTTTATGCTCGTAGATTTATGCTTGTCTGCATTTATAAATAATGTTTGTACTACTCAAAATTGTGGAATCTGGAGCAATCGAACGGTAGTGTAGGAATGTGTGTAGCCGCCACTAGCCTCGTATTGCTCGTGTCGGGAGGAAGGATCATTTTTCTCGGTCGCTAAGAACTTACCCCATGCTACTCTCAAAGCATAGGTGCACGGTTAGTCTAGCTTGAGCGTGATGTAAGCAATCTTTTTGTCCCGGTTGAGCCTTGTTACTAGTCCTAACGTAATCCTTGTGAGCCTATTTTGAGACTACCCCTCCTGTTGATTCAGCCCCACTCCGTGATCACCAAAGCCTAAAGGACTATCCCAGTAGCACGCCCCTAGCTCGAGCTATCAGTATATCACTTTTTTCATTTGGTGATGTTTCTGAGGTGCAGTTTTTTATATGTGAGGTGCAGATTTCATGATTATGTGGATGAATGTGATATAAAAGTTTTGAAAAAGAAAAGAAAACGAGAAAAAAGTAGTTTGATATGAAAGAAGAAAAAGTTTAAATGAAAATTCCATTTGAGATTTTGTGCTGGTAGGCGGTGCACGCACCTGTTTGTCAAGTCCAAGTCTGGTGGTGTGGAGCACCTGTATGTATTGCTTGGCGAGAGGATTTTTTTTGAGCTCATTTGGGTTGTGCATAGCAATGGATTACCTTTTGCATCCTTACCTACGTATTCGCCTAAGCTCCATTATCTTCCTATAGTCCTGCGGATTCGCGCTCGAGTCAATCTAACACTACGGAGAGATTGTGAACGGGCATGCATATGGTCCCCGACATTGGTGGATTCCTTTGGAGGTGGTCCCGAGCCCCGGTCTTTGGCAATGCTCAACTTAGTGGTCTGCCTACTTTCTTCCTACGCATGACCAAACAATTTTCCAAAATTCTATTTTTTTAGTCACAATACTTATTTACACTTGTCGAAACCTATAAACTTTGTAGCATAATTAAAAAGTTTATCTATTATATTTTTTTTATCCATGAGTATTTGATTTCTCGCTTTTCCTTATTTTTGAAATTTCTAAGCCAGTTAGCTATTTTCTAGTCCACGGAGGGATGATTTGCTAGGGACGAGCAAATGTTTAAGACTGGTGGTGTCATGAGTCCGATATCTATACGGTTTTTCGGACTCATCTGGGATGGTTTTATCACTCGTGCACTGCATTTCAACTGGATATCAGTTATATTTGCATCGTTCGGTCATGGACCATTTTGTGCACTGTTTTGGCCAGAGGGTGTGCGATTGCGCATTCTGTTATTGGGGGTATGCACATGGTGCTCCCTATGGCTCTTTCCTGATATTTTCTTAGCTTTATATTTGTTGTTGGGAGCTTGTGCTCCAGCTTTGGTTTTGTTGTGCAGGTGGTGTGTTTTCCCCCTAGGCAAAAAATCAATCTTAAGGAAAACACACGGTCGTGCGTTTATTTCATGCACAGTTTGCGTGAAATCGTGCATTTTAGTCAACTAGAAGAACTTCGAGCCGAGCTCGATGAATTTCGTCGAGCTGAGTTCGACGATCCTCACGCACGGTTGACGCATGGTTTCTTTGAAACCGTATGCGAAGGAAATGCACGGATTTCCTATAGCTTTCTAATTTGTGCCTTCTGTGGTTAATCGTGTGATTTGTTCACGTACGGGCGGTAGCGCCCGTGCTCGAGTAAAATGCACGGTTCTCCTGTGTGTCCCTATTTTCCAGCTCTCTGTCGCTACCCATGCGATGTCCTTCAAGCACGGGCGGAACTGCCCGTGCGCGAAGGAAAATGCACGGGTAATGCTTCTCCTTCCTCAGGTCTATTCTGAAAGTTAATATCGCACGGTTTGTGAACGGTCGTGCGCCGAACTGTGCGTGATAATTTTTTTTGACTTTTCTATTTAAGTTGTAGATTTCCTCTTTCCAAGGATCCAGCTCCGCTCCCCGGCCATTTCCGCTCCTTCGAGCAAGAAAACTCTCCTCCAGCCGCCATTTTTTCTCTCCTCCTTGGAGAGTTGATCCTGCCACCGTTTCTCCTCAGAAAGCATGCAATAGATGCGTCTCTGGCCACCTTCATCTTCTCCGACCTCCAAGCTACCATCCGAGCTCATTGTTGTTGCACATGCGGAGTTCTTCGGTCAGAACTATCCCAACGATCATTCAAGAAGAAGACGAGATATTCGAAGGAAGTGACAACCCTTCTTGGTTCCCGGACGTCATCCGTAGACCGAGCTCGGACAAGGCCCGACAACCCTTGACTCCGGCCGTGAATCTCGGAAAGCCTTCGTGCACTCGGTTGTATTTCTCCACCTCTTCTCGTGGTTACTTCATTCTGAACTTGTGATAGTGGGATTGTTGCTTGAGAACAATGTTTTGGCTAAGGTTTCAGCCTGTCGATATATTGTTATGCCTTAATCATTGCCTGTGTTATTAAGCTTCAGTTTTTTCCTGTGCTTGTTGTGATTGTGCCGTTCTAGCGATTGCTAGAAGCGTGCATGACGAAGAGGTGATTGCGACCCTAATTAGCTCATCCATCTTCCCTTTTACTCTCTAGAGTAATCCACCCAAGCGACGTGGTGTTGGCGACCCCCATTAGTTTTATTAGAATTAAGCTTAGGAAACCAAAACTAAACCCTCTTTGCCTCATTAACACTTGCAATCACTTTTCCAATAGCAAAACCACACTCCCTACTTGCACTCCTCGAGAGATCGATATCCGGGGATTAAACCCCTCACTTTTATTACTTGACAGCGATCGACACACTTGCCGAGAGCGCATCAAGTTTTTCGCGCTGTTGCCGAGGAGTTCAACCGTTGTGTGTATTTTTCTTTTTGAGATAGATGATTGTTGTTTGACCATTCTATCTTCTTCATTACTCGTTCTTCATAGTTCAATTTTGTCCACGGCTAATTCAAAATGCAGGAACCTCAGCTATCCTCCAACCACGATGAGGACAACTTTGAGCTATCCGCAGAGCTAATCAAGTTTATCTCGGAGCATTGTTTGTTTCATGGGCTCTAGGGAGAGAATTCCCAGGTTCATATTGATAGCTTCCTGGAGCTTTGTGGCACCTTTTGCTATGCTGGGGACGTGCATGACAAGGCTATGATTAGGCTTTTTGCATTTTCTCTTGCCGGAAAAGCTAGACAATGGTATAGGGATATCCTCCAGAGCGAGCTAACTTCATGGAAGTGCGCTGAAGTCCAATTCCTTAGAAAGTACTGTTCGCGTACGCAGTTGACGCAGACAAATTTATATTTGGCCACATTCACGAAGATTTCTGGCGAGTCTCTCTGTGAGTCTTGGGAAAGATTTTGTTTGTTACAATCCTAGTGTTCTGGTCAGGATGCGTTTGGAATGTCGTTCTTGCAAACGTTTTATTTCGGTATTCATGAGCAATTTCCATACCTGTTCGACACCGCCGCTGGAGGCGCCCTCTTTAATAGGTCCATGTCTGATGCTTGGAGGATAGTGGACGACGTGGTGTGCTCCAACAGTTTGTGCAAGATGCCTCCTGTGCTCGAAGCTGTGGGGGACTCTCAGTTCATAGATAGCAATGTCGATGAGAGCGAGCTGCTTATCCATCGTTTTATGGTATGGGTTGGAAAGTGGTGGCGGTCTCAAGCAGTAATATTGCAACAGTTACATGATATTATTTCCTCCGTTGGTAAAATGTTGGAATTATGGGTCTGCCTTCCTGCCGAGATAGTAAATGCTATGAACCTCAGAAGCGGTAGGCTGGTGGATGAACGTGTATATCGGGAGAACCAACCCTCTGAATGCAGGGATGAGTAGAGTGCTGATGAGAAACCCAAGGAACCCTCGGTGGCTATTACACCTGAAGTCCAACTCCCGCAGGCAAGGCCTCCATTTCCGCATAGGCTGCAAAATATCAGAAAAGAGAGGCAGCAACAAAAGTTTCAGGACATTCTGAAGGGTGTTCAGGTGAGCATTCCCATGGTCGACCTGCTGACACGGGTGTCGGGCTATGCGAAGTACTTGAAGGATCTTCTGGCAAGAAATCAGTCTTCTGAGTTATGCGACAGCATTTTGATCTGGGAGGATTGCCCAACTATGGTGTTGCGGGATTGGCCCACAAAACAATAGGATCAAGGGAGCTTCACGATTGCGTGTACCATTGGGCGACTCGCGCTTAGTCATGCGTTGTGTGATTCTGGAGCGTCCATCAATCTCATGTCGTTATCCATCTTTTATGAGCCGGGCTCTGCGTTCTTCGGCCCACTAATATCATTCTGCAGCTGGCTGATCGATCAAAGAAGATACCGGTTAGAGTGGTTGAGGATCTCACGGTTGAGGTTAACGGGTTGTCCTTTTTGGTCGACTTGGTTATCCTCGATATTGAATATACGGATGGGACACCGATTATTCTGGGACGTCCGTTCCTGGTCACTGCTTGAGACATCATCAACGCGGAAAAGAGTTTACTGACGTTGCGCCTAGGATCAGAGAAGACTGTTATTGACATGTATAAGGGGTCAAGAGGGGATATTCGTGTGGAGCTGGGTGCTATGGAGATTGACAACGACCGTACTTTTCAGCCTGATGAGGTTGAGAGTGAGTTTTGTGACCCTGATATAAATATTCAGGAAGGGTCATGCGAGGCGCCAGTTGGAGATCCCAAGCTTCTGACGGTACCCCCGTTTGACTCGGACGGATTTTATGAGCTCAAGTCGCTCCCATGCATGCTGAAGTATGTCTTTCTAGGAGAGAAAGAAACTCATCCTGTCATTATTTTAGCTCTTCTTACATCTGATCAGGAGATTCGTCTCATTGAAGTGCTGAAGTAACATAGAAAAGCCTTTGGGTGGAAAACCTCGGATGTCAAAGGAATTAGCCCCACGGTGCACATGCACAAGATATTGCTGGAAGATAACATCAAGCATTCAGCTCAACCGCAGCGCAGATTGAACCCTATGATGCAGGAAGTGGTGAAGAACGAGGTTATCTAGCTTTTGGATGCCGGTATTATATATCCCATAAGAGACAGTAAATGGGTGAGTCTGGAGCAGTTGGTGTCCAAAAAGGGAGGAATCAATGTCATTCGTAATGAGAACGGCGAGCCGCTTACTACGAGGCCTGTCATTGGATGGAGAGTTTGTATCGATTATCGAAAGCTTAATGTGGCAACCAGGAAAGACCACTTCCCGCTACCGTTCATGGACCAGATTCTAGAAAGGCTGGCCGGGCATGATTACTACTGCCTTCTGGACAGCAACTCGGGATATTATCAGCTTGCGATTGCCCAAGAGGATCAGCAGTAGACAACGTTTACCTGCCCGTCGGGGACCTTTGCTTTCAGGTGGCTACCGTTTGGGTTGTGTAATGGGGTAGCCACCTTCCAGCGATGTATGACCGCAGTTTTTCGCGAGATGGTTGGGGATTTCTTGGAGGTGTTCATGGATGACTTCTCCCTGTTTGGTGATAGCTTCGAGTAAGCGCTGGACCGCCTAACTTTGGTCTTGAAACGTTGCGATGATACTAATTTAGTGCTCAATTTGGAGAAGCGCCATTTCATGGTGCGTGAGGGGATCGTTCTGGGGCACAAGGATTCTCAGTAGGGGCTTGAGGTTGATCCGATAAAGGTAGAGGTGATTAGAAACCTGCCCCCTCCGTCGACACTTCATGGTATTCGTAGTTCTTTGGGTATGCTAGATTTTACCGGCATTTTATTCGAGACTTCTCGGCTATAGCTAAGCCCCTATGTAATTTATTTGCGAAAGATGTCAAGTTTGTGTTCGATGACGAATGCAATCAGGCGTTTAATTGCTTGAAGAATTGATTGGTTTCAGCGCCGATTCTCTCATCCCCTGATTGGGCAGTGCCTTTCGAGCTGATGTGTGATGCTAGCGATGTCGCGGTTGGGGCAGTGTTGGGCCAACGTAAAAATAAGGTCTTTCATACTAATGCCTACGCAAGTCGGACATTGAATGATGCACAACTAAACTATACCACGACCGAGAAGGAGTTTTTAGCTATTATTTTCGCCTTTGAGAATTCCATTCTTATTTAATTCTTTCCAGGGTGGTGGTGCATTCAGATCATGCGGCTATTCATTTTATCATGCACAAGAAAGATGCTAAGTCGCGACTCATGTGTTGGATTCTTTTGTTGCAAGGATATGATATTGAAATTCGGGATCGCCGTGGAGTTGACAATGTGATTGCCGACCATCTTTCGAGACTTGAAGGGCGAGAAGGCGAGGGTTCACAGGGAATTCCATTTTCCGATGCTTTTCCGGATGAGGGCCTGTTCCCCCTTTCTTCTCTTGTTTCTACTCCGTGGTATGCTGACTTTGCTAACTTTTTAGCAAGCAAGGCGCTGCCGCCGCATTTAACATATCAACAAAAGAATAAGTTTTTCTCAGACGACAAGTATTATCTCTGGGAGGATCCCCTACTTTTTCGCACCTGTGATGACGGGGTTATCCGACGTTGTGTCCCCGAGCTGGAAGTTAAAGAGATTTTGAGGCATTGTCATGATCGTGAGGCTGGAGGGCATTTTGGAGCCGCACAGACCACCCATAGTAATTTTCTTATTGTTGTTAACTTAGGAATCCAAATCAAAAAACCCCCTTTGGTTACTTTCCAGCATGCAATCCCTTTTTCATAGAGCGAAATAACACTCACTACTTGCACTCCTTGAGAGATCGATATCCGGGGATTAAACACCTCACTTTTATTACTTGACAGCGATCGACACAGTTGTCGAGAGCGCATCATAACCTTTGGCAATTTTTTTTCTGCTTCAGATTCGATTTGCATATCAAGTTTCGGGATGAAACTTCCTTTTAGGGGAGTGGCTGTAACGCACCTGAAATTTTCTATAATTATTTTGACACCTTTAGTACCATAATAATGATGTAAGGGCATTACGTGGACGAATAGTTAACGTCGCGCCGTCGTTAGTGTGAGATTTTGTTCGTTGGGGCGAGTTGGCCAGTTTTTAGACTCAACGGAATTAGAGTTTTGACTTGGAAAATTAAAGTAATTAATTTTATGTGTGCTTGTGAAGTTTCGTTGCGATCCGAGCTTAATTGGGATCTCGGTGAATTTTATAAGGATTTTTATTGTTTTAACTTTGGTGAATTTTAACCCGAGCTTGGTTTGTCGGATCCTGATTTTGAGTTCGTCATTGGATTCGTTGCACCGTCATTTAGTTTTGGGGCAAATCTCATCGAAAACTGAGGTGATTTGGTCACCCTTATTGTTTGAGTTTTTCTAGTTATTATATTAATAATATAATAATATATATGTACTTATAAAAAAAGAAAACCCTATTCATCATTCTTCCCCAAACTTCGGTCCGAAGAGCGGAAAGAAGAGGGTGACGACCTTCCTCCGTAAAACTTCCAGCCACTGTTTCGGGAGCTCCAATGCATGAAATCTTCGTCGGAGCATAGATCCGAAAAGCTCTCGCCAAGCTCTTCTAGTGCACATTTCAGAGATCAGAGATGAGGAGTTCTTTCAGCTGATTCTTGAAGTTGAGAATTTGGGAGTTTGAGTTTTGGGAGATTTTGAGGCAAGTGGTGGTTCATCTCCCTCTTGCTTATTATTTTGTTCCTATTATCTTTTTATTTCCTGAATAGAACTTGGGAATAGGGTAGGGATTAGGGTTTGTTGAATCTGTGTAGGGCAGGAATCGGTCCAAGTAAATTCGTCGAGTATCCTTCAATCCGTTGAGTATTTATGGATTTGTCGAGTGTCTCAATTCATCGAGTATCCTTCAATTCATCGAGTATACTTCAATTTATCGTGTATCCTTCAATTCGTTTAGTGAGGATGAAAGGCATCGAGTTGGCATCAACTGCGTCGAGTGAAGTAGTCTTGGCGTTGAATACATTGAGTGAAACAGTCATGGCATGGAGTGCGTCGAGTGAAGCAGTCTTGGCATTGATTGTATCGAGTGAAGCAGTCTTAGCGTTGTGTGAGTCAATTGAAGCAGTCTTGACATCGAGTGCGTCGAGTGAAGCAGTCTTGCTGTTGAGTGCGTCGAGTGAAGAAATCTTGTCGTCAAGTGATTCTAGAGTTAGCGTCGTGTAATTTTAGTGTATTCGTCGAGTGTCTTCCAATTAGTTTAGCCAGTTCATTGTATCTGAATCCAATTCGTCGAGTATTCTCAACAAATCGGTGTGTACTAAGAACATTTTATCGGGTGAACTCCAATTCGTCGAGTATACCTGAGGAAAATTTTTGGTTTTTTTTCCTTTTGCGTCGTTGTAGAATTTTGATGCTGAGTCGTTGGTTTTTCTTTCGTTATTAGTAATTTTGGAAGTATATATGTGACCTTGGATTGGCAGTGGATAAATGACCACCACCTAAGTGCCAGCTTGTGAATCATTACAGCTGGTGGGCTTTTTTGGATTGTTGGGTTGAGTTCGAAAGATGGCCACCGCCACAGTGCCTTTTTGAGTTGTTTGGTCTGATTGTTTGTGTCGGAGAAATGGCCACCACCTCAGTACCATGTTTCTTTCACCGGTTATAATGATTCACACTTTTTAACTGATTAGTCTTTATATATATATACATACATATGTTTGTAAGATTACTCTTGCAGATGTTAATGAGACATAGCTCTATATCGCACGTGCTGCAACTTTACATATTTAACCCCTTGAATTTTTTCATTGCTTCCTGTGTTTTGATTTAGGTGCTGTGGTTTGACAGCTATTTTGTTTGGGTTGGTAACCCTCTTATTGGGTCTACCTAATTGATTTTGATCTTTGCTGCCACTTGTATTTATTTTTACTGAGGCATTCTTTTCTTTCGAATGCCTCAAGCCTAGAGTAGTAGTGGTCTGAGCAGCTAGAGTCGGTGGAATCAGGCGTTCTGCAGTAGTAGTAGTGGTTCTTCCCTCACCTCCATGAGGTAGTTTTGTTATTCTTATTTTTGTTCAGACATACACTTGTTTTGTAGGTTCGAGTCAGGTTGTTGATGCCTGTAGTGAATTATTGTAGATGTTAGACTTTTTGCAAGCTGCTATCCTATTTTCTTGCTGGTTTGTTTCACCTACTTGCTCTCTGGGAAAGATTTATGCTAGGTTGCATGTTAGTTATTTTCAAGTATATAATGATCAATATTCTAGTCTCATACACATGCCATCCTTTTAAATCAAATGTCACCCTATTTTAACGATCGTAAAATCTCTTTTAGTACTTATAATAAATCTAGAGGTGAACATATCATGAATTGTTCGATGGGATTTTCAACCTTATATTGGATAATAAATGAACTAAATAAAGTATTTTCCATAACATATATGTATATTTTTACCTGGGGACTAGTTGATCCACTGACCCGAGGGACACGACCATCAAAACTTAAACTCAAATAATTTATTTTTATCAAAACAACCATGAGGATTTCATTTAAAGTATTAGGAGTAGGTTCTTGCCTGAGCATCTGTAGTTGTCCTCTACACGGCATGGCATCACAACGCATATTTTCTCTCTCTTATATATATTATTTAATGCTGAGAAAATGCGGGTTGTGACATACGTGATATCCCAGGGTAGTTTTTCATATAGAATATAAAAATCATATTCCGGAATAGGCATGCTGTGAGAAGCCCATCCGGATAGGTTGGTCTGGATTGGTGATGTTTTAATTTTTGTGTTGTATAAGTCTCCGAGTATAAATGTGTAATTCACGTAGTCCGAGGGTGTAAGACCCCCCCCCCCCCTTTTTTTTAAAAACCACGGGGTCTTAGGCTCAGAACCGCCGCTTTGCGGTGACACCTCCACGCCCGGGAAGGTCATCACTACAAAACGCCGATCCTACCGGCCATATCGATCTCAGAAAATGTAGCAAGAGTGTAAATGAAATAAAAACTCTAACACATGTCCACAGAGATCATATATATAAATAATCTCCATGAAGGGAGAGTCCACAGTAATAATAATAAAGGTACTGAAAATATGGCTCAAGCCCGATACGTCAATGTCCTCACTACATATCTCCCATCGCGGAACCAAACTAAAACAACTACTAGAGATCGGGACTCACAGACCCAGCTATCTGAACTCCGTTTCTAGACTGCTCCTCCATGCTGGGCTCCACGGTCCCCTAAAATGTTGTGGTTTGAAAACTGTTTGTCTAAGAGACTAAGTCCTATCATCCCCTACCCCTCCCCCATGGCTCCTAGGCACCGTGCAGAGAGGAGGAAAGGGAAGCTCTGAAGGTGGAGAATAAACAAAACAGGTGACGGTGGAACTATTCTAGCATGAGTATATAAATAGAACAAGTATATGTAAGCAGTAGTAAATGAAAGGTAAACTAAGAAACAAGTAACCTTAACTTATATGAATGCCCAAAAAACTTATAAGTTAAGGGATCATTTGCAAGGCTCCCATCATATAAAAAGTCCCATACCGATTTATACGTTGGGGTGTCGGATTTCAAGCAAGCAATATATATAACCAAAGAGTAATAACCTTAACTCATAAGCATGCTCACGCAAGCTTATAAACTAAGGGGTCATTTCGCAGGGACCATTGTATAAAGCATCCCATACCACTTTATACAATAAGTGTCAGGGGTTATATGCAATGATGATTCTATGACATGCAAGTATGCCATGATGCGAACATTCAAGTGCAACACACCCACCCAACTATGTGTACATAGATATTTAGTTCCCCCTTTCTGGAGCCTAACTTCCGAGGCTACCTCCGTAGTGGCAAACATAAGCGGTGGGTTGGGCCTCACCCACATCCAAACCGGTAATTGTACTACTAGTCAGACCTCTCATATGCCTCGACACTGGTGCACTAAGCAGAGCTCCTGCGTACTCTTTGTCGGCATGTCCACTGGACTTATCTTGATGAATTGCAAAACCACACTTGCCGAGCCAACGTATTGGGGTCGGCGCATCGACCATCCAATACCGAAGACCCACCACCTTATACTTTATGCACATGCAATCTTATGTATCAGCTACCGAGCCAAAGCTCCCCGGACCATCCCGTCCATCATAATCAACAACCGAGCCAAAGCTCATCGGGCCAACCTGCCCCTCATCAAAACCACCGAGCTACCACCCGTGTGACCCAACCTAACATCCTGAGACATCGAGGTGAGTGAAAGTGAATCCCTAGTTATGCTAGTTACCCTTGCAGTTTATTTTGCCTACAGTTTAGGTTAGCCCAGGACTACCCAAGGCATACCCCGTGAAGGGTTCTCGAGGGCACTAGGAACTACGATGGGCTGAAGCCCAAAGCTACCTTTCGCAAGGCACTTACTATTATTGGTTAATACCAGACTCCCGATCGCTTTAATATTACTCTGGATCTAACCCTAGAGTGTTTTGACCTTCTCTCTCCCTCCATAGGAAAGACGATCTTTTGTCGATCCCGAGCACCTCCTAATCTTTGACAACACAACAAACTACTCATCCCAACTTCCATTGATATACTCCATTTCACTTCACCCAGACCAGCAAGCCACTAACCCAAATCCATATGCTCAAATCAATTACTATCAGATCTTCTGCAAATTTACTACATGCAGACCACCTTATGATATATGATGTACATGATTGGAGATACCCTAAATTCTCAGCCAAACACCCTAAGAAAATTAGTGGGGGCCTATCATGATATATTTAGTCTAAATCCAGAAACATAGATTTTTCCTAATTAAACAAATATTTTATTTATTTTCCCTAAAAATCCAAATGCCATAGATATGAATATGAAGTGGCTTTTATAATCATGAAAATTGCTCAAAATTATGATAAATACTAGGCAGCTAATTGACAGTAAATTCAAGTCTACCAATTTTTTTCAAGGTTTAGGCCTCTGATCTAGAATTTCAAATATAAATACATAGTTAATAATTAAAGAAACAAGTGCTGCAAATATGCTTCCAAAAATTATAAGAAAATTCAATAATGGCCAATATGCCCTAAAAACACTCATGATCAAGTTTCCAAACTTTCCAGTGAATAATGAACTCTTATTTTAATTTAGAACTATACTCCTCTTTCATAAATTAATGAAACAACTATTGAAAATATTCATCTAAAAATTATGATAAAATTTCCACATGCGGATAATAACTAAGTACACTTTTGCATAAGTTTCACAATTTTCTACCCATCATTGAGCTCTGAATCTATTTCTGAACATAATTGTATAATTATAAGCTTGTGAAGTAAGTACTGAGATTATACATCAAAAAATTATAATAAAATTCAGGTATGAGTATAATGACCTAAAACACCCTCTGCCCAATTTACATAATTTTCCAATGAACAATGAAATTATTATAAACAAATAACTATCAAGGGCAAGTCCATGTATTACAAAGGAGGTACTAAAATTGTTGTTCCAAAAATTCCAATAAAATTACCAGCGGCTCATATTAACCCTATGACTACACTATCCAAGTTTCACAACTTTTCATAAAGTATTGATGGCCAATTTTACATGTATAATGTTTGTGTCCAAAACTAGGGTTAAGGTTTTGGGGAGTTTATTAGCCTCTAAATCTCAAGATATTTTTACCAGAGGACCTTGACGACCCTAAAGTCATCTCCACCAAGTTTCAAGTCATTTCAAGGTCACTTGACCCTTTGACCTTCAAACCCTAGGTTTGCACAATTAGGACCTACCCTAGTGTTCTAGGGATCCTCTCTTCAACTTTCACCCAATATCAGGGGAGGGGGTTTTCTTGTGTGCTATTATGGCTGAGTGCCAAGATCCATCACCTTGGATGAGGTTGGCCAACTCATGAGCACTTAGGACACTTAGCCCTAATTTGAACTAAAAGGGTCAACCTTGGGCTACCCAAATACCCTATCAAATCATACCCAAAATGGGTGAAATTTATACCAGAGCCCTAAAATACTCCCCAAGATCACCCACCCAAATTTTGCGGCAGTTTTTAGGTGTTTAAGACACCTAATTAATTTGTACATGATTTGTTATATTTTTCCAAAAAATATAGAAAAAGTATCACCAAAAATTTCCATTTTAGGCTCGTACCTAGGTATAGGTTTGAATGACTCCCTGTCCAAATTTCAGGTCATTTTGACAAGAGATGATGTGGGGGCACACATTTTAGTCTCTGACTAGCCCTAGATATAGATCCCACCAAAATGATTGTTGTGGTCAAACCACTTACCCAAATTGGATGAAATAAATTTTAAAATAAAGTAAACCCATAGAGCTACACTTTGCATGTTGATCATTTTCTCTGAAACAACAACTCGGTACTTTTAACAATTAATTAAAAAACAGCCCAGTAATGGGACAAAAATTATTAAAACAGGAATTTATAAAATCAGATACAACACGGATCTTAAAGCAAATCCAAAGGCCTTGACATCATCTTCTTACTCTAGCCAAAGACCAGGATTCACACGACCTGGAGCACCTTCCAAGCCGATTTCCTGGCCACCCAGCCACCTCCCTAGCCGGCCACCACCGCCACCCCCTTTATTGAGGTGGGGGCTATCGCCGGGCGGCGGCACGCCCGCCGGAGGGGAGGTTTCCGGCGAACACGAGCCTGACATTTTTCCCTAAAAACCCAAAAAACAAAAGTTCCAATCGGGCTCAATTGAGCCCGATTCTCCATCTAATAGAATCCTAAGATCTACCCATAGCAGAAGGAGGAGGGGAGGACCTTTGTGGTGGTCTAGAGTCGAGCCAATCGCCGGGTTTCCATTAGCGGTGGTGATGTAGCTGTAATTCTGCAACAGCACAATGGAAAAGCTTGAAACTGTCGAGGGAAGGGTGGAAATGACTCCTTGGTGCCCAGTGATGCTTTTAAAACACCAAAATAGGGTAGGGGAATAGAAATGGCTAAGCTGGGTGACACTTCACCTCACACCCTATTTGGAAAGCTGCTCTCTTATGAGATGCAGCTAACCGTCAGGAAAGAAGAGACAAACCACAAGTCTCAGGCCAAAGAGAAGTCAGTGTCTCTCAAAGCTGAAGCCATAAGAAAGAGTAGGAGAAATACCCCTTCTCCTCCAAGAAGACCAGCAGATTCAAACTGCTCTTAATTAGAATCTTCGGACAGCTGCATGTCTGATGAGGACTTTGCTTTCTTCTCCAGGCAGCTCCGTAGGCTGATGAAGAGGAAGCACTGGAAGACCAGACCGTCCACCTCAGCTCATCACAAGAAGATATCCTCCAAGGAGGATATGTATGGCTCTAGACCCAGTAAACAGAATTGAGCTAATGTTATCTGTTACTGCTGCAGCAAGGCAGGGCATGTCATTGTCGTTTGCCTTGTAAAGAGAAGGGAGGATGGTGAGAAGAAATCTCACGAGAAGCACAAAGGCAAGAAAAAAATTCCATTGCGGCTAAGAAAGAAAAGTGCTGGACAGACTCATCATCATCTGAGTCTGAAGAAGAGGAAGCCTATATTGGGCTAGTTGCTGCTACTGCTGCTAAAGATAAAACTATTACAGAAAGAGATGTCTTCCCTCCAGGAAGGACAGTAATCAGGGCCCCTCTGACATTGTTAGACAATGACTCAGAGGTAGATGAAGATGGCCACAGCTACATAGGGCTAATGGCAATGATTGATGATGAGAGCTGCCAGGATTAGCCTTGTCAAAGTAAGGAACATTTTCCATCTAGTTCTGTGACCACGTATGAGACAAGTCCTGATGCAGAAGCCTCTTCAACTATAAATCATTCTCCTATTATATGCTTTTAAAATTCTAATTACATGCATAGTGTTATGTATATCAATGACTCATCATCAAATCATTTACTTAAGAGTTTTGACTTCGTCAAATTGGGGGAGATTGTTGGGTCCATTTCCCTCAATATCCTAGATTTGAGTGAAGTCAATCTTGTCAATGAGGTAAATAGACCTAACATATACTACTCCCAAATTTATCAGTATGCAAAGATGAGATCACAATATCAGCAGTTATTTACCATCCAAGTTACCAGTTAATCAATTCATGAAATAAGGAAATCATCAATTATTATGACATCACGACTAAGCCATAATTTACTAAAACCGGATTTCAAGAAGCAACAATCCACCAATAATTATAAGCAAACCCAAATTGGAATGGTATCTTCGAGGGATACAACTTCCACTTTAAGCTTGGGTTATAAATCCATATCCAACACACCTGAAATTGGATTTTGATCCAGCCGTATACACTTAGACAGAATGCAGCATGCACATATGTTACTACAGTGCAACCACTTCACCTGAATATTCCCGAAGCTACAGAGCTCCTATGAAAACAGGTAAATATCCACTAGAAAGTTCTTTCCGAGGGGTAACACTTTTGTGTTGATACCAAGAACGGTACATCAGATTGGACCATAGCCAAGCACGGCCTTGAAGGCTACTGCGCATAGAAAACAAATTACTGTACAACGCTTTGCACGCATCGAAAAGATGATCGAATGACATTGGTTCTTCTTCTTCCTCCAGCCATCATACAAAACACAACCAACATCTATCTACCTTTTTCTCCCTCGTTTGACCATGATTCTTCATGAGATCAAGTCCACCATCTTCGTAATAAAGAGAGGAGATTATTGAATATCACATACGACGATCGGCGCCCTAGAACAAAGTTCTAGTGTGGTTTCTTCCTAGGAAATCTCCATTAAACTCCTAAATCAAACTTTCTTGAGCCAATTTCTCTCCTAATTTTTAGATCTAAAGATCTAGCACCAAGGGAGAGGGTAGGAAGATCACCTAATTTCCAGTCATTGATCGCATCCTCCTCCATGGCGGCATGATGACGTCAACCTTGTCTCCTATGATGAAGTTTGTCATCGAGAGAAGAAGACTAGCGGCCAAGACTTGTACAACATATATAAAGGAGTGGCTAAATAGACCTAGTGTTTTTCTGATTTTAAGGCTACAGTCATGTGGTAGCAAGCTACCGCCACGCGCTACCTCCAAAAATGACTTTTTCAACAAGCCACTGTCTAAACGCGTCACTCAGGAACTGTCACTTGTACTGCTACCGCCACACAGTATTCTTCTACCGCCATGCGGTATCTCACCGATCAATATACTAATAACTCAGCAGGGCTACCGCCAGTGGTATGCCTAATGTCGTGCGATTGCTAACCAAGCAATACGCCAATTCTTAGCCGGACTACCGCCACGCTGTATCCCGCTAACTCGTCATACTAGTACTCGACGATCGTTGAGTCCACTCGGTTCTCTCGACTCCCCTTGACTTTTGTGGTGTACATTCAACACGCACTACTGCCCTGCGGTACATACTACTATCGCGTGGTAGTACTCGACGATTGTTAAGTCCGCTCGGCGCCCTCGACTCCTCTTGACATCCGTAATGTACACTTGACAATCGCTACCGCCATGCTGTACATACTACCGCCGCATGGTAGAATCCTGACACTCTATGTCGAGTCATCAATTCCCCCATCTCAGGTGCAATATTGCCCACCAGTACATCGTGAGCCCGTGTCAACTCTTTTTTTACTCAAAAACATGTGCGAGGGGTCTAGCGCGAATCGGGATGCTAAAAATCCTGTAAACAAAATAAAAGATTTCATCCCCGAAATCAGGCTAAGACTATGGGGGAAAATAAAGTATTGTATGAGTTTAGGTTTACCTTGGGGAAACAACTCTGGGTAGAACTTCTGCATCAAGTCCACCGGCTCCTAAGTATACTCCTCTTTTCCATGATTAGACCACAAGACTTTCACCAAAGGAACACTCTTTCGCCAGAAGCTTCTTATCTCGGTGTCCACTATCCGCAACGATTCTAGTCGAACAGACCTATCAGTTTCCACTGTTCCATTTATGGAGGGGACATGCTGATCGGGGCGCAGTAGTGTTTTTCGAAGCGACAACACATTGAAGACGTCATGCAAATTTTATAGCTTAAATGGTAGTTCCGGCTGATAGTCTAAACAACCAATTCTTTCCAATATAACATAAGGCCCCACATATCACTGGCTGAGCTTCTTCTTACCACTCACACGTGATACTCCATGTATTGGCCGGATCTTCAAGAACACCTCGTCACCAACTTAGAACTTCACCATTCGGTGCTTCGTGTTATAATACTTTTCCTGCCGACTCTGAGCCTCTAGCATGCGGTCTCATATCAATCTAACCAGAGCTTCATTGTCATCAATATACTCCACTCCCAAAGCCTTTGGGTCTTCATCCTGCAGCCACGATAGTGGGGTTCTACACCTCCTCCCATAAAATGCTTCATTGGGTGCCATTCCGATGCTAGCTTGATGGATGCTACTGTAGGAAAACTACACTAGCGGCAAAAGCTTTTCCCAGAGCTCGCCCTTATCCAACACACATAATCTCAACAAATATTCCATGGTTCTGATGGTCCTTGTTGGGTATATTGGAAACAATATACTTTATATGAAGAATGTCACAACCCGCATTTTCTCCGCATTTAACCATATATCAGAGTAAGGGAAACTGTGTGTCATGATGCCACGTTAGTAGGGGATAACTGCGGCCGCTCAGGTAAAACTCCAACTGATCAACTTTTTCACAACCCGCATTTTCTCAACATTTAAGTTATATCAGAGTATGAGAAAATATGCACCGTGATGCCACGTCATGTAGGGGATAACTGCAGGCGCTCAGGAAAAACTCCAAACTGTATAGTTTATAAGAAATTCATAAGTTATTAAGTAAAAACCAATTTAAATTGGATGGTCGTATCCCTCGGCATAGTGGATCAGCTACTCCACGAGTAAAAGTATAGTTATACGCTGCAGAAAATACTTTGGTTATGTTGATTAACACCCTACAATAGTATAAACATCCCTAAAGGACAACTCATGGCATGCAAGACTCTAGATTTATTATAAATATGGAAATAGTATTTACATTAGCTAGAAAATAGTATTTTAGTTATAGAAATATGAGATGTATGAAGTACTAGTAGTAATGTTTTTATAAGTGAAAATACCTAACATGCAACCTAACTTAAAACATTCTCATAGAGCAAGTAAAAATACCACAAAAGGAAAAACTAGTAGCTTAGCAAAGTATTCAGCAATTCAAAAGAAAACCACCAGTGGGCGTCAACAAACTGACACGAACCCACTGGTCAATATATGTGTCTGTACTAACAAGAAAACAATATAGAACTATCTCTGAAGGTAGAGGAAACCTCTACAACACTGCACTCCACTAGCAAACACCAAACCTAGCTGCTCAGCCGGATACTACCCTGAACCTGAGGCATTCAAAGAAAGAACACCTCATCAAGAAAAATAGAAGTGACATACAAAACTGTCAGTAAACAAGGGAGTACGAAGACTACTAACCCAAACCTTAATAGCTGTCAAAAAACAGAAAACTAACTAGAGATTAAGAACGAAAGAGTTAACTTATAAAGTTAAAAGGTAATCATATTTGCACCAAGTGCGAACGGAGTTATACTCCGAGAACATCTGCGAGAATAGGCAGAAATAACATAAGTTTAGTCCATAAGAAACAAAAACGAGAGAAAGGCTCAATAAACACGTGAATCATTAACAGCATAACGCAACCAGATGTGAGTAGGGACTAGCCGGTCAAAACCAAACTAACAGACACAAACGTCTCAGAAACGGGACTATGGCGATGGCCATCTGGTCCAACACAAACCAAAAACCCAAAAATTAGACCCAAACATGCCCGGGTGTAATGATTGACAAAACTAAGCCAACCAAACCAAACCTCATATCTCAAATACCCATAAAATCCAGACTCGACAAATTCAGCAGAAACCTGGCGATTCTAACTTTGCAAAACTAAGACTTTAGAGATATACATCAAATCGGTGAAAGGACACAAATCTAAGGGAAAAGCGTTGAGTACACTCGATGTCACGTCGAGTGCAGTCAATGCACTCAATTCCATAACTCAGCACACTCAATGCTTAAACACAACAACAAGAACAGACGATGGCATTGAGCGAGTTCAGCTCAATCAACAATTAAACACAGCAGCAACAACAGACGATGGCATTAAGTGAGTTTCGCTCACAAAACGCTTTACCACTTTGCTGCCAAAATCAGATGACGGTGTTGAGTGAGTTTAGCTCACTCAAAGCAATGAACGCTTTAATACTTAGATTGCATAGTTAAAGCGATGGCGTTGAGTGAGTTAAGCTCACTCAATGTTGTCAACGCTATTCTATAGAAGCAACGGCGTTGAGTGAGTTCAGCTTACTCTACGCTGTCAATGCTTTCTTACATAACTTTATAGAATAAAAGAACGGCGTTGAGTGAATTCAGCTCACTAAACGTTGTCAACGCTTACTTCTAGGATTTAAAATACTTAAGAGACATCATTGTCGACGCTTTCATACTTAACTTGCAGATTAAAGTGACGACGTTGAGTGAGTTAAGCACACTCAATGCTGTCGACGCTATCATACTTGACTTCTAAAATTTTATAGAATGGCATTTAGTGTGCTAAGCATAGTCAACGCCGCATTGAGTGTATACCACTCACTCAACGCTATTATACTTAGGCTAAACACTAAACTTCTACACTAAGATTATACTCAAAGCTTTTAGACAGAAACCTGCCAGTGGGTTATCATCCCAACAGTCTTATGTTAACAACTTCTAATTATATCTAACTTAGACAAAGGATGATTTTACAGCCAGGCTAAGAGTCATCTGGACTTAGGATGATTTTACAACCATGCTAAGAGTCTCCTGGCCTACCAGAAAAGGAAACCGAAGGTGCAAATGGCTCGACAATGGTGTAACCAACACTTTCCTCAAGATCTATAGAAAAATCATTTTTTTGACATGGAGGGAATCATACCCTAATCCGATCCTACAGTACCGGGAGGATGACAAGAAAAAAAAAAGAAAAAGAAGAACAAGCAAGGGGGAGATCACCACTTACCTGAAATCACCTGAAATCCGGCCAAGGAATGCCCCACCACAAAGATGCGACCGCAAAAACGCTTAAGGTGCAAATCCTGAAACTTTTGTGAACGAAAGAGTGTCAAAACAGCATACCAAGACACCTAAAAATCCAAGAAACAGGTAAAGCTTATCATAGAAATGTAGATCTAGGTGAGATTTACTCGGATCCACTCTCCAAAGATGAAATCAAGCACTAATGCTCCAGAAATCGGCGGCCGAAAGCTTAGGATTGTCCGCCGCTCAAGTTCTTTCGCAACAGGCCGACGGTTTCCCCAGGGAGACAATGATTAGTGTTTTGATGCGACGGATTTCTATTTATACTCATTTATCCAATTATTTTAATATAGGATATCATAATAAATTAAATAAAGCGTCAAAACGACCCGAAAACAAAACATCCCCGGAATTCTACGAAAATCGCACCGTAGCTAAATACCGATGCTACAAAACCAACGACGCAGTGAAAATTAAGATTCAATGAACCAAACTCGGGTAAATACCTCCCGAAGCTAAAACACAAGCATTCCCAAAGAGACTCCACCGAGTCACCAAAACAGACCCGATTCGCTAGGAAATCTTGCAAATAGGCTAAACCCAGTAAGACACAGAAAAACCAAGAGCTAAAACCCACGCTCTAACAACCACACACACCAATCATGCATTATCTTTACGCCATGACGTCATAAATATGCAAAATAAAATAATTAATTAATCATTGAAAAAATCAGGGCTGTTACAACCACTCCCCCTAAAAAGATGTTATAATCAAAGATTCCACAAAAAGAATATAATCAAAGATTATAGAAGGGGAAATACATACCGTAAGAATCTAGAAGAACATATTAGGATGAGTTACCCTCATAGCTGACTCCAACTCCCAAGTGGCGCTTTTCACGTCTTGGTTTCTCCACAAAACTTTAACCATTGGTATGGTTTTCCTCTGTAGCACTCAATCTTCAGTATCCAGAATGCGGACAGGCATCTCAATATAAGAAAGATTGGGCTCCAACTGGGGAACAACATCAAGAATCTGCCGGTTGCTGAGCACATATTTCCTCAACTGGCTCACTTGAAACACGTCATGCACACCAGGAAAATTTGCGGGCAAATCCAGCCTATAAGCTGATACACCAATACGCTCAACAACCGTAAAAGGTCCCACATACTTCGGGTCCAACTTATGATTCTTACCAAACCTTTTAACTCCAGACATCGGGGAAACATTGAGAAACACAAAGTACCCTACAATAAACTCTAAATCAGACCTACACCAATTGGCATTCTTCTCATATCATTCCTGCGCTATCAAAAGCTTTTCCTGAATAAGATTCACAGAAATAACCATTTCCTCTAACGCTTCAGGACCCAGCAACGGTCGCTCACCGACCTCGGCCCAAAATAAGGGAGTTCTGCATCGCTTGTAACGCCGTGAAACTCAAAATAATGACAGGCAGCGTTTAGAACCAAGTTTGGTGCTTGGTAGGGGTCACACGGCCTGGGACACAGGCGTGTCCAGGGCCGTGTCGTGCTCGGGTTCGACGAACTTCATGAGTGGTCGACGAAATGCACTCGAGACAGCGAACATGGCCTGAGACACGGGCGTGTCCAGGGCCATGTCCTGCTCGGGCTATTCGTCGGGCTATGTCGGGGAAGGAACATGGCCTGGAGATCAGGCGTGTTTGGGTTGACACGGGTGTGTCAAAATTGACACGGGCATGTTGAAAACCTGTGTCCTCTTCAGGTTGTTTTTGGTCCTGTGTCAATAGAGGAACACGCCCCGCAACACAGGCTTGTATTGATTGACATGGGCGTGTCAAGAGCCCGTATCCTGGTCGGGATGTGACGGTTTTGACATCGATTGATGCACACGGCCTTGGACACGTGCGTGTAACAAGCTGTGTTCGGCCCAGGAAATTGATTTTAAGTGCGAATCCTGGCCGTCTGTTTCCTTCTTTTGGGATCTAAGGGCCCAAGGCTGTTCCTGCTGGGTTAAGTCCGGGATTAGGGTTTGAAACCCTCATTCCACTTGTAGTTTTCTCTTTCTAAAGCCTTAGAGAGATTGGAGAGCAAGGAAGAAGGGGAAGGAGAGTTTTGGCAGCCGGTGGAGCTTCGGAGCCCCAAATCGCAAGTCGAATTCAGATCTACGGAGGCAAGGCCGTTGCGGTGCTTTTCATCTGTCAAGATCTTCATGGCACCAAAGATAAACGCAAGGATAACGATTCTCTTCTTGGACATGTGATGTCCTCTTTCCTTTTTGCATAGGAAGCCCGCTCTCGCGAGTATGCAGTGAGTGTGAGGTATTACTTCGGGTAGACTTGAATAGTCCCCGTTGTTTTGCATGTAGAGTCCGGAATAGAAGAACGGACATAGGCATGGTGTGTGAAGCCTACCCGGACCAGTTGGTCCGGATCAGTGATGTTTCATTACATGAATGGCCGGAGAAGACTCCGCGCCGATGGTTGTTTTCGGGTTTTCTATGCGGTAGATTGCAACAGGGAACCTGGGGACTAACTCGAAGGTGCTCCCAGAAATCTGGGCAGAAGCGTGATTCCGCCATCTTGGTGGCCTGGGATCCAACTTTCACATAACTGGGTTATGTAAAGTGTGTGATCGATTTGGAACTCGGGGAAGCTTGACCCGCGCATATGGCTTAAATTGACGTTGCGGTGTGAGCAACGGGTTAGGCCGAACCGTACCCACACTATGTCGTTCAATTAATTGACATCAGTCTTAGATTCTGAGCAATCTTTATCATAGGATGAAGATGCACCTGTATCTGCATTGGTCTCGTAGTCAGAGGAAGATGCAGAATTGGAAAGCTGTTCTACCTTGATTGATTCTGAATCTGGCTAACTTCTTTCTTCTTCAGTCATTGCCATCATACCATGACATCCATAGTTTTCTTCATCGTCCTCATTGTCACTGTCTGAGTGTGACATCGGGGCCCTGATTCCTATCCTGGCAGTAGGATATTCCTCTTCTTCTTATTGATCTGCAGCAATAGATATCATCCATATATAGGATTCTTCGTCTTCATCTTCAGAATCTGAGGATAAAGAATCTGTCCAGCTTCTCTTTCTTAGCCAAAGAGGACATCTCTTTCTTCTTTCCCTTGTGATTATGGTGATGCTTTTTCTTCTTCTTCTTATCTTCTTCCTTTCTTTTGACTGGGCAGTCCTCAATGACATGCCTAGCCATGCTGCAACAATAACTGATGACATTAGAAAAATCTATTTACCAGTTTTAGGGACATACCTATCATCCTTGGATGACTTCCTGTGATAAGAGGATGGAGATGGTATGCTCCTCCAATCCTTCTTCTTTATGAACTTCTGAAATTGCTTGGAGAAAGTACCTAGATCATTATCAGACATGTGGATTTCTGATGTGCTTGACTCATAATATTTTGAGTTTGATTCAGCTTCCCTCCTTGGTGGTGAGGGAGTCTTTCTTCTGCTTCTTCTTGAGACTTCTGCCTTGAATGCCACAGACTTGTCCTTGCAGTTGAATTGACTTTCCTTCTCCTCTTCTTGTCTAGTAGCCAGCTGTATTTCATAGGACTACAGCTTTCCAAAGAGTGTTGGTGGAGGAGTGTCTGCTGATGCGTCGACAAGTGCACCGGTCGCTGTCAAGTAATAATTTTTGGGTATAGCTTCCCCGAATGTTAATCTCGAGGGAATGCACGTTGGATATCGTGATAGCATTGCAGAAAGATCGTTACTAAGAGTTAAACGAAACAACAAAGGTGGTTGGTTTTCGATTCCTAGTGCTAACAAATCAAAAAGAAAATTAATGCGGGTCATAAGCATCGCCTCGATTGGTGGATGGAACTAGTGCATGTCGCTATGCCGTGCTTCATGAGGCGAATGGACGTAGAGCAAGAAGATGGAATGAACACACGTGTAGAGAGTGAGGGTCTCATTCACCTCTTCAGCTACCAACACTAGCCTTTGCTATAGTGGTTTTAGTGCGCGAGTGCAGTGGATGTGAATGGAGCCGAGTGCATCACAGCTAACAAAGAAATTGTAACTATCCCAAGCAAACTTCATTCATAGATAAATAAAAGTAAGTTCAGGTTCATTATAAGCTTAAGAATACATTTCACTATGAGAAGAGGTAGAATAAACCGATAAGGGGAAAGCCTAGTCGTGGTTCTTGTCTGGAATGGTGGGTTGTCAGTCCACTTCTCAGCTTAAACTGTTGGTTGTGTCCAGAGGTAAATAGGTTGTCAATCCACTTGTCTTACTCCGTATTCTTCCCTTTCCTTCAATATTTTCCCTCTTTACCTAAATGAGTAGTACCGAAAGATCTCTATTGCACACTGCAGGTGGCCGGGAACTCTCTGAAGGGTTGAAAATGGCTTCGGATCTCCGGAGAAAGCTTCCCGGAGGATGGAGATGAGTGGAGGACTTGCGGGGGTGAGAAACGGCGCTTCGCGCACTGCAGCGTGGTGGAAAAATGAATGGTGTTTGCCCTAATTCGCGAGCACGGGTTTAAATACTGCAGCAGAAAATAAGAGTGCACGATCAGGGGCGCATGGCCAGAGGTCGTGCGCACTGGATCCCATGATCGTGCGATTAGCAATGCCCAAAATAATTTTTATTTAATAAGATAATAGTAACTCCTTGAAGTAGAAGTAATCAAATCACACCGGGTAATATGACCTTGATATTGAACTTAATATCATATACTACATGCGATAAGGTACACTTGCCTTCATCGAATATAGAATCGAACCACTCTTTCACCTTCTCTTTCCTTAATGTTTTGTTCTCCACACATAACGCTTCTCTGCACGGAATTTTTATATCAGTAGTGAGAGGTAAGGCTATCCGTGAAAAGTACTCCACGAAGCACATGTAGTAGCCAACAAGTCTAAGGAAACTCCTGACTTCCACTACAATATCCAACAGATGCTATTCTCGTAATGCAACGATCTTCGCTGGATCTACAACAACACCCTTTCCACTAACCCCATGGCCAACAAAATCCATAGACGACAGCCAAAACTCACACTTGAGAACTTCGCATAGAGTTTATTTCTTCTCAAGGTGTGCAAAACAATCCTCAAGTGATTTGCACGATCTTCTTCTGACTGAGAGTACACCAATATGTTGCCAATAAAAACAATCACAAATCGATTTAAGTACTCCAAAAAAGTCCAGTGCATCAAGTCCATGAATATCGATGGCACATTTGTTATCCCAAACGACATTATAGTAAACTCATAATGAACGTGGCGTATAGCAAAAGCTGTCTTGGGAATGTCACATTCCCTAATCTGTAACTGGTAATAGCCAGACTTTAAATCTAGCTTTGAATAGACAGTCGATCCCACGAACTGATCAAACAAGTCATCAATACTTGGATTCAGATGCTTGTTTTTCCCAGTCAGCTTGTCCAATTCTCGATAATCAATGCATAGACGCACGCTTCCGTACTTATTCTTCACAAAGAGGACCAGTACACTACATGGTGACATACTTGGATATATAGAGCCTTGCTCTAGCAGTTCTTGCAATTGAACTTTCAATTCCGCCATATCCTTAGGCGTTACTTGTTACGGTGAGCGGGCCACAGGTTTCTCACCTAGCACCAACTCGACTGTGAAGTCAATCAATTGTTGGGGCAGTAACTCGGGGAGATCTTTAGGGAACACATCCGCATAATCCGATACAATAAGAATGTCACTAAAACTGAACTTCGGCTCAACAGCCTCCAACAGCGTGAAGAACAACTACGTGCCCTTCTGAATAGCTTTGACTAACTGGAGAGCAGACATCATTATCTTGCTCGATCCTCTCATAAAAGATAACTTAGTCTCATGATCAATGTTGTGTCCCAGTATGACTTCCTTAGAGTTGTAATCTATACAGGCACGCTACAGTCCACATGAAAGATTACATCAAACTCCGATATCAGTATCATAGATGCTTCTAATCCGAAATCTTGACTTCCTATCCGCGTGCATCACACATCTGTTAGGTAACAACAACTTCAATCTATCAATCGACAAAAGAGTATGCACTCTGATTTGAAATACAAAGTCCTCAGATAGAAACGAATGAGAAGTACCTGTATCAAAAAATGCTCTTACTGGATAGTCCCAAATAAGAACGAAACCTACATTTATCAAGTTATACACAAGCAATTCAAAAGGTATAAATTATATAAAGTATGAAAACTATATACTACTCGTACCTGTGATGACATCAGCCTGTTTGATGGCCTCCTGTTGGCAAAGATTATAAACACTTGGCTGAGCTGGAGTATATTGGGATGCAGTGGATTCCACCTCCTTTCCCTTCTCAGCATAAAATGCTCCTACCTTCTTCTTTTTCCTTGGAAGGCCATTGGTACATTCACAAACAAAATGGCCAAGCTTGCCACAAGTGTAACATGTACGAGTGATTTACCCTGACGTTGCTCTATAAATGACAATAAATGGAGCATGTCCAGAAGGCTTAGATATCTTACTCCACTTCCAAAAATGCGATCTTGAAGAAGTCGGCACTTTGAACTCGGTCTTTATCATAGCCAAGTCCTTCTTTCCATGCACCCTATTCTTGTCCTTCTGTAACGAACGAGCAGTATTAACAAATTCTTGAAAACCTTTATTCATTGGACCCTAGAGAAGCAATCTCAGCTCATCTCATATTTACTCATAGTACCAGTTGGTCTTACGCACCTCGTCAGTAAAGGTAGGCCCCCCCATAACGTCCCAACCTGGTGAACTCAAGCAAGTATTTATCTACACTACTCTCGCACTGAGTTAGGTGTCGGAACTCATTCTCCATGTCAATCCGCTGTTACGAAGGCAGATGAATTGCTAAGAGCAATCTCAAAAACTCCTCCATTGAGATCTCAGATAGTCATCTACCCGAAAAATGGTGTAACTCCAACTCATCCCACCAAAGCCAAGCCTCTCCCTCCAATAGGAAAGTTGCTAAGGTTACCTTCACCCCCTCCTCTGTTTCAATCATCTTCAATACTCTCTAGACACACGAGAGCCAGTCCTCTGCCAGCATTGGGGATCCTGCACTTGTGAACGTAGTAGGAATAAAACTCATAAAAAGCTTCAACTGCCTTTCAGTAGATCGCCTTTCATCCAAATCCTCAACAGGCCCTTGCCAAACAGCTTTAAGCTCAGCCACACCAACCTGGTCTGGGACCATAGTAGGACACACTTGCCCAGTCGACTATGAATTTATCATAGCAAATACTACTTCAGCAACAAAGCATATCATTTCCGCAGAATGGGGAGGAATGGGAACATCAGCTGGTGCTGCACATTCCACAGAATGTTGTGTTTTAGACTGCCACACACCACTTCGAGTTACCAAAATATGTAAAATACACAATTTAGCGACCACATACAAGGCACACCATGATAAATAGGAAAGCACAAGTTCCTTAAATATGTTTATTTTCTTTCCTAAGTGGACATTCTTGACATCATTTTATTATAACGGTAATCACATACAAGTGCTCGCCACCCCTCAAAAGAATTCGACTGTGAATTAGCAGAAGGAAGACTGAGACAAGTAGCTGATAACCAATTTTAACACTTCTATCCGTCACGTAAGATATAATATAAGGTCCCGGCGGATCCCCACACCATATTCAACGGACAGTCAGCGGAGTTACAGGTTAATATCAATAAGACTTAACGAATCGTAACTAAGAGCATTCTAGCGGAAGCTTCATGGGTTAATTGAACTCAAGTAATAAGAATATCCACTAAAATAAACCACATAGGAATGCTTACAAAATACACCAAAAAGTTCGCCTTAAGGCCTTACAATTATTTTTCAAAATGGTGGTTTACAAACATCGGCTAACAGGTCGACCACACATGAAAATAATAAAACATCTTCTCTTGGCCTTTGAGGTCCGGCATAACTTCAAAGGGCTGCAACCAGCTGTTTCCAGCACGACTCTCTAACACCTGCACAGGGTCATTCCACCAGCAAGGTGGCAAATAAGGTAATGATTAGCTTTAGCTAACAATTTATTACGACCATATCCCATTCCCGGGGCAGCGGCATTCCTTCCCTGCAAGCATATCATTATATATATATATATATATATATATATATATATATATATATATATATATATATATATATATATATATATATATATATATATCACGAAGGTACAACTTAAGCACCATTCAATATATCACAAACGTTTGCATCAACTGCCAAATGTTTCGTGCACTCAGGGCACATTATTGTTGTACTAGAAATGCCCAGCCCCCCATAGTTCAGAGGTCCGAGACTTAGCGGGCAACATCAGCATTAAAGTCTGGAATTTAACCGCATTATAACCATGACTCTCCCCCTATGCCAACGGTAAGTGTCATGTACTTTAGGTCTCTTTAACTGCACCCCATAGAGTGGGTACATGTCAAATCTTTCTCGTTGCTCAGATCGCCATGCCATCGCTGAAAGCCGAAACCTTTATGGCCAATCTACATTACGCGGGTCAGCCTCCCTTTATCCCATAATCGAAAACATAACCAATGTTATATACAATGGATCACAAGACCATCAAAGCTATGCACCCAGGCTTATAGCTCATATTCTGGCCACACGATCTCCACGAGACAGGCTTCCCAAGCACAATACTATTTGGGAGCTATCACCAGTGATTGCCACTATCGTCAGAAATTAACAATAGAACATATCTTTTCATATTCAGTCTGAACCTTAACTGGAACATCTTTCCAGAAAATAACTGCAGCATCCTACAGTGTCAAAAAACTAAAATTTCACAAAATTTAGCACATAAAGAGCTATCTCTAGCGATATCCACTATCGTCCAACAATATCTAATGGTTATCCAAAACCGTGGTATTTTCTGGGTATTTTCCTAGAGCACATCTCCAGTACTTCATGCTACTCACTTCATAGACACAACCCCTCGGACTCCATAAACTATTATTTATCCTCGGAGTCTTCTCCGACAAGCAAATTAAAACATCACCAATCCAGACCAACCTGTCCGGATGGACATCACACAACATGCCTATTTTGTACTACGATTTTCGAATTTTATATGAAAAATTACCTGAGGATATCATATATCAACCCATTGGAATTCCCTCCTTTATCCACCTTTTGGTGGGTGATTCCATGCATATGAAAAATGAAGGCTGATCGTTACCCTCATAGATCATTTTGGATCCATGATCAAGTCTTCTCTCCGGATCGAAAGGATCGCCTCGCTATCCTCTTCACGGATCTTGCTTCAGCTCATGATTCCGACCACAGAATCTCCTTCTCCAAGCTTATAAAGCTCAGCCTTCAGCCCTTGTTCTTCCTTTCTTACAAGGAGATGAAAAGGGATGTGAGAGACTAAGAGAAGAGAAATGACTCTTCTCTTTACCTCTTCACTGCGTAAGTGACTTCGGGAATAATCCCAGCACAGGATCCTCTCTTCAATAGGAATGAAGGGCCACACATTCAGCTGATAATCAAACTTATCGCTATTACCGGGTAATATCAGTTATCGCATGGGCGATATCATCGGTAACCGCATTGACCCTAGTCAACACCACTCTTTGTCCGCTTTCCGACCATATAACACGTGTCCCGCTATCGCCGAGCAATATCTCAGTATCATTGCGCGATAGTCTACTAACTAATTCATCAAGTTTATTGAGTGTGTTGAGAGCATTGAGTCCGTCGAGGGGTATCGCCAGCGATAGTCACCATACCTGGCGATAGGTACCCTTAGTTCTAATTTCCAATTTTTGGGGTGTTACATAAGGTTTGGCCTTTATTTGGTTTTGGTATTGGCGAATGATTATAGTTTGCCGTTAGATGAGGAGATTGTTGTTGTGCGTGTGTTTCCAGATGTATTTCTTGATAATCTTCCTGGTCTTCCACCCGAGAGAGACGTGGAGTTCATCATAGATTTGGATCCGGATACTCGTCTTGTTGCTAAGGCACCGTGCCACATGACCCCATGCGAGCTGGAGGAGTTGCTTACCCAATTGAATGAGTTACTTCAGAATGGTTTTATTTTGACAAGTTCTTTTCTGTGGGGTGCTCCTATGCTGTTTGTAAAGAAAAGGATGGATCGATGCTGCTTTACATCCATTATAGAGAACTGAATAAGGTGATCATTAAGAATAAATATCCCCTGCAAGGATTGATGACCTGTTTGATTAGTTGCGTGGTAGATATGTGTTTTCAAAGATTGATCTTCGTTCAGTATACCACCAGTTGAGGATTCATGAGGGAGATATTCCTCAGACTACTTTTCATTCACAACATGAGCATTTTGAATTTTTGGTAATGTCTTTCGAATTGACTAATGCGCCCTCTGCCTTTATGGATCTGATGAACAGGGTATCTAAGGATTTCCTGGATTGTTTTGTGGTTGATTTTATAGATGACGTTCTGATATACTCCCACAGTGCTAAAGAGCATGCCCAACACTTGCGTCTAGTTTTATTTACCTTGAGGGAGCATAAGTTGTATGCCAAGCTAAGTAAATGCCAGTTTTGGCTTCCTCAGGTTTCGTTTCTGGGTCATGTGGTTAATAACGATGGAATTTTTGTGGACCCTGAGAAGATAGCTGCTGTTATGCACTATAATAAGCCTGCCACTCCCAAAGAGATAAGTAGCTTCCTAGGGTTTGCAGGATATTATAAAAGGTTTGTTGAGAGTTTTTCTACATTGTCTGCGTCATTGACTAAGCTTACGCAGAAGAACACAGCTTTTGTGTGGAGCGATAATTGCGAGGAAGCTTTTCTGGAATTAAAAATGAGACAATGTACTGCTCTAATTTTGACCTTTCCTACTGAAGGGATAGAGTATGATGTATTTGTGTATGCATCACATGTAACATCCCTCAGTCTTCTAGACCCCTAGGATATTTTTGTCATGACTGGGTCATGGAAAAATCCTGAGAAGTTCAAAAAGGGTTTGGGTGAACCTGGGAATTAGGGTGTGAACCACCTTGGTTTGAAAATAGTAGAAATCCAATTACTAGCTTAGGGATGACCATATGGATTCACCATGACTCCATGACCCCACCACAACATATCTAACCCATTAGAGGGTCCATTAGAGCCATAGGGACACATTGGAGTCAATAAAATTGGCCAAGTTGAGCAAGGTCAACCTTAAGCCTAAGAAAGACAACTTAGCTCAATTTGGGTCCAATGACCACCTAAGTGTCAAATGACCTCACACTTATTCTCTTGGCATCATGGTGGACCCAATGCCCCCAAAATCCCCATGCCTAAGTCACCCAAGTGGCTAATTTGGACAAAACTTAGCCCATAGCTCAATTTGGGCAATTTGGGCTAACCAACCCCAATCCAAGTGGGCTAAGCCCAAACTAGTGTGGCTCATTGGGTTAGGAGGTGGAGGAGCACCCTTGGGGCCCACCAATTTCAAAGATTGGAGACTAGGAGAGAGAATGGGAGTTCCCCAATTTGGAGGAGATAGAAAATTAGGGCTTAATGGCCATCATGGCCACGGAGGCCTCATAACCCCCACTTATATGGGGATTTTACTCCTCTGAGCGAGAGGAGAAGCTTTCAAGAGGTGGCCTGACATTGGGGTGGCTCAGGCCCCTTAATTTGGCTGAAAAAAAAAATGTGGAGTTTATGGCCATTAATGGACTTTTGATGAATTGGGGGCGTTACATGCCTTCCCTCCCAAATTCCTTCTTTAAGGACTTTCACCAGAGCAAGGGCAAGCATTTTGCCCGATTACTTTTCAATTCCATTGAGGTTGGTCTAGAGATTGTAGAGGAGCTGATGAGTCCGATTTATATAGGGTTTTTCAGACTCATCTGGGCTAATTATCACGCGTTTGCACTTCACTTTTAGTTCTATATCATTCATATTTCTTCTTATCTATATTTCGATAGGAAGTGCACACTTTGGCCCGTGGTTGTGTATTTTTGTACTTTTATTGTTTGTACTCCGTTTTGTGCTCGTCTGGAATGTCTGCACATATCAGTGCCGGGTTTAGGGGTCGTGTGCGTGTTTCGGGGACGTTTGGAAGCAGGAATACTGCGCACAATCATCAGATATAGTGTGCACGACTAGTGGTTGTGCGCCGATGATCGTGCGCAATGTACCCTGATTTCCAGAATCTACCTGGGGTAATTGCACGACCACTGAACATTGAGTGCACGACCACCGGTCGTGCGCCACTGATCGTGTGCATTGATTCCTCTTTTCCTGGAGATCCGTCTGGGGTAATCGCACGACCATTGGACATAGTGCGCACGACCACCGGTCGTGCGCTATTTCTCGTGCGTAGTACCCCAGTTCTTCTTCCTAATCTGCCATGCCAGTACGCACGATCACTGGACATAGTGTGCACGACCACTGGTCGCGCGCCTGTGATCGTGCGCATTGTTCAATTCTGCTTTGTATAAATATGCAAGTGCCGCCCTAATTCCGAAAAGCTCATTTTTCCTCCGTCGTTTTCGTCTCCAAAGAGGGATTCCGCCATCCTCCTTCAATCTCCACCCTAGGGAGGTGCTCCAGGCGTGCTTTCACCGCGAAATCTAAGCCGGAGCTCCCTCTCGGCCTCCTCCTTCATCCTTGAGCTTCAAGAAGAGCTAGACCTAGCTATCTCCACCAAGCTAGGAGAAGTTGTGTCATCCTCCACCGGATCGTGACACGAAGAAGATGGGTCATTGGAAGGTGGTGACTGCCCTTCTCTACCTCGAACGCAGTTGAGGATCGAGCTTGGACGATGATTGACAACCCGACGATTCCAACTGTGAATCCTCAGCAAGACTTCAGATCCGATCGATTTCGCACACTTTTCTTCTCTTGTTGTTGATGGTTTAGTTGAACTCTTTGTATTTGATGAAGTTATGCTTAGTGTAATATACGTTTATGTGTAATCATGTCTATGTGATTGGATGTTTTCGTTATTTACTTGAGGTGCGCCTATTTGTCCATCCACCATCCATCAGTCTTGCCATTCTAGCAATTGCTAGAAGCATCCGTAGCGAAGAGGTGCTCACGACCCTCAATCCGCCATTCTCACCACTTCATCTGCAAGCCTACTCGCCCATCTGCCTAGTGATTCGGTGCATAGCGGCCCAACTAGTCTTCCATCCCGCTTGGAGAAGCATCACATATCGACATTCCATAGGAGTAGTTGATAGTGTTTTATTTTCTTTGTTCGCAACAATCAAAACCCCCATCATTACCGCCGACCTTGAGTACTTTAATCTCAAGTCCTCCTCGACATTAACTCCACCTTACTGTGTTCCTTGAGAGATCGATACTTGGGAAAACTCGCCCATTTTATATTACTTGTGCGACCGGTTCACTGCCGTGATCTTTAGCATCAATTTTTTGGCGCTGTTGCCGGGGAACACAGTTGTGTGAGTTTTTGGAGAGGAAGATACGAGATAGAAGCCCTTTTCCATTTGTTCATTTCATTTTTCATTGTTCCTTTTCTAGTTATTTCAGTTGTTTACCATTTCTTTTGTTTATTTCTTTTTGCCCTTTTCTAATTTTTGGTTTATACAGCAGATCTGTGTTATTTTTATTCTAGGGTGTAGCACTCTTTGGTAAATATTTTCATTCGTGATGTATTCTGATGCTGAGTGTCATCTACTTGACACTTTACGCCGATCCATCGACGCCATTGCTGTTATGAATGTCGAGCATTGTATTCGGTGTTTGTTATGTCAAAGTGTGGGCCACATGTTGAAGGATTGCCCTCGTTTGTGCAAGCCTTCTCCCTCTGAGGGCGTGTGCACAACAACCACCCGTTCGCAGAAGACTGTTGTGGACAGGCCTACCAGGGTGTTGTCTGGCCCATACACTGACATAACACACCTTGCTCGTTCTTTACCCGTTGAGATTACTGAAGAATCTCTAGCCGCATACAGATCTTTCATGGGTTCCTCGATCCCTTTTTACGAGCTTCCCTTGAGTGATGACGATCACTCTGGTGTTAGCTAACAAAAAGAGGAACAGGAACTCATGGACTCTCCTGCATGGGACACAGAGATTGTTCCTGTCAACGGGGTGGCATCTGCGAATGACTGTGCGAGGGGGCCTGCTCATTCAGTGCTTGATTTTGAGAGCAACCTTGCCCCTCCGCAATTTTTGCCGGATTATGCTATTCCTCTTTCTTGTGAGTCAGTTGATGATGCCGTGATTGTGGATTATTCGGTGCCCGAGGTTGCGCCTAAGTGGGATGATGACTCTATTATCTCCGACGGAGATGGTGGATCTTTGGAACACTTTTACGCACCCTGGTGGGATGAGGAATATCCTCTTTCTGATGCGGAGGTTTGCACCTCCTTATTGGACGAGACGGTCCCTCTTACCACCGCGGGCCTTGAGTTCTTGGATTCCCCTCGGTACGACTCATATGATACCGATGATGATCTCTGCTTGGATCTCGCTGAGAGTGATACCGGGATCACTCTCCCATTTCTTGATTATTTTAGTTCTTCATCTCTTTTATTTCTTGATCCCTCTTCTTTTTCTGAGCCTGTGCTGCTTGAATCTCCACGGGTAAGTTGGGTTGACGTTGAGCCTTGCGCTCAGGCTGTCGACGAGTGCATCCTCTTGTGTGAGGAGGTTCCTACCTCCTTCACAGTGGAAGCCCCTGCCGTCACCTTCTCCCCCAGCGAACTTGTGGTGGACGAAACCTTGCTAGGCAAGGATTTGTTTTGTGGTGAGATGAGTGAGGACCAGGCTTCCTCCTCATCCTACTTCCTATTTCCTCTGCCTGCGAGGAGTATGTATGATTATTTAGGTAGAGGGGTAACTGTTTTATCACCGTATCAGTACCCGTTACCGCAACGGATAATGGAACAGTTGCCTGCGCATTTTTCTTTTCATAGACCCGTTAGCTAGAACTGTATAGAATTTAATAAGTCGTGCTGGGATGACAATAACCCCAGTACTTATCTTTCATTTCCTGTATTTTATTTTTCTTGACTAGCTTAGTTTTAGTATTTCTTTGTATTTTGTATAATTTTTTTGTTTTTGCGGAGCTCACCCCTGCAGGTATTCATGGAAAATTCGTATTGGCGGGGTTGTGATTCTTCGTATGGTGGACCTGCTTCTGTTTTCCATGCGTCTTCTGGTATGCTCACTGGCTGAGCATTGGGTAACTTCTTCCCCTGTCTCTATTTGATTTAAATTCCTATATCATATGTTGTATAGCTTAGTTTAAGTCTGGGGGAGATATTTGTTACCTTTTGCACGGGCACATCTCATGTGCATACTAGAAGCTTTTATAGTTTTATTTTGATTAGTTCATTGCACTGCACTGCCCACACTTAGCTGCCGCACTCACTGCGCTGGCCACCGTGTGCGTGTAGCGTACCCTTATGGTGCGTGTACTCAGTTGGTGAATCCGGTGTGCCGGTCACTAGAGCTCGAGTATGATCATCTTTCTCTCTAAGAACTTGCCCCAAGCTACTCTCGTTATTTGGAGTCTAGCGTGGGATGTAGGCCATCATTTGGCCCAGTTGAGCTTTGTGCCGTTCCTAATGTCATATCCTCGCTAGCCCCGTTGTGCCTACCCTTCTTCTGATTCAGCTCCACCTTCATTCACCAAAGCCCCATAGCATATCCTAGTCGCACACCCAAGTCGAGTTTAGTGTTTTATATTTTCATGTTGGGATGTGATGTGGTGTTATTATTTGTGAAAATGTGGAAGTGCTCCCAAATTTATATCTACTGAATTGTGAAAATAAAATGAAGAAAAAGAAAAAAAAAGAAAAATATTTGTAAAGACAAAAAAAAAAGTGAAAAGAAAAAGTTTAAATTGAAAATCTTTTTGGAAATGTGATTATATTTGGAGTAGGCGGTGCATACACCCATATGTTAAAAGTTAAGTCTGGAGGTGTGGTGTACCTGTGTAACACCCCCATCCGTTTACATAGTATATACTAGAAGCTCCGGTCGGGGCCCCACATCATATACCACAAAACAGGCGGTGACATCACGGTATGATACTACAGTAGCGCAGCACACCCTAACACATTGCATTCTAGCGGAAGCCTATAACACTACACTTGAACTCCACACCGGAATGTCCAACATATAAAACCTCCACATTTTATACATCATAGGAATGTCTTACAACACACATAAACAGTTGGCCTTATGTCCTTACAGATCTTTCAAACAGTGTCCTCAACCATTGGCACGCAGGCCGACCACATCAAAAGAAAACATAACACTTTCATTTCTTTTAGCCTTCGAGGGCTAGCAGCGGCAGGAGCAGGGACTTCAGCCCTTATGAGTTCCGCTCGGTTATCCAGCACCTGCACAGGGACATTCCACCCAAGGGTGGCAAATAGAGGCAACGGTCAGCGTTCAGCTAACCAAATTATAACGACCCTACCCCTTTCTCGGGGCAGCGGTATTCTTCCCTGCAGGCATAGCATATCACAAGCATGGATATATATCTCATATAATGTGCTTTCACACACACATGCCATCACAACCGTCAGCCACCCGACCTGACGGTCCGTGCACTCAGGGCACATTCTTGGTGTACCGGCGAACCAGTTGCCCACCACAGTATCAGGGTCGTAACCCAATGACAAATCACTTGATCATTTACTCCATGGCATGCAGCCGGAGTTTTATAGTCTTAGTGAACCGGGACTGGCCCGTAGCCCCCCATTATATCACGGTGCGTAGGCCTAAGACTCTTATTATGCGCTCCAACAGACCGCACCTTCTGGTCTCACGTCGGACGTACATAACGCAGGTCAGATCCTCCACCCCCATTACTCAAATCGCCTTGCCATCACCGAGTACGACGTACTCGCGGAAAAATAAAGGCGCGGGTAGGTCTCACCGATCCTATTCTGGCATTCAAGCCTGGGTATGTCTCTGACACCCATTTCATGTCACACATCAGCGGGTCTTTCCTGGGCACACCAGTACTTCCTGCTACTCTCTTTGTAGGTGGGCACCACAAATATCACAAATGTTAGGGGTCTTTCCTTGCTACCACGCCAGTACTTCCTTCTACTCCATTTCACAGGTACCACCTAACAACACAAGTAACACAAGCCTTATACGAGTATTTTCATGGACTACCACTCCAGTACTTCCTGCTACTTCCTTTCACACGTCCAACCCGACGACTCCTAAACTACATGTTTATCACGGAGTCTTCTCCGGTTCGTATATGCAACATCAACAATCCAGACCAACCTGTCCAGATGGGCTTCACACAACATGGATATTCCGTACTCCATGTCTGGATCTATATGAAAGGAGATTCCATGAATCAACCCAAAAGACTCCCAAAATCAGCCACCCTTTGGTGGGGGAATCATGCATATGCCAAAAAGGAAGCCTTCACATGACTTAGAAGAAAGTTTGTTACCCTTGAAGACATCTTCGGTGCCATGAACTCCTAGCTGGCTAGAAAGAACCGCTACAGCTTTTCCTTCGCAAAGATGGCCTCGGATCTCAGCTTGACACTCTCAAGCTCCACCAGAGATCAGCCCCTCTTCTTCTTCCTTCTTCCTCTCTCTTTCTCTCTCTAAGCTTTTTAGAAAGATGAAGGCAAGAACATAATGAGACTTCTTTCTCAAATCTCAGCCTTAAGGAAGCAGCAAGGTCTCTCAGCCCTTAGATCCCAGCTGAAGAAAATGAACGGCCACGAAAAAGCTGTAAAATCACTTTTCGGGTCAGACACGCCCTGTGACACGCCCGTGTCACAGGCCGTGTTCTCTAAGCGGTGCACAAACCACCTTATCCCGAGACAGGTCACGGCTAGGGTACACGCCCGTGACGGCCAGGTCACGTCCGTGACATAAGGCGTGTACCTCACTCGAGTCATATTCATGTCCTACTCGAGAATACTACTCGAGTAGTTAGATATGACACACCTGCGTTACATGACTGACACGCCCGTGACACGGGGCGTGTCACCCACTCGAGACCCACTCAAGAGGACTTACTCGAGAGAAAACCAACTACTCGAGTACCCGGATTGGCCACGCCCGTGTCACCCCCCCTCTTACTTGAGTACTTTTCCACCTACTCGAGAGAAAAGTGTTGACCTCTCGACACAGTGGGACACGCCCTATGACACGCCCGTGTCATAGGCCATGTACCCCATACTCAACGATCGTCGAGCGCAGTTCGTCGGCCAAAACTCCGGTGTCGACCAAAGGAGTACACGCCCTAGGTCACGCCCCCTGACACGCCCGTGTCACGGGCGTGTACCTCCCAAAAATTTATCGAACGAATTTCATCGACCACGCGCCCATCTGCTCAACCCGAGCAGGATACGCCCTGGGAGACGCCCGTGTCCCAGGCCGTGTCACCAATGCCTGAACCCAAATTGACTTTTGGGTGTTACAATACTCCCCTCCTACAAGAAATTTCGTCCTCTAAATTCGTATACGGGAAGGCAACCAGCAACCAGCAACCAAAAAGTTATAACAGTCAACGTTCATGTTACAACAAAAGTTTTCACTAGGTAATCGCTTTACAAAATAGCTCGGGAAACTCCGCTCGCTTGGTCTGCTCTCGCTCCCATGTAAGCTCCTCACGGCCGCAATTGTCCCATCAGACTTGGACCATACCGACTGTCTTGTTACGTAACTGTTTCTTGGCTCGGTGCTCGATCTGAATGGGCCTCACTTTCATTGTTAGCCCATACTCCACCGGCACACGATCGTCCGCGATCACTTGAGCTGGGTCTTTAACGGCTTTCCACAACACCGAGATGTGGAACACATCATGTAATCCACTCAAGTCTGCCGACAGAGCTAGCCGATACGCAGCTTTTCTGACTCGCTCAACCACTTCAAAAAGACCTAAATATCTTGGACTCAACTTTTTCAGGCGTCGAATCCTGGATACGCCTTTGAAGGGCTTGATCGTCAAGGATACCCAATCGCCTACCGCGAACTCCATGTTCCGTTGCTTGGCGTTGTAGTAGTTCGCATGTCGATCTTGAGCGATCAATAGCCTCTCTCGAATAGTACGTATTGTCAAATTTGCGTCATCGACTTCATTACGCTTATACATGCTGGATTCGCCCGCTTCTATCCAAGCTAACAGAGTACGACACTTTCGACTATACAGAGCTTCATATGACGCCATGTCGATGCTCGCTTGGTAGATGTTATTGTAAGCGAACTGCACCATATAGAGATGATTTTCCCATCTCTTCCCAAAGTCGAGGGCACACATCTAAAGCATGTCTTCCATCGTTTTGTTGGCTGTTCAGTTTGGCCATCAGTTTGGCGATGAAAGGCCGTATTGAATGTCAACTTCGTGCCCAACAATTGATGAACTACACTCCAGTCATTCGATGTGAACAGCCCATCTCGATCACTTACGATGCTCCGAGGAACACCGTGTAGCCGCACACCCTGGTCAACATACAATTTTGCCAAACTTTCTACCAAATCATCTCGTCTGTTTGGTAGGAAATGTGCCACTTTCGTTTGCCGATCAACAATCACCCAGATGGAATCGTTTTCGCGCTGAGATCATGGAAACCCGTGCACAAAATCCATGGAAATATCGTCAAATTTGCACTCTGGAAATGAAAACGACTTCACATAACCGCCCGGTTTTTGGCATTCCGCCTTCACCATAGCACATGTTTGGCATTTGGCCACATAATTACCAACATCTTTCTTTAGCCCTGGCTACCAGAACAGCTTTTTCATATCCCCGAACATGTTCGTGCTCCCTGGGTGGATTGAGTACTTCGTATAATGTGCTTCATACATCAGTTCTTCCCTCAATTTACCCAAATTCGGGATGCACAAACGGCCCTCTTTCCGCAAAAGACTGTCAGGAGAACTTGCCCTCTGGCCCATCTTTAGCATAGTGTAGGAGATCTTCATCTAACCCCGTTGCTTGTCGACCCCGGCCTGCAAGGTCACACTGCACCTCCGTCCAGTTCAAACATGCATCGGCGGTGGAATTCTTATCGACACATGAGATCTCCAATGCTTCCAACTCCTGGATGAAACGTTCATCATGCCGCTACAACCAGCTCGCCCTTGCCGGAGCTCCCCGACTTAAGGCATCTGCGACAACATTCCCCTTCCCAGGAGTCTCGTGCATCTCGAAGGTGTAGTCCCCGAGGAACTCCAACCACCTTCATTGTCGCATATTCAGGTCCTTCTGCTCCAACAGGTACGTTAGGATCTTATGAACTGTATAGATCTCCAACTTCACACCATAAAGATAGTGTCGCCACATCTTTAGTGCAAAGATTACCGCCGCCAATTCTAAGTCATGGACGGGATAGTTTCGTTCATGCACCTTCAGCTGGCATGATCCATAAGCAATCACCTTTCCATCAGCCTAGGCCACTCCTTGAGGCATCACTGTAGATTACAAATCCATCGGTACCACATGGAGATGACAACACAGGCGTCGTGGTCAACCGAATCTTCAGCTCGTCAAAAGCTCGTGCACACTCTGGCGTCCAAACGAACTTCTGATCTTTTCACGTCAGCGTGGTCAGCGGCAAAGCGATCCGTGAGAAATTTACAACAAATCTTCGATAGTAGCCTGCTAGTCCAAGGAAGCTCCGGACCTCGACCACTGAAGACAACACTGGCCACTTCTCTATGGCCCTTATCTTCGCTGGATCCACTGCTATGCCCGCTCCACTCACCACATGTCCCACAAAAGCCACCGACGATAGCCAAAACTCGCACTTCGAGAACTTGGCATAGAGCTGATTCTGGCTCAATGTATTCAACACCAACCGCAAATGCTTCTCATGATCGGCTTCCGATCTCAAGTACACCAGGATATCATCAATAAACACTATCACAAACAGATCTAGGTACTCGCGGAATATTCGGAGCATCAAGTCCATAAATGTCGAGGGCGCATTACACAGCCCAAACGACATGACCGTGAACTCGTAGTGCATGTACCGTGTTCCAACTGCGGTTTTGGGAATATCTTCTTCCCGTATCCTCAATTGGTAGTAACCAGACTTCAAGTCCAACTTCGAGTAGACAGACGATCCCACTAGCTGATCAAACAACTCATCAATCTGTGGAATCAGATATTTATTTTTCTCGGTCAGCTTATTCAATTCGCGGTAATCAATACATAACCGCAAGCCACCGTCTTTCTTTTTCACAAAAAGCACAGGGGCGCTCCAAGGAGACATGTTTGGTCATATATAACCCTGCTCCAGCAATTCTTGCAGTTGGACTTTCAACTCCGCCATTTCCTTTGGCGCGACGCGATATGACGAGCGGGCGACAGGTTTCGCACTTGGCACCAACTCGATCCTGAAGTCAATCTCTCGCTGGGGTGGTAGCCCAGGGAGATCCTTGGGAAACACATCTGCCCATGCCAATACCGGCAATACAGATGCAGTCAAGCAGAAATCCCGAATTCCTATTTGCACCGCCACATCGCAAGCTTGATCCGCAGGCATCATATAACCATTCGGTAACACCACTCTGACGCTATTTGTCTTTACACGATTAGGTATCCCAAGCCACGTTATGAACTCTTTAGACAAAAAAGCATGTTACGCACCCGGATCAAACAGTGCTCGGGCTAGCGTGTTCCGAATCATCACAAAACCTGTGGTGCACATAACACACACAAGCTACATACACAAGATGCAAACAAAAAACAATCAATACGGTTATCATACATTTGTAACACTTAGGATTTCGCCTGGGACGCAGAGGACTCCACCACTGCTTTTCCCATCTCCATCTAAGACGCTGCTATTTCTTGCTCTACCAGACGTCAACCACTCCTGATAAGGTTGGGCAAAATCCACAATCATAAACTATCTATTCATGTTCACGACTATCATACAAACACGTTGATCCCACACATACATGTATTGTATTCACATAGCATAAACATCATCATAGAACTACCATCCAACACGGCTCACTGTACATATAATACATGTATAATCTACCATATATGAGAAGCCCCATTATTTATGTACATCATCACGTCCACATGTCCTTCGTATGTATTGCCTGCTAAGAGCCAACACGGCAATCTCGGGCTTTATGTCCTGATTTACCACACGAATAACACTTGTCTTGCTTCTTTGGCTGCTGCACACCATCCCAACAGTCACGAGCAATGTGTCCTACCTGGCCACAAGCATAACAAGTACGAGTATCGAGTCGCTGCCTCTTGCGGCGAACAGACTTTCCAACCTTTGGAGTTCTCACTTTCCTGGTTGCAGGCATCTGCTGGGCTCTTGTCAAGTCCATCTCCAATCGTTTAGCTGACTCCACCAGTGGTTGGAATCCTAATAGCTTAGGACCCATCAATAAGAAACGGAGTTCCTGACGTAACCCGACGTAAAACTGATTCATTTTCATCCCCTTGATTTCAAACACAAACTCGAGTTGTTGTCTCATTGTAACAAATGCATGAAAATAGTCCTCAACCATGTCCTCTCCTTGCCTCAAACACACGTTCACCGATGAAGCTGATGCACTTTCCCTTGTTGTCTACTCAACTTCACTAACCGGCATGGGACGCATTACCGGAGCAGAGGGTTGAACCTGTCCCTCAAGGTAAGCCTTGAGAACTATAAAAACCACATCAGCAATCAATCGAGCCGTCTCTATCGATGGAGGAGATGTTGGTATCACAGTTGATATCATGTTTCCCATCGAGTGTTGGGGTTCCTGTTGCCACGCAGTCACAGTCGTCGCCTACAATCGTAAAAGGACACAGGTAATCAACAAACAGATAGCCAAAAGCAATACGAGGAACGCACAGGTTCCCCAAACACAGGTATTTGCATTCCTACCTTGGACATTCAGGAGTCCAATCGTGTTAACTGGGTTCGCAGAGACACGTGCTCGCCACCCCACAAAAGAAGGCGACCACGACTTCGAGAGGGAAATACCAAGACAGCTGATACCAAAAGTGTAACACCCCCATCCGTTTACATAGTATATACTAGAAGGTCCGGCCGGGGCCCCACAGTATATACCACAAAACAGGCGGTGACATCACGGTATGATACTAGAGTTGCACAGCGCACCCTAACACATTGCATTTTAGCGAAAACTTATAACACTACACTTGAACTCCACACCTGAATGTCCAACATATAAAACCTCCACATTTTATACATCATAGGAATGTCTTACAACACACATAAACAGTTGATCTTATAGCCTTACAAAGCTTTCAAACAGTAGCCTCAACCATTGGCACGCAGGCCGGCCACATCAAAAAAAACATAACACTTTCATTTCTTTTAGCCTTCGAGGGCTAGCAACGGCAGCAGCAAAACCAGCAAGGACTTCAGCCCTTATGCGTCCCGCTCGGTTCTCCAACACCTACACAGGGACATTCAACCCAAGGGTGGGAAACATAGGCAACGGTCAGCGTTCAGCTGACCAAATTATAACGACCCTACCCCTTTCTCGGGGCAGCGGTATTCTTCCCTGCAGGCATAACATATCACAAGCTTGGATATATATCTCATATAATGTGCTTTCATGCACAAATGCCATCACAACCGTCAGCCACCCGGCCCGACGTTCCGTGTACTCAGGGCACATTCTTGGTGTACCGGCGAACCAGTTGCCCACCACCGTATCAGGGTCACAACCCAACGACAAATCACTTGAGCATTTACTCCATGGCGTGCAGCCGGAGTTTTATAGTCTTAATGGACCAGGACTGGCCCGTAGCCCACCATTGTATCATGGCGCGTAGGCCTAAGACTCTTATTATGCGCTCCACCAGGCCGCACCTTCTAGTCTCATGTCGGACGGACATAACGCAGGTCGGATCCTCCACCCCCCGTTGCAAATCGCCTTGCCATCACCGAGTACGGTGTACTCGCAGCTAAATACAGGCACGGGTAGGTCTCCCCGATCCTATTCTGGCATTCCAGCCTGGGTATGTCTCTGACACCCATTTCATGTCACACATCAGCGGGTCTTTCCTGGGCACACCAGTACTTCCTGCTACTCTCTTCGCAGGTGGACACCGCAAATATCACAAATGTCAGGGGTCTTTCCTGGCAACCACGCCAGTACTTCCTGCTACTCCATTTCACAGGTACCACCTAACAACACAAGCAACACAAGCCTTATACGGGTATTTTCCTGGACTACCACTCCAGTACTTCATTCTACTTCCTTTCACAGGTCCAACCCGATGACTCCTAAACTACACATTTATCACGGAGTCTTCTCTGGTTCGTATATGCAACATCACCAATCCAGACCAACCTGTCCAGATGGGCTTCACACAGCATGCCTATTCCGTACTTCATGTCCGGATCTATATGAAAGGGGATTCCATGAATCAACCCAAAAGACTCCCAAAATTAGCCACCCTTTGGTGGGGGAATCATGCATATGCCAAAAAGGAAGTCTTCACATGGCTAGGAAGAAAGGTCGTTACCATTGAAGACCGCTTCGGTGCCATGAACTCCTAGCTGGCTAGAAAGGACCGCTACAGGTTTTCCTCTGCAAAGATGGCCTCGGATCTCAGCTTGACACTCTCAAGCTCCACCAGAGATCAGCCCCTTTTCTTCATCTTCCTTCTTCCTCTCTCTTTCTCTCTCTAAGCTTTTTAGAATCTCGGCCTTAAGGAAGCAGTAAGGTCTCTCAGCCCTTAGATCCCAGCTGAAGAAAATGAACGGCCACGAAAAAGCTAGAAAATAACTTTTCGGGTCCGACACGCCCTGTGACACGCCCGTGTCACCGGTCGTGTTCTCTAAGCGGTGCACAAACCGATTTATAATGAAACAGGTCACGGCCAGGGTACACCCCTGAAAGTGCAGGTTAGATCTGTGATACTCTAGAGGGGGGGGGGGGGTGAATAGAGTATTATGCGCACTAAAAACTTTTTACAACTTTTGTTGTAAGCCTAGGTGAACAATTCGGTAATTAAATAAAACTAAGCACAGCAACCTATAAATCAATCACAGAGCACAACCAAAACACAAAGAAGGGCAACCCGACGACACAAGAATTTTATAGTGGTTCCCCAACCTGGGTACATCCACTCTTCTACCACCCTGGTAGGAATCCATTAAGGTTTTTGATCAGGTGCCTGACACCAATGAGCTTTTGTTCAAGTGCTCAAAAACCAAAACCTCGAGTCTTTTGGAAGGAGACTTGCAACCAGAATAATTTTGAAGGGAATTAAAACCATGTACTGGAATTGGAGGTAAAGGAGATGGTGTCTTCTCTGTCAACAATCAGAGAGAAGACTTGTGGATTGATTGTAGCAGCTTTTGCTCCCCCTGAGATCTTGAATTAATCAGGAATGCTGGAGCACTGCTTCAGGGTGATAGGTCTTCAAAGTCCTAGAATGCCTAGACCAGTATTTATTTCAGGAACTCCTTTGACAGATTGAAATTTGTTGTCCTTTGAGGTAGTCCTGTAGAGTTGAAGGAAAGAAGAAGACTCTTGATAGAATTTGATTGTTCTTCTTCTCCTTGAAAATGTTCTCTGGCCAGGCTGATTGCAGGAGAACTTTTGATATCAGTTGATTGTTCTTTTGTGCAATCTGAGAGTCTGATTTTCAGTATTGCTTGTTGTTCTGTGTGACTGTATGACTGACTGTGTTGATGCTTTCTTTTCTTCTCTGTCTATTTTTGACTGACTGAGAACATTCAAAATTTGAATGAATGAGCAGTAATGGCAGTCGGCCTTGGAAGGAAGCGACAATCAATGATTTCACCAACTGTCCCATGGAAAAATGACATGTAATCGTCCATAGTCAATGCGCATTCTAACGGTAACATTCCGAGAAGATCTGGCATTAATAACTCCGGAATCAATGCCAAGAAACGGGACGGGAAACTTGAAGATGACCTAGTCTGGATTCGTCGAACGAAGAACGCAATTCGTCGAGCTGAGATTGAGTTCGTCGAGCTGAGCTTGAGTTCGTCTAGCTGAGCTTGAGTTCGTCGAGCTGAGCTTGAGAGAGTTCGTCGACCAGACAATCTTCATTCGTTGAACAGACAATCTTCACTGTCAGACAATATTCATCGAGCTAAGATACAAATTTGTCGAGCGAAGAAGGATTGTGGACTTAGCCAAATATTCTGCATCTGCTGATATCCAGTGTCGACATAAACTGGTGTCGACTGATTGATCTTGGTGTCGACTCAAATCTTCTGGTGTCGACATGAATTGGTGTTGACTGAAATCCTGGTGTCGATACAAATCCTATGGTGTCGACATAGATTAACTGGTGTCGACACAGACCCTAAGTGTCGACACAAATACTCTGAGTCCAGAATTCGCCGAGTAGAGTATAACATTCGTCGACCTGAGAGGCTGACTTCGTCGACCTGAGAAGCTGAGAACTTGAGATCCAAGTTCGTCGAGCTTAGAATCCAATTCGTCGACCAAAGCTTGAAGCTGGACTTAGAAAAATTCTGAAGTTGTCCTAACTTTGGCTTCATGTAGAACCTGAGTCTTCGTCGAACAGATAACCAAGATCGTCGAGCTCAGCACTAAGAATTTTCTCACGATCGTCGAGCGCATAACTCCTTTCGTTGAGCTGAGTTCGATGAACGTCGAACTCATTTGACTTAGTCTTGAAATCCTTTAAGTCTGAAGTCTCTGATGGTCTTGTTGAAAGCTGGTCCTTCTGAAGTTGAACCTAAGGACTTATCCTAGCCTCTAGGACACAACTTGACCCTGGTTATACAAGATGGGTCACATCCTAAGTCAGTGAACCTAGCCCAAATCAACTAGGGATCCAACAATCTCCCCCTATTTGGGTGAGGTCACTAACAGAGGCTCAAAACAGAAAAACAAAGCAAGAAAAGAGATATATCTGGCAGAGAATTATAACACATGCAGCAGATATATATATACACAGCTTTGTTTAACAGATAGCATAGTTTGAAAAAACAAAAACAGACAGAAAATGAAACAACAAAAGGATTACTTCTTTGGCTTCTGCTGCTTGGATCCATCTTCAGTTGGTTTCTCTCCTGGCTTCTTGAATATGATTTCTCTCTTTGGATCTCGAGCTTGAGCTATTGTCATAGTCATGTCAGCTGCCCCAATAATATTCAATAAAGTTGCTCTGGGGACAACTGCTTCTGGATGAAGTTTCATGTAATCATCAACATTAAACAATTTATTTCCTTTGTCAAATCTTTTCAGCTCTTCTTTTCTATACTTTGACATTGTTGTTAATCTATAGATATCTTTACCTTCAGCCTTGACTTTATTTATCAAAGATAGTCCAATCAACTCCTGGAATCTGGCCATTTTTGCTGTATTGGCAGTTTCAGGATCTTCAAAAGGGATTGGAGGAGAGAGAGGTCTCTTTGGACTTTCAGCTTTCTGTACATCAGAAATTTGTTGCTGCTGCTGCTGGTGATGCTGACCTTGACTTCCTACGGAGGGCTGTCTCTACTGGCTGCTTTCAGAAGATCTCCCTGATTGTCTCTGATATGTTTGCATTGGGGCAGATCTCTGGGAGCTAGAGGAGCCAGAGGCACCAGCTGCTGGAGGAGGAGGAGGAGGAGTATCCTTCCTGAATCTTTGCACTGGAGGAGGGGAATATCTCCTGCTTCTCTTTCTATCCTTCTGTTGGTTTTTGGAGAGCCACATCCATCCAGGCATCCCCTTATATGGAGTTACATTATGCAGAATGTAATAGGGAGTATCAGCATTTGGATTTGGCTTGGGAGCTGGAGGAGGAGGAGCCTTCCTTTTCTTTGCTAGCATCTTCTTTTTCTTACTTGCAGCATCTTCATCCGAGTCATCATCATCATCTTCTTCAGACTCAGAGCTTTGAGGGATGTCATACAAGGCATCCAAAGCTTTTAAGGCTTTATCAAAAACAATAGCCTTTTCTGGAGGAGGGGCAGAAGGTTCAGGATCTGAGGTTTCAGCAACTGGAGAGGAGGGAGCTACACAGGAAACAGAAACTGTAGGGACAGAGATTTCAGCTGCTGCCTTATTCTCCTCTTCTATATCAGCTAGAATAAGCTCATCCAAATCTGGCAGGGGAGAGTCATCCATAACAAAATCTTGTGCTGAAACTGGCACTGAAGTATCTTCTGGAATGACCTCTGGACTAGAAGCCGAGATGGAAGCTAAAGCTGAGATAACAAGACTGTCACAGAGTTGCTTAGCAACTGCTGGACTTACTGGAGAGGTGTAGGGTACAATTTCCAAACTTGGCTTAGTAAAATATGCTGGGAGGAATTGCAAATGTACAGTATCAAAAATTTCCAGTAATTCTGGTAGGTTAACTGTGGGATTCAGAGAGAAGTCACCAACAGTTTTTATTTGTTCAACTGACTCATCTAGATCATTGTCAGTGTCCATAAAATGAATTAACTCAATCATTTCAGAATCAAAATCTATCAAAATTTCTGCATCCTCATCTGAATCTGCATCTGCTGGAAAGGGAACTGCTGTTGTGACTGCTGCTGCTGCTGTATCTGCATCTGCTGCAACTTCATCACTGAGCATCTCCCCCTGCCTGGGTTCAGGAGAACCTAGAGCCAGGCCCCTGAATGAAGAGGGGACAGCAGATAGAAGAGAGATTTGGGCAGATAAATAATTGATGGAGGTCATAAGAGGTGTAATGGCCTCTTGAATGAGAGATTTGATGAGTGGAGTGAGCAAGGAGATGATGGTTGATGGATCAAATGGGGAAGGGGAAGAGGATGGAATAGCTGGTGGAATAACAGATGGAATGGGGGCATCTGGCAGGATAGTGTCTGTTGGTATATTGTAAGATGGAATGGAGGATAAATGAGGAGGAAGAGGAGACTGAGGAGGTGTGGGAAGTGATGTCTCATGGGGTAAAGTAGGTGGTGTAGGAATGTTGGTAAGGTCTAGAGGTGGGGATGGAGGAGGAGTAGGCACATGAGTATGTGGTGGAGATTTAGGTGTGGTAGAAATAATGGAGGGGGAAGGGAGTTGTTTGGCTGGAGGTTGTGCAGGAAGAGATGGATGAGATGCAAGGACCTCTTCTGCAGGGTGGGGAGCGGCTTTTACAGCCCTGGTGCTCTCAGAAGTTTGGATGGAAGAGGAAGAAGCCTTTGAGGGCTTGGAGATAGTCCTCTACTACCTGCCAAACAGAGCGCAGGTGAGGCGCTTGCTGGCATTTATGAAGATGGTCGGGGAGACCATACATTCGACAGCCTTCTCCTGAAGAAAAATCCCCAAAATTCTGTCGAAGCAGACTTCCTTCTTGCTATTCTTTTTCTTTATCAATTCAAAGAAAATTGTGCCCCAGTTGACACGTCTCTTATTCACCACGACGCACATAACCAGAAATTGGTACCGGGTTATGTAGTCATGCGCTGAGTGCTTTCCCATCAGCACATTTCCTACAATGTCTGCCAGAAATTGGTAGGCGGCGGACAGTTGCTTCTTCAGCAGTTTATTGGGGTTGCTTCCTGAAAAACCCATTAGCTTCAGCATGTCACTGAATTCCTCAGAGTCCATTTCCATGTTGTCATCTCCATTTACTAAGCCAAAGATTTCATAGAGAATTGTGGGAGATAGTGGAACAGCAGCACTCCCAATATAGCCGGTCAGAACTTCATCCTCAGAAACCGTAGATGTATATACCCATTCTCTTATTTTAGTAGCATGCAGTTTAATTCTCTGGGTCATGAAGTCCTTCAGATTCAGTTCCTCTAGCAGTTCCAAGATGTAGAGGAAAATAGGATCAGAATGTTGGAAAGACTCAAAATCCATATCGAATCCAGTATCGAACTTCATCGCAACCAAAGATCCTGTGGGAATCGCCATTGATGACCTGCAAGAAAAACAAAGAGAAAAACGGCGATCAAGAGCAAAGGAACTGAAAGCGTGGGATGGAGGTCGAATAAAACATAGATATAAGATTTTCAGAATATGAATCGACAAACTCCGTTCCACTAAAAAAAAATTCTTCGAACTGAGGTCGACGTAATAAATTATAGACGAATAATTCATCGATCTCATCCAGAAGAATCAAAAACAGTTCGTCGAACTCCGTTCGACGAAATGTCTTCTGAAGCAAAGTTCGTCGATCTCCGGTCGACGAAAATTGTTTCCACACAGAGAATTCGTCGATCTCCGTTCGACGAGAATCTCTCAAACATTCCCTAATTCGTCGAACTCCGTTCGACGAACTCTGGAAAATTCGTCGAATGCAGACAGAAACTAGGTTAACTCTTCTCCATTAATCAATCCCAGTTGATTTATAAAGAACAGATGGGTTTTCTCATCCAAGGGCTTGGTGAAAATGTCTGCTCTCTATAAATCAGTAGGAATATGGATTAAGTTAATTTTCTTTTTGTCTACATTATCTCTAATGAAATGATGTCTTATTTCAATATGCTTAGTCCTAGAATGGTGAATTGGATTCTGTGCTATAGCAATAACACTAGTGTTATCACAAAATAATATTGAATTATTTAAGTTGACACCATAGTCTAGGAGTTGATTTTGTATCCATAACATCTGTGAACAGCAGCTGCCAGCAGCCATGTATTCTGCTTCTGTAGTTGATGTAGACACAGATGTCTGCTTTTTACAAAACTAGGAGATAAGTCTCATACATAGGAACTGGCAAGTTCTAGAGGTACTTTTCCTGTTCACTCTACATCCTGCATAGTCAGCATCTGAGTATCCAGTTAACTCAAATTTTGACTCTACAGGATACCAGAGTCCTAGATTAGGGCAACTCTTTATATATATCTCAAAATTCTTTTTAGGAAAATAAGGTGAGATTCTTTAGGGTTCACTTGGAACCTAGCACAAAGGCATGTGGCAAATATTCTATCAGGCCTGCTAGCTATTAGGTATAATAGGGATCCAGCAATTGCACTAAAATATTTCTGATCTACAGGTTTCCCTGCTGCATCAGAATCCACAACAGCATTTGTAGCCATAGGGGTTTTCCTCTCTGAAGCATCACCCATCCCAAACTTTTTGATAAGCTCTTTAGCATACTTTGCTTGGGAGAGGAAGATACCATCTGGGAGCTGCTTCACTTGGAGACCAAGGAAGTAGGAAAGCTAACCCATGCTACTCATCTCAAATTTGGAATGCATGAGGTCAGCAAAACTCTTGCATAATTTTGGATCAGTAGACCCAAAAATGATATCATCCACATATATTTGTACTAACAATATTTGGTCCTTATGATGTCTAGTGAAAAGAGTTTTATCTATGGTTCCTCTTGTAAATTTATGCTCTAAAAGAAAGCTTGCTAAGGTCTCATAGCAAGCTCTTGGAGCTTGCTTTAAACCATAGAGAGCTTTATGCAATTTAAAAACAAAAGAGGGTTGAGTTGGAGAGATAAAACCTGGAGGTTGTTCTACATAGACCTCTTCTTGAAGTACTCCATTCAGGAATGCACTCTTGACATCCATTTGGTAGACCTTGAATCTCTTGTGAGCTGCATAGGCAAGGAATATTCTTATGGCCTCTAACCTTGCAACAGGGGCAAAGGTTTGGTCATAGTCAATTCCTTCCTCTTGTCTGTAGCCTTGAGCAACAAGCCTAGCCTTGTTCCTCACTATGTTGCCTTGAGCATCCAACTTGTTCATGTATACCCATTTGGTTCCAATAACTGGGTAGTTATGGGGTCTTGGAACCAAATCCCAAACTCTACATCTCTCAAACTGATTTAGTTCCTCTTGCATTGCAATGATCCAGTGGGGATCTTGCTCAGCTTCATGGATGGTGAGAGGTTCAATTTGAGAGAGAAAACAGGCATGCATCCAGTCTTGGTTGAGTTGATGCCTTGTCTGACACCTACTGAGATGTCTCTAATCACTTGAGATCTGGGGTGATCTCTAAGTGTGACAAGATCAGTTGGTGGAGTTGGTTGAGCAATAGCTTCTGTAATTAATTCCTCTTGAGGAATGGTACTAGCTGTTGAGGGAAGTTCAGGCACTTCCTCTTGAATTTCCTCTTCACTTTCTTCAGCAACCGGTGGAGTAGGATGGTTCGATACCTCTTGGGTAAGATTTAGTCCATCCATAGACTCACACAGTTGAGGTACCTGCAATAAGTTGTTTGTAGAAATCTCTTTCTCCTTATATGACATGTTAGCTTCATCAAAAGATACGTGAATAGATTCTCAATTTTAAGGGTGGATTTATTAAAAACCCTATAGGCCTTTCTTACTTGGGAGTATCCTAGAAAAATCCCTTCTTCATCCTTGGCCTCAAACTTTCTAATGTATCTCTTGTTATTAGTGTGAATGTAACAAATACAACCAAAAACTTTAAAGTAAGTGATTTTAGGTTTCTTCCCTTTAAGTAATTCATAGGGGGTCTTATTTTTCAGTTTATGTATAAAGCTTCTATTCAGGACATAGTTGACAGTATTTACAGCTTCTGCCCAAAAGGATAGAGGCATGTAAGCATCTGCCAATAATGTAGCTGTAGATTCAATGAGTGTCCTATTTCTCCTTTCAGCAACCTCATTTTGTTGGGGAGTTGTAGGAGCTGAGAATCACTGCCTGATATCTTCCTTCTCACAGAACTCATGCATAAGAAGAGACTCAAACTCTGTGCCATGATCACTTCTGATCAATGCAATATGAGTAGAGAACTCAATCTGTATGGTCCTGAGAAAATCTATAAGAAGCTTGAATGTATCTGACTTAGCTCTCAGAAAGGCTACCCAACTGAATCTAGAGAAGTCATCAACAATCACTAAAGTATAAGACTTCCCTCCTAGGTTTTGTACTGCAATGGGTCCAAATAGGTCCACATGTAGCAAATACAATATCCTAGGTGAATCACTTTTATTAATGGATTTAAAACTAGTTTTGGTTTGCTTGCCTAATTGACAAGCCCTGCATAGACTTTCCATCTTGTAGGGGCCAGAAGGTAAACCTCTAACAAGGTTGTCCTTAGATAACCTAGATATATTCTTAAGGTTTACATGTCCTAGTCTTTTATGTCATAACTCATTTTGATTACTAGTAACATTCAGTAAGCAGATATCAGTTGTGGCAGATATAAAATCTACTAAATATATGTTACCTTGTCTAAGTCCAATTAAAACAGTTTTGTTATTATTATCAATAATAGAACTGCAAGTACAGTTAAAATGTACCTGATAACCTTCATCACATAATTGACTTATGGATATAAGGTTATGTTTGAGTCCTCTTACATAAGTTACTTTCTTGAAAGTCACTGATCCAATCTTCACTGTCCCATATCCTTCTGATTGACCACTATTGGAATCTCCAAAAATCACTTCAGGTCCTAGCCTGGGCTTGTAATTGGATAGATTGCCCTTGCTGCCTGTCATGTGTTTGGAGCATCCACTGTCCAAGTACCATGTATGACTTACCCTTGGACAACTCTTCACCTGTACCTGCAAAGAAAAACAAAATTCAATTGTTCTTGACCCAGGCTACCTTGGGTCCTTTATTTGGCTGAAAAGAAAAACTAGATATAACTGATAATGCAGGTTGTGATTTATACCCTAAGGGGTGATATCTCCTAGGTGGAATTACCCAATCAGCTACTGGATTAAATGTCTTATTAATAGGTTTAAAATTTCTGTAAGAGAAATGATTTAGGTTTGTTCTTTCTGGGTTCCACGAATTGTTGTAAGTTCATCGACCAGAGTTTGACGGATAGGGATGAGATCGTCGATCTCTGCTCAGAGAATGACAATAGTCATTTTCTCCGCCCCAAGTTCGTCGACCTCTGCTCGACAAACCATACACAGTTCGTCGATCGCAGTTAGACGAATTGGTATATCTGAAGTTTGCGTTCAACGTTCGTCGATCTGGGTTCGACGAACTAGCCACATTTCGTCGATCTGAGTTCGATAAATGCTGCTGAACTTTGTTTTTGTTTGTTGTTTTCAGATTTTTGTTTCTCTTGTCTATGGGTCTTGGATTGCTTTTTGACATTGGTTTGTCTATTAACTTTTCTTTTCCCTTTGCAGAGATAAACTTGATGGGGGTTGAAAGAATATTTTTCTTAACTATGGGGGGGTAAGCTTGATGAAGCACCCAAGCCCAGCTTGCCATTTAATCTAGCATTCACTGTGCTTGTGATGTCCATCAGCTTGAGGCTTCTCCCATTGAGAGATTTCTCAAGTTGCTTGGCCTCACATAATTCAGATTTTAGTTTAATTATTTGTTCATTAGCTAAGGTTAATTGGTCTGTTAGCTTTATGTTTTCTGAATTTACAGATTCAAGACTTCCCAGTCTTTCTCTAAGAGGTTTTATTTCCTTTTCTGAGTTGATTAAGTCTAGGCACATAGATTTGAATTAAGCTTTAAATAAATCAGAACTAAAGTCAAAGCTAGAAATAACCTGATCTGCCTCTGAGTCTGATGCAGCTTCTTCTTCTAATTCTTCTTCTGATCCAGAACAGCTCTTGGAGGCATCAATTGCCATTAGGCACACCTCCTTGGATCTTGCTTCTTCCTCTTCTTCACTTTAACTGGAAGAGGATGTTTCTTCTTCAGTGTCACTCCAAGTCTCAACAACAAAACCCTTGTCCTTCTTTTTATATTTGCTGGAGGAGGGTCTGCTGCTATGCTTTCTCCTTGAATCCTTTTCTCTGCTCTTATCTTTCTTCTGATTTTCTGGACATTCTGAGATGTAATGTCCAGTCTTTCTGCAACCAAAGCACACAACCTCCTTGGTTGGTTTCTTGTCATACTTGGGCTTATCATCCTGTCTGGATGATTTCCTTCAGAAGTCCTTCTTTGCCATCTTGTAGAACCTTTTGGCAAAGAGGCTCATGAGCTCTTCATTTGAAGTGGATGTGTCACTTTCTTCAGATGCTTTGAAGGCTATGTTGTGCTACTTTCTAACTGGAGTTGTTGCCTTCTGTTCTGCTGCTTCTCTGGATTTTATCAGCTGCTCATAGGACTTCAATTTGCCTAGTAGAGACTCAGTTGAGATCTCATTGAGGCTTCTGACTTCTTTGATTGGCCAGATTCTGGAATCCCAAGAGCTAGGGAAGCACATCAATATCTTGTCATTCACCTCTGTCAAGGTGATGACCTTATCCAGGGTTTTGAGCTCATTGATGATTGTGCTCAACCTATTGTACATTTCTGCCACTGATTCATTCTCATCCTTTTTAAAGTTCTCATACAGGGATATGAGATTGGATCTTCTGTCCTTTCTTTCATCTGCAGAGCCAGCTACCATTTGGTTGAGGGAATCCCAAATGGCCTTGGTTGTGGTGCACTCGGCCACCTTCTGGAATATGTCATCTGACATAGTCTGGGTTAAGATATTCATTGCCTTAGCATCTGCCATCTTGGCTTTCTTGTAGGCATCATTGTTTTCTGGAGGGGGCACTGCAGTCATGTTGGTTGAAGTGCTGGCAGAAGCTGCAGGTGCTGGAGGTACACCTGTCAAGATAACAGAAAAGATATCCTCATCAATAGAATTCATGTATAACCTGATTCTTGCCTTCCAGATGCCAAACTTGTTAAGATTGCACACTGGAGGTCTGATGCTTGCATAGTCTTTGTTTTGGGCTATATCTGTGAAGAGATAAGTCTAATAACAGAAGCAAACAAACAGATCTAACTAGAGGGATCTTTGTGGTTCAGGTGTTAGCCTGTACAACCACTAAGGTGTGGTATTTTTAACCAACCTCGCTTTGATACAAATTGAAAGTGCAGGTTAGATATGTGATACTCTAGAGGGGGGTGAATAGAGTATTATGCTCACTAAAAACTTTTTACAACTTTTGTTGTAAGCCTAGGTGAACAATTCAGTAATTGAATAAAACTAAGCACAGCAACCTATAAATCAATCACAGAGCACAGCCAAAACACAAAGAAGGGCAACCAGACGACACAATAATTTTATAGTGGTTCCCCAACCTGGGTACATCCACTCTTCTACCACCCTGGTAGGAATCCACTCAGGTTTTTGATCAGGTGCCTGACACCAATGAGCTTTTGTTCAGGTGCTCAAAAACCAAAACCTCAAGTCTTTTGGAAGGAGACTTGCAATCAGAATAATTTTGAAGGGAATAAAACCCTGTACAGGAATTGGAGGTAAAGGAGATGGTGTTTTCTCTATCAACAATCAGAGAGAAGACTTGTGCATTGATTGTAGCAGCTTTTGCTCCCCATGAGATTTTGAATTAATCAGGAATGCTGGAGCACTGCTTCAGGGTGATATGTCTTCAAAGACCTAGAATGCCTGCGCCAGTATTTGTTTCAGGAACTCCTTTGACAGATTGAAATTTGTTGTCCTTTGAGGTAGTCCTGTAGATTTGAAGGAAAGAAGAAGACTCTTGATAGAATTTGATTGTTCTTCTTCTCCTTGAAAATGTTCTCTGGTCAGGCTGATTGCAGGAGAACTATTGATTTCGGTTGATTGTTCTTCTGTGCAATCTGAGAGTCTGATTGTTAGTATTGCTTGCTGTTTTGTGTGACTGTATGACTGACTGTGTTGATGCTTTCTTTTCTTCTCTGTCTATTTTTGACTGACTGAGAACATTCAAAATTTGAATGAATGAGCAGTAATGGCAGTCGGCCTTGGAAGGAAGCAACAATCAATGATTTCCCTAACTGTCCCATGGAAAAATGACATGTAATCGTCCATAGTCAATGCGCGTTCTAACGGTAACATTCCGAGAAGATCTGACATTAATAACTCCGGAATCATCGCCAAGAAACGGGACGGGAAACTTGAAGATGACCTAGTCTGGATTCGTCGAACGAAGAACACAATTCGTCGAGCTGAGATTGAGTTCGTCGAGCTGAGCTTGAGTTCGTCGAGCTGAGCTTGAGTTCATCGAGCTGAGATTGAGAGAGTTTGTCGACCAGACAATCTTCATTCATTGAACAGACAATCTTCACTGTCAGACAGTATTCGTCGAGCTAAGATCCAAATTCGTCGAGCGAAGAAGGATTGTGGACTTAGCCAAATATTCTGCATCTGCTGATATCCAGTATCGACATAAACTGGTGTCGACTGATTGACCTTGGTATTGACTCAAATCTTCTGGTGTCGACATGAATTGGTGTTGACTGAAATCCTAGTGTCGACACAAATGCTCTGGTGTCGACATAGATTGACTGGTGTCGACACATACCCTAAGTGTCGACACAAATACTCTGTGAAAGTTCAGGAGGTATGCTTGATACCACCTGAAGGTGTTAGTTAGAACATATATACTCTAGAGGGGGGGGGGTGAATAGAGTATGCTGGTGATTTTAATACTTTTACAACTGTTGTTGTATTTTAGGTGTGTGTGCAGGGAAGCAAATACAATAAACCAAGATGCAACAACTATCTAATCACAGCACATTCACAGAGCAAGGCCAGGAAACAAAAAGAAAAGAAAGCAACCAAACGACATAAGAATTTTATAGTGGTTCCCCAAATCTGGGTAGTCCACTCTTCTACCACCCTGGTAGGAATCCACTGCAGGAAAGGGTTGATCAGGTGTCCTGGCACCAATGGGGTTTTGATCAGGTTCCCAAAAACCAAACCCTCAAGTCTTTTGGAGGGAGACTTGCAACCAGAATAATTTTGAAGGGAATTAAAACCGTGTACAGAGGTGGAGTGAGAGGGTGATGAGGTCTTCTCTTTCTCAAGTCAAATGAGAAGACTTGTGGATTGTTGTTTAGCAGCTTTGCTCCCCCTGAGATGTATAATGAATCAGGAAGAATGCTGGAGCACTGCTTCAGGGTGATAGGTCTTCAAAGACCTAGATTTCCTGGTCCAGAGAAAGTCTCCAGGAACTTCTTGTAACTGATATGAATGTATTGTCTTTGAAGTTATCCTGAGTAAAAGCAGATGAAGAAGTCTCTTGCTATTGATGTACTGTTCTTCTTCTTCTTCTTCTTGATCAGTTTCTCTCTGGGCCAAGAATGAATTCCTTTTTCTGTGTTGTCTGAATCACTATATGTCTTTTTCTTGTTTTGTATATCACTGTATTACTGACTCTTTCTGTACATCTCAATGTCTCATAAGAAACATTCGAATTTTTGAATATAGAGCAGTAATGGCAGAGGGCCTGGAAAGGAAGCAGCAATTAATTATTTCCCCAACTGTTTCCATGGGAAAATTACATGTAATAATCCAGGATTAACTTCGCATTCTAACGGTAGTATTCTGGGAAGAACTGCCATTAAATGTTCAGGAATCAGCGCCATGGAATGAGACGGGAATGGAAGAAGACCTAGTCTAGAATCGTCGACCGAAGAACATAATTCGTCGAACTGAGTTTTGAGTTCGTCGAGCTGAGCCTGAGTTCGTCGAGCTAAGTTGAGTTCGTCGAGCTAAGCTGAGTTCCTCGAGCTTAGCTGAGTTCGTCGAGTTGACAGTCTTCATTCATTGAACAGACAATCTTCAATATCAGACAATCTTTATTCGTTGAGCAGAGAACTAAATTCGTCGAGCTGAGAACTGAAGTCGTCGACCTGAGAATCTGAGAACTTGAGGTTCAAGTTCGTCGAGCTCAGAAAGTAATTCGTCGACCAAAGCTTGAAGTTGGACTTAGAGAAATTCGGAAGTAGTCCTGATAATGCTTGAAGTAGAATCCCAGTGTTCGTCGAACAAAGAACATAGTTCGTCGAGCTCAGCACTATGAATTGTCTCACGATTGTCGAGCGCAGAACTCCCTTTGTCGAGCTGAGTTCGACGAACGTCGAACTCATTTCACTTAGTCTGAAAAACTGATAGATCTGGAGTTCCTGATGGTCTAGAGGAAGGCTGGTCCATCTGAAGTTGAGATAGAGGACTGTCCTAGACTCTAAGACATAAACTTGACCCAGACTATACATGATGGGTCACATCCTAAGTCAGTGGACCTAGCCCAAATCAACTAGGGATCCAACAATCTCCCCCTATTTGGTTGAGGTCACTAATAGAGACTCCAAGCAAAGAACAAACAGAAAAACAAAGCAAAATTAAGAAATATATCTGGCAGAGAATTTACAACACATGCATCAGATATATATAAACATACAGGCTTTGTTTTAGTACAAGATATAGTCTGAAATAGAAGCAGAAATGAAATAACCACAAAATTACTTCTCTGTCTTCTTCTGTTTTAGCTTGTCTCCTGGTGCTTTATCTCCTGGCTTTTTGAAAATGATTTCCCTATTGGGATCTGAAGCTTGAGCCCTGGTCATAGTCATATCAACTGCCCTTATGATGTTCAGTGAAGTGGCTCTGGGGATAACTGCTTTTGGGTGAAGATGCATGTACTCATCAACATTGAGTAGCTTGTTTCCTTTCCCAAATCTCTTTAGCTCATCTCTCCTATACTGAGACATAGTAGTTAAGCCTGTTGTGTCCTTGCCTTTAGCTTTAGCTTTGTTGATTAGAGATAAGCCAATGAGCTCTTGGAACCTTGCCATTCTGGCTGTGTTGGCTGTTTCTGGATCTTCAGGAGGAGAATAGGGCCTTTCAGCTTCATGTTCCTTATATTCCTGGTGCTGCTGTGTTGTTGTTGTTGATGGTGTTGTCTGCCTGAAGATGGTGTCCTTGGCTGACTACCACCAGAAGATCTCCTTGTTTGTCTCTGATAAGTTTGAATATGGGCAGATCTCTGAGAGCCAGAGCCAGAGGCACCTGCTGCTGGAGGAGGAGGAGGAGGATCCTTTCTATATCTATGAACTGGGGGAGGAGAGTATCTCCTACTCCTCTTCTTCTCGATTTGCTGGTTCTTTGATAGCCACATCCATGCAGGCATCCCTATGTAAGGAGCAACCTTGTGAAGAATATAGTATGGAGTGTCTACAGTGGGATTAGGCTTGGGAGCAGGAGGAGGAGGAGCCTTCCTTTTCTTAGAAAGCAACTTCTTTTTCTTTTTAACAGCCTCCTCATCTGATTCATCATCATCATCATCATCATCATCAGAACCTGAACTCTGAGGATTGTCATACAGAGCATTCAACTTCCTCAGAGTTTCATCAGAAATGATAAGAGGTTTTTCTTGAGGGGGGATAGAAGGTTCAGAGGGTGAGGGTTCAACAGCAGTAGAGACAGAGCTTTCAACTACTTCCTTGTTCTCTTCTTCAATATCTGCCAGAATGAGCTCATCCAGATCAGGCATGGGAGAATCATCCATGATAAAATCTGAGACAGAGTAGATTTCTGGAATAGACACGGGAATTGGAACAGCAGTAGGAGCAGCAAAGGTGTCACAGAGTTGCTTGGCAACTGCTGGACTAGCTGGAGAGGTATACTGGACAATAGCCAAAGATGGCTTAACAACCTCTGCTGAAGGAAGCTTCATATATACAGAATCAAAGGTATGAAGTATCTCAGATAAATTAACTGTGAGATTTATAAGGAAATCACCAGCAGTTGTTATTGTATCTACTGACTCATCAAAGCTAATGTCAGTGTCCATAAAGTGAATAAAATCAATTTTTTCAGAATCAAAATCTATAGTTGTATCTGTAACTGCAACTGCATTATCAAGCACTGTATCAACTGTATCTGTATTATCAAAAACTGTATCTGCAGTATCAACTATATCTGTATCAACTGTATTGTCAAAAACTGTATCAACTGTATTATCAAAAACTGTATCAACCTCTGCAGCTGCTGCACCAGATTCATCATAGAGCATCTCCCCCTGCCTAGGTTCAGGAGAACCTGGAGCCAGGCCCCTAAATGAAGAGGGGGCAGCAGAAAGGGCTGTGATTTGTGCAGATAAAGAATTAATGGAATTCACCAGAGGTGTAATGGCCTCTGTGATGAGTGATTGAATGAGAGAAGTCAGAAGAGAGATGATGGAGGGAATGGTGGAAGAGTCCAGAAGTGGAGAAAGAATGATGGAGGGGATAGAAGCAGAGGAGGAAGGAAGAATATGTAGAGGGGATAATGGAGGGAGAACAGTTTGTGGTTCAGTGGGTATGGTGTAGGATGGAATAGTGGATAGGTGTGGGGGAAGAGGGGATTGAGGAGGTGAGGGAATATGGGTTTCAGTGGGGGAAACTGGAGGTGTAGGGATATGTGCAAGATCAAGCGGTGGAGATTGATGTTGAGGTGGAGTCAATTGCGGTGCAGGAGGAGTGGAAAGAGATTGGGTAGGTGGAATGGCCTCTTCAGTATCAGGGTGGGGAGTGACCTTGACGGTCCTTGTGCTCTCAGAAGCGTTGATGAAGGAGGAGGAACCCTTGGAGGGTTTGGTGATTGTCCTCTCCCATCTGCCAAACAAGGCGTAGGTGAGGCGCTTGCTGGCATTGATGAATGTGGTCGGGAAGATCAAACATTCACTGGCCTTTTACTGGAGGAAAATCCCCAGGATTCTGCCGTAGCATACTTCCTTCTTGCTTGTTTTCTTATTGATTAGGTCAAAGAAGACCATGCCCCAGTCGACCTGTCGTTTGTTGAGCACTGCGCACATAATCAGGAATTGATCAGTCCAAAAATTTCAGAAAGTACTGCTCGAGACAGGGAAACGACAGTGTTTCCAATATGTCCTGTCAGATCTCCGTCTTCAGAAATGGTTGCAGTGTACACCCATTCTCTTATCTCGGTTGAGTGTAGCTTGATGCTGCGAGTCACGAAATCCTTGAGATACAATTCTTCAAGTAATTCCAGGATATAAAGAAAGATTGGATCTGAATGTTGGAAGGACTCAAAATCCATGGAGAATGTTGCATCAAACTTCATCGCCGCAAGTGCTCCTGGAGGAATCGCCATTGATGACCTGCAAAGAAAATCACAGAGAAAATGGCGATCAAGAGCAAAGGAACTGAAAACGTGGGACGGAGGTCGAAGAAAACCTAGATATAAGATTTTCGGAATATGAATCGACAAGCTCTGTTCCACGAAAAGAGACAGTTCTTCGAACTGAGGTCGACGAAATAAGTTAGAGGTGAGTAGTTCGTCGAACTCATTTAGAAGAATTGAAAATAATTCATCGAACTCCGTTCGACGAAATGGTTTCTGAAGCAAAGTTCGTCGATCTCCGGTCGACGAAAATTGTTTTCACACAGAGAATTCGCCGATCTCCGTTCGACGAGAATCTCTCAAACTTTCTCTAATTCGTCAAACTCCGTTCGACGAACTCTGTAAAATTCGTCGAATGCAGACAAAAATTAATTTAACTCTTCTCCATTAATCATTCCCAGTTGATTTATAAAGAACAGATGGGTTTTCTCATCTAAAGGTTTGGTGAAAATATCTACTCTCTGTAAATCAGTAGGAATATGAATCAAGTTAATCTTCTTTTTGTCTACATTATCTCTAATGAAATGATGTCTTATTTCAATATGTTTAGCCCTAGAATAATGAACTGGATTCTGAGCTATAGCAATAGCACTTGTATTATCACAAAATAAGGTTGAATTATTTAAGTTGATACCATAATCTAGGAGCTGGTTTTGTATCCATAGCATCTGTGAACAGCAGCTGCAAGAAGCCATATACTCTGCCTCAACAGTTGATGTAGACACAGATGTCTGCTTTTTGCAAAACCAAGAGACAAGTCTCATACCCAGGAACTGACAAGTTCCAGAGGTACTTTTCCTATCCACTCTACATCCAGCATAGTCAGCATCTGAGTATCCAGTTAACTCAAATTCTGACTCTGCAGGATACCAGAGTCCTAAACTAGGACAACTCTTTATATATCTCAAAATCCATTTTAGAAAAATAAGATGAGATTCTTTAGGATTCACTTGGAATCTAGCACAAAGGCATGTGGCAAACATTATGTCAGGACTGCTAGCTGTTAAGTATAATAAGGATCCAACAATTGCCCTATAATGTTTCTGATCTACATGTTTCCCTGCTGCATCAGAATCCACAACAGCAATGGTAGCCATAGGTGTTTTCATTCCTGAAGCATCACCCATACCAAACTTTTTAATAAGTTCTTTAGCATACTTAGATTGGGAGAGGAAGATACCATCAGGGAGCTGCTTCACTTGGAGACCAAGGAAGTAGGAAAGCTCACCCATGCTACTCATCTCAAATTTGGAATGCATGAGGTCAGCAAACCTCTTGCACAATTTGGGATCAGTAGACCCAAAAATAATGTCATCCACATATATTTGTACCAATAAGATTTGGTCCTTATGATGTCTAGTGAAAAGGGTTCTATCAATGTTTCCTCTAGTAAATTTATGCTCTAAGAGAAAGTTAGCTAGGGTCTCATACCAAGCTCTTAGAGCTTGCTTTAAACCATAGAGAGCTTTATACAATTTGTAAACATAAGAGGGTTGAGTTAGAGAGATAAAACCTGGAGGTTGTTTTACATAAACCTCTTCTTGAAGTACACCATTCAGAAAGGCACTCTTAACATCCATCTGGAATACTTTGAACTTTTTGTAGGCTGCATAGGCTAGGAATATTCTAATGGCCTCCAACCTTGCAACAGGGGCAAAGGTTTGGTCATAGTCTATTCCTTCCTCTTGCCTATAGCCTTGAGCAACAAGTCTAGCCTTGTTTCTTACTATGTTCCCTTGTGCATCCAATTTGTTCCTATAGACCCATTTGGTTCCAATAACTGGGTAGTTATGGGGTCTTGGAACCAAATCCCAAACTCTACATCTCTCAAATTGATTTAGTTCCTCTTGCATTGCAAAAATCCAGTGGGGATCTTGCTCAGCTTCATGGATGGTGAGAGGTTCAATTTGAGAGAGAAAACAAGCATGCATCAAGTCTTGATTGAGCTGATGTCTTGTCTGTACACCAACTGAAATGTCTCCAATCACTTGAGATCTGGGGTGATCTCTAAGTGTGACAAGATCAGTTGGTGGAGTTGGTTGAGCAACAGCTTCTGTAAATAATTCCTCTTGAGGAATGGTACTGGCTGTTGATGTAAGTTCAGTTACTTCCTCTTGGACCTCTTCTTCACTATCTTCAGCAGCCTATGGAGTGGGATGAGTTGGAACCTCTTGGGTAAGGTTTAGTCCATCCATAGACTCACACAGTGGTGAAACCTGCAAAAAACTTTTGGTAGAAATGTCTTTCTCCTTATAAGACATGTTAGCTTCATCAAAAGACACATGGACAGATTCTTCCATTTTAAGGGATGATTTGTTGAAAACCCTATAGGCCTTGCTTACTTGGGAATATCCTAGAAAAATCCCTTCTTCAGCCTTAGCCTCAAATTTTCTAATGTATCTTTTATTATTAGTGTGGATGTAACATATGCAACCAAAAACTTTAAAGTAAGTGATTTTAGGTTTCTTTTCTTTAAGTAATTCATAGGGGGGGGGTCTTATGTTTTAGTTTATGTATAAGACATCTGTTCAGGACATAGTTAGCTGTGTTTACAGCTTCTGCCCAAAAGGATAGAGGCATGTAAGCATCTGCTAACAATGTACCTGCAGCTTCAATGAGTGTCCTATTTTTCCTTTCAGCAACCCCATTTTGTTGGGGAGTTCTAGGAGCTGAGAAGCACTGCCTGATACCTTCCTTCTCACAGAACTCATGCATAAGAAGAGACTCAAACTCTGTGCCATGATCACTTCTGATCAATGCAACATGAGTAGAGAACTCAATCTGTATGGTCCTGAGAAAATCTGTAAGAACTTTGAATGTATCTGACTTAGCTCTCAGAAAGGCTACCCAACTGAATCTGGAGAAATCATCAACAATGACTAAGGTGTAAGACTTCCCTCCTAGGCTTTGTACTGCAATGGGTCCAAAAAGATCCACATGAAGCAGATACAATATCCTAGGTGAATCACTTTTATTAATGGATTTGAAACTAGTTTTAGTTTGCTTGCCTAGTTGACAAGCCCTGTATAGGCTTTCCTTCTTGTAGGGACCAGAAGGTAAACCTCTAACAAGGTTGTCTTTAGATAACCTAGATATGTTCTTAAGGTTTACATGTCCTAGCCTTTTGTGACATAACTCATTTTGGTTACTAGTGATATTGAGTAAACAAATATCAGTTGTGGCAGAAATGAAATCTACTAAATATATGTTTCCTTGTCTAAGTCCAATTAAAGCAGTTTGGTTTTTATCATTTATAATAGAGCAAGAGGTAGAGTTGAAATGTACCTGATAACCTTCATCACATAATTGACTTATGGATATAAGGTTATGTTTAAGTCCTCTTACATATGTCACCTTTTTGAAGGTCACTGCTCCAATGCTTACTCTTCCATATCCTTCTGACTGACCACTCTTTGAGTCTCCAAATATCACCTTTGGTCCTAGCTTGGACTTATAGCTGGAGAGATTTTCTTTGCTGCCACTCATGTGCTTGGAGCAGCCACTGTCCAGGTACCAGGTCTGACTTAACCTTGGACAACTCTTCACCTGTACCTGCATTAAAAAATAAAGCTCAATTATTCTTGACCCAGGTTACCTTGGGTCCTCGGTTTGGCTGAAAAGTAAAACTAGAAATGACTGATAAGACAGGTTGAGACTTATACCCTAGAAGGTGATATCTCTTAGGTGGGATTATCCAATCAGCTACTGGATTAAATGTCTTGTTAGCTGCTTTAAAATTTCTATAGGAGAAATGATTTATATTTGGTCATTCTGGGATCGACGAATTATTGTGAGTTCGTCGACCAGAGTTCGACGAATGGGGATGAGATCGTCGACCTCCACTCAGAGAATGACCATGGTCATTTTCTGCGTCCCACGTTCGTCGACCTCTGCTCGACGAACAATACACAGTTCGTCGATCGCAGTTGGACGAATAATTATTTCTGAAGTTTGCGTTCAGCGTTCGTCGATCGGGGTTCGACGAACTTGCAGGATTTCGTCGATCTGAGTTCGACGAATTCTGCTGAACTTGGTTTTTAACAGCTTTCTTCTGTTTTCTATTTATATTGTCTAGGGGATTTGACTTGTTTTCTGACATGAGTTTTTCAGTTAGTTTCTCTTTACCCTTAGCAGTGATAAACTTTATGGGAGTAGAAAGTATATTCTTCTTTATTATGGGGGGTAAACTTGATGAAGCACCCAAGCCCAGCGTGCCATTTAATCTGGCATTTACTGTGCTTGTGATATCCATCAGCTTGAGGCTTCTCCCATTGAGAGATTGCTCAAGTTGTTTTGCCTCACATAATTCAGATTTTAACTTGATTATCTGTTCATTAGCTAGTATCAATTGATCAGTTAGTTTTCTATTTTCTGTGCTGACAGATTCAAGGTTTTTTAGTCTAGTCCTCAAGGTTTTTGTTTCTTTCTCTGAGTTTATTAGATCCATGCACATAGTTTTAAATTCTACTTTAAATAAGTCAGAATTGAAATCAAAACTAGAAATCACCTGATCAGCCTCTGAGTCTGAGGCACCTTCATCTTCAGAATCCTCTTCTGATCCACAGTTGCTTCTGGAGGCATCTATTGCCATTAGGCACACCTCCTTGGATCTGGCTTCTTCCTCTTCTTCACTGGAGCTGGAGGAGGAGGTTTCCTCTTCTGTGTCACTCCAGGACTCAGCAACAAATCCTCTGTCTTTCCTTTTATATTTGTTGGAGGAGGGTCTGCTGCTTTGTTTTCTTCTGGAATCCTTGTCCCTGCCCTTGTCCTTTTTCTGATTCTCTGGGCATTCTGAAATATAGTGCCCAGGCTTTCTGCATCCAAAACACACAACCTCCTTAGTTGGTGTCATGTCATATTTGGGCTTATCATCTTGCCTGGATGATTTTCTTCTAAAGTCCTTTCTTGCCATTTTGTAGAATCTTTTGGCAAAAAACTCATTAACTCTTCATTTGATGTAGATGTTTCATTGTCTTCAGAAGCTTTGAAGGCCAAGCTGTGCTCCTTCCTAATTGGGGTCGTTGCCTTCTGTTCTGTTGCCTCTCTTGATTTGACAAGCTGCTCATATGACTTCAGCTTGCCTAACAGAGATTCTGTTGAAATATCATTGAGGCTTCTGGCTTCTTTGATTGGCCAGATTCTGGAATCCCATGAACTGGGGAAACACATCAGTATCTTGACATTCACCTCAGTTAAGGTGATGTCCTTGTCAAGAGTCTTGAGTTCACTGATGATTGAACTTAATCTATTGTACATCTCAGCCACAGATTCTGTCTCATCCTTTTTGAAATTCTCATAGAGAGAAATGAGACTGGATCTCCTATCCTTTCTTTCATCAGCTGAGCCTGCTACCATTTGGTTGAGAGAGTCCCAAATGGCCTTGGCTGAGGTGCACTCAGCCACCTTCTGAAATATGTCATCTGACATTGTTTGGGCCAGAATATTCATAGCCTTTGCATCAACCATCTTGGCTTTCTTATAGGCTTCAGTATTGTGTGGAGGTGGTACTGCACTCAGATTAGTTGATGTGCTGGCCAAAGTTGCAGGAGCCGGAGGAACACCTGTTGAAATGACAGAAAAAATATCCTTATCAATGGAGTTCATATATAATCTAATTCTTGCCTTCCAGATGGCAAACTTATTAAGATTGCACACTGGAGGTCTGATGCTTGTATAATCCTTGTTTTGGGCCATGTCTGTGAGAAGGATAAGTCCAATAACAGAATAAAAACAAACAGATCTAACTAAGGGATCTTTGGGTTCAGGTGTTAGCCTGTACAATCAATCAGGTATGGTATGTTAACCAACCTCGCTTTGATACCAATTGAAAGTTCATGAGGTATGCTTGATAACACCTGAAGGTGTTAGTTAGAACAGATATACTCTAGAGGGGGGGGGGGGGGTGAATAGAGTATGTTGGTGATTTTAAAACTTTTACAACTATTGTTGTATTTTAGGTGTGTGTGCAGGGAAGCAAATACACTAAACCAAGATGCAGCAACTATCTAATCACAGCACATTCACAGAGCAAGGCCAGAAAACAAAAGGAAAAGAAAGCAACCAGACGACACAAGAATTTTATAGTGGTTCCCCAAATCTGGGTAGTCCACTCTTCTACCACCCTGGTAGGAATCCACTGCAGGAAGGGGTTGATCAGGTGTCCTGGCACCAATGGGGTTTTGATCAGGTTCCCAAAAACCAAACCCTCAAGTCTTTTGGAGGGAGACTTACAACCAGAATAATTTTGAAGGGAATTAAAACCCTGTACAGAGGTGAAGTGAGAGGGTGATGAGGTCTTCTCTTTCTTAAGTCAAATGAGAAGACTTGTGGATTATTGTTTAGCAGCTTTGCTCCCCCTGAGATGTAGAATGAATCAGGAAGAATGCTGGAGCACTGCTTCAGGGTGATAGGTCTTCAAAGACCTAGATTTCCTGGTCCAGAGAAAGTCTCCAGGAACTTCTTGTGACTGATATGAATGTATTATCTTTGAAGTTATCCTGAGTAAAAGCAGATGAAGAAGTCTCTTGATATTGATGTAGTGTTCTTCTTCTTCTTCTTGATCAGTTTCTCTCTGGGCCAAGAATGAATTCCTTTTTTTGTGTTGTCTGAATCACTATTTGTCTTTTTTGTTTTGTATATCACTGTATTACTGACTCTTTCTGTATATCTCAATGTCTCATAAGAAACATTCGAATTTTTGAATATAGAGCAGTAATGGCAGACGACCTGGAAAGGAAGCAGCAATTAATTATTTCCCCAACTGTTTCCATGGGAAAATGGCATGTAATAATCCAAGATTAACTTCGCATTCTAACGGTAGTATTCTGGGAAGAACTGCCATTAAATGTTCAGGAATCAGCGCCATGAAATGAGACGGGAACGGAAGAAGACCTAGTCTGGAATCGTCGACCGAAGAACATAATTCGTCGAACTGAGTTTTGAGTTCGTCGAGCTGAGCCTGAGTTCGTCGAGCTAAGCTGAGTTCGTCGAGCTAAGCTGAGTTCGTCGAGCTGAGCTGAGTTCGTCGAGCTGACAGTCTTCATTCGTTGAACAAACAATCTTCAATATCAGACAATCTTTATTCGTTGAGCAGAGAACTTAATTTGTCGAGCTGAGAACTGAAGTCGTCGACCTGAGAATCTGAGAACTTGAGGTCCAAGTTCGTCGAGCTCAGAAAGTAATTCGTCGACCAAAGCTTGAAGTTGGACTTAGAGAAATTCTGAAGTAGTCCTGATAATGCTTGAAGTAGAATCCCGGTGTTCGTCGAATAAAGAACATAGTTCGTCGAGCTCAGCACTACGAATTGTCTTACGATCGTCGAGCGCAGAACTCCCTTTGTCGAGCTGAGTTCGACGAACGTCGAACTCATTTCACTTAGTCTGAAAAACTGATAGATCTGGAGTTCCTGATGGTCTAGAGGAAGGCTAGTCCATCTGAAGTTGAGATAGAGGACTGTCCTAGACTCTAAGACATAAACTTGACCCAGACTATACATGATGGGTCACATCCTAAGTCAGTGGACCTAGCCCAAATCAACTAGGGATCCAACACTCTGAGTCCAGAATTCGTTGAGTAGAGTATAGCATTCGTCGATCTGAGAGGCTGGCTTCGTCGACCTGAGAAGCTGAGAACTTGAGATCCAAGTTCATCGAGCTTAGAATCCAATTTGTCGACCAAAGCTTGAAGCTGGACTTAGAAAAATTCTGAAGTTGTCCTGACTTTGGCTTCATGTAGAACCTGAGTCTTCGTCGAACAGAGAACCAAGATCGTCGAGCTCAGCACTAAGAATTGTCTCACGATCGTCGAGCGCAGAACTCCTTTCGTCGAGCTGAGTTCGACGAACGTCGAACTCATTTTACTTAGTCTTGAAATCCTTTAAGTCTGAAGTCTCTGATGGTCTTGTTGAAAGCTGGTCCTTCTGAAGTTGAACCTAAGGACTTAGCCTAGCCTCTAGGACACAACTTGACCCTGGCTATACAAGATGAGTCACATCCTAAGTCAGTGAACCTAGCCCAAATCAACTAGCGATCCAACAACGCCCGTGACGGCCAGGTCACGCCCGTGACATAGGGCGTGTACCTCACTCGAGTCATATTCACGACCTACTCGAAAAAACTACTTGAGTAGTTAGGTATGACATGCCCGTATCACATGACCGACATGCCCGTGACACGGGGCGTGTCACCCACTCGAGAGGACTTACTCGAGAGAAAAACAACTACTCGAGTACCCGAATTGGCCACGCCCGTGTCACAGGGATGACACGCCCGTGTCACCCCCCTCTTACTTGAGTACTTTTCCACCTACTCGAGAGAAAAGTGTCGACCTCTCAACATAGCGGGACACACCCTATGACATGCCCGTGTCACAGGCCGTGTACCCCAATCGTCGAACACAGTTCGTTGACCAGAACTGTGGTGTCGACCAAAGGAGGACACGCCCTAGGTCACGCCCCATGACACGCACGTGTCACGGGCGTGTACCTCCCAAAAATTCGTCGAACGGATTTCGTCGACCATGCACCCATCTGCTCAACCCGAGCAGGACATGCCCTGGGACACGCCGGTGTCCCGGGCCGTGTCACCCATGCGTGAACCCAAATTGACTTTGGGGTGTTACAACCTGCATATATTGTGGTTAGCGGTTGGATTCTTTTTAGGCTAGCTCATTTGGGTTAGGTGCATAGCCTTTCTTTTTATCATTGTTTACCTCACCGTAACCCAAGCCCCGTGATTATCCTAAATACCTACGGATTTGCGCTTGAGTCTAACTAGTGTCGTGGAGATAGTGTGAACGGGCAAGCGTATGGTCCCCGACATTGGTCGATTTCTTTGGAGGTTATCCTGACCCCCGATCTTTGGCAAAGCTCACCTTAGTGGCCTGCCTACTTTCTTCCTCTGCGTGATCGGTTGATTCACCGGGATTCTATTTTTGAGTAATAATAAAATTTTGATACGCATTGTGAAAAATATAAACTATTCTGCATACTTAGAAATTTTCTCTATTGTATTTTTATGAACGCGAGCATGCGACTTCGCATGGTACTTTATTTTTCAATTTCTTTGATAGCTAGTAATTTTCCATATCTGCTTAGATTTTGTTTGCTGGGACGCGCAAATAGTTAAGTCTGGGGGTGTGATGAGTCCGATTTATATAGGGTTTTTTAGACTCATCTGGGCTAGTTTTCACGCGTTTGCACTTCACTTTTAGTTCTATATCGTTCATATTTCTTCTTATCTATATTTCCATAGGAAGTGCACACTTTGTCCCGTGGTTGTGTATTTTTGTACTTTTATTGTTTGTACTACGTATTGTGCTCGTCTGGAATGTCTGCACATATCAGTGTTGGGTTTAGGGGTCGTGTGCGTGTTCCGGGGACATTTGGAAGCAGGAATACTGCACACGATCATCAGATATAGTGCGTATGACCACTGGTTGTGCGCCGATGATCATGCACAATGTACCCTGATTTCCAGAATCTGCCTGGGGTAATCGCACGACCACTGGATATAGTGCGCACGACCACCAGTCGTGCGCCACTAATCGTGTGCATTGATTCCTCTTTTCCTGGAGTTTCATCTGGGGTAATCGCACGACCATTGGACATAGTGCGCACGACCACCGGTCGTGTGCCATTGCTCGTGTGCAGTACCCCAGTTCTTCTTCCTAATCTGCCATGCCAGTGCACACGATCACTGGACATAGTGCGCACGACCACTGGTCGTGCACCCTTGATTGTGTGCATTGTTCAATTCTGCTTTCTATAAATATACAATAGCCGCCCTAATTCCGAAAAGCTCATTTTTTTCTCCGCCGTTTTCATCTCCGAGGAGGGATTCCGCCGTCCTCCTTCAATCTCCACCCTAGGGAGATGCTCTGGGCGTGCTTTCAACGCCAAATCTAAGCCAGAGCTCCCACTCGGCCTCCTCCTTCATCCTTAAGCTTCAAGAAGAGCTAGACCTAGCTATCTCCACCAAGCTAGGAGAAGTTGTGTCATCCTCCACCGGATCATGACACGAAGAAGACGGGCCATTGGAAGGTGGTGACAACCCTTCTCTACCCCGGACGCAGTTGAGGACCGAGCTTGGACGCGAGTTGACAACCCGACGATTTCAATCGTGAATCCTCAGTAAGACTTCGGATCCGGTCGATTTCACACACTTTTCTTCTCTTGTTGTTGACGGTGTAGTTGAACTTTTTATTTTTGATGAAGTTATGCTTAGTGTAATATACATTTATGTGTAATCATGTCTATTTGATTGGATGTTTTCGTTATTTACATAAGGTGTGCCTATTTATCCATCCACCATCCATCCGTTCTTGCTGTTCTAGCAATTTCTAGAGGCGTGCGTAGTGAAGAGGTGCTCACGACCCTTATTCTGCCGTTCTCACCACTTCATCTGCATGCCTACTCGCCCATCCGCCTAGTTATTCGGTGCATAGAGGCCCGACTAGTCTTCCATCCTGCCTGGCGAAGCATCGCATAGCGGCGTTGCATAGGAGTAGTTGATAGTGTTTTATTTTCTTTGTTCGCAACAATCAAAACCCCCATCGTTACCGCCGACCTTGAGGACTTCAATCTCAAGTCCTCCTTGACATTAACTCCACCTTACTATGTTCCTTGAGAAATCGATACTTGGGAAAACTCTCCCATTTTATATTACTTGTTCGATTGGTTCACTGCCGTGATCTTTAGCATCAGGAGCCAAAGCTTAGTGGCCGAAAATGGTGAGGAGGCAAAGCACAGGTATTCAAGCCGCAAACCAGGTCCTCCTCTACTCCTTCTTCATGGGTAAGATCATAGGAATCTTTAGAGCAAAAAATCCGGCTCAATTGAGCATGATCTGGTGGAATTTTTCCACCGGTTTTCTGTGAAAATTAATGTGTCGGGTTCGCCAAAATCTGCCGTCTCTGGAGGCCAAATCATCGTCGGTCGATAGCCCTTACCATAACAGAGGTGGTGGTGGCGGTGGTTGGCCGGGGATGTGGCTGAAGGGCAGACAATTAGGCTTGGAGTTTGCTCCAGGTCAGGTAGATCATGTCCGTTGGCTGGAGTAAGAAGAAAGCCATGAGTCACCCGATCTTGCTTTAATATGTGTGCAGATCTATATATAATAAAATTGAATTATGTATATTTTGTCACATAATTTCACCTCTTTTGGAATTTAAAATAAGAATACTTAGGTGACTTTTCAGAAAAAGTGGCCAATATTAAACATGTAGTTGTATGACCCTAGATAATTTTAAAATTGATTTGAACCAATTTAGAGTTCAGGTCAGACCACAATACTCATTTTGGTGAGGTCTATACTTAGGGTTGATCAGATATTGTTTGGTGTACCCCCATCAATCCTTAATTCCAAATGAATTGAAATTTGGAGCGTGAGTCATTCATAACTAGATCTTTAAAATATTCGAAAATGGTAAGTTTTGAAAAAACTTTATCTGAAGTTTTTGAAATAATTCCATTTTTCATTTAATGTTTATTTAAAGGGTCTAATTACCTCCAAATCTTTCAAAATTTTGGTGAGTGGTGCTTGAGGTCAACATTGGACTCTGTAAAAAATTTCATCCCATTTGGATATGATTTGTTTTGGAATTTGGTAAACCCTAGCCTTGGCCTAGCAGGGTTATTTACGCCAAAGTGTCTGTTGTGTGTATTAAGGACCAAATCACCTCAATAAAGATTGCAACTTGTGATAATTATTTATCATGACAATAGACACCTTCACATGGAGTTTGGGGTGGATTAGGGTAGATTTGCACAAGGACCATAGTTCAAACCCTTAGGTTGAACTTTGGGGGTTGTGAAGGATATGGGGTGATATACCCTTGTACGGACTTGGTGTATAGTCCATTTGATTTTATTGTGGTGAAATGCCTTTGGAAGGAATTTGGTGGTATTTGGACACTTGCACCCCACTTTAATCACTTGGAAATTATTTAGGTCTATAAACCTTATGGAATAATTAAGGGGTCCTATGATTTTGGATCTTCATGAGATTTTGGTAGGCATAAATTTTATAGTGATATTAACCTCTGAAATTTATTATAGGATGTTTAGATAATAGTAGTTCATACTTATAGATATAACCTTCACCTTGCCCTTTTTGATGATATTGAAGTAACTATGGTTTAATTGAATTAGAATGATATGAAACTCTGGAAAAGTTAATCAAATACTATTTACATACACTGATAAATTATTTGGAATAATTAGGCATTTTATCTTAGTACTTCATGTGTAAAGTGAACTAGTGCACCTTATTTTGATAAATAGATAATAAATACTATATCTTGTTGGAAAATTATGTTACTTGGCCAGAGAACTTATTATGGCATAATAGAGCTTAAAAATTATTACATGTTATTTGGATGAGTTTACAAGAATGTTTCTTCACAAAGTGCACTATCATGGATTTATATGAGGTATTTTTCTACATCGCTCACTTACATTGGAATTGCATGAAACTTAGTTACTATGTTTAATGATCATAATAAATCTCTGGTAGTTTTATATAATTTTTGGACTATGAATTGTGGTACTCCCTTCATTACCTCTAATTATTTCAATTACCTTGAATTAAATATTTAGTGGTTAATACATCAATGAAAATCTGTGAAATTTTATATTCACTGATATTGTACTATCATATATTGTTCCTAATTTTTGGGTTATCATAACTTATGGAAATCTAGTAGTTCATGTTCAAAATTATCCATGGACTAACATTTGGGAAAATTTAATAAATGCCAAATTAATTAGGAAAATTACAAGTTTCTCGATTTAGGATAAATGTCTCTTTATAGATCCTCAATAATTATCTTAGGGCTCTTGGTTTAAAATTTGGAGTACCTCCGGTCATGTATATCATATAGCTTATATTGGTCTGCATATAGTAAAACTGTGTAAATTGTGATAACATGTGAAATGGATATAGGGAGTTAGGGTTAATAGTTCACTGATTTTGGTGAATTGAAAATGAGTTCATCATTAGGAGTCATGATGCGGGAAGTTGATGGTGGTTAAAACTCCAAAAATTATTTCGAGCATGCGACGCCCCGGGCGGTTTTATTTAGAAAAATGGATTTGGTTTTATTTGGAAGACGGGGCGCGCGAATTTATTATTTGGATATAAAACGGATGAGATCGAGTTTTAATGAGAGGAGGCAAGTGCACTTATCGCGTTTAGTACAGGCTATTTCGCTGTGAAATATCGAGGTCGTATTGTTCTCGAGGTCGGGTTGATTATTTCTACTCTTCCTGAAGGGGACTATTATTTTACCGATATTTTATCTTGTTAGGATATTTTATATATATATAAAAGTTGAAAATAAAAGCATTAAAAGATGGAGCCGATGAAGAGCTTAGCGCAACCGCATCGAATAAAATTTGAACTAAAATAAACTTTTAATAAAAAGGGATCCTAAGTTTCAAATTAATTAAGGCGGAGACATGGCAGTGGAGGTTCCACTAAAATGAGCTCACCTATCTGGTAGAGTTTGCGCGCTCCTCTCTCGAGGGTTAGTGCGGAACTCCCTTTACCTAGGGGTGATTTGTCCAAACGCACGGCCTCTCGGCTAACTTGCGTATGGACTACGGAAATAGAGCACCCACATCGATTATGTGGTTCTACGCTTCGTAAACCCGAGGCAAACCTTAAGTAATTTAATTAATTATTTAAAGCTATTTTATCTGTCCCAATACTCTTCGATACTGAGGGCTAAGAGCGGTTAGCCACTCATCGTAATGGGGACGGCTTGCGATGAAAGCAATAAAATTATAGCAGAAAAGGAAAGCTTAAAATGAAAGCAGTAAATAAAGCAGTAACGAAAGCAGTAAATTGCGAGCCCTACTCAAACGAGTAGGGGGAAAATGAAAGCTGAAAATGACAAGTCCCACTTAAATGAGTGGGCGGGAAATGACAAGTCCTACTCAAATGAGTAGGCGGGAAATGAAAGCGAGTCCTACTCAAATGAGTAGGAGAAAATAAATACACCCACGCACGTTCTCTACGGAAATGAAATACTCACACACACACACTACTGAAATTAAAACTCACGCACTCAACAGAAATAAAATCTAACTCCTACACTCACGCACTCTACAGGAATGAAAACGCACGCACTCGACATAAAATGAAATCACACTCACACACTCTACTGGAAATAAAAACTCACCCACGCATTCGACAAAAAGTAATGAAAGCTATAAAATCTATCTCATACACGCACGCACACAAGCAAAAAAATGCGAAAAACTAAGTTACTGAAATATTAAAACAAATACATATCTACCGCTAGAATTCGATATAAATGCATAAAAGACAAAATAAAAATTAAAGGAGCAAAACGTTTTACAAATAAAAAATAAAATAAAAGTGCTTGAAAAATTAAAATGAATACATTTCTACCGCTACAATGCGGTAGAAATGCTTAAAAAGAAGATAGAAAAAATAAACGAGCAAAAGTTTAAAATGAAAATGAAAGTGCTTGAAAAATTAAAACAACTATATATTCATTCCTATAACTCCGTAAAAGTGCGTAAAAAGTGGAAATAAAGTAAAAATAATGATAAGTTTTACATCCTAAACAAGGAAATCTAAGTTAGAGAAAATGAAAATCACGTTGAAAACATTTTTACAGATTTATAGGAATGCAAAAAAAGCTATAAAAATCCTTATCTAAACAAATCTAAGTAAAAGTAACGAAAACATAAAACTATAAGATAAAAACAAAAGAAAAAAAATAAGATTGCATAAGAGAGGTGTTTAGATGGAATCCAAAACCATATAAAGGGAGAAAACAACACATTTTATTAAGTAAAAACCAGTTACCTGGAAAGATAAAAACAAAAACTAAGGAGAAGGGGAGAAAATCCATTACATAACTTTGGAAAGACATCAAAACAGCAGCCCGTATACAAAATGGTCCAAAAAAAGGAACAGGAATTGAAACAGAAGGCTGTAATTTATAGGCAAAATATCAAAGTACACGCCCTCCTACACGGGCGTGTAGGGGGCGTGTCAACACTATTCATGAGGTGACCATCGACTTGATGGCAAATTTGACTTTGCTGCTGTACACGAGGATGTCATGCCCTGGGTCACGGGCGTGGTGGTTGGCGTGTCGGGGAGGTTGATCCAGGACGGTTGTGTCGAAAAGTCGCCGCGCTGTCTTGTTGGTCCAGGTGGAGGATTACACGCCCGTGTGGCATCTTAACACGGGCGTGTCGAGTCAGTCGACGATCTTCGAGCGCGATTTCGTCGAGTTGGAATAACATGGGTCTCGGTCACGGCCGTGTCACATTTGACACCAGCTTGTCCGGTGGCGTGTTCATCAATTTCTTAAAAAAAATAGCTGAGTTCACGGGAATTGAATGTACACGCCCAGGTCACGATCGTGACCCAAAGTAAACGGGCGTGTACTTGCAATTTTTGGCAATTTTCCTAAAAATTTCAGGAAACTAAAATAAAGTTAAGTTAGAAATATTTACAAAAAAAGAAGCAATTTATTAAAGAAAAATAAACAAAAATAACAAAAAGAAACTAAAACGACTTATTTATCGTACATAAAAATACATATATTTACAACTCATCAAATCCCTCATACTTAAGCTTTTGCTATTTCAGAGCAAAAGTTGGTGATGAACTTATAAGGAATTAAAGAAATCCTAAGTTTAGCTACCTCTTGAATTATTCGAAAGAAAGATCAAAATGAATATCTGGGGTATAAGAGTTAAGTGGTAAATTATGATAAAAATTTAAATAAAGGAAGAGTTTCAGCCGAAAACTTCTCGATATAATCAAATAGATAGCAAAAAATTTTTTTGTTAGGTTAACAAAAATAGATTGGATTTATGAAACTGTAGCTTATAAGAAATATAGGAAATAATGTAATGTACAAATTATGCTCTCAAAAAGATTTTAAATTAAATCTAGAATTATTTGAGATTGGCGGAGTGGGATGTCGTGGTATATGAAGAAGATTTTGGTTTAGAGATGAGGGTATATTTTTTCGCTCGAACCCCTAATAAATTTTTTTGGTTCGAATATGGATGTTAGTAAAACGAAATCTTATTTTCCATAACATATAATTTTTTTAACAACTTTATAATAATCCAATGTATATGAATAGGAGCAATGAATTTTATCCTCTAACTCCGTAACATAAAATCTTTTCAAATATTAGATGCCTATGTTTACGGAATGAAATCTTATTTCCATTGACATAGGGTCTTTTAAGGATCAAAATCATGCCCACTATGACATGAAAAAAAGGTGATAGGTTTTTTAGAAAAAAAAAACTAAGTTTAATAAAAAAATTTTGAGAGCAACCTTTATAAATTAAACGTTCCTATATTTCAAAAAAAAGCTTTGAGTAAACATAATTTGAAATTTAAGAGTGTTATTTTATAACAAAATAAATGTGCAACTATTTAGATAAGTTAGAAGTAATGCTGAAAGCAGGTACCTTATCTAAATAAAAAATGCATATGAAATTGCTTAAAATTTAACCTCAGATATCTAAAATCTATCAATTTCCGATTAATAAACGAATAGTAAACTAAGAATTAATAAAATTCGCTTATAAATTAACTCACAAAAAAATTTTTGTAGAGCGAAAAAGAGGTTAAGAATGAGATATCGATTTATTCGTTACATAATAAACAATTTTTGGGATTTTGGGGGTTTTATCATTTTTGTATTTTTGATTATTATCTTTTTTTTTTGAATTTTTAAAGTTATTCTTTTTTAGGATTTTTTGTTTTTCTAAATTTTTCTTTTTGAGTTTTACTTTTTTAAGTTATTTACAAGAAAGATATGAGAAAGAAGTGTTATTTACGAAAAAGAGGGGGAAAGAGAACGATTTTTTACAAAGAAGAAGAGATGGGGGAAAGAGAAAGATTGTTCTACAAAAATATTGACAAAGTAAAATAATGAAAAATTTGTGAATTTTTGTTTATAAGTTTTTTTTGTTTTTGTTTTTTTGGTTTTATGAATTTTTTTGTATTTTTGTATTTTTGATGAGTTTTGTATTTTTTTTATTATTACAGAATATAAAAATGCAGAAATAGAAAAATAAGAAAAAACCCCCATACTTAACCCAACATTATCCCCAATGTTGCAATCTAAGTATGCAGAATGATAATAGACAAAATAAAATATGGACAAAAATAAAATGGGAGGGTAGAAGCTTCCCTAAGACGAGGTTGTGGAGGCCTGGGTTGAAATCCTGCATTATTTAGAAAAAAAAGAAGCACAGCAAATAGAACAGAAATGTGAAAAAGATAAATTCAGCCAAAAGTATGCGGGTGGTAGGGGCACGTGTGTGGGTGACTCGAAGCTAACGTCTTAGCTTATGAGCGTGTACAGAAATTCGATCCCCTAGTGCCAACAAAAGTGTAAACGCTGAAGTGAAACAAAAGATGTTAAAATAAAATAAGTTAAACAAAATATATACATTTTTAATAACAAATTATTATTTTCTTGGTGTTTTTAAGTAGGTTTTTTGTATTGTTTAAGTTGGTTTTTAGGTATGTTTTGTTTTTTTTTATTTAATTTATTTTACTTGTATTTAATTTTTTTATTTTTATTTTTTTGTTTTAGTTTATGTTGTTTTGTAGTTTTTTTGAGGTTTTTTAGTGTATAGATAGTTTTGGTATTAATTTTTAAGGTTTTTGTTTTTGTGTTTGTTTTTTGTTTTTCATAAAAAAGAGAATTACATTTGTTAGATTTTATAGTTTTTTAAGTTTTTGGTGTTATAGATTCTTTGGGTTTTGGGTTTTTTTTGATTTTTTTGGTGGGTTTTTAGTTGTTTTTTAAGTTTTTTTTAGATTTTTTTTGCTTTTAGCTTTTTAGATTTTTTTAGAGTTTTTTAGTTTTTAGATTTTTTTGTGGTTTTATAGTTTTTTTCAATTTTGTAGTTTTATAGTTTTTTGGAAACAACGCTATTTCATTTTTTGTGTTTAGTAGAGATAAGACATATAAAAAATTTTTCTAAGTTTTTTTTGTTTTTTTAAAGTAGTAGTTTATTATTATTATTATTTTGTTGGCCATTTTTTAAGTTTTGTTATTTATGTATAAAAATAGGTAAAATTAATAGATCTCCAGAGTTCGAAATAACGACACGACTAGTCCCCGACAACGCGCCAAAAACTTGATGGTGGTTAAAACTCCAAAATTATTTCGAGCACGCGGCGCCCCGGGCGGTTTTATTTAGAAAAACGGATTTGGTTTTATTAGGAAGACAGGGCGCGCGGATTTATTATTTGGATATAAAATAGAATCGAGTTTTACGAGAGAGGAGGCAAGTGCACCTATCACGTGTAGTACAGGATATTCCAGTGTGGAATATCGAGATCGTATTGTTCTCGGGCGGGTTGATTACTTCTACTCTTCCCTTGAGGGGACTATTATTTTACCGATATTTTATCATGTAGGATATTTTTTGTATATATAAACAGGAAAATAAAACATTAAAAGATGGAGCCGATGAAGTGCTTAGCACAACCGCATCGAATAAAATTTGAACTAGAATAAACTTTAATAAAAGGGATTCTAAGTTTCAATTAATTAAGGTGGAGATTTGGCTGTGGAGGTTCCACTAAAATGAGCTCACCTATCTCTAGGACTATCGCTCACCTGAACATTAACACTATTCGATCGGCTCTCGTCCGACGAAGGATTCCTCTTATGCCCGCATTACGCTAAGAACACCGTTATTTGGTGGGGAACCCAATCCAGTAGAGTTTTCGCGCCTCCTCTCTCCAGGGTTAGTGTGGAACTCCCTTTACACAGGGTGATTTGTCCATACACATGACTCTCTCGGCTAGCTAGCGTATGGACTACGAAAATAGAGCCCACACATCAATTATGTTGTTCTACGCTTCAAACCCGAGACAAACCTTAAGTAATTTAATAATTAAAAAAACAGGACGTTTAATTATTTAAAGCTATTTTATCTGTCCCATGCTCTTTGATACTGAGGGCTAAGAGTGGTTAGCCACTCATCGGAGGGGACGGCTTGCGATGAAAGCGAAAAAATTAAGCGCAGAAAGGAAAGCTGAAAATGAAAGCAGAAATAAAGCAGTAAAGAAAGCAGTAATTGCGAGCCCTACTCAAACGAGTAGGGGGAAATGAAAGATGAGAATGACAAGTCCCACTCAAACGAGTAGGCGAGAAATGACAAGTCCTACTCAAATGAGTAGCCGGAAATGAAAGCGAGTTATACTCGGATGAGTAGGAAAAATAATACACCCATGCACGCACTCTACGGAAATGAAATACTCACACACACACTCTACTGAAATTAAAACTCACGCACTCAACATAAAATCTAACTCCTACACTCACGCACTCTACAGGAATGAAAATGCACGCACTCGACATAAATGAAACCACAGTCACACACTCTAATGGAAATAAAAAACTCACCTACGCACTTGACAAAAGTGAAAGCTATAAAATCTATCTCATACACGCACGCACACAAGCTAAAAATGCGAAAAACTAAGTCACTAAAAAATTAAACAACTAAATTTCTACCACTATAATGCGTAGAAATGCATAAAAAGACAAAATAAAATAAAAGGAGCAAAACTGTTTGCAAATAAAAAGCAAAATGAAAGTTCTTGAAAATTAAACGAATACATTTTTACC